>JAJHZJ010000432.1:4521181-5121181 GCA_023548195.1 Bettongia penicillata ogilbyi | reverse complement strand
ACTGCCATTTCCGAATTCTTTCCCTACCTCCATCGCTCAGTAACTTTTCTTGCTTTGAGGTTCATGTGATTCATATCTACCACCCAATCAAACTCCTCTTCCTTCATCAATGAGTTTGATACCTGGCTCACAATTTTTCTCTCCTCCCCAACTTCTGCTGTCCTACTAAGGGACCTCAACTTACATATTGACTCTCCCTCAAACACCTTAACCACTCAGTTCTTCTACCTATTCACTTCCCATGACCTACTCCTCCACTCTGTCAAACCAAAAGATGATCATCCCCTTGATCTTGCCATCCCCCACAAATGGATCATCTTTATGTTCGTGAATTCTGAAATCCCTCTTTCAAACTAGACTCTGTTGACTTTTCACCTCTCCCTCTGCATTTGACTTCTAAACTTGTATTGTTCATTCATACGATGACTTCCAGTCCCTTGACCCCTTAATTTTCTTCCAGATCATCTCCCTTTAACTAGACATTCTCTCCTCTTTTTTCCATTTTGATCCCTTGGTGAACCAATCCAACTCTATACTCTCCTCCTCTCTTGAATCCCTAATTCTCACCACAGCAGTGTAGAGTAGATCCAGTCAAGTCTCAGCCTTGGATACCTCCTACCTTTAACCACCTTTGCTCCCACAGATGAGCTACTGAATGAAGGCAGAAAAAAATCTCCTGACTGTTCTAACTGGGTCTCCTACAAATGACACAACCACAAGTGGGCTCTCACTGCTGCTAGACAATTCTACTATCCTTCCCTCATCGGCTCACTTTCTCACTCTTCGCATCAGCTCTTCAAAATATTTTTATCCCTCCTCAAAACTCCCATGGTTCCTCTTGCCTCTACCCTTTCAGTTGAGAACTTTGTCTTGTATTTTCCAGAAAAAAAAAATGAAGCCATTTGCTGTGAAGTCCCTCTTTTCCTCTTCCTTATATCCCATCACTACCTTATGACACTATTTTTTTCTCCACTCCTGTCATTTATTTCCAGTCTCTCCCCATTTACTGACTCATTCCCTTCTGCCTACAAATATGTGCTTATCTTCCCCACCCTGAAAAAGGATTTAAACCCAGGTTCTTCTCCTCCACATCTGTTTCTTTCCAGTTCACTGCATGTCAGAGGACTCCTTGAACCTATGATCTATGATGTGACTGATGCAAGTATTCCTTCCAAGGATATAGATTGTAGTAAATTCATACCTACCCATAGCGTGAAGAGATAATCAGTTCCTTCTCATAAATTTTCCATAGGGAGTATACTCAAATTTCTGGAGAATCTCTCTCATTCTCTTAGCATTTGCAAGGATGCTTACAGAACAATTAAACTAGCCTATCCATTGGTTATCACTAGCTCTGTAACCCCTCTTGATTTTCAGTCATAAAATGAAATGAAGACTTCCATGTTTATCAACTGTCTGATATCTTTATGTCATTTCACCCATGTAAATCTATTTTGCAGCTTAAAGGTTTCTTATTCCTACCCACCCTTCACTGTCTTACTCAAATTCACTTCTGAAATGTTCAATAGAATCTAGAAAACAAAACTACTCCCTTACAAAATGCATCCATAATAAATGAATATTCTTGGACATGACCAAACTTATTTTCCTGGTTAAATGACAAGCCTCCACTTAACACAGCTTGAGCCTTAAAAAAAAAGAAATATTGGCTGAAAAAATTCACCAGGCCACAGACAATACTGTTCATGGCTCTTTGAAAAGGGCCTCCCAGAGAAGATGAAGGTACTACAATATTTAAAGAACATTTTCTCAGCTCCAGACCAAGGCTGTATGATCCAATGAATCAGTTTTCTTTAATTATTCATTTCTCTTTGTATGTATGACCTCTAATTTTGTTTCAGTGAGTGTCTCTGAGAGTTATCAAGACAAAGCAACGTGTGCTCTTTCTCTCTCTTTTCACATACTAACTCAAGCAGTAACAAAAAGTTCATTCATTTAAAAGAGGATTTTTTTTAATTGCCATGTTACATAAGAGAATATAAAGACTCAGTTTTAAGAAAACAAAAGCTTCTACAGTCTACATAGTATAATGAAGTCTTTGGAGTTTGAGGTATCGGAGAAGTAATATTTGATGACTGATCAAACAAATACAATTTAAAATAGGGATGAAGCGTAGTTGTGCTCTTCTCACGTTGCTAGAGGTAGGATGCCACAGAAAAATGGCACACCAAAGGAGGCAGCATGACACAGTGGAAAGGGCAGAAAACATGGAAATGAGTCTTAGTTCTTCCATTTTCTACAATGTGACTTTGGTGAAACATTCAGGGCTATGTTCCATGTGCCAAAATCCTAGTGATTTTTCATATGGAGGTCTGGACACCACCATCCTCACAACTCATGTGCCTGTGATTGTCTGCACCCTGGCCATTGTCATTGGGAGTGAAGGACGACTCGGGGAGAAGGGCAGAACCTGTGTGCCTAGAGTCATACTTGAGTCCTTAAGGATGGATTAAAACTCATGTCTTTCCATGACTCCAAGTCCAATGGTCTAGGCATAGACCTGATTGATACCTGACCGCATGTGAGTAAATTAGGTCACCAAGAGAAAGAGACTGCAGATCAAGACAAGCCTTAATATGCATCTATGGTGGGCATAGAGGATGGTCCAGCAAGAGAGACTGGGCAAGTGAGGTCACAAAGAAGGAGAAAGCAGTGTCAAAAACAAAAAATGAAACAAACAAAAACCATGATGTAAAGAGTATCTAAGAAGGAAGCCTAGTAAATGTCATTCCATGCTACAAAAGTGAATTATTCCGATTCATTCTGTCCTTTACTGCCTGTGTAATCTTGAACAAAATATTGCTCCTCTCGGTATCTCAGTTTATTCATCTACGAAATGAGGGTTTCTGAACTGCTGACTGTTAAAGTCACTTTCAGCTCATAACCCTTTGCTTCCATAAGTATGATAAAGTTGGGTAGGTTGTGGAGTTTGTTATGTCTGGGAAAAGTGGGAAACATAATTTAGGGATGGAAAAAGCCTTAGGGATAACATTAGAATGAAATGATTCATGGCCAATAATATCCTTAGGTGTTCAATCAACTTCTACTCTAGAAGGAAATTTAAAAATAGACCCCAGTAGATGATCTGTAGTTTGCTTTCTTGTTTTTACTTGCGTATTACAACAGGGAAGCCCATAAGTCATTTATTACAGTTCATATGATTAATTAGCATCTAGATTCAAGCCCTGGATAAAAAGAATCTGTACATTAAATGAGTTTTCAGTTTGTCCTTCTGGTAAATGTTTATCCTTAATTGAGTTTAGTACAAGTATGTCTTTCAAGACTTTTTAGATGCTACACCTCAAGATATTATGAAAAGAACAGTTTCAGTGTTATAGTTCTAGATCAAGCAGACATAGTCTAAAGCTAGTATTAGAGAAAATCTTCACAACCTAAAGAGAAGATAGACACAACATTGAATCGTTCTAGAAAACAACATTGACATTTTCAGAGTACCCACATACCATCATCTGTCATTTCTTTCAAGCATTGGCTACAGAATATGAAAAGTCTTCACATATTTCACAGAAGAATAAAAATCGTAGGATATCAGAGACTAAAGAGCATCATGAATATATGAAACAATGCAGTCCTTCAGAAAGGTCCTCCTCCACAACTGCCTGAGATATGGTCATCTAGTTTTTATTCAAAGTCATCCCAACGAGAGAAGATATGCAACTACCCAAAGCATTCCATTCCACATTTGAAAAGCTCTAATGATCAGGAAGATTTCCCCCATTCATCTCCACCAGGTATAAAACCTAATAGTTCTGCCCTCTGAGTTCCAACACAACAAACCAAAACCTTTTTCAGGTGCTTGAGGAGAGCCACCATGTCCACTCTAGATCTTCGGTAATCTATATACCTCCACTTCCTACAAGTGGTACTTTTGTGAACTCAAGAATTTTCATGAGCCGTACTTAGTCTGTAGCTTCGATACACTTAATGAATCTCCCATCAATATTAAATTCAAATTAATTCATATTTCTAATCAATTTATCATTGTTATCTGACTCTAATCTTCCAATCATTATGAATGCGTATAATTGTACTACCCAGTCAGCATCTCTCCATCTTGTTGGCAAGAATATCATGCCCTATGAATTAACACCTCTTGTTTCTCATTACCCAAATGGCTTAACATAAACAGAAGGTTTCTGATATTAATGGCATTACTTAATTTTGAACAAAAGCAGGGCAACAAGTTGGCACAGTGAATGGAGTGTCAGGGCTAGAAGACGCATCTTCCTGAGTCCAAATCGGGCCTCAGACATTTACTACACCTGGGCAAGTCACCTAGCTCTGTTTGCCTCACTTTCCTCATCTGTTAAAAGAGCTGGAGAAAGAAATGGCAAACCACTCTAGTATCTATCTTTACCAAAGAAACCTCAAATAGGGTCACAAAAAGTCAGACACCACTGAAATCATCAAAGAACAAGTCCAAAATTGCATATTTATTATTATTTTTGATACTTCCTCTGCAGTTAGGATATAATAACATCAAAGCCCTGATAAATCTTTCTTGATAGTATCATAGTTCATCTGGTCTGTAGACATGGAAAATAGGGAAAGAGTAGCATAGCTTTTCTTTGTTTCTTTTCAATTTTTTAATGAAAAGAAGTAATCAGAACTACATAGAAGAAGAAATTGAGAAGCATACTTTTGTAATTACATTTTTAAGGCAAATATATGCATATGTACATATGTATACATGCCTATGTAGTTATACGGACATACACATACATACATGCAGTTTGGTGCCTTACTAATGAGTATTCCTTAACTATAACCACTACATGTTGAATTGCTGATCAATCTTGCCCTGATTTTGCCACATAGCTTGAAGATAAAATGCCTTTTTCAAATACCTTGCAGAGCATAACTTTCAGTCAAAATCTTTCCATGTTCTGTACACGACACTTCAGTTTATGCCTGAAAAACAAGGGTCCTTCAATCTAGTGTTAAACAAAAAGTCAAATGTCATTTTGCTTTTTTTTAAATTCTGCTCTTTCCTTATGTCAGTTAATATAAATGTTGTTGCTCAGCTATTCAGTCATGTCCAACCTTTCATGACCTCATTTGAGATGTTCATGGCGAATGAGAATGGATTCCATTTCCTTCTACAGTGGATTCATTTTGTCAAACAAGCAGAGGTTAAGTGACTTTCCCAGGATCACGTAGCTAGAAAGTGTCTGAGGCTAGATTTGAACTCAGGTCTTCCTGACTCTAGGCCCAGGACTCTTACCACCAAGTCATGAGCTGCCTCGCTAACTTGAATAACACTGCTATTTAAGAAGATAAAAATGCTGTCTACTATCCAGCACCCAATTCACTATTTTTTTAAAATTATTTTATTTGTTTTCAGTTTTCTACAATCATTTCCAGCAACTCACTATTTTTCTTGCTTCTCTACCAAGTTGCCCAAAAAAGTATAACTACTTATTTGGTCATATAAAAACACTAGCCCATAAGTTTTTCTTTTTTCCCCCTATCCAGAAGAGGGCTTATAAATTGCTCTGCTAAGTTGTTCCAAGCTTCTCCCACTTCCTCTCATGAATACTTTAGCTGAGTTTTTTGTGAGGCCAAATTTACATTTACTCATTACCATAGCAACTAGCTCAAGTTTAGATACAAATTGTTTTCTTAAAAGAAAATAAAATTACAAAAATCTCAGATTATATCATAAGACATAAAATCACATTCAAACAGAGTTCAGTGATGTTTTCAGACATAGAAATCAATTTCATTATTGTATGCCTTAAAAAAGGGCATTTTTTTGGTGTTTGCCATTCATCAGCTAAAGGAAAATTTTAGTATACCTAAATCATCTTCTGTGAGGGACTTAGGCCACTTAAACGTCATATTTCATCTTCAACCTGGAATCTTTGGTTTCATTTTTATCAAGTATGTAGAAGCATATAACACCAACAGCATGGAAAAGTTAACCTTTTTGACAAAATAAATACATTAATGAATTAAATTAGACACAGCTGGGGAGTCTAGGAACACTTTAATTAAAGGCAATTGAGAAATTAAGTCAATCTAAGCTGAAGGCAAGGAGAGCCAAAAAGAACAGTGTCTTTAAAGGATAAAGGAAAGAATATACAAGGAAGAGTGAAAACTTTGCAGGGCATGGGGCTCTCAGAAGGAGATGCAGAATAGTGAATCTTGGCCCACAGACTTGACACTCAGGTATCTTAACTTGGCTTCAAATGTTTTTAATGTGCATTCTGTTCATGAAGTATGTTATGCTCTTTGGGACACTACATTAATTCTGTTTTGCAAACCACTGAAATGATCTTCATTCCCATAACTCCTTCTGCTCCACCCCTCCTGCCAAAAAAAAAAAAAAAAATCAATGTTTATCATTCCCTAATTAATTACGTTAAAAAGAAGTACTTCAAACATGGAATTTTTCTCAAATCTGGCAGCTTTATCTAAAATGGTGATTTTTTAAAAAAATGTTTTGCTTTGTAACTCTTCATGATTTTATTTGCAGCTTTCTTGTCAAAGATATTAGAGTGATTTGCCATTTCCTTCACCAGCTCATTTTATAGATAAGAAAACTAAGGCAGATATAATTGTGACTTTCCCAGGGTTACACAGCTACTAAGTGTCTGAGGCCAGATGTGAACTCTGAAACCTCCTTTTGACCATTTTTCAATTGGAGAATGTTTTGTGTTTTTATAAATTTGACTCAGTTCTCTATATATTTGAGAAATGAGGACTTTCTCAATAATTTCTACGCAGGTATTTATGATGAAGTGATGTTGAAAGATAATATGTTAATAAAAAATTAATGTTCAATATTAACTATGGTCCTAAGATTTCAATACATTATTCCAGATCTGATCAAACTATAAGTCAGATCTCCTGTCCTGAAAGAAAACTACCTCTCTTAAGTCTGCTTTAATAGCCAGTGACATCCCTTCCAACCAATTTTCATTTCCATGCTGATAATTCCCAGACCTATATGTATCCAGGTTTGATCTCTCTCTACTGAGCTCCAGTCTTGATTCATCAACAGCCTTATTTATATTCATCCTAAATGGAATGCCCCATAGGCATCTTAAACTCAGTGTAATAAAAATAAAATAAAATACAAAATATTGTTATTTCCTTTAAATGTTCCCCTTTTCCAAACTTTCCTATCACTATCAAAAGTACTACCATGTCTGCCAGTCACTAGGTGGCACAGTAAATAGAGGAAGAGACTCAGAATCAAAAATACTTTGCAGCTTCTTGAATTCAAATTTGGCCTCAGACACTTACTAGCTGTGTTATGCTAGGCAAGTCACTTAATCCTGTCTACCTCAGTTTCCTCATCTGTAAAATAAGTTGGAGAAAGAAATGGCAAATCACGCTAGTATCTCTGCCAATAAAATCTCATCTGGGGTCAGAAAAGGTCAGATACTACTGAACAAACCAGACACACAGACTCACAATCTTGACTCCTTATTCACATTCATCCAATTTGTTGTGGAATTTCATCATTTCTACCTAAATAATATCTCTCATACATATTCTCTTCTTTTCACTCATATAGCTCTTATAAGTACAAACCCTCATCACCTCTCACCTGCTCTATTATTTTAATTGCTCTCCTTACTTCATTTTTTCCCTTTCAAATCAAGCTATCTTTCCTTTGCCTGCCAAAATGAGCAGATCTGATTCTTTCCTCCTGTCCCTCCTCAGTAAACTCCCTATTGCAACCATGACCACATTTATAATATTCTGTTTTGGCATTTCAAGATTGTCACAGTCTGGCACCTTTTTGCCTTTCTGGCCTGATTCCACTTCATTCCTTCTACATACTCTATGATGACACTTGCCTACTTAACTGTCCTTCACATCTGACATTCCATCTCTGGTTTTTTCCAATGTCTGTCCTACATGCCTGGAATATTCTCTCTCTTCAGCTGGTCCAATTCTTGGCTTCCCTTCCTTTCTTCAGAAAAACTCAATTCAAATTCTATCTTCTGCAAGAAGACACATTGCCCTACTCTATCCCTGCCATCCTTAGAAAACCCCTTAAATTTATATTGGCTAAATCTCCTATATACATAGTAATCTGCATCTTGTCTCTCCCATTAAATTATGAGAACCTCGAGGGCAGAAACCATGTTTTCACATTTCTGTGTATTCCTGGTGCCTGGCACAATCTCTTGGCTGATGGCAAGTGTTTGATAAATGTGTGTTGACTGACTGACTGAGAATTTATGACTCATTATGTATAACAGCGGTAAAAAGGCTTCCCTCACACTTTGCATAACACAGATTACCTTAGCTAGAAAATGTCATCCTCACAATTTCTCTAAGACTTCTCTTTCTAAGAATTTTTGTGCTAAAAGCAATTGGGGGTGGGGGGCTACTTGTCTCTGTTGCCAAGGTTTTTATGATCTCTTCATTTATTGGACAGCAAACTTTGACCAGGCTTTGTGTCATAATTGAGCTGTATGAGGTTCAAGCCAGTCACCTAAAAAAAGCAACTGTAAACTACCAATTCCTTGGTAGAGTTGCTCACTGCTTCAGGGTGAGTATGAGATTCAATTCCCTTCAATTACTTGGTAGTTAATTTGCAAAACAAGAAAAAATATATTAGTGAAGAAAAATTGTCATTGTTCTCAAGATCATCACTTAATAGATGGATCAGGTTGGCTAGCTGTTGAATGTTCTTAATCATGTTTGTGCCTGCAATGCAGGTCCACCATGCGTTCCATAGCCTTGATCAAGTCAGACTGTTCATTAAAACTGGCATCTGAATTAGCAAATAGATTATTCCGCATAAGAGTTTCATTTGTAAACGAGGGCTTAAGTAGAAGTTTGTACAGCCCAAAAAAAGAAAGGAAAAAAAAGGTGTCTTTGGCCTTCTTTGTGGGACATACTCTACAGTAAAAATGAACACTATGAAAGTTAAGATGTGCATACAAGAGTTTTGATACTATTATTGATGGGCATAGGGATCAATTATAGGAAAAGACATTTGGAAAAGCAGGTAAAAATTGAGAGAAAAGAACAGGAAAAGACATCCCGTTGCATCTTAGTTCTTAGTTTGTAAAAAGAAACTAAGTTGTGAGAACTAGGATGTAATTGAAAGAAAAATGAACTTGACTTTTTTTTATTTTTTTAAATCTATGACTAAAAAAATCTTAAATGGAATGTTTATCAAATCTATATTTGGAAAGGGCAGCTAAAATGATGGCTTACAAGTGGCAGGATCCAAAAGGATGCTGGGCAAACTAGAACACTGGGCTGAATCCAATTATATTCAACTCAGTAGGGGTCAAAGCAAAGGCTTTGGATACCTTTACAAATAAAAAATGGGTGTGACTAAGTGGCTAAGTAACAATTTTACAAGAAAAGAAAAGAAATGATTTTTTTTCTTAAGTAGACTCCTTTCAAAGTATAAGGTGACATTATTATATGAAATAGGGTAGCTAAGTGGCACAGTGCATAGAATGCCGCACTTGTAATCAAGGAGTTCAAATATGACCTCAGGTACTTACTAGCTATATGACCCTGGGCAAGTCACTTAACCCTGTTTGAGTTTCCTTATTTGTAAAATGACTGGAGAAGGAAATGGCAAACTGCTTCAGAATCTCTGCCAACAATACCCAAAATAAGGTCATGAAGAGTTACACATGACAGAAAAATAATAATATTTTAAGACAATTGAAAAATTAAGATGTACTGCTAGATGACATTAAAGATTAGAGAATAAAGTGTAACACTATAATTGATCCCTGATCAGTCCACATCTGAAGTATTGTGTTTAGTTTTGAATATTATAGGAAAGACATTGATAAACTAGAGCTTATCCAGTGGTGAGTGACAAAGGTGGTCACCTCTTGAGGTTACAGGCAATCTCAAGATCATAGACCACACAGGATCATAGGAAGGATTTGAGGAAATTTAGCCTGGATGAGAAAAGTCTGTGATGGGACAAGGTAAGTATGTTCAAGTGTCTGAAGGACTCTCACGTGAAAAGAGGAAATTATCTTTGTTTGGCTTGATCCAAGAGGGAAGAAAAATCTAGGGCAATGATTATCAGCTGTAAAGAGTTAAATTTAGGCTTTAGGAAAGGGAAAACAGACTAACAGCTAGAGCTTTCCCTACACAAAGTGGGTTGTCTCTGTATATAGTGGATTTCTCCTCTCTTGAGGTCTTGAAACAAACTGTAGGCAGATCATAAAGAGATTCTTTTCCCCTTATGAAGAGGCACAAAAATGTGTTTCAAGGTTCCTTCCCATTATGAAAAATATGTGAAGTTTCTAAAGCAACGCTCTAATATTAAGTGGAAAAAAATGTTTGCCAATACAGATGGACAGAGTTTTGTATACAGAAATTCACAGCTCCAGTCTCTGCACACATATATCCCCAATCTTAGTCATCCTATTCTGGATTCCCCTCTGGTTTATCAGTGGCCTTTCTCTATGTGCTCCTGATCTCTCTCCCTTTTTTGTAGAGGTAGGAGACACTGTGTGTGAAACATTGGTATGATTCCTCCTTTCATTTGTGTTCAAGGAAATGAGCTCCTTTCCTAAACTGTAGTATTGAGAACTGAAAACAGTATTCTGAATGCTATCTGGATGGCAGCACCAGAGATCAGCGGTGCTGTCATTTCCTTCATCCTGGGCAATCCGCTGTTGTTCAATTGTCTCCGTCTTGTCTGACTTTGTGACCCCATTTGAGGGTTTTCTTGGTTGAGATGCTGGAACAATTTGCCATTTCCTTCTCCAGCTCATTTTACAGATGAGGAAACTAAGGCAAACAAATGTGTTGCCCAGGGTTGCACAGCTAGCAAGTGTCTAAGGAGACGAATCTTCCTGATTCCAGATCCAGTGCTCTACGGACTATGCCACCTAGCTGCCCCATGAGTCTTAATGGATTGCAGTAAAGAAAATATTTTCCTTACACTTAAAATTATACTAATTGATCAGAACGTTGACTTAGTGAGAGAGGACATCAAAATGGCATTTCAAAGCCCATTGTTTCCAGGACAGCATTTACTAAGAGCAATTAAAAGAAGACGGGAGTATTCCCCAAATAATATGGTTGCTATATGCTCCTCATTTATTGGAGAAGTATAGGAAAAACTTTTGTCATAACTGATCTCTATAAGACTTAGACTAATGACCTTGGGGGAGGGAAGAGACATGATTATTAGCCTCTGTGTATGTGTAGAGAGATGATTATTTGTGTGTGTGGGTGTGTAGGCATTGCTTGGTAAATACACCCTGCTTAAAGGTGAACATGAGGTAAAATTCATTTAAAGCCATTGCCTGTGTAGATCCCAAAAAAAGATCACTTCATGAGATATTTTTTTCTAAAAACATCAATTACTAAATATTTGAGAATTTGCTACAAGGGGAGGCAGAGTAAACCCCTCACTGACTTTTCACTTAAATCTTTTCTAACCTCTTTCTGACAAAATGCTGTCCTAATGCCATGTTAAAACACAACACATCAATGAATCACTAAGAACTGAATCTGCTAAGTACCTACTTTGTACCAGGCATTTTTAGGCCCTGAGGATAAAAAGACAAAAAGGAAACCCTCAGTGAAATGAAATTTCCCTCACTGAGCTTATATTCCATAAGAAGATATGTGTACATTCAAAAAGATGTGAAATAGAGACAAAGTGAATCCAATTCAAGAGTTTAGAAAGGCACCAGATAGGGAGGTGATGGGGAGAATGAGGATGGGATGAAATAGATCTGAAAACATTACATGTAAGAGGTAACATTTACATTTAAGTTTTGAAGGAAAATCTAGTTTCAAAGATGTTGGCTTGAGGAAGGAGCCCATTCTAGTTACAGGGGACAGCCTGAGAGAAAAAAAAATGGCACAGAAATGAAGGGAAGATTATTGGGTTGGAGACTGTGCACTTTGAGAAGAGGGAGTTAAAAGGCAACTATGTATTATATAGATATAGACAGATATGTGTGCATACAAATATGTATACCTACAAAAATATACGTGTACATAATTAAATGCACATATTTACATACATATATATACATGTATATATACATACATACATGCTTTTTTTTTGTTTGCATCATCTTCATAGAGAGCTCCTAATGAGGAATTTCCTCTACCAATTGTGACCAACACCTTCTATGTAAGTCACAGTCTCAAAGAATATCTTGGATGCATTGGGAGATTCAGCCTGTCAGTATCATGGAATTAATGTGTATCAGAGTCAGGAAGGACCTCAAAGCTGACCTTTTTTATTCTCCCATCTGTCATGCATGTACCCAAGGGCAAGGTATGTAGAAGAGTCAATGAGTAGACCAATTATGCCAAAGCATGGGGCATGCAGAGTGAGTGGTAGCATTTAATGAGTGAAAATGGAGGGTAGCACTAAATACGAGAGCTTGAATTCCAGGTATGGGAATCCAGGGGCAGGCTGGTCATAAAATCATAAGGAGGGTGCCATCACTAATCTCCACACAAAGATCAAAGGAGAGGAAGACCACCAAATGGTCATTGAGCTTCTCTGTGAAGGATTTATGGAAAATGTAGAAAGAACTGTCTTAGAGGTAAATGCATGAGGGTCAGGGTTGGGGGAAGCATTGCAATCTACACAAACAAGCCTAAGTAAAAGGGACATTCTAGCACTGGAGAGAGAAAATCGCAGGATTTGTGACCTAGAAGAGACCTTTTGCAATCAATCAAGTCCACCCCATCTATCAATTTATAAATGAAGAAAATGAAGTCCAAAGAGGTTTAAGGGGTCTGCGTCCCTCCTTTGTGCATGGCAGACCAGGATTTGCAGCTCAGATTTCTGGTGCCAAATATACCACTCCCACCCTGAGCACTGTCTTTAGACTCTTTTCCATACACCGTAGTGGTGCCCCCCTTTTTCTGTCCATCCCTATGGAGTGCTTGCTTATCAGCTCATGTCAACAGCAAGTAAAACGTTGATGATCACTAACCATCTTTAAATACCTGTGCCAGGCAAAGCACAGCCTTCAGAAGTGTGAAGTTAAGGAAACAAAAAACGATACACTGATAGGATTTTGAGGCCCTCTGGAAGCATGTGGGGGATCTTTTCCCCATTGTTATTAGCCTTCTTTTTTATTCTTTAGAAAGCATCAACTAACATAAATATGCAATTTCATCGACAGAGAAACTAGGTGATGCAGTGGAGAGAGTGCTGGGCCTGGGAGGCAGGGAGAGTCATCTTCCTGAGTTCAAATACGGCCTCAGACACTTACCAGCTGGGCGACCTTGGGCAATTCATTTCACTGTTTGCCTCTATTTCCTCATATGTAAAATGAGCTGGAGAAGGAAATGACAAATCACTCCAGGATCTCTGGATCACAGTAGGTGCTGAACAAATGTTTACGGAACTAAAATGTATAAATATATGTTTCGGGAAATCAAAGGCTCCTAAGAGGCAAATTAAGATGGAAGGACCTCTCAAGCAAAGAAAGTTAGCCTGTGCTGTGGGATGTAGCATCATGTTTAAGGAATAGCTAAAAAGTTAAGTTGACTGGCATGGAGTGTGTGTGAAGTGTAATAAGTCTAGAAAGTAGATTGGGCGTAGGTTGTGGAGAATTCTAAGTAGCTAACCAGGAGTATTTTTGCTTTTGAACATGGAGTCAATTGGGAGCCATTGAAGTTTATTGAGTATAGGAGTGACCTAATCAGATCTGTACTTCAAGAAAATCACTTTTACAGCTATATATGGATTTTAATGAAGAGACACTAAACTTGAAGAATCTTTTGCAACAAGCTGAGTGCAGGTGATGACACCTGAGAGTCAAAAGAAGGAAAGACTAGGAAGCAAGGTTTAAAAACCAAGAGAGTCACAAAGAGAGGGGTAATACAGAGAGCCACAAAAGAAAGAAAGAGGGAATCAAACCAGCGTTGGAGCACATGCTTTATTTATTTTTGTCTCCCTTTGTTTGTTCTGCTGTTTCATAGATTATGTATTTTGGGTGAATTTGCATTTGCCCGCCATGACTCTGGGCCAGCCCGCTATGGACAGCTCTTTGACTCACGCCTTTATTTCCAATTGCTATAAAGGCACACCTTAGATTTCCCATTGCCCACTCAGCTGGCATGCCAGCATATGGATTTCCATACCTTCCACAGAGGCAAGGATTCCAAGGTAAAACTCACTTGCGGGGAGGATAAATTAATCATTTCCATCAACCATAGCAAAGAGGTGGCTAAGCGTTGGCTACACTAAACGTTAATTTCCCCAGCTGGATTGCTTGGCAGTGTCTTCTCTGCACATAACACTTGTCACAGTGGTTTAATCGCAGTTAGAAAACGCCTTTTACTTCTGCCTCAAGCTATCAGGTGATCTTACGTGTTCTTTTACTTCTCTGAGAAGAGCAGGTTGGGGAAGTTGTGACGTTGAAATGCTAGACTCAACAAATGGGACAAGCTGCAGCCCTGCTCAAGTTGGAAGCTGAGAGATTCTTTTAGTTATACACTCTGGAAGCTTATTAATTTATAATCGCTTTCCCAGATCCCTAACTAGGTGGGGGAAGGCGGTGCACTCTGCCCTAGGGCAGAAAATTTGGAGGGCTCTGGGTCAGCACCATCCTACCTGGAATTTTCTCTCTTGCCATAATACTATACCATACTATGTCCATAGATAAATACTTTATCCATAGAAGCAAAGACAGCAGCCTTTTCCAGTGTGGATCTCTTTCTCTTCTGCCCTGTTCTACTCTAGAAATGATGTCATGCTTACTCCTTGTGACTCCCAAACTCTTTCCTTTCTTACCCTATCCAAGTCCTCCTGGAATGGAAGTATTACTTCTTCCCTGAGATGGTCACATGGTCAGCAGGATAGAAACCTCTGGAAATACCAGGGTTTGCTTCCTCTCTACTCCAGATCAGCATTCCCTATCCTCATTGTCCATCACTGTTACCTCCCACCCAAAAAATACTGCTGTAGTGACAACTGTATATTTCACTCTCTAGCTGGTTATTGTAGGTTACTTTTTCTTTTCACTTTTTTTAAAGGCCTTACAAGGGTTGTCTTTGGTTTGAGCAAATTCTGCATCACAAACTTCCTCACCTAAAAAAAAAAAAAACATATAAAGAAATAAGGAAAATACACAGAGGTACCCACCAAAATTAATCGTTTCCAAATTAAAGAAGATGAGAAGAACAAGAAAGAGAGTCTTCTCACACCTTACTGCCTGACACATACTTTTCAATCCAGCACATTGGCCTCCTGGCTGCTCCCCAAACAGAATACACTGTCTCTTGGCTCTGGACATTTTCTCTGACTGCCCCTCCCCCATGTCTGGAAAGCTCCCCCTCCTCAATTCTGACTGCTGACTTCCCTAGCTTCCTTTGAAATCTCAATTAAAAGGCTCTTTTTCTAGAAGCTGTTCAGTTCATTTCAGTTGTGTCTAACTCTTTGTGACTTCATTCGGGGTTTTTTTGGCCAAGATACTGGAGTGATTTGCCATTTCCTTCTCCAGCTAATTTGCAGATGAGGATATTTGGTTACGGCACTTGCCCGGGGTCACACAGCTAGTAAGTATCTGAGGCTGGACTTGAACTCAAGAAAATGAGTCTTCCTGACTCCAGGTTTTGCAATTTATCCACTGTACCCCCTAGTTGCCCCAACCCTAGCCTTCCCCAACCCCTTTTAATCCTAGTGCATTTCATCTATTTACCACATAGATAGATATAGATATATACATACTATATATATATGTATATATATATATTTACATATATATGTGTGTATATCTGTGTATATGCATATATATATATATATGTATGTGTATGTGTATATGTATATGAATTTGTTCCCACGATGTCACTTCCATTAGATGGATAGTTCCTTGAGGTCAGAAACTCTGACTTTTTTATATACTAAGAACTTCGCACAGAGCCTGGCATATGGGAGGAGCTTAATAAATGTTTAGTGATTATCTCATTGGTTTTTCTGTTCACAAAACCCTTGGTGATTCATGATAATATTTCAGAGTGTTTGTGCTAAAAATTATTTAATAGAAGTGAAAGCAATAAATTGAGTTGTAAATAATATTATATTATTTTTCCCTGGAAATTCACAATGTGGTGGTGGTGCTGGTGGTGGTGGTTGGTGGTGGTTGATATTGTTATTAAGGGTTGATAGAACAGAAAGCAATGGGAACCACTGAACTGGGGCTGTCTATGGTCCCTTCTATCTCTAATTTCTGACCCAAAGAAACTCCTTCTGACTTCAAACAGGATGGTAGTTTCAGTGGACTCTACAAATCTGGCCTATAACTCACTCTCTTTCTTTGCAGGAATCACTTTGGAGGCTTTCTGCTTCCTCTTATTTAAATATAACACACCCCTACCACAAAAGTTATTTTTGTCAAAGCCTATAGATATCAGCTACCTGCTTGTCAACAAATAGCAAAATAAAATGCCAATCATAGACTATACTCAAGTTTTATATAAGCAAGATTAAGGAAGAGGAAGAATGGGAATACAGCTAGTGTTCAGGTGACATGGGTTCAAAACTCTCTCTTAAGAGAGATGGTTTTTCTCTTTTCTTAACCTTCCCTTAAGCCAATAATCCAATAAACATTTATTAAGTAATCAATATATGCCATGGTACTGTGCTAAAGGTTAGGGATTTTGAGCCCTGTCCAGCTGATCTTGACCCCACTGGGTTTTCTTGGCAAACTGGAATGTTTTGTCATTTTCTTCTCCAGCTTATTTTACAGATGAAGAAACTGAGGCAAACAGGTTTGAGTAACTTGCCCAGGGTCACACAGCTAGTAAGTGTCTGAGGCTAGATTTGAATACAGGAAGAGAGCTCTTCCTAAATTTAAGCCTGGCACTCTGTGACTATGCCACCTAGCTGCCCTAAGGCCTGGGGTTACAATTAATATAAAGAAAGGCAATCCTTGTTCTCAAGGAGCTTGTGTTCATCCTTCAGTTTTGAAGAGGACCATGACATCGGAGAAATAATGACATGACTTGCACTTGACTTTGTTTTGAGTGAGGGAGGGCTGTGCAAGGTCACCAGCCTCATTTTCTCCTGCTGAGCCATCTGAATCCAGTGACCAGATATTCATCAGGATGACTGTTGGATGACCCAGGATGCAATGGGAGACCTTGGCTTTTTTGGCCAAGGCCTTTTCAGGTACTCACGGAGGCAGGAAACAGGGAGTGGTGTACCTGACTCAGGGGTATCTTGCTCCAGGGAGATGAAACTAGGCAGAGCAGCAGATTTAAAGTAGTATGAGCTCAGTCTACTTTCTATCCTCTGTAAAACGAAGGCATTGGGAGGAGTTTGGTATTCCTCCCTCCAGTCTTCCAATCAGATGGAATAGGAAGCTAAGGGAGATTTAGCAATCAAGGCTAGAGTTTAGCAGCATGGTGGTGAGTATAGAAATGATGAGCTTACCCTAGGAGGGGCATCCCTGGAATAAAAATCGAACAGGACAGCAGGTGTAATGTGGAGTAAGCAGAGAGTTGGGTTCCACTTAGGCCTTAAGAAAGTCAACCTCTTTGGGCTAAAGTTTCCTTATGTGGCATAGTGGAAGCTTCTTTAAGGTCAGGGACTCATTTTTGGAATTCATGCATCCCTAGCTCCTAGTGAAGTATCTGGAACATAAAAATAAATGTTCATTAATTGTTTATTATTTAAATTGGGGAGGCAGTGGATTAGATGACCTCTAAGGTCCCCCACTAGTTCTGAATTTATGACACTGTGATTATTTTCCTCTTTCTTGTGTGGAAAGGAAATTCTCAAAAATCTGTTAAGGTAATAACCACAGTTGGGAGCAGTGGGGGGATTGGAGGAGGAATGGCCAAAGGACTCTGATCAAGGACAATTAAATTTAAAGAGTGCTGACAGCACTTGATGTCCTCTATTAGTCTAGAAATGACTAAGATTAGCACATGGTGAGAATAATTAAATCAAATCAAAAGATGTAAGACTACATCTAAATTTCCTTCTCTGGAGAGGGATAACTTTCTTCTTGTCCCATCTCGACTTAACTTATTGGTCTCAATTCTTCCCATATATTATTTTTCTCAGCAACAAATTTCAGTGTCCTAGGATTTTCTCATCTACATGGAGTCTAAACAACACCTCAATATATTTAGGGGCTCATATATGCCAATTGTCTAGGTCCATTTTCCCCCTTGTCTTGGAATACAGAAGTTTCGGTCAAGAGATTTTCTTCAGCTTTAGATTTGAAAATTTTTAGAGTGAAATTAACTTCCGTTACTGTCTGGTCTAATCCATGTTGGAAGAAAAATAAGTTAAACACTGCCAAGAAGTATCTCTTTAACCTGTGATTGAAGACTTCCAAAGACGAGGAATGTTTAATCTCCAGAGTAATCTCTTTGACTTTGGGAAGAAAGGAAACGTTTATTAAACATATATTGTATGCAGGGCACTATCTAAGCATTATGTACATGTTATCTCCATTGATCCTCATGACAATACTGGGAGATTGGTGTTATTGTTATCCCCATCTTACAGTTGAGGAAACTGAGGCAAACAGAGGTTAAGTGACTTGTTCAGTCTCATACAGCTAGTATCTGTGGACAGATATGAACTCAGGTCTTCCTGATTCAAGGTCCAGCACTCCATCTACTGTACCACCTAGCTACCTCTGTCTCTGATTGCTAGAAAGTATTGTATTGTGCCGAAATATGCATCCCTCAAACTTTAACCCATTGATCCAAATTCTCTTCTCTGAGACCAAAGAGAACAAGGCTAATCACTCTTCCATAGGTCTGCCTTCAAGAAGAGGAACTCCGCCCCCTCATCTCATTTTATCCAGGGTGAAAAGGATAAAATTATATTGGTCAACCAAAGTTTCACTTGTCCCATTCTTCCCTCCCACCCCTAAATTCTGAGCCCTATACTCTCTTTTTTTCCTTTTCATCAACTTCCTATAATATATAATGGCTCTAGAGCACTTTCCATGATCATATATGAGTTGGTAGGGTGGATAAGGACCATAATTCACCTTTTCCCAGAGAACGTACAGAACGTACTTAACAACCACCAGGCTGTATCTTCCATTGTTACTTGGGGCAAAAAAACAGAGGAAGTAGAAAGACTCCATATCCATGTTTGATGATGGTCAAGTATTTCCTCTGCATGCCATAAGCATACAAGCTTCTCCAATGTTATCATGTTTCAAAATCCTAGCCTTCCATCAGTGTACATACTCTCTTCAGTCCAAACAGTCCATATCCCTATTACAGCTTGACAATTTATGATCAATGAAAAAAATGTCACCACTGTCATTCCTACTGATGATGAGAATGGTCTTTAGGTAATGATACACCATCTATTACCATATACTTAGGGCAGAGATCACACTTGCAATTTTGTAGACTCTGTCAGAGATTTGGAGAACCAATGGCCAAATGCATATGAAGATATGACACAATAGAATAGAATTTGTGAAGTAGAAGCATAACATATGCTCATTAATGACCTGAAAGAGTCCAGTTACATATATAGTCATATTTACTATATTACAGATGACCGCATAGTATAGAGATTCCCTGATCTAGAAGACCAGGTCAAGAGACCTGAGTTCTGATCTCTACTGTGTTACTATAATTACTGAACAACTTTGGCAATGGGGCCTTGGTTTTCTCATTGGTAAGGTATCACCTTGGGATGTGGACAACAGTATTACATAGAGGAATAATTGCTGAATTTGGATCCAAAGGACTGGGTTCAAACAGTCTCTTCCTTGTTTTGCTTGTGTCTTCATTGTACAAATTACCTAACCTTGCTTGGCTTCAGTTTCCTCAACTATAAAATGAGAAGGCTGGATTAGATGACCTCAAAGTTCCTTTCCAGCTGTCATTCTATGATTTTATGATCTTTGTGACTATCTCTGAAGTCCCTTCAAAGTCTAAGAATGTATGATAACAGCATCATATGCTGTATTTCGATTACTGTGATATGCTAAATCAAATTTGTTTTAAAACTTGGCTCAGTTTTATGTTTAAAGGTTGCTTATGAATAAATTGTTGTCTCTCTGCTTCTCTCTTTAGCTCACTGCCAGTAGAAGTGCTCCCCAAGCAGGATGGTGAGGGTTGGAATCAACGGATTTGGCCGTATTGGGCGTCTCGTAACCAGGGCTGCATTTCAAACAGGCAAAGTAGATATCGTGGCCATTAATGATCCTTTCATTGACATAAACTACATGGTTTACCTGTTCAAGTATGATTCTACTCATGGAAAATTTCAGGGCTCTGTCAGAGCTGACTATGACAGGCTGGTAATAAATGGAAGGGCTATTAATGTCTACCAGGAAAAGGAACCTTCCAACATCAGATGGGGAAGTGTTGGTGTTGAATATGTCATAGAATCTACTGGTGTCTTTACCACCATGGAGAAGGCTGGGGCTCACTTGAGGGGGGGCTGCAGACGAGTCATCGTCTCTGCTCCTTCAACTGATGTCCCCATGTTTGTGATGGGAGTAAACCATGAGAACTATAATAATTCCTATACAATAGTTAGTAATGCCTCATGTACTACCAACTGTTTGGCCCCTCTAGCCAAGGTCATACATGAAAACTTTGGCATTGTAGAAGGACTCATGACTACAATCCATGCCATTACTGCTAACCAGAAGACTGTAGATGGCCCTAGTGGTGATGCCTGGCGTGATGGCCGTGGAGCTGGCCAGAACATCATTCCGGCTTCTACGGGGGCTGCCACTGCTGTGGGCAAAGTCATCCCTGATCTTAATGGCAAACTTACTGGCATGGCCTTTCGAGTCCCTGTTCCCAATGTGTCAGTTGTGGATCTGACCTGCCGGCTGGAGAGACCTGCCAAATATGATGATATCAAGAGGATTATGAGACAAGCTTCCGAAGGACATATGAGAAATATTCTTGGCTATACAGAGGACCAAGTTGTATCCAGTGATTTTGTTGGTGACATCAACTCTTGCATTTTTGATGCTGAAGCTGGCATTGCCCTCAATGACTATTTTGTCAAACTCATTGCCTGGTATGATAATGAATTCGGTTATAGTAACCGTGTGTTGGATCTCATTGTCTATATGTCCTCCATGGAATAATGCAAAGAAGCTGTAGATCTTCAAGATAAAGAAGAAGTGTTCTGCAGCCTAGGTGTTCCTATGCTCAATTTACTTCCTTAAAACAACAGTTCTCACTCCAAGGTAGTTCCCCCCACTTAACAGAGGGGAGAAGCATTGAGTCCTGTATTCTTTACCATCAATAAAGTCAGCACTGTACCCAGTCAAATGGTTTTCTTTTCTTTTTTTGTTTTGCTCAGAGAGGGCTTTAGGTGAAATTCTGACACCCTCTCCCCCCAAAAAAACCCCAAAGAATAAACAGAAAGCTAAACAATGTTCATTAACTCTTTCTTAATTCTTTCTGTTCTATGCCCTTTATTTACCTACATCTTTTTTTTAATTTATTTATTTAACTTTTTACATTCATTTTCACAAAATTTTGGGTTCCAAATTTTCTCCCCATTTGTCCCCTCCCCCACCCCAACACACCAAGCATTCTAATTTTCCCTATCACCAATTTGCCCTCTCTTCAATCCTCCCTCCCTTCTCTTGTGCCCATCTTCTCTTTTGTCCTGTAGGGCCAGATGACTTTCTATTCCCCATTAACTGTATTTCTTATTTCCTAGGAGCAAGAACAATACTCAACAGTTGTTCCTAAAACTTTGAGTTCCAAATTCTCCCCGTCCCTCCCTCCCTCCTCATTCCCTTTGGGAAGGCAAGCAATTCAACATAGGCCATATCTGTGTAGTTTTGCAAATAACTTCGATAACAGTCGTGTTGTGTAAGACTAACTGTATTTCCCTCCATCCTATCCTGCCCCCCATTGTTTCTATTCTGTCTTTTGATCCTGTCCCTCCCCAAGAGTGTTGACTTCAAATTGCTCCCTCCTCCCATTGCCCTCCCTTCCATCATCCCCACCACCCTGCTTATCTCCTTCTCCCCCACTTTCCTGTATTGTAAGATAGGTTTTCATACCAAAATGAGTGTGCATTTTATTCCTTCCTTTAGTCGAATGTGATGAGGGTAATCTTCATGTTTTTTTCTCAGCTCTCCTCTTTTTCCCTCCACTAAAAAGTCTCCTGCTTGCCTCTTGAATGAGATATAATTTACCCCATTCCATTTCACCCTCTCTCCTTCCACTACATTTCTCTCTCACCATTTACCTTAATTTCTTTTAAGATATGGTCCCATCCTATTCAATTCACTCTGTGCTCTCTGTCTCTGTATGTGCATGCATGTGTGTATGTGTGTGTGTTCACACTCATGTACATGTATGTGTGTATGTATGTGTGTGTGGTCCCACCAACTACCCAGATACTGAAAAGTTTTAAGAGTTACAAATATTGTCTTTCCATGTAGGAATGTAAACAGTTCACCTTTGGTAAGTCCCTTATGACATCTCTTTGCTGTTTACTTTTTCATGCTTCTCATTCTTGTGTTTGAAAGTCAAATTTTCTTTTCATCTCTGGTCTTTCCATCAAGAATGCTTGAAAGTCCTCTGTTTCATTGGAAGATCATATTTTCCTCTGAAGTATTATACTCAGTTTTGCTGGGTAGGTGATTCTTGGTTTTAATCCTAGTTCCTTTGACTTCTGGAATATCTCACGGAGACACCCTACTCCCCTCTCGGCCAGCCCAGAAGTCTCTTTCACTGACCTGTAGTGCCTGTGGGTGGAGGAAACTTCACGGCTGCCAGATATTCCATCCCTGAAGCCTGCTTGGATCTGCTCCTCTGGGGCCATGCGGCCAGGGCAGCGCAGGGGTGGGCTCCGCTGACAGAGCGTGACGGACCCCTGGGGACTGCTTTCCAGGGCTCTCTGGAACGGAAATCTCTTCCACTGTGTTTCTGCATGGCTTGCTCTGCTCCAGAATTTGTGAGGAGTTCTTTTTACAGGAAATTTCTGGGCTGTGGATTCGGAGCTAGCATACATGAGTCTTTCTACTCCACCATCTTGGCTCCTCCCCCATCTTCTTTTCTTCTTATGTTTTCTCCTTATTCTATGTTCTCATACCTCCTTTTCTAATATAAAAATCTGCTTTCAGGACTTCATTTAAATTGGCATCTAAATCATTAATAATATCTCAGTTCATATCCCTGGTACTCTTCCAATTTCAACCCAGATCATAGTCTTAAACCAAAGGGAATGAAACACTAATCTGTGACATTTTGGGCATTCCACTTGTGCTAGCCTATTAGGGAGGATTTGTCAGTATATACTAGGTAGTGGGGTACACAGACAAAAATAAACTCTTCTTGTCCTCAAGGAGATTAAATTTTATCAGGGGAAATATTGTCAGGCACATAAATAAGATAGATAAAATAATGATAGAGTAAAATTAATAGACGCACTAGTAGTTGAAGGTTCAGAATCTCTCCCAATTCTTTGATTTCATACCTTTCCAGACTGTCAGGTGAATAATTGGTTCTAGCTATGATTTGCAATCTCTTTTATGAATCATTTCTGAGAAACTATAGTGTAGATCTACAATACAGAATACAATCCATTTTTCAAAAAAAAGTATTTCTTAAGAGAAATGGATGTTTCTAATTGATCTGAAGCAAAATTACACATATGTGTATGTGTGTGTGTGTGTGTGTGTATGAAGATAGAGGTGACTTTAAAGCCAAGAAGCTGTGGGTTCAATTTCTGTCACATATTATCTTTGTGAACCTAGAAGTCACTTCATCCTTCAGTACTTTAGGAAACTCTCAAAGGCTTAATTGCAGAGAAGATAAGAAACTGCATTGATAAGGGGAGATTTTTCCTCTTGTAGTTACCTATACCAATGTAAGTAGGAAAACCTTGATGGACATTACTGATGTACTGAAAGAACTGGATCTTTGGATCAGGACAGTTTAATCTTAAACCTCCCTCTTCCAACCCCCAGGCAGGGCTTGAGTTTTATCCCACCAACTCTGGCCTCTGCCCTCTCTGCCCCATCTCCAAAACCCAAGAGACTAAATTAAGCCTACCCTTCCCATTCCTGGCTCTCCCTGCCCCCCACCATCCTTACCATCTAGTCACTGCTTATCCAAACTGCCTGCAATGTATATTTCACCTATTTCAAAAAAGATTCACAGATAAGAGTAAGAAAGAGGCACAGTTATTTAGTTCTTTATACCTTGCTTTGCACCTGACTCATCACTAAATATAATGTATTTTAATGCTGTTATGTTTAGACATGGTTTCATGTATTAGAGGAGCATATACCCAGAGTCAGGAGGACTGAGATCCAAATCATACAGTTCACACTCATTAGTTATGTAACCGTGGGTAAGTCACTTGATCATTGTCTACTTCAGGTACCTCATCAGTAAGTGGGGATAATAATAGCATCTATCTCCCATGGTGGATGCTATGAGAAAATGAGAAAATACCTGTAAAATGTCCTAGACACTTTAAAGCAGTATTTCCATGTTTATTATTATTATTTGTGGAAGCACATGTACTCATCCATTTACCATGATCATGGGTGAAACCTCAAACTATCTCTCACTACATGGTATGGTGAAGAGACAACAGAACTTAGAAGCCAATAGTGACCTGGATTCAAGTCATTTCTTCCACATTTTTAAGCTATCAGAATCTTGGAGAATCATCTATCATCTCTGAGCCTGTGATAACATCCATTTCTCCTGCCAATATCTTGTTTGTAGCTAGTTATTTGTAGGACCATCCAGGTCACTATTCATATGTAGATGACTAAGCAAATGGTAGCAATTGGTCACGGGGAGTCATAGGTAGGTTGAGAGAGAGAAAATTGCCTTTTTTCATCTGTTAAAGCTATAAGTAGTCATTTTTCCACATGCAAAAGATGGCTAGGAGATAATAATATATCCAGTGCAATTTAGGATGAGAAAGAGTATTCCAGGAAGGCACTGATGGGAAGGAGTTAGAATTGGAGAGGACTCAAAATATGACCCAAAGTGCTATGGTTGGCACTTCTTCAAATTTTCTGCAAGGAAAATCACAGTTGCTTCACCTTAGTTGTAGCCCTACTAATCACTGATTCGAAAGGCAGTCTGCTTTTGCCTCTGTGATGAACTATAGGTCAAGAAATGTAAAGTGTGGAAAGATGAAGAGATAGAGTTGATTCTGATGTCTCAATGATAATGATGGATCACCTTGGTGTCTATAAAACAGCCACTATACACGTCCAGTTCTGCCCAGTGAGGTCACAGAATCCCATAATGAGCCCACGCTCTTTAGCCTAGCCACACTGGAGTTGGGTCAAATGTCATCTTTTGGTTATTCAACCACATCTCATTTGTGTGTTAAAAATACTATGTGTTCAACAGCAGTGAAACAGGGCCCAAATTAGGCTCCTATTGTGCTATAAGCCAAGAGGAAACGATTGCACACACTTGCCCAATTCCTGGCAAATGTTTTCATATCAGCATTATTCGCTTTCATTTTGTCCTAAATTGCTTCAGCTTTTTCCCCTTTTTGGTAGCTTGACTGGGGCAAGGAGGAGGGGCACCCACAGAATTAATGTAGCAGGATTAGCTAAAGCGTAATTATGAAATGACAACTTTAAACACACATATTAAAATGGTAATAAAAATAACAATAGTTCACATTCCTCTAACCTTTTACAATTTAGAAAGGTCAGAATTTACAGAAATCCTCTGAGATGATTGGTCAAATATATTTGAAGAAACTGAAACTCGGAGAGGATAGTTCTGCAAAATGGGAATTCTTTGTGGTTGCATAGTTAACATGAACATAAGCAGGCCTTTGGTCTCCCTGTGGAGTGCAATCCCTCAGTCTTCGGATATTTAGATTTGAGAATACCATCAGATGGTAGATTTTGAGCTGGAAGTAACTGTAAACACTTATAGCCCAACCCGCTCCCTAGGGTTCTTAACTTTTTAATGTTATTGACCTTTGGGCAATCTCATGAAATCTACAAGTTTGTTCTCAGAATAATTCTTTTAAATAAAATATGTGTGTATATGTGTGTACATATATGTATATATAAGTATATGGTGAATATATATGTATATATACATAAATATACGTGTGTGTATTTACAATTATATACAAGGGAAACATATTGATATTTAGTTATCAAAATAGTAAAGAAAACAACAAGTGTAGAGGCCCCAGGTTAAGAATTCCTAAATTATGCAGATGAGATAAACTGAGGCAAAACAGTTAGGTTAAAGTGACTTGCCCAAAATGATAAGGCTAGAAAATGTTTAAGGTAGGATTTGAATCCAGGCCCTCTTGACAGGCCCTCTAGTGCTTTTATCCACTAGGTCATCCAGCCTAATCCCCTCACTTCACAGAGGAAGAAATTGAGACACGAAGAGGTTAAATTGTCTTAGCCTTGGTCGTACAGGTAGCAGAGTCAGTAGTAATGATATCAGGCCTCCCACATCCCGAGATAAACCTGCAGTGAGGGCAACAGGCTTGCGTGAAAGCAGCCTGTGACACACAGTATGAGTCATCCCCAAAGTCACTCTATGCTGAACTGCAGATCAAGTAATAGTGCTAAATTAAATCATGAGTATCTTGCTAGGGGTGAAGTTTCTCAGCTTTCTCTCTATTTAATGCTATTCCCAACCAACAAGGATAAGGAGAATAGAAAGCAAGCTAAAAATAATTAGACAAGATAGATAGATGGATAAAAGGATGGATGAAGTACATGTCTATACTGTACATATATGAACATACATGTAGAAAATGTGCAAATCTACGCATGCACATTTGTGCACACTTACAACAAATTATAATGAGCATAATATAAATATAATATAAAGATAATGTTTTTTTTTATCTGGACTTAAAAATATTTTTAAAGTTTTCCTTGTTGGGGATTTTTGAGAAACAAACAAAAAAAATCCTATTAATAAATAATCAGTTTAATATTAAGAGGTAGTGGAAAGTGGGCAGCTATGTGGCTCATTGGATAGAGTACCAGGTCTGAAGTCAGGAAGACTCTTCTTCCCGAGTTCAAATTCAGCCTCAGATGCTTACTAGCTGTGTGACCCTAAGCAAATCACTTCACTCTGCTTGCCTCAGTTTCCTCATCTGTGAAATGAGTTGGAGAATGAAATAGCAAACCACTCCAGCATTCCTATCCAGAAAACCAAAATGGGCACACAACTGAATGAAGAGCAAGTGGAAAGAAAATAGGCTTATGAGAAGACTTGGCTTCCAGTTTCAGCTTCACCACTTACTTCTTGTGTAACTCTTGAGTACTTCTGACACTCTTGTGGTATAATGGAAGTAGTGTTGAATGAGGAATCCCAGGACCTGAATTCAAAACCCATCTCCACCACTGACAGTCAGCTGCATGTAACCTGGTCCTCAGTTTCCCTTCCAATAAAGTGAGTAAGGTCCAGTCAAAGACTCTAAGTCCCCTTTCAGCTATAAGTCTAACATTCTATGACCCTAACCTTTAGTACTTAAAAAACTCCCAGATTTGGTTGTTGGAAGTAGGCTCTCTGATGATGCAAAACACAACTCCTCGTCCTAATATATGGCCTTTATCAGTGGTGATGAGCTTCTTGAATTTAGCTTCAGGTGATTGACATATGTCCCATCTCTTTTCTCCTATTCAAATTCTTTCTACCTTAGTAGGACCTACCAGAGGTTGGTCATCACTGTTTTTAGTTCAACCCATTCCAACTCAATAAACATTTATTAATCACCTACCATGTGCCAGGCACTGTGCTAAGTTCTGGGGATATAAGTAATGAAAAAAAAAAGACTGTCCCTGCCCTCAAGGAGCTTATAATCTAAAGGTAGAGACAAGGAGGTGGAAAAGCCAGGGATGGAATAAAGGAATAAACTACCAAGGGTACTTGGGACAGGGGCATCTTGTTCTGTGGAGCTGAAACTAGACAGAGCAGCATATGCAAAGTAGAGTGAACTAAGTCCAGTTTCTCCCCTCAATACATGAAGGCATTGGGAGGAATTTTTATGCCACCCTTTAGTATTCTAGTCAAGGTGGACAGGAAGCTAAGGGAGATGGAACTGATCTAGATTTGAATTAGCAAAATGGTGGTGAGTTTAACAGTGATGGATTTATTTTGAGAGGGACATCTTGTTCCATGAAGTTGAAATCAAGCTGGGCAGCAGATGTAAAGTGGAAAATACCAAGGTCACTTTCAAAATGTGATGAAGGGCCAGAGTTGGACTTGAGTGGGTATATTTGGAAAAAGCTAAGAAAATCCATTTACTCATGAGTATACAAATCGGTTTTTAAAATAAGTGGTAGCACATTCCACCCCATGTGAGTCAATCTCTGAATAAGAGTACAGAGATCCTGGATGAATTCAGAATGAATTAGCAGGTCATTTTGTTTATAAACTTAGAGTTTTAAGTGACCTACTAGAGCCACTGAGTCCAGATACTTCATTTAGAGATGATGAACTTATGGCAGAGAAAGTGACAGGTACCAGCTCATATAAGTAGTAAGTAGAAGATCTAAGATTCTTACTCAGGTACTCTAACTCTAAGCCCAGTGTTTATCCACCCTACCACACTACCTCCAGATTCTTATCATTTCATGAGAATTAGCATATAATAATATTTATTTTAATTTCCCAATTGATCATCAAAATCCCCACAGTCTTAGACTTACCACTAGAACCTTCCTAAATGGGATTTTTCTCATTGCTAAAGAATTCCATTCCAAGTAGTTTGTTTTTGGCCCTATCTAACAAGATTTATTATTAGAAATACCTAAGAATCTTGTCATAACATTGCTTCATCACAAACAGTTCCACAACATTTATTCTTAGGACAAAGTTAGAGAAAAACATCGATATGTTCCCTTGTACCTGCTGTAGAAATTTGGAAAATTGTCTATCTCCTGTGGCATAGTCAAAAGCAACTTACCAGACCTAAGAAGAAAACAATATTACTTAAGTCATTGTAGATGATATATTCTTATTTGCTCAGATAGAAATATTCTTGTTGTTTTAATTGGAAACCATGGGTATTGTACATTTCATAAGAACCATAAGATTTTACAAATAGATGAGCTCATGTAGTTTGAACCCTCTTAGTTTTACAATGGTGTGTGTTCATCCTTTGTTGCCAAAGAAGACCGTGCCATCAGAGAAATAATGACATGACTTCCCCTTGACTCTGTTTTGAGTGAGGGAGGGCTGTGCAGGTCACCAGCCTCACTTCTCCCCCAGAGCCATCTGAATCCAGTGACCAGATACTCATCAGGATGACTGGAGATGATGCAGGATGAGACAACTGGGGTTAAGTGACTTGCCCAAGGTCACACAGCTAGTGAGTGTCAAGTGTCTGAGGTGAGATTTGAACTCAGGTCCTCCTGACACTGCACTGGTGCTCTATCCACTGCACCACCTAGCTGCCCAGTTTTACAATGGACCAATAATAACAACAACCATATTGTCTTTCCTTAACAAATATAAACTCCATGAGGAAAGGAACAATTTTGTTTCTTTGTTACTATTTTTTTTCTCTGTATCTTCATTGCAAAGCATGGTAGGAGATTAGTAAATGTTTGCCGCTTGAATAATTTATTGGTAGGAAACCTAACTTCCCACCCCTTCTCCACCATGAACTAGCCAGGTGACCTTGGGAAAGTCATTTGCCTCTTGACCTTAGTGCGTTCAGTTCCAGGATTCTGTGAATTCTATTAAATCTCTTAACTTACCTCCAGGACTCATCAGAGGGCACAAGTATTCTGGTTTTAATTGTTGCTGTGGAAAAATACTCATTTGTTTCAGCTCACTATTCAAATTTGACTGAGGGTCAAAAAGGCTGATCACATGCAAACAAACTAACTCTGATATTCATATTTTGAACGTAAAATTCGATCCCACGCTCACACCCCAGTGCTCTGCCTGCCGATGCCATTCATGTGGAAAGTAATAAACGATAAGACTTGGTCAATATCACACATCTTCTCAATTCTACCTTTGTTTCTCAATGGTTTTCGATACATCTATTTGAATAGGGCCCAATATGTTTCATAAGAAATCAAATGCAGTACAATAAATAGAGCCCGATTTAAAGAGTAAAAGATCTAAGTGTTAGTCTTGTCTGAGACATATTGATTTTGTGATCCTGGGCAAGTCAGTTAACTTTTCAAGGCCCAGAAAATTCTTAAGACTTTAATCTCAAGAAAAATCACCTTGTCCAGAAGGCCTTCTCCAGTTTTTTTCCCCAACTACTATGATTACCTTCCATCTACTTCCAACTATGTTCCTATGTATATGACTTATTTCTACCATTTGAGTTTAATTTCTTCAAGGTCAATGATTGTTTTTATCTTTTGTTGTATCATTAGCCCTTAACAAAAGCCCTTAAGTCAAATTAAAGACTTAATAAATATACATTAATTGATCAACAGTTCTGTTTGATCACTCTTTTAAAAGAAGATATCCCATATAGTAATCAATTATTTCATATACATTTATTCCTTATTCTAAAATGAAGTTGAAGCATCTAATTTTAATATATATATATTTAATAATTACAAGACATTATATAGAACCAAATTGAAATATTTAATCAAAGAACGATGGAATTGAAAGATATCTGACATATCACCCAATTTAAGGCCTTCTCCTTACAGGAAAGGAAACAAAAAACAGAGTGAATAGTGGAATTGCTTATTCAAGATCACAGAGTTATATACCTCTTAGGAAAACTTTGGATTCAGAACTGTCAGGGACCTTCAAGGTCATCTAATCCAAACCCTCACATTTTGAGAAATCTCAAAAATCTCAGGTTTACAGAAGTAAAATTACCTGCCCAACATGACACTAAGTTGGAATTTTGAACATGGTTTCTCTGCCTTCAAATCCAACATACTTTTCACTGTACTTCCCCTGGGATCAGGGCTCATTTCAGAACTCAGGTCTCCTGACTGCCATTCCAGCATTCTTTCTAGTTCATCATGGTGTCTGTACCTTACAGAAGAGATGCTAATAACTTTCAAAGAATTCCTCAAATCTTCTGGTCACTTGAAAAGAACAACCTACATTGTTAAACTAGCCTGAAATGCTAACTCAAAAGATATTCATCGGATATTTCTGGGAAACCCCAAAATCATACAGTCTTCTAAGACATGAGATCACTGTTCTAGCACCAGAAGAAACTTTAAAAAACAACTAGTTTAACTGCTTTAATTTGACAGGTGTGAAAATAGACCCTGATGGGTAAAGTGACCTATCGCTATACACTGAAAGTTGGTAGGGAGCAGAGGGAGCCCTCTTCATTTTACAGATAAAGAAATAGGCTCAGATGGAAGTAAAATACAGACACAGAGTTAAGAACTGAGATCTGAATCCAGAGTTCCTCTTGAGTACAAATCCACCATGTGCTCTTCCCACAGTATCATTCTGTTTCCCTTTGGTGGGTCACAGTTGATCATTTAAAACATAATGGAAACCCAACAGCATAATGCTGCTTTGAAGTAATTCTCAGGCTCCTTCTGAAATGCACTAAATTTCTTTCATTCATCTTAACATCTGCTTCGAGAACCCTAGTCAAGATTAAATCTTTGTTGATATATGAATTGCTTTAAGTGACAGGGGGATGGGATGAAAGGAAGACATAATGGAATTAAAACAAGAAAACACCTTCCCTAAATGGTATTCTTTAGGGTTCTTTCAATGCTGCCATTTTAGTGATTGAAAAATCTTTCTGCATCTCTCCAGCTTAGCTATAAAAAGGCTACATTGGCAATAAACGCATATTGATCTCAGAGAGCGTCAGGGCCAGTGAGGGGTTTTCTGAACTGCCTAAGGCTTTCTACAAAGGACATGCAATTTTTGTCAATCACCAAGAGATTGGCCAGTGGGTGATGATTTTTGTTTCTTTTTTGAGCACAGTGATCTAGGAAACTGACAAAAAAATAGAAATTTACCCTTGGTTTTATGTAGTCAACTTCTGTTATTTGGAACGGTAAAATAGCAAGAAAGGAACAGAGGGTTCTAAGCATCATACAGTCCTTAGAGTGATTACATAAATTTAACTGTCAATGTTAGTCTGTGGAGGATTTATCAAAAGAGACACACATACACAAAAAAAGAATGATATAAGATTAGAACCTTTTGAAGGCTATAATCTCTATGGGAGAGGGAATCCTAAATTGGTAGAGTCATGGAGCCATCAAAGGATAAAATTATAAATGTAAATAGAAAAAAATAGCTGAAATACTAACAAGATTGTATAATGAAGTGGCACATTAATTTTTAATTAGCATGGGAGCAATCAAAGCAGATTTTCGACTACAAAGTTTTATAAGTGTAAACATATGCATGCACGAGCGTATTTTAATTCACAAAGTTTGTCAACATCTGTTCATCTTTGAGTGCTCAGAAGACATTGATACTGTAGAGTCAATAAATAGAAAAAGAAAACAGTCCTTTCCCATGAGAAGCTTAAAATTAATTTTTAAAAAGAGACAAAAATAAAAAAGTTTCCCATGCTGCCTTCCTCCCACCCCCTACATAAATACACAGAGAGACAGGCAGAAATAGCCATGTACTCATATCTGGTGGAGAAAAGGAATCCATTCAATTCCATTTGACTCAATTCAAAGAGTATTTTTAAGTGTTTATTATCTCCAATCTATCCATAAGCAATTATTAAGTGTCTATTATTTCTTAGAAACTGAATTAGAGGTTGGGGTTATACAAGGTACAATATGGATGCTTTAGAGATAAAACATGCTGCCTGATTTGCTGAAACCCTTGAACTCTATCCATGGGCCCTTTTAACATTCATGATACCCTTCTGTCATTCTTCCTGTTGAGGTCCTTCTATGTTAATACTAGCCCAATATCACTGGCTTTTAGCAGATTGGGCAAAATTAGGCCTACATCCTCATAAAATATTTCTTGGTTTCGTGGTGTTCTAACACATTGTCAGAATTTGAAATCCTGAGGTAGGAGAAGAATGGCTATGTTCTCACTTTCTAGCACATGTTTTAGAGACTATCTAAATCCAATTCATGCAGGAGTCATGATATCACCCTGAGAGGTCACCAGTCCTCTTCAGAAACAAAGGACAAGCAACTTCAAGTGTCCAGGGTGCCAAACTCCTTCCACTTCTTATTTTTTTCTATTGAAACAGTAGATATGATATTGCATCACTCTTTTATTTTCACCTTGGATCTTTGGCTTTTGTCTAACAAGCCTGCCTATTCTTCAGCTTACTTGACCTTCTTTTAAGATTCCATGCCTGACTCCCTCCATTTATGCCTTTGCCTTTTCTCATGCTAGTCAACGAGAATGGAATGTTATTCCAAAAGACTTTCTTACAATATTCTTCGCTCGTCTATGTGCAGCCTTGCCCCACCTCCTTATTCTACAAGTTGGCTCAGTCACTTCAACTTGCCCTTAAATAGGAAACAATTACTTAACAATGAGACATAATCAAAAATAATTATAACCTCATCATTTCTCAATATAAATTAAATGCAAGTAGAAACAAAACATTTTTGTTGTGCTACATTTCTGATTTAATTCCTGAATACAGCTTTATTGGTTACAGTTTACGTCTCAATAATAAACAAGTGTGTTTTCTAACTGAAAAAATAATATCTAATATTGACTAAATCCTAGAAAGAATATAAACCAAGACAAAGTGAGTAATAGTAATATTGACAGAGTTGAATGAGTGCAAAAAATAGATAGAAATGTCATTCCATAATATGCACTCACATGTACACACACACACACACTATACACACACAACACACACATACACACACACACTACACACACACAGATTACATCAAATAGCAATTTCATTCCTAAGCATACTCCTTGGAACTATTATGCATATTGTCAGAGTAACTGAAGAGTCACAGAATGAGAGTACAAGATGGGAAATTAGATAATTTAGTATAACCCTCTCATCTTACAAAGGTAGAAACTGAGGATAAGACTTTTCCAAGGTTCTTAAACATTACTACCCTCACACATGCCTCATTTCTTCCAATCTTAACTGCTGCTCCTTGTATGATTTTAACCATCCCTAGAACCTTGAAATCTATCCATGGCCTCTTTTAGGATACATGGACTCCACGCTCTTTTACCATTCACAATGCTCTTGCATCATTCTCCCCATTGGGACCCTCCTATGTTAATACTAGTCCAATATCACTGGCCTTTAGCAGATTGGGCAAAATGAGGCCTTCAATCATGATGCTTTAGCATGTGCTATGAAAATCTCTTTGCTGCTGCCAGATTACAGGTCTTCTAGGACCAGTAAATCTGAAATGATACAGATCTGTGGTTACTCCTCCCAAGGTTAATTCACATTATTTTCCAGGTTACTGGGAAGGCTACTCAGGAAGTAGTTTTCTTACTCTGAACACCCTTTAGCATCAATAATGTAATTTTCAAAACATGGCATCCCAAACTAAAGAGAACACATTAGCCAACTAGTCTAGATAGACAAGTTGATAGTGTCTGGACTTAAGCTCGAACCTGACTTCTGACTCTATGATGATTGTCTAGTTATTTAACTAACCTCTCTGAATCTGTTTCCTTATTTATAAAAACAGGGATAAAATGACCTAGGATCCCAATCTTGCAGGATTTTTGAGAGTCTCAAATGAGAATAATATATGTGTAAAAGTAATTTATAAACTTTCACATAATTCAAGCACTGGCCCCAAAGAATCACAATAAGTTGCTGTTGTAACTAAGGATGCTAAAGGCTACTCAGGGATCCTCTGAGCCCACCCACAGACTGGGCTGTGTGGCTAGTAAAAGAACTTTGATCTGAACCTCTTGGTATTAAAAATCATATCCACTGATATATCGAACTCTCCTTCTGAATGAGGCCATAATCATATTTAGATCTGGTTTTAGGCTCCCAGGAAAGTGAATGAGGAATATTAACTAGTTGATATGACAAATATACACACACACTCACATAAACACATAATTACATACTTAGAGCTGGAAATTTTTGATCATATGTATGTATGTATGTATATATGTATGTTTATATGTATAAATGTATGTATATATGTATGCATGTGTGCATACCTAAGCTAAATCTTGCTTCCAGCTTAGCCCTTACAAACATCATCTGAGAAGCAAATTCTGTGAAGAAAGAACCATCATTCATCCCCATCAATTGCCACCCAACTGCCATACATAGGACAGACAAGCAAGTCTAGCTGAAACAACAAGGTACCCTAAGGTAGTTTATGTTGGTCAAGTCAAACCACAACCACTGTCATTTTAACCCACCATCTCCCCTTGTACCTGATGGAAACAGCTCACTACCCAGAATCCAAGAGCCTTGGGAAAAGTAATGCTTCTGGCCTAGTATCCACAGCCATCATACTGGAAAGCATCACCTGTGGAGATGAAGGTTAATATTATTTCAGCCTGGCAGGTACTGCAGCCATATCCACTAAAGACCCAGAAAAAAATTTCTTGCCACCAAACTTTTTGACACTGTCAAATGCTTCAAAATTAGAAACTGATATGATTTTTATTAATGGATATGACAGTAAAGAAGATATATTACCGTCTGCTTTTCCGCTGCGCTCTGAGGCCTGAGTGGCTTTTTTATCTATGTGATTTGCAGCTACAAACTTCCATATTTATTGTCTCTTACACTGTAATGTGAAGTAATTGCAAGAAGGGACTGTTTCACTTTTTTTAATTTTTATCTTCAGTACTTAGCACAATGCTTTTCACATAGTGCTTAATAAACACTCTATCCATACTCATACCTTAGACTATTTTTTAACTCAGAGACTCATACCCTAAACTGTCTTTTAAACCCCAGACACAGACTCAACAATGAAATGTGTCAGTGGCAATGAGAAAGAACTTCATGTATTTTTTTTCTCATTTACTCACATTTCTTAGACAACATCCAGCCAAGCTCCACTTGATCATGCAGACACACATCCTCATAAATACACACATATATTCACAAATACACATGTATACACCCACAATTATGCACATTTATCATTATTACTGCTTCAGCCATTATCATTATTGAGGCTGTACAGCATACATTACACTCTTCTAATTTTTCTAAGCCATAAATAGTAGATCTTACACCTGCCTTTAAAGAGGTTATGACTTATATACTGACAAGGTATTTGCAAACCTTTATCAACTTCAAAGTAATTGATAACTGGGACAATTAATCTTTTGACAATACACACACTAATGTCTCTTAAAGACATATATATATCTGTCAAGTAAGCAGCAGGAGAGGGTGAAAAAAGAAAAAAAATATAAAAATGGATGAAAAGTGAATTCAAATCACTATAGACCAATAATAAATTTAATGTCTATTCTAGCAATGACTCTTACAAGCCTTTGTGAATGTGTCAGTATTTTATATTAACTGGCAAATCATTAATTTCTTCTCCCATTTGCCAAAATAATGCTAACTGCTTTTCTCCTTCTTGCTGGAGATGTCATGTACAATTTTACAAGAAAAGTACAAGATATATTAGACCGTCTGCTTCTGTAAATATAAAGTGAGAATGCTCTGACTCTTCTACAATTATTCCACTGGGCACTCAGGGTCATGCTCATTTCGCTCCAACCACCATTCCTCCCCCGGGACCTTTACTACTTCCTTACCAGCGGCAGGTTCATCCTAGAAAGGCCGACTCTCTGTGGCCCTCTTCTGCTTGTGAGTACCAAGCCCAATCTGCCATTTTACTGGGTGCAAAGTTCATGTTCCCTTCATCTCCCCTTTCTTCTTGATTTTTTCACATCCTTCCCAGGAGCCCCAAGCAGGTACCATTTCCCCATCCCTTTGTATATTGTCTCTCTCTGTTCTGTGATGGAAGGTCCTTGAGGGTGGGGTGCATTTTTGTTTCCTTTCCTTTGCTGGCATATAAATTTAGCACTCTGCAAAGTTTCTGGTACACAGTAATCACTTAATTAAGCGATAAGCAATCACTTAATTAATGCTTTATCTGGCTTTATCTAGCTTCCTAGATGTCTATTAGGAGCCAATCAATCACTTTCCACATTGATTTTGGTGAAATTATCCTATCAGTTTTCAAAACCAAAGACCAAGGATTACTAGATCTGAGTAAAGGGCCTTGAAACATAGAAGAAGAGCAAGGACTGTATAATTACTTTTCCGGTATTCTATCAAGAGATGGCTAGGTGGTATAGTGGAAAGATCCCTGGACCTAAAGTCAGGAAGATTCATCTTTCTGAGTTCAAATCTGGATTCAGACCCTAATTAGTCGTGTGCCCCTAAACCTTTTTGTCCTAATTTCCTCATCTATAAAATGAACTGGAGAAGAAAATGGCAAACAATTCCAGAATCTTTGCCAAGGAAACACCAAATGGGGTCACACAGAGTCAGATATGACTGAAATGACTGAAAAACAAAACTCTGTCGAGATTGTATTGTTAATTTTCCATTTGTACTAGATTTTTTTAAAGTTCCTTTCAAACTTTGATATTTCATGAATCAGAAATGGAAAATATTTTAGAGATCCTCTAGATTAACCCCTTCACTTTTCACATAAGAATACTCTGGCACAGTGATATAAAAAGATTTGCTCCAGATCACCTAGAAAGCCCCAAGCAGAACTTGAACCAAAAACTAGGCCTTTTGGTATGCAAGCCACTTCTCTTTTCAGGAATCAGTCAAGGCTTCTATATTTGTGCTTGTCAATCCCACATTGTTTCTTGTGGGTATGGAAGTTATTCTTTTTTTTTTAATTTTTTTATATTAATTTTATTTGTTTTCAGTGTTTTACAATCACTACCATATAACTTAGATTATTTTTCCCCTCTGTCCCCCTAACTCCTCCCTCCTTCCTGGAGATGGCATACAATTTTATATAGGTTCTATACATACATTCCTATTAAATACATTTTCACTATAGTCATGTTCTGTAGAATTAAAATGAATGGGAGAAATCACATAACAAACCAAAATATAATACAAAAGAAAATGATCTGCTACATTCTGCAATTGAATTTCATAGTTCTTTCTCTGGATGTGGAAAATATTTTGCCTTAAAAGACCATTGGGAATTTTTTTAAGTCCTTGCATTGCAATGAAGTCCCAAGTCTACCAGAAAAAATACTCTCACACACTGTGGTCTCACTATTTCTAATTTGGTATTTACTTGGGGATTTTCAATTTGTTCTTTTTCTAGCTTTTTCAGCTGCATGTCCAATTCATTAATCTCTTCTTTCTCTATTTTATTCATGTAGGCATTCAAAGATATAAAACTAACCCCAGGAACTGCTTTTGCAGTATCCCATAAGATTTGGCAGGTTGTCTCATTATTGTCATTCTCTTGAATGAAGTTGCTGATTGTTTCTATGACTTGTTGCTTAACCAACACATTCTTTAGGATTAGATTATTTAGTTTCCAATTAATTTTTGGTTTATCTTTTCATGGCCTTTTATTACATATAATTTTATTGCATTATGATCTGAGAAGGATGCATTGACTGTCTCTGTGTTTCTGCACTGTATTCTGAGTTTTTTAAGCCCTACAACATTTTCAGTTTTTGTATTTGTGACGTACTGCTGAGAAAAAGATACATTCCTATAACCATTCAATTTTTCTCCAGATATCTATCACATCTACCTTATCCAGTGTTTTATTCACCTCCTTAATTTTTTGGTTGTATATTTTGAAATTAGATTTATCAAGTTCAGAAAGGGGGAGGTTGAGGTTACCCACTATCATACTTTTGCTGTCTATTTCTTCCTGTAACTCCCTTAACTTCACTAAGAATTTGGAAGCTATACCACTTGGAGAATATATGTTTAGTAATGATATCGCTTCATTTTCTATGGTTCCATTTAGCAGGATATAGTTTCCTTCCTTATCTCTTTCAATTAGATCTATTTCTGCTTTTGCTTTGTCTGAGATTAGGATTGCTACCCCTGCTTTTCTTACATCAGCTGAAGCACAATCTATTCTGCTCCAACCTTTTACCTTTACCCTGTGTGTATTCTCCCATTTCAGATATGTTTCTTGTAAACAACATATTGTTGGATTATGGCTTTTAATCCATTCGGCTATCCATTCCTGTTTTACAGGAGAATTCATCCCATTCACATTCACAGTTATGATAACTATCTGTGTCTTCCCCTCCATCCTCTTTCCTACCATTTGTGCTTTTAGTTCTCTGTTATCCCTTTCCCTCCACAATAGAGTTTTAACTTTTCACCACCACCTCCCACAGATTTCCCTTCCTCTTTTCAGCCCCCCTCCCTTTTACTGCCCTACAAGTTTACTATATTTCCCCCCCTTTTAGCTTTCATTGCCCTTTCTTCCCCCTTCCGCTCCTATTGCCTATGCAGCTAGTTAGATTTATATACTAAATTAAGTTTGTTGTTTCCTCCTTGAACCAAATCAAATGAGATTAGCTCTCAAATAATGCTCATCTCCCTCCCCTCTTTCCCTCTACTGTAATATAATTTTGTACTTCTTGCTGTGATATAATTTACCATTTTGTGCTTCCTCTTTTTCACATCTCCTCTTACAATCCCTTCACATGCTTAAATCATGTTTTTATCATCAGATCATTTACTTTATACCTGTTCCCTCTATCTCTGAATATCCCTTTTATATTTCATATTAGACATACAATTTTCTAGATTAATAAGTTATCATCTTTCCTTATAGGAAAGGTAAACAGTTTGTCCAAATTTAGTAACAAGCTTTCTTTTCCCCTGTTTACCTTTTTATGCCTCTCTTGAGACCTATGTTTGAAGGTCAAATTTTCTATCGAGTTCTGACCTTTTTATCAGGGAAGTCTGGAAATCCCTTATTTCATTGAATGTCCATCTCCTTTCCTGAAATGTTATGCTGAACTTTGCTGGGTAGTTGATTCTTGCTTGTAGTCCCAGCTCCTTTTCCTTATGGAATATCAGATTCCAATTCATTTGATCTTTTAATATAGAAGTTGCAAAGTCCTGTGTCATCCTGACTGTTGCTCCTCGATATTTGAATGATGTCTTTCTAGCTTCCTGTAGAATTTATCCTTCACTTGATAGTTCTGGAATTTGGCAACAATATTTCTTGATGTTTTTAGTTTGGGATCCCTTTCAGGAGGTGAATGGTGGAATCTTTCGATGACTATTTTGCCTTTTAGATTTAGCACTTCCAGGCAGTTTTCATTGATGATTTCTAGGAAGATATTATGCAGACTCTTTTTTTTTTTTTCATCATGGCTTTCTAGCAGGCCAATAATTTTTAAATTTTCTCTCCTGGATCTATTTACCAGCTTAGTTTTTTTCCAATTAGATATTTTAAATTTTCTTCTATCTTTTCATTCTTTAGATTTTGTTTGATTCTTGCTGTCTCACAGAGTCATTAGTTTTTACTTGCCCAATTCTAATTTTTATCGGATTGTTTTCTTCAGTTAACTTTTGCATCTCCTTTTCCATCTGTTCAATTTTTCCTTTGAAGGAATTATTTTCTCCAGTTAGTTTTTGAATTTCCTTTTCTATTTGTTTAATTTTCCTTTTTAAAGAGATGGTCTCTTCCTGAAATTCTTTTTTCATACTTTTAAAATCATTGGCCAATTTCTTTTCTATTTCCTTCTTCAGTTGTTCCAGGAGAGTTTTTTGTGCATGCGAGCAGTTCACAGTCCCTTCTGAAGTTTCAGATGGGATTACAGTCTCACTACTGACTTCTTTGTCCTCACAGAAAGGTTCTATGGTTTCTTTCATCCTTGTTTTGATTTTTCCTGCTTGTGATGGTGATTGTGTGTTGTGGCTTCTGTTCTTTCAGTTAGAATCTGGAGAACTTGGTGTAGTACTTTTATATATGGAATCATTGCCTATAATTGCTTAGACATAACATGGATATATAAAAATCTAAAAAAGATTTCATCATACAGAATACACATAATCTCCAAGCTATGTGAGATAAAAAGTCAAAATAAAAAGACTTAATGATGGAATTCCAAACCACATGGGAACAGAATGAAGCATATGTCACCCCCATCCTCCCATCTCCTATTATAACTGTCCAGGAAATATTTTCACTGCATAGAATAAGCTTACATCCATGTGCTTTTATTACTTTGTAGAATATTAGTGCTATTTTGCTTTAATCGATTGATTGATTTTGATGCAGTTCAGCTAGAAGTGGTCCTAAGACAAATCATTATTCTAGTATTAATTATATTTAATCATCAGTGGATTATCACAGAAGTAGATAAAATAACTATAATCATATGATAGCTTCTACTTGTTAACAGCATATTTTCCTTGCAACCATCCTGTGTGGAATATAGTATCAATATCATCTACACATTTAATAGATGGAGAAAGTGAGTTTCATAATGATATGGAAATATATTTTTTCTAGTATATGTAACCAAGAGGCCTACACAACTAAACAATGGATTCATAAAAATGATATCTATTAATAGAATGATTGCCATACATTCTTCAAACATATGATCAGATTTCTTAAAAACAGTCCCCTCATGTGACTATCACTGCAGTTCTAGACATAGAACCTTTCATCTAAGAAGGGATTCTTCATCTTTTGTTTTTCCTGAACTCTTTGACAGTCTAAATAAGTTAATAGTCAGATATGTTCTCAGAATCATGTTTTTAACTTATAAAATACAATACAAAGGGTTAAAATGGAAATTAATTATATTGAAATATGGTTATCAAAACATTCTTTTCCAAAGCTCATCAACCCCAAGTGAAAAACTATTGCAAGAGAATTCCAGTTCATGTCCTGGCTTCCAGTCTCTCCCCTTTAGAATCCAATTATCCACAGAATTGCCAAAATAACCTTCCTAAAGTACAGTTGTGATATCATTCCAGTGCTTAAGAATCTTCAGTGGTTTCTTACTGATCCTAAGACAAAATACTGACATCTCAGGATGCCATTTTAAGATTTTCAGGGTTTGGCTCTTGGATTCCTTCTCAAAACTTATTTAACAGAGTTCTTTTCCTTGCTCTGTGGGCCAGTTTAATTGGATTACTTGTTTGTTTCCCAAATTCAGCCTTCTTGTTTTTACCTCCATACCTTTTTATAACTATCCTTCCTACCTGGAATACACTCCCTCTTTACCTCTTAAAATTCTTAGTGTCTTTCCAGGCTAAGCTCAGGGATCCCTATACTATGGAATACCTTTCCTTACCCCTCCCCAGTGGTTTAAACCAGAAGTTTTATCCCTCCTCAAATTTTCTTATATATGCTTATCTGTATGAATTTTTTATCCTTCCCCAATCCAGTAAACTATAAGTAACCACAGGACAGGGGCTATATTTTGTTCTCACTTTGTGTCTCCAGATCTACCTAACCTCAAATACTGTGGGTGCTTACTAATTGCTTTTTGGGTATGGTTGAATGGGGACCCCAGCAGACTGGCCATGTCATAGTTGAGTTTACAGCCTTGGCTTTGTTTAAAAATATTTGTTTGCTGAGACTATTCCAGACAGAAGCTTCCTTAATAGCTCTAATTGAAAAGTAATCAAAGACTCATAAGCTGGCTTCACTATTTTCTCCAGCTCTGTGAAGAAACACAAAAATCAGGGAAAAATTCATCAGCAGTAATACCATAGAACAGTTAGAAATATTCACCTTCAAACAATTCAAATTCAGTGATATAATCTACTAGTATGTTTTTTAGCCTCTTAGTTATAGAACAGAACAGGCTCCTTCCAAATGATGCTGGGGTTCCTCTGCTACTCTAAGAAAAATCAACAGCATGAATTAGGAATCAAAGGGCAGGAAGAGAATTCTCAGCTTCCTTCAAAAGACAATTCAGACATCATTTTCTATACCTTACCTTTCCTGCTTGGTTATTATTCTATCCCTTTTCAAATTGCTTTTATTTCTTTGAATATGCACTGGATTTATTATCTGTTAAATATGTTGTAAACAAACTGCCTTGGCCCCTGTTCCCATTCCCCCTGAACACAGTAAGTCCTCCAAAAAACAGGGGCCATTTTCTTTTTTGTCTTAAAATCTCTAACACACTGACTTGGGGCTTTCACATAGTAGGTACTTCATAACATTTTATTGAATTGAATGGATTTGAACTTAGAGCTCTACCCCTACCATTCCATTTTATATTTGAGAAAGAGCCAAGAGATGATTGATGATTCACAAATGATTTTACCTAAGATCAAATAGTAAATGGCAAGTCTAAGATTACAACTTGAAAATTCTAACTTCAAATTCAGGATTCTATTTACTTTATCACTTACTCTATCTCACACACCATGCTTTGTTCTAGGCTATATTACATACTGACTATATGACTATCCTTTCCCTATTGAGAAAGTGAGGAGGTTGGGCAATATAATATTTAATGATCTTGCTTGATCTAAAAGTCTAGCAAATTTTGCATCTCCAGAGGGAAATTCAATTCAAATAGTATTATGCATTGTATTAGGACCTATATAGAAATCATTTAAATGAAAGTAGTTTGGTCCATTTGCAAATTAACAGACAGTAACCGTAAAGAGAACAGTTCATTTCAGTGCTTAAATTTAAAAGCAAATTTATTTTAAAATATTTTATTGAGTTCAGAATCTGAGGGGTTTTTTTTAAACTATTAGCTAAGCAAAGCCATATCACTTTTGTTCCATAATACTATTTATGTTTCCTTTCAGTAATGTAATTCCTTTTAAACTCAAGATTACCTTATTCAACAAAGGAAAAATTTTTAAGTGAACTTGTCTTTGACTCCACCATGTTGTTAGTTCTTTTAAAAACAACCTAATCTATGTTAATTTCATATTTTGAAGCCCATGTGCCCTGTTGGCACTCACATATTTACAAAAGAACTACAAAGGTGAGTCCCTACATGTGAGGCAGCTTTCCTACAGAGGATGTATGGGGGGGGGACAGAGTTGAGTCACCCGGGATGAGAAAATGCAGATAAGTAGCCACCTCTGCTGTTAGAATAAACAATAGCCTAATAAGCACATGAATTAGTCAGACTGGATTGAGCCATGAGTTGAGATTCCCTCTATGGTTAGGCTTGCTGAATTACAAAGTAATGTGTTTCTGTAGGTGGATCTGGATAGAGGTATGATGGAGTGATGAGCTTGACATCAGGAAGATCTCAGTTCAAATTCCATCCCTGACATTTGTTAGCTGCATGATTGTGATCAAGTCATTTAATCGCTATGTGGTCAATGTCATTTTAGTCATTGCTGAATGGCCAACTGCCTCCATAGGTGGACTTGTCTACACTGGTAATGTTTCAGAAGTTCCATAAGTTCATGCTAAACCTGAAGTTTCAGTGGTTTCAACCCCATCATTTCTCAGATGAGCAAAGTGAGGGAGAGGGAAGATGATTTGACCAAAATCACACAGACAGTAAGAGACAAGGGCAGAATTTGAACCTAAGTCCTCCAACCCTAGATCTGGGCTTTAATTTATGTGACCAACAAAAGAATGTAGAAGCATGGTTATCATAGCTGACCAAGATATGCTAATGTCAAGTCAACAAGCACTTATAAAGCATTTAGTATGTGCCAGGCACTGTGAAAATCCCTGAAAATATAAATACAAACAGGAAAAAAGAGAATCTCTGCCCTTAAGGAATTTATATACTAATGGGAAAGGATAATATATTTAAAAAAATGAGAATGGGGGGGCGGGAAATAAACCAGGTGAGAAGGGTACCTATACAAGCGGTTGGTAGAGAAAGTGGAGATGAAGGAAAACAGGGCTGAGCTGGGTATCTTCCTAAAAAATGGAGGTTTTAGAAGGAACCAGTCAATCAATAGGGGCGTCCACAGGGTCACAGAATCCTTCCAGTGTGAAGATTCCAAGAGTGAAGTGAATTTCAGAATGAAGAGCTTTCTTTGGCATGGTGGACAAAGTCCTATGGAGATAAATCATCAGTGAAATCTGTAGAGGAAGAAAGTGTATAGGCTCTGAGCTTGTAAGAGGCTTTGATTTGCAAGAACCGTTTTGTTGCCTGAAATCTAGCAAACACTTCTGGGATGCCTGGAGGGATAAAGGGTCTAGATCATATTAAAGGAAGTTCTGATTTTTTTCATAACTACCAAGACATCTGGAGATTTCCATTTGCTTATTTAACTAGAACTAGACTTCAATATTTCATTGTGGGAATATAGACCCAATCAAAGAAAACCCTGAGCACTCCAAGTCCAAAGAATTGAAATAGGTGAATGGAGACTCATTGGCACAAAGGAAAATGTCTCATGAAACCACCTAGGTCAAATGTTGAACCTGGAACTTGACTCTTTCTTATCAAATTAATGATAGAGTCCATGTAACAGCAGGAATAACAAAGATCCTAATGACTCATATTTTCATATTGATGGGCTATTCATAAAATGTTTGCTCTATCAGGACTCTTCATGGTGCTATTATCTCCATTTAATGGATAAGGAAACTGAGGTTAACGGAGATCACATAACTTATAGAAGGTGGTATAGTTTTAAGTGGCACTAATATCATCTCTACTTCTATGATTACTAATTTTTTTAATTAATCAATTAATTTTTAGTTTTCCACATTCACTTCTTTAAGATTTTGAGTTCCAAATTTTCTCCCCCTCCTTCTCTTCTCCCCAAAATAGTGTGCAATCTGTTATAGGCTCTACATATTCATTCACATTAAACATATTTTTACATTAGTCATGCAGTAAAAGAAAAAAAGAATTAGAACCAATGAGATGAACCATGAGGAAGAAGAAAAAAAAATATTAAAAAAGAGAGAGAAAAAGAAAAAGCGCAAATAATATGCTTCCATCTGCATTCGGATTCCATGGCTCTTTCTCTGGTTGTGGACAGCATTTTTCATAGGATTACTGCTCTTACTATTCCTTCTTTCTGCTTCTCCTAATAATAAGTAATTATAATGATGACAACACTAAGCTGGCATTTCAATACTTGTTTAAGTTTTGTAAAGCACTTGACGTGCATCATCTCATTTGATCCTTACCACAACCTGAAGAGGTGGGTGATTATTTATTTCTTTTCTACTGATAGGGAAACTGAGACTCCAAGAAGTTAAATGACTCCCACAGAGTCAATCAATAGTCTATTCAACAAGGATTGATTAACTGCCTACTCTTTACCAGGCACTCTGCAAAGCCCTGGGGATCCGGAGACAAAAAGAAACCTCCTCTACCTTCCAGAGCTCAGGTTCTTTTGGGGTCAAACAGATAGGAAGTATTGGAGGTGGGATTCCAATTTAGATAATCTCTGCTGCAAGGCCATAGCTTTAGCACCTATAGACACGCCCAGTGATCTTTCAGTGCCATTACAATGAAACCATCTGGAAGCTGGGCCTGAAAGGGCACATCTGACTCATGTAAATGCAGCTTTGCACATTGTCTGCATCTTGTCAAGCAATTGTTTGTATTCTTTTTGTCCTTTGTTTTTATACAAATACCTGTTTGTTCAACATACTTCTGCTATGGAAACACTAAATAAGGTCTGATATTTTGGAATGTATTCTCATCACTTCTTTTTAATTACACCCTCTGATTACTTTTAATGTTTTGTAGCTAACCCAGTCAAGATTTAAAATAATACTCTCTGCTCAAGGCTATCTAGAATGTAATACTGCCCCATCTCACCCTGTATTTTTTTCAGTAGAATGCTTACATATAAGCAGAGGGATTCATATTGTTGGGCAGCTGGACCACAAAGTGGAGCAAGCATGGCACTGGGCATCAGGATGATGTGCTTCTGAATTATCCCTCAGACACTAGCTATGTGAATGGAAGAAAGTCACTTTTCTCTGAACCTCTGATTCCTCATTGATAAAATTGAGATGGCATTTGCCCCCCAAGAACTGTAGTGAGAATCAAATAAGATGATATAGAATGTACTTTGCAATCCTTGAAGTATTATATAAATGCTAGCTAGTTATTAGTATTGGGGCAGCTACTGGATAGAGCTCTAGATCTGAAGTCAGGAAGATTCATCTTTGTGAGTCCAAATCTGACCTCAGATACTTACTAGATAAGTGACCCTGGGTAAGTCATTTAACACTCTTTGCCTCAGTTTCCTCATCTATAAAATGAGCTGGAGAAGAAAATTACAAATCACTTTAGGATCTTTGCCAAGCAAATGCCTAAGAGGGGCCAGAAAAAGTCTGATATGACATGAAAATAAAATTTATTAGTATTGTGATAATGATAAATTTATGATAATGATAATAGTGGTGATGGTGATGATGATGATGATGATAGGGTCACAACTTTGAAGTTAGACTAGTATTTAAAGACTATCTTGTCTGATTCTTTCACTTTATGGGTGATGAAACCTCAGGGAGGTTAAATATGAAATTATTTACCCATTGGTCTCCCAGTAAGGGGCATAGCTAGGATTTGAACCAAAGTCCTTTGAGTGTACATCTGCACTGTTCTGCATTTAGCTTACTTTATACCAATCTGGGGGCATCTCTAGTCAACAGGATGTACATTTTGCAGTTGGACTTAGATGACTCCAGTGGAGAAAATGAGATTGGTGACTTTGCACAGTCCTCCCTCACTTAAATCCAATTCACTTGCAAGTCAAGGTATCACCTTCCTGATGTCATGGTCCCCTTCAAGAATGAAGGACAAATAACAATTTTTTTATCATATACTAGAGAATATGCAGGATTAGAAAAGGAGGCAAGCTCATCAGGCAGCATGAGTGATGGATAACAGATGGACAGCCCCAGTTTTGTACTGGCCCCTAGAGAATGATGAAGTAGTCAGAGGAAAGTCTCCAGTGTGTTGATATGACTTTTAGGGGATAACTATTGAGTTATAGGATCAAGACCTGGAAGGAATTGTAGGAATCACTCATTAAGACCACTCACCTTTCTCATTTAATATGGGCAACAGCAGCAAATGTTGATAAAGGATAGACGGTTCGTGACCTCACTGTTGGTGAAGGGATCATTATCCATTGAAAAATTGAACCAAAGAAAAGCTAGCTAGTGTGATTGTCCTCCTAGGAACCTAGTCTGAGTAGTGCTGGCACACAGGGAACTGATGGGAAAACAATGAGTCATATTAAATCCCAGCCAAATCTGTGAATTCCGGTCACTGGAGGATTCAACAGAGAATTATTTAAACAAGTTAGCTTAAGTAAGGAAAAATAACCATAATAAAGGTGCATGTTTTGCAAACTATGAGTGAGAGTGATGCTTCTGGCTGACCAGGAAGATAATATTTAGTTTAATATATAATAATAATAATAATAATAATGAGAGCAGGGCACCTAGGTGGCACAGTGGATAGAGCTCCAGGCTTGGCATGAGAAAGACTCATCTTACCAAGTTCAAATCTGGCCTCAGACACTCCCTAGCTGTGTGACCCTGGACAAGTCACTTAATCCTGTTTGCCTCAGTTTACTCATCTGTAAAATGAGCTGGAGAGGGAAATGGCAAACCACTCCAGCACCTTTGCCAAGAAAACCCCAAATGGAGTCACAAAGTACTGGACAGGACTGAATTGACTAAATAATAAGTAATAATATTAATAGCATTTTGGGGTGAGGAGCCAAGATGGTGGAGTAGAAAGACACACATATGCTAGCTCCTAACCCACAGCCCATAAAATACCTGTAAAGAAGAACTCCCAACAAATTCTGGAGCAGCAGAAGCCACAGAACAATGGAGTGGAGGAGATATCTGTTCCAGAGAGACCTGAAAAACTGACCCAAAAGGTCCATTGTTCACCAGAACTGGAGCAGAGCCCAGCCCTGCCTTGACTGTGTGGCACTGAGGGGAGCAGATCCGAGCAGGCTTCAGGGACAGAGTCTCCAGCAGCAACGCAGATCCCTCCACCCATAGGTGCCTGAGGTCAGTGAGAGGGCCTTTTCAGCTTGCTGGGAGGGGAGCAGGGTGTCTCCATAACTCATGCCCTGTCGGGAGGCAGCAGCAGAGGCAGCAGCAGACAGGAGCTCCCAAAGCAGATAGGAGTTCAGATCCGTTGTTGAAGGTCTCTGCATAAACCCCCTGAGGGAACTGAGCCCCATGTGGCGACCTTGCCCCCACCTATTCACACTGAATAGCAGCCCCACCCCACTGAAGCCCTAATGCTGAGAAGCAGCATTTGAATCTCAGACCCCAAGCACTAGCTGGGCAGATCTGCAGGTAAGGTAGGTGTGGAAAGGAATCTCAGAAGTCAAGTAACTGGCTGGGAAAATGCCCAGAAAAGGGAAAAAAAAAATAAGACCATAGAAGGTTAATTTCTTGGTGAACAGATATCTCCTCCCATCCTTTCAGATGAGGAAGAACAATGCTTACCATCAGGGAAAGACATAGAAGTCAAGGCTTCTGTATCTCAAACAGCCAAAATAAATATTCAATAGGCTCAGGCCATGGAAGAGCTCAAAAAGGATTTTGAAAATCAAGTTAGACAGGTGGAGGAAAAACTGGGAAGAAAAATGAGGGAGATGCAAGAAAAAACATGAAAAGTAGGTGAACACCAAAAAAATGCTGAAGAAAATAACACCTTGAAAAATAGGCTAACTCAATTGGCAAAAGAGGTTCAAAAAGCCAATGAGGAGAAGAATGCTTTAAAAAGCAGAATTAGCCAGGTGGAGAAGGAGGTTCAAAAGCTCACTGAAGAAAATAGTTCTTTAAAAATTAGAATGGAACAGATGGAGGCTGATGACTTTATGAGAAACCAAGAAATCACAAAACAACACCAAAAAATGGAAGATAATGTGAAATATCTCATTGGAAAAGCAACTGACCTGGAAAATAGATCCAGGAGAGACAATTTAAAAATTATGGGACTACCTGAAAGCCATGATCAAAAAAAAAGAGCCTAGACATCATCTCTCATGAAATTTTCAAGGAAAACTGCTCTGATATTCTACAACCAGAGGGCAAAATAATTATTCAAGGAATCTACCGATCACCGCCTGAAAGAGATCCAAAAAGAGAATCTCCTAGGAACATTGTGGCCAAATTCCAGAGTTCCCAGGCCAAGGAGAAAATATTGCAAGCAGCTAGAAAGAAACAATTCAAGTATTATAGAAATTCAATCAGGATAACACAAGATCTAGCAGCTTCTACATTAAGGGATCGAAAGGTGTGGAATAGAATATTCCAGAAGTCAAAGGAACTGGGACTAAAACCAAGAATCACCTACCCAGAAAAACTGAGTATAATACTTCAGGGGAAGTATTGGGAAGGGACAGGATCAAAAGAGATAATAGAAGCAACAGGAGGCAGGATAGGATGGAGGGAAATATAATTAGTCTTGCACAACACAGCACAACTATTATGGAAGTCATTGGCAAAACTACACAGATATGGCCTATATGGAATTGCTTGCCTTCCCAAAGGGAATGGGTGGGGAGGGAGGGATGAAGAGAAGTTGGAACTCAGAATTTTAGGAACAACTGTCAAGTACTGTTCTTGCTACTAGGAAATAAGAAATTCAGGTAATGGGGAATAGAAAGTTATCTGGCTCTACAGGATGAAAGAGAAGTTGGGGACAAGGGAAGGGAGGGATGATGGAAGGGAGAGCAGATTGGTGATAGGGGCAATTAGAATGCTTGGTGTTTTGGGTTGGGGGAGGGGACAAATGGGGAGCAAATTTGGAACCCAAAATTTTGTGAAAATGAATGTTAAAAGTTAAATTAATTAAAAAAATAAGTATAACCCCCACCAAAAAAAAAATATATTAATAGAATTTTAAAGTACTTTACAAATATTTTATTCTCACAATAACCATGGGAGAATTAATTAGTGGTTTCCAAATTTTTGCTTTAAATATGCAAAAAATTATAATCATGCACAACTTAATCCCAAGAATTCAACATTAACCAGTAAAATACATATCTAATCGAAAAAGCATTTCAAGTACTCACTATATATAAGGAACTGCAATGGACACAGGAAATACAATGGTAAAATATAGTAGTCCCCAGGCTCAAGGACCTTATGTTGACCTGGGCAGAAGCAACTTTTAAACAGAAACATAGGTAAGACTGAATTTGAGGAGTAGAGTGATATGAAATCTAAGGGGATCGAGAAAACCTTTGTAGATGGCCAATGAACTAAATTCTAGAGGAAGGGAAGAATAATATGAGACAGAGATACAGAGGGAATGCCTTTTAAGCAGAGGGAACAAGATGGAAATCAGATATCCCTCCCATATCACAGCTATGTGTCTTCCCTCTGAGATTACATTCCATTTATATCATTTACATCTTCTACTTTTCTATTTGTATGGTTTCTCCTTTCATGAGAATGTGAGCTACTTGAGGGCAATATTCATGAGTTTGCCTTTCTTTGTTTCTCAGCCCTAAGCTCAGTCCTAGTATATAGCAAGTAATTAATAGAAGTGGCTTTCTGGAGTTCACCCAACTAAGGTTATTCAGTACAACAATTCAGTTCAGCAGAGATTGAGTAAGAAAAGCCAACAATGTACAACATAGTGTAGAGGCACTGAGGAAAGAAGGGCAGACTGTAATTAAGAATTTTGGAGAAAGGAGGCAGAGCTAACAGTTGGAGAAGATGAATAGAGAAGAAGACTTGAAGGAAAAGAAAGATCCTGAGAAGTTGAATTGGATAGAGAGTATCATCCAGGCATGTGAGGAGCCTCTTCAAAGGTACATAATTGGAGAACAGCTCACATTTCAGTTTGGTTGTAGCAAAGATTAGATGGATGGTTGGAACCGGCAGGTGGGAACCAGATTATGGATGGCTTTAAAGACTAGACTGAGAATTTTGTAATTTATCCTGGAGGTAATAGGGAGCCAATGACACTTTGTGAGCAGTGTCAGACCTATGTCTATTATTGTGATAGCTCTTGAAGAATGTATTGGAGGGAAAAGAAGTGGGGAGAGTTGGATGGGATTCTAGTCCATAGTTTAGGTCTCATCCCACTCAGTCTAGAGTTCTGGTGAAGCTGCCGCTAACACTTTCTATTTCAGTTTTGCAACATTATTCATAACCAGTTTTATAATGTTTGATCCTCAGATCTGTGAGGTAGAAGGTTCAAGCAGAATCAATCCCATTTTTTCACAGAGGAACATACAGGTAAATTATTTGCTTAAAATCCATATAACTAATAAATAATTGTACAAAATGGAACCCAGAAATCTGATGATAATCCAATTGTCTTTTCCACTATACATTATTGACCTTCACATTATCCTTCTGACTTATAATGTAAGAATGCATGAATTGATGCAGAATGAAATGAGCAGAAAGAAAGGAAATGCACATACAATGACTACAATAGTATAAATGGAGAGAACATCTGAAAAGAAATCAGACTGAGCAAAGAAAAACAGTGTTTCTGGAGAACATGTAATGAAATAAACTCTCCTTTGTCCGTAAGAGATGTACAGGGACAACCAAGGTGAGACGGGGCATATGTTTATTCATATAATCATGGTATGGGACATTGTTTTTTTTTCGTTACAAGTTGGCTTTTAATTTTTGAGAGGGGGTTGGGTGCATTTCCAGAATGTATTCTGATATAAAAACAAAAAGCATCGATAAAATATTTTAAAAGACTAAATGTAGCATTGTACTTTCAAAATTAGATGGTCATATTTATCCAATTAGTTTAAAACATAGGGAAGCATAATTACAGAAATTTTAACTACACTCTATACCACCTGCATTATGCCCCCTTTCCCAGAAATGACTTTAAAAAAAGCTTTTCACATTCTCTTATAACAAGTGTCATTTTAACAAACACACTTGCCTAACATTTATTAAGTTCCTACTGTATATAAGGCACTTTGCTAGAAGTCAAGAGAAAACAAAGAAACTATAGCCAAAAAGAGATATTTTGAATATACAAATGGCTATGACATAAGAGAGAATAAAATAGAAAATACAAAGGGAATCTTCTGGGATTGTGCAATCAGAAACATTTGAGGAAGAAGATTCAGTTGGAAGGGCATGGGAATCAGGAAGACTTCATGGGTTCATTTTTGCATTCCTGACTCCACTGAAGTGTCCTGGATTACTCAGCTTCAAATGAGGGATCCATAACCACTTCTGTTGCATTCAACCTTTGTTGCTGAAGAAGTAGACCCTGCCATCTGAGAAATGATGACTTGATTTGCACTTGACTTTGTTTGAGTGAGGGAGGGCTGTGCAAGATCACCAACCTCACTTCTCCTCCGGAGTCATCTGAATTCAGTGACCAGATTCATCTGGATGCCTGGAGATGACCCAGGATGCACTGGGAGACCTTGGTCCCTTTAGGCCAAGGTCTATGCAGGTCCCCTCACTTTGGGTGAGATAACGCCCATTCATTGAATAGGCCTATTTAAGAAGTCACCAGGGTATGGCCTCTTTAATGAGACAAAGAAAAGAAAGTCATCAGACTAGGAGAGAAATAGCAAAAGTTACTATTAATAGTCACTCTTAAGCCAGGAGGGTCCAGAAGAGAGTCTTTAATGAGGGGGCAGGGGCCCCGTGAGCCCAAATTCCCGGACTTGTATTGTCTCACCATTTTCATATTGAGCAACCCTAGGTATACAACTTAGAACAGCCCCATCTCTGTTTCTACCTCTGTCTCTGGGGACTATAATTCAATTCACACAATCACTCCAGGAAACACATAGTCAATTGCTGTACAGCTGTGTACAACACTCTAATTTCCTAACCAAAAAACACAGCATTGTTCATCACTCATTTATATTCTGCTCTCCTCAATTACAATACAAGCTCCCTGAAAGCAGGGACTCTCACACTTTGACTAGTTATATTCCCAGTGTTCAGCACACAGTATCTGGAATATATATGTATGTATATATCCCTCAGATCTGTCACTGTCTCGCTCTTTACAAAGCCTAGTTCAAGCCATCACCACTTCTCAGTTGGACTATTGTGAAACTCATAACTCTTATAACTAGTAGAATTATAACATAATTCACCTTCTCCCCTCTTTGATCCATCATTCATACTAATACCAAATCTGTATCCTAAAGCAAAGCTTTTTACCATGTATCTACTGTAATTAAGGAGTGATTCTAACCCTAACCCTAACCCTAAATGCACTGTGGCACCACTCAGTTGTCTTGATTGGGCCATAGATTGTATAAAAATGAGTGACAGGAAATCCACTGGGAAGCTTAACTTGGAACAAAATTGTGTACCTTAAACACTTTATAGCAATGGAAGACTTAAGCAGATAGAGGATTTAGGGAGAAACCATAATTTCAGACGCATGTATTTTAAGTTTCAGATACCTACAGGACATTCAATTGATTTATCTGGTGAACTTCCTTTAGCTATTCAGATTTGTAGCTGCCTTAGATTTGTAATAAAATCTAAGAAGGCCCTGGGATGCTGAAGGTTAAAGTATTATGGAAATGTTAGTTATTAACACTAATTAATTCTTATCTTTTTTTAGAAAGATAATCAGTCAACGTCAAAGGAGAGTAGGAGAAGAGGTCATAAAGCCAGTACGTGGAAAAAACAATGAATCTTGAATTCACATCTCTGTGACTCATTATCCAGAGATACCAACTAAACTACACTGGAATAAATATATGTGTGTGTGTGTGTGTGTGTGTGTGTGTGTATGCATACACACACGTATAGATACAGATATATAAAATAGAGTTATTGATGTTTTCGTTGTTTTCTGGTCATTTTTCAGTCATGCCCAACTCTTCTTGTCCCCAATGATTCTGGAGTGGTTTACCATTTCTTTCTCCAGCTCATTTTATAAATGAAGAAACTGAGGCAAACAGGGTTAAGTGACATGCCAAGGTCACACAGCTAGAAAGTGTCTGAGGCCAGATTTGAATTCTGATCTTCCTGAATCTAGGCCTGGCACTCTATCCACCTAGATATGTACCCTTTGCTACATAGCTGCCCACTAGGTAGACAGAGATAGATAGATAGGTAGATGGATAGACAGACAGATACACATACATGCATATAGTAAACATGTTTTGTATATAATATATGTAATATATTATATATAATATGTATATATTACATATATACATGTTATGTATGTATTATACTAATATATATATAACCATAAACATATAAAGAGGTACCTCAAACTGAATTATATAAAACTACATATACATATTTTGAAAATTATATATACATATATACTAAGTATTTATATGTGTATATGTAGATAGATTAAGGAGAGGGGGGGAGGGAGAGAGAGAGAGAGAGAGAGACAGAGACAGAAACAGAGAGACAGAAAGACAAGAGAGAGACAGAGAGAGACAGAGAGACTTTTGCTGGAAAGCTTATTGGCTTCATAGATCTCCTGAGATCATAAATTAAGAGGCCTGATAGGAGCAGCACACACTCTAGCTTCCAGGAAAAAAAAAAAGGCAGTTGAAATGTGCAGGGTTTTTCTTCCCCTTTGGCTGAGGTTTCAAACTGGTTAATCCACCATAGACAATCCATGGTCTTCTGAACCACTCTGGTAAATTGGCAACAGAAAATACATTAGAAACGCTTAAGGGGATCCAAAGCTAATATGGCTCTCTCCTGGAATAGTGTGCTATAAATTTGAAAAGTGAAGTAGTGAATGAAACAGACCTTCACACTAGGGCAGCCTGGGGCAATATGCCCATGAAATCAAGGTGGTCCAATTTTACCAGGGGCAGCTTCATGCCCAGATGTGGCAAGACCTAGGGTTGTTTATATAGCGCACATGGTTTCACCTAATGAATTATGAAATTCATTTTCATCATCACAGAAAAAGATGAGAAAGTGATAACAAAAAACCTGCCAATTCTATAACACTTCACAGTTTAGAAGATTTTCCCTTTCTGTGAAGGAGGGCTGTGCAAATATTATTCCCATTTAACAGATGAGGAAATCTGGCTTGGAAAAGTTGAAAACCTTGACCTGAGTCCTCCAGCGAGTGTCTTAGGCAAGATGGGAATGCAGATCTCCACATTCCAAGGTCTGAACACAATTCACTAGAGAAATCCTTCAGGTCTCCCACACTGGCCACTTGGAGGTAAGTTTGTCCCTCTCCCTTGACAGTTTGAGCAGAATGACTTATTAGCACAAACTTCTCATTTTATACTTCATTTCAGGGAGGCAAGCTAGAGCCTGGGGGGAGTCTGGCTAATGCATGCAACCTTCATCTTTGATTCATTTTGCTTTCTAGGCTCCCTTGTTTATTTTTCAATCAATATGTTCAAGAACTAAAGGAGATATCCTGTTTGTTGCCCAGTGTTGATAATGGTGCAGTAGCTACACCATCCTGACACCTGAAATCCCTTAGCAGCTATTTCCAAGCGTTTAAATATTGACTATTATTCTCTTTCTGAATATTTATGTCATTAGATGTTATATATTGGAGAGAGGTCTCACAAGTAAAGACAAGACATTGGAGAATTTGTAGCACAAATAAAAACAATGAATAGATTTATGAATAAGGGTTCTGTTTACACTCCCAGGGAGAAGCGAGGTGGTACAGTGAATGGAGCTTGGCTCCTTGAATTCAAATTTGCCTTCAGATACTTAGTAACTGTGTAACCCTGGTCAAGTCACTTACCCCTGTTTGCCTCGGTTTCCTCACCTGTAACAGGTGTTAGAGAAGAAAATGGCAAACCACTCCAATATCTTTGCCAAATATCTTAAATGGAGTCACAAAGAGTCAGAAACAAGTGAAACCATTGAACAAAAATGCACTCCCAGAGTGAGGACTAAATCTTACTATTGGTGTAAATTAATGAAATTATTGCATTATTGTAAGTGATATGATAAAATGAAAGGTATAGACAAAAACACAATGAACAACCAATAGCAATAACAAAATTATTATGAACTTGTGTAGTCCTCCCTGAAATAACCAGGGAAGACTAGATCATTTCCCAGTTTCCCTCCAATTCTGGATCTTGTGATGATGGGACCATAGATTTAGACATAACAAAGGCCTCAGGAGTCATCTAGTTCAACCCCCTTTAAGTTCTACAGATGAGGAAACTAAGGCCCACATTGGTTATGTGACTTCTTTAATGTCACACAGGTAGTGCAAGAGGTGGGATTTTTATCCAAATCTTCTGACACAACCATCAGAGTGCCACCATATCAATCTGCCTTCTAATAATTAATGTGGAGTTAAGACCAAAAGTCTTTAATGAATTATTAGCTTTTATATTAGATTCTGTCAGTTTGTAATTGTACAAAACCAACCACTATTCAGTTTGGTGATATAAAAATAGGGAAGTTTACAAGTTACACTCTCTGCCTGTAAGAAAAACATATCTCTCGAGGGTATATTCTGATAAGACCGCATTAAAGGTGTGCTGCAGTTAATCCATTTGTGAAGTGGACTGGACATGGGTTCTAATAAGATATTTTTAATTGATTTCAATAACAGTGAGATGAAAGGCAAAGCTTTGGGAATGGGGTAAGTTTGATCTTAAAACAGTCAAGGAGAGAGCTGGTTAACAAGCATGATTGAGCTTTTATGACATTTTGACAACTAAAATGGAAGCTTTATCAAGAAGATGCAAGATGCTAAACTGTGCAAATGTTCCTTCTCAAATTTTAATATCAGCTTCATAAACATATAAATAATGTTGCTGTTGCTGTCATGTCTAATTCTTCATAACCTTGTGGACCATATGGTCTATTGGGTTTTCTTGATAAAAATCTGTTGGTTTGCTATTTCCTTCTCCAATAGATTAAGGCAAACAGAGATTAAGTGACTTTTCCAGGGTCAAATAGCTAGTGAGTGTCTGAGGCTGGATTTAAACTTGGGTCTTCCTTACTTCAGGCCCAGAACTCTACCCTAACTGCCTACAAATAATAATCACTAACATTTAGACAGATTGTAGTATCTAGATAGGACAAGCTATCTAAATGTTTACACTTTAAGGTTTTGAAACAATATAATATGAAAAATAATAAGAATAGTATATATGTAGTAGTTTAGGGTTTGAAAAGTGCTATACAAAAATCTGATTTGAGTATCACAACAGCTCTGTGTCAACATGACATTGTGGATAAAGAGCCACTCTTAAAGGCATAAAGACCTGGTCTCAAGACTTAGCGCTGATCCATCCAGGTGGCATAGTCCTATGCCAACCACTTAACCGCTAGTTGCAATTGGCATCTCTCTAAGCCCATAGGTAACAGGGTAGGTCCCTTTATGTATTTGTTGAGAGAATGTTTTCACTTGGAACTTCCCTATATTGATGAAATCATAGATGTATTCCATATCACTATCCCCATCACTATCCCCATAACAACCCTGCGAAGTAGGGGCCATTGTTATCTTCATTTGATGGGTATGATAAGTAACTTCCCACATCTATATGGCTAGTCTCTTAGGAAGAATATGATTTCAGGCCTTCCTGACTCCAATTCTAGTGTTCTATCCATTATACTAGATAGCTCTTTCTCTTGTGTCAATTTTCTAAATCATTTTGAAGATATATCATCTTTTAAATATAAATTAAAATGTCTCCTTTTCCAGAAAACCTTCCATGATCTCTCCTTACCCTCCTACACACGAAGACCTTTCTGCCTTGAGATCTAGGGGCTTAATGTACTTTTCTAATGTATATACTATATAGACAAATTGGGTGATATGAGTAACCTCCTAATCTGCTGAGTATGTGACACACCCCAATAAGTCAAAGTATATATGTACCCAGATACCTGGGAAGCTCTCAGATCTGGGGGTTTCTCAATGCATTCTCTTAAATGTAATACTCATTTGCTTTTGTCTCTTACCTCTCTATTAAATTGTAAGGACAAAGACACTGTTTTATGTAAATCTTTGCCAGGCACTGGAGGAGCTCCAAATTGCTCCATGGTAGTGGCTTAATAAATATTTATGCTATTAAAACAATAAATTCAATCAGAACATATCAATCAGTTTTGGAACTTAGTGTAAGCATGTCTGTGCCAGGATCTTGGATCTTTTAATTAATTAATTAGATTTATTTCTGCTTCTCATGAAACCCTACACCAACTGGACATGCAATCAACCCACAGAATCTGCCCAAATATTGGCTTTCTTTGAGCCATTAATTCTCAAAATTTAATTGCATTTTATCATATCTACCTAGGCCATCAGTAGAGGCAGCTTAGTGTTACAGGAAAAAAGATCTGTATTTGCAATGAGAAAGATCTGATGCCAGTACTTACATGTTGTGTGGCCTTAGAAAAGCCAAAAAGGAAGTAATATTATTCATCCTGCTTATTTTACAAGGTCATGGTGAAAAAGACCCTTAAAGTACTATGCCAAGGGTTCCAAAAGTCTTTCAGTAACTGAGTTTCAGTTAAAAATATTCTTTTTTAAAAAAACTTTAAATTCCATGAAGATTTTTGGGAACCCTTACATACATGATCTATTACTATGGAAGAAGACAATTTTTGTTAGAAAATTCCTTTTTCCATTACCACTAACCTTTCTTTGCTCTTGGTCTTTTCTTTTCCAAGACCCTATAATCACAATAATAATGGCTAATATTAATTAAGTGCTCTAATATCTGCAAAGTACTTCACATATACCACCTTATTTGAACTTCATAGCATACCTCAAGGGTGGGTACTAATGGTATTTTTTCTAGATAAAGAAACTGAGGTTCACAGAGGTTCAGCTACTTACATAGGATCACACAAAGTGTTAATGGGTAGGATTTGAACATTGACTCCAGACTTCAAAGTCTGGTTGTCTGTACCTGCTACACCAAAAGAAAGCCAATTCTTTTTTTTTTTTTTTTTTTTTGCTCTACTGAATCACAGAGTGATAGATCCCATTCCTGCCTTCAATACAATTATCAGAGGTCACTCCCCATTCACCTCTCCTCCTTCTGACCCTATAGCAAAGCTCAAATACCATGGAAAAGAAATAGCCCCAATTCATCTCACAGATGATTAACATATCAATAAACCTATAAGAAAAGTATGTGACTCACCTTTATCTGATCAAGGAAGTAACAGCCATAACCACAAAGAATAAAGATTAAAGGGGCCCAGTAGACTTTCAGAGATAGCTCCATTATGTGACTGGGCTTCACTGGCATCAAATAATTCTAATGACTGATTCTGCACACTCCCAAGGAAGTTTTTCCTCTCATTGATTCCCCATTTCCCCATCATTAATTTCACTGACAGAGCAGAATGTATTCAAATTGGCAAATTAAAGATCAAGCAACGGAGTTTATTCCATGTGATGCTACTGTTGCATTTCAAAAAGACTGGCTTTCTGTTGATGGTTTTTAAAGTTTGTGGCCCAAGCTGCAAAAAAGGGCAATGGAGAAAGTTTCTCTTCCCCAAACCTGAGGGTCCCTACAGCCATTTTCCATTGTTGATATCCTTGAAAATCATCCTTTGTTACTGAGAAAAAAGAAAAAATACACAACATACAAATAACTCTGTTTTTTTATAAAACTTTTGAAACTTGTGTCCTTCATGCTGATATTTATCAAGGGGGTATCCTGTCCAAATCAATAAGCATTCATTCAAGGCCTGGGCGTTGTGCTAGGTGAAAGAGAGACACAGAGAGATACATCTGGAAAGAATCCCTGACCTCAAGGAGTTTCCATTATATTACATAAAACAACATCAGACAGATGAGTAAATTCAGATATGACTGGCACAGAAATGGAGGGACGAGGAGAGCATGAACAATTAGGGAAATCAAAAAAGGCACCTTGGTGAAAGTGGCACCTGATCAGACTCGAAAAAAGCTAGGGGTGCCCAAAAGGAGAAGTGAGGTGGAAATACCTTTCAGATTTGGGGGACCAGCCTCTACAAAAGCACAGAGAAAGGAGGTAAAATTCAGGCTTATTTGTCAAAAACTTAGAGTGGAGGTGGGGTTTGGGATGGAAGTGGAAGTATAATGTATAATCAGTCTTGAAAGATGATTTGGAGTTAACTGTTGAAGAGTTTTAAGATAAATATCTGAAATACTGTGGCCAGTTATGGATGTATTATTCTTGGAGGGGCTTTGGAAAGCTTTACCTCATTTAGAATAAGGTGACCATGTTGATAAGAGGATCTCAAACAAGAGATGTTTAGGACAGAGAAGACATGGAGGGAGAACCCAATCACTGATTTCAAGTCGAGCACAGTTTCTCTAACATGATAGGTTCAATAAATGATTGTCAATTAATTCTGCTTGGTCCTCTAACGAAATCCTAGCCCTGATTGAAAGTTACGGGGGAAATATTCATTTTCTATGTAAGGAAGATCTTTATAATAATTAAACTCAAAAATACAATGGATTATCTTAAAGGAGGAGTGGAAGAGTAGAGGTAAGTGATCAATTCTATCTTTACCGGACATAGAGAGGCAGAGGTTCGACCACTCCCTAACAGTGCTGTAGTATTCATGATTCAAGAGGAGATTCAATCTGTAAGATGCCTTGTAGTTACATCATTCCTGTGCAAATGTTTTGGAGGGGATGGCTTCCCAGTCCTTGCACTGTCATCTTATAGGTTCATAGGATCTAGAACCAAGAAGGAACTCAGAGACCATCTAACTACCTCATTTTATCTTATGTTTTTTTTTTCCTTTCTTTCTTCAAAAAAACAAATTCCATTTCCTTCAGTTAACAAATGCCTATTCTCCCCTCCATCTCCCCCATCCAACTAAAATAAAAGAAAAACAAAAAAAATTGTAACAAATATAAATATTGTAAATAATAAAACAAATTCTCACATTGGCTCACTCACTCTATCTACCTGTCTGTAAATATATGTATATGTGTGCTTTTATTTCCTTTGTTCATCACTACTCTTTCAAGAAATGGATAGTGCACTTCATTAATCAGTCCTCTAGACTTATCATTTGAGTATTATATCAGAGTTCTTGAATCTTTTAATCAACTGTCCCATTTTATAGTTAAGTAAACTGAGGCCCTCAATAGGTTAAATGACTTGTCCATGTTCACACAGGTAGTAATAGTTGAAGGCAATAGAACCTAAGTCATCTGATTCCAGAACTAGTGTTATTTTCTCTTAAAAATATTCTTGGCATTAGCAACTTGAGGAAAATAGAGAAAACAAGGTATGGCTATCCATCATAACCCAAATATTTAACACTTCAGACAAATCTCATATTGATCTTTTCCCCACCTCAAATATTAATTTTTCTTTATTTTCCTCTTCCCTGGGGCATAAAAAATAAAATATGTTGTTGCTTCCCATGAGGATTTATATCCCCAGAAAGAAGATGAAATGTGAAAGCTGTGTATTCTCCGTTAAACATTTTTCATGTACTATTTCTACTTGTCAACTGTCATTCAGGCAAGATCCAAATGTGAAGTGGATTCCTTTTTTCCTCTCCAATTCAAGGCAATTTGATGAAGTTACTACATGCTCATACATCATTTCCATGAAAAACTGTTAGAATTGAATGTTTGGGGTAGAAAGAGAATTTTTTTATTCTCCATAAAATAAAGAATATAGGTCTTCTAGGATCTGAAAATTCAGAAAGGAGAATACTTACTGCTACCACAGCATTTTAGACCTTAAGGCTAATGAGAAGAAAGTCGAACAGGTTCTTTTGAATTCTGGCTTGCTAAGCAATGGCCCCTAAAGACTGGGAGAACAAACTTAATGGGATCTGAAATTAATTTCCTGGGTTTTTAGAATGTGAGGGGCTTTGTTATTCATACTCTTCCTAGAGTAGTGTGACCACAGTTGAGTCGCCAGATTTGGAAGAAAAAAAAGAAAAATGTAAGATATCCGTGTTAAAGCACACATCTGATACCTCATGATATAAAGGGAGCCATGTGTTCTTAACAGCTGTTGGGGCAAACTGACATAACTACCTGGTCCTACCAAGATGGAAAGGCTTCAAGAAGTTGTGTAATGCACATGGTCCTCAGGGGAAGGGCTAATGATGGTACTTACTCCCATGTTTGTGTTGGCACATCTCAGATCACTTGGCCCATATTCTCTGTCCTTCTTATGACTTCAGGTATCTACTCATTGGCATGATAGAAAAGGCCATGTTTAGATATGCCTGTCACCATTTGACTGCCAGATGATGACATCTTTTGAGTAACAACAGTTTATGAAGACTGTATGCCAAAGTTCAGTGTTCCTATGGTTTGAAAGAGTAGAGAAACTACTCAAACTTCAATGAAATCATGACTTCTTGAATTACAAAGGGCTTGAATTAGGATTTTGCATGAAGTCATTCACAATGAACAAAGGCTAGTTACTCCCAATGAATGATAACTGATTAAAAAAAAGTAAAAATGATGCCATATCCCTAACCATCTCCATTTCTGATCACAGCACACAGAACTAGGGGAAATGCCCCAGTCTCACGCCAGGGATACATTTTCCAGGAAGATTCTGATCTTCTCCTACCTTGGCCCCAAGCTAGGCCCACCATAAAGGTCAGAACTGCAGGGGCACTCTGAGCTTAATACTCGACATAAATTCTCACAGACTCATGACTGGCAAACTTAGACTGAAAGTACAGATTAATAGTGAATTCTTTTTCTACTCAATTCTGCATTGTAGATGGAAACAAGCATCTCATTGATGACTTGGCAGGAGATCATGGGAGAGGGCAGAGATAGAAGCTTAAGGTTAAAAAGCCAGAGCTAGTTGCTGGGATTCCTTGCATGAAATATTTCTAAGACAAAGGTAAAAGAATTTTTTGTCTCTCCAGAAAGACCAAATGATTTCTCAGAATAAAGATAATGCCTCAAAAAGTGCCCTTCAAAGGCCCCTTAACCTTCCAACCCACACCAAAATGGAGTATATAGATACTGAGATATCATTGTTTACTTCCATTGCCGCAATGTGAGTGCCTTAGTATTGACCTTCATCCTTGTCCCTCACCACCCCAGTATAAGGCCAGAAACAGAATAATCTTTTTTTTTCAAAATTAAATTTGCAGAAACCAATAATACGCTTGCAGATGATCAGGTGGAGAAAGTCTGGAGTATGTTCAATTCAAACAAGTCTACAAGTTATTAGCACCAATGCCTAGTCCAAAGAATGTACAAAACATTTACTGATTGATTATTTATATTTGAATTTATTATGTGTATTACAAAAACCACAAACTTGTATCTAGCATGAATTGTGTTTATGTAAATTCCTAATTATTTCATATTTACCTGCAACGTCTGCAATGCTTTTATCAATGTAGACATTTAAATACTCAGGAGGCTATTTTTCTTCCTCTGTTACTTTTCTGACATTGTTCCTTAGTTCCAATAAGTACCTTCATCTCTGTGCCACATTATTTGATGTCTCAACTTCACAATTTAGCTGACCTCTATATGAGAGCCACAGATTTTCCCATACCATTTCTTTTTCAAAAATTAATAAACATGAAAGGTAATGGAGTGTGGTGGTTAGCCCACTGGTCTTGGAGCCAGGATGTCATAGATTCAATTTTGATTTCTGATTCATAGAGAGAGTGCATGGATCTGGGCAAATTATTTCACCTTTGTCAAGTAAAAATATAGTATTAAGTTGCACTGATGAAGGAAAATCAGAGAGAGAAAGGGAGGGGGAGAAGGAGAGGAAAAAGGAGAGAGAAAGATGGAACTATCCACTTAAAGATGGCTGCAATAGAACAGGGTCTTAGTTCTTAACTAAGTTCTTAACTAAGACTTACTTAGACATAAAAACACTATCTTCCTCACCAATCCTTAACTATTTATCAAACACTGATGTTTTTCCTAAACTTTAATAAAACTATTTTTCTGTACTTCATTGAATCCATGATGTACTGAACTCTTGGCAATAGTGCAGATAGCAATCTATTCAAGTTTCCAAATCCTATGTGAATCTTCATCATTTCCCCACATGACTTCATCACAGAGGAATTATCCAATACTCTGTTGGCCTTCTTCTGTGTGTGTGTGTGCATGTGCGTGTATATGTGTGTGCATGTTTTAAATAATGTTCCATGGGCAGCAGAATGGTACAGTTTTTCATTTGTTACAACTCAGACATATTACATCACCATACCATTTACTCTTCCATTCATAAATATTATCATTATTGAAAATATACTACAACCTATTTATACCCTCTATATGTCTCAATGTCATTCTTTACGTCACCCACAATTTTGATTCTTTAATGGCTGTGCAATTTCATTATGTGTTGCTATATAATAGCAGAAAACTATGAGTGATACAAATGTAGATCACATCAGGAATCCACTTTTCTTTCTAATTCATTCTCAATTGTATCTTGAAGATGCATCACCACTGAATATTTGATTTTATTTGGCACCAATACGGATGGCATCATGGCCCTACCTGATTCATAATTCAGTAAATCCTAAGATGTGAGGGCTACAACAGACCTTATAGAACATTTAGTCCAATCCAGCTATTTAACAAATCAAGAAACTAAGATCTAGAGTGAGGAAGGGATTTGTCCAAAGTCATTTTATATGTTTGTCCTCTACCTTGTGACTACTTTCATATGAACATTCCTTTTCACCTTCTGACTATGGGTAAGCTTCCACTTAACTCATCACTGATGGAACTATCCTTTCATACTCCTTATTCAAATTATTTCCCATGAGTCTCATATCTATGAATACCTCTCTTTCCTCCCTTCCATGTAGCAGGAAGGAGAAAAAATATTACAATAGGTCCTCTGGGTACCAAGAGTGTAAACACACACACACACACACACACACACTCACACACACACACACAATGCAATAGTAAAATTCCTTCTGTTTGTTTTTATTTTATTTTGCTCTGTTTTCTAAGCAAAAGGAGACAACTTTCAAATCTACCCTTAAAGGAGGAAGGTAGAGATATATAGTAGGAATGGACTAGGGCCAGGAGACCTGTGTTTGTTTATGTACCTCTTCTGTCATTACCTAGTTGCATGACCCTGAATAAGTCAATTCCCATTTCTATAAATCTCAGCTCTTCATTTCCAAATGAGAGGGCTGAATTATATATATATACATATTCATTCAGGTTCCTTCTAGCTTGAACAACCGAGGAATCTATGTTTCTAACAGAGAGAAATATTTCTCTTCCCATGTGATATTTCATTTGGATATCTGTTGCCTGCAGTTCAAGTAATGAGTCCCTACAATGGCTACAACCTTTAAAAACTGTTTTCACAGACATTTCTTTAAAATATACATATTTATATTTGTGTGTATGTGTCTATGTGTGTATGTATGTATAGGCACACATACTGATATACTATATAGTCATATTTTTTTCTGGAGGGAAGAAGGAGCTAAGGAATTATTTCAGGCTGAACTTTTTGATGTGAAGATTCTGCCAACAAAGGTTTCCAACTCTTCTATACCTAATAGACTTCAAGATGTGGCATGATGAGAAAAGGAACATGTCCCTAGTCATGTGACCCAGACAGCCATTTTGGAAAACCAGTTGGAACCCTACCACCACGAATCCCTAAACTGTGTGCACTTTCTGATTTAGTGATACCACAAATAGCTTTATAGAGTAAAAAGATCAAAGAAAAAGAAGAGCAACTCTATGTACAATAATATATATAGCTTACATACATAAAAATACATAAGTCCCTTTTTGTTCTGGTAGCAACCAATTAGTCAAAAGAAATACCCATCAGCTGGGAAATATGAATGAAATATTTTTGCAATATAAGTAACAAAACACAGGTGCAGGAAAATGTCACAAGATCTGTGTGAACTGAAACAGAGTAAAATAAATAGAACTGGAATAATTTGTACAGTGAATGTAAAGAAAAGAACTTTGAAAATCTTAAGAACTTGGAAAAGTGCATCCACTAAATGTGACTCCAGTGAATCAATGATGAAGTGTGCTATATGCATCCTGGTCAAGGTGATGGTCATGAGATGCAAATGTGCTCTTTTATGCCTTCAGGAATGACGTAAGTGTAGATGGGGCAGCTAGGTGGTGCAGTGGGTAGAGCAACAGTGCAGGAGTCAGGAGGACCTGAGTTCAAATCTCACCTCAGACACTTGGCACTCACTAGCTGTGTTGGGCAAGGCACTTAACTTCAACTGCCTCATCCTGGATCATCTCCAGTCATCCTGATGTCAGTGACCTGATATCTGGTCACTGGACCCAGACAGCTCTGGAGGAGAAGTGAAGCTGGTGAACTGCACAGCCTTCCCTCACTCAAAACAAAGTCAAGTGCAAGTCATGTCATTATTTCTCTGATGGCATGGTCTCCTTGAGCAACAAAGAACAAACACATACATACTTGTCTCAAGTGTAGATTTATCCCCAAGACCTTACTTGAAACAAGGAAGGGCTTTTGCATTTGTAATTTAGGTGATGTTTGGGAAGGGGGATAAGAGAAAATGACTGGGAAAAAACACTTCCTTTTTTTTTTTTAAGAATAGAAGAAAAGATAAAAAAAGATCCATAATAGGGGAGGAGGAAGGCACACAAGTAGACAGGACAGCTTTGAAACTAGCATGCTGAATTTATTATATACTTAATTAAAAAGAAGCAAGCTGTCTGTAGTTGAGATCTGAAGCTTCATATGCAATACCCAGCTTTTCCCCCTCCTTTTCTTCTTTGCTCACAAAAAATGTTCATGTTAATTCCTGTTTATTAAACAGAATAGCAAAAAAGTCAAAAGAAGGATTTGAACCAAATTAATCTCAATTCAAGACTCGACTGTGCTCTTTTCACTATAAAACCACTCGACTGGAAGCTCAGTCCTAAATAATTTCTCAAGGACAAGATCCTTAATTCATAAGACTGACCATGGAATCTATTGTAGCTCAGTCATTTTTAAGTTATATCTGACTTTCCACAACCCCATTTGGAGTTTCCTTGGCAAAGATACTGGAGCGGTTTACCATTTCCTTCTCCAGCTCATTTTACAGATGAGGAAACTGAAGTAAACAAAAACTGAGGCTAGTAAGTGTCTGGGACTGGATTTGAATTCAGTAAGGAGTCTTCTGGTGCTTTATCCACTGCACCATCTAGGTGCCTTAACCATGGAATGCTGAAGAATAATTTACACTAGAAGCCATATGCTTGAAATTGGATATTTTCCTACTTAACTGTTTTTTAACTCATTACCTCTTCCCTCCACCATCCTAAAACTTACCTGATTGCTTGTCATTTTTATGATCATTAACCTAGCTGATCTTGAGAAAATTTATTTTTCTTACCTAAATTTATTTGTACATTATTGTGAATTCAGATATTTTTCAGTTTAGAAATGAAAGATTAAAAAAAGTTCTATGATATATGAATGATGTATAATTATATGATATATATGATATATGATGATGTATGAATCAGTAATATTTGACAGATTCAATAACATCAGATATTAGTTAATTGTCTGGCACCTTAGTACTGTGGCATTAAGGAATGTATTAAATTCAGAGAAGGCACAAGTCTTATATCCCTGGGGCATATAATTTCATAGGAGGACAAAATATATAAACACATAGTAAAAAAAACAAAGTGATGGGTGAAGTCTAAAAAGGAAGGGCATTATTACCATGTGAGAGGAAACATGTTAATGACTCACTGAATTAGTGATGGACAAGTACCTCAGAGGTACAGCTTCCTCATTTTACTGCTAAGGAAACAGAAGCCAAGAAATGATGAATGCCACACAAATAGGAAGTGACAAAGGTAGGCAATGAACCTAGATGTTCTAACTCAAAAGTCAATGTTCTTCCCACGACTTCATGCGTCTCTAGAAGGTAAAGGATTTCCCATCATGGCACATCCTTTTTGGCAGGTATCTCCCCCATCCTCCTCCTTTTTAAATCCTTAGAGTTGCCTTCAAGGTTTAACTCAGCTATCACCTCTTTCATGAAGCCTTTTCTGATTCTACAAGTTATAGCACTCTTCTTCCTCAAATCATCCTGCCCCTTACTCCAAGAGAACATAAGCTCCTTCACTCAGATGACTTTTTTAGATCGTGTCTTCATACACAATAAGCATTTAATATATGCTTGTTGAATTATGGAACTGAATTGACCTTGTAACACTATATTTAAGTGCTCAGATGATACATCTGCTTTGGTGACACAAACTCCTACTTTGCTAGAAATCTTTATGGACAACATTCCTATCATGTTTTATTTCAATAATTCCTATATTTTCTCCTTTGGGTATTTTTCTATGTTCTATACTTTGCTTATATACAGAGGGTAGAATGGTGATTATAGGATCAGAAGAACTCATCAGCTTGAATGTTGACCTTTGGCTGTTAGGTATAACCTTCTTAAATGAAAATATATATATATATAAAATCTATCTCCATAGATTTCCTGGAATCAATCTCTCTCTCTTTCTCTCTCTCTCTCTCAAAAGAAGGAACTGAAATAGGTACAAACTGAAAAAGAAATCCTCAAGGCCAACATGAAAGTCATTAAGAATCAGAAGATGTGTCATTCGCTGAATAATGTGTCACTGAAAATGGTCAGCTCATGTATGTACATATGCCAGCAGTCTATCTCCTAATGGGGAAAAATGATGGTTCAAAATGCTCCTATTGATTTATAAATTGCTTCTTCTTTAGGAAGGCTCACCCTTCATAAAAATCAAAATAAGGAGATGGCAAAAGTCTCCCACAGTGTCTAGAGAGAATGACCTATCTAATTCAGCAGAAAATGTTAAGTGACTCCCCTTTGCCTCAGGTGAAAATGTGTTTTGGAGATTTGGATTTCAGAGATTGATGACCCAATTTAAAAGGCTAATATAGCGCAAGTAGAGAGGACGATGAAATAGAACTTTCAAAAATAAATGTTATTCACATCTGGGCTTCATGATGCAAAGTGTTCTTGCTTGCCCTGTTTAAAGGACCTTAAATGCTGGCAGTCACATTACCGACCAGAGCAGGCTTTCTGAAAAAAGGCTCTCAGTTCTTTACCAAGAAAAGAAGCACTGCAGACTTCAGATTCAAAAGAATAGTGACAGGGGGTCAGAGCCTTCTTTGGGAAGGTAAACACATGATGACTTGTAGCAATGAACCTGAACATGAATCTGACAAAAGAGAAGATGAAAGATGGGGTCAAAGTTCTAGATACTGTATCCCTCAAGTCTAACCCTCTCCTTCCCCTCACTCTGGGTAGCAATATCCTCTAACCCTTCTACTAAATTTCTCTGGTGACTGTTGATGTCACTGTTATCAAGGCTCCCCAATTAGACAAAGCCCTAGATGCCTTTTCCTAAGCACCCATCATCTGGCATAATAGAAATCCATCAAGCTGAATAATTCACAGGTTGCAAGTTCTCATGTTGTCATTTTTTTTTTTTAGACATTTTTTTGTCCACAGGAAGTTCCAGCTCACATCATATCCTACATGCTAAGTGGACCACCCATACCTTTGGGGAATTCTGTGGTTTAGCCTTGGAGCTGATTATAATAGCTCCATGTCATTTCAGGTTCCCAGGTGCTGAAATACCTATTACTTGGCAGGAGAAAAGAAGTCTTCATAGCATGTGCTAAAAGATGGTGAATGGAGTCCTACCAACCATGCCAAATCTACCAAGAGTCAATTATATTGAGTTCATATCAACATAGGAGAGTCACAATGGGAAGTCCTATTGTGTCAGAACTGATGGCATAATAGGCTTTACAGGAATATTTAATGAGCTGCCTTTATAATTCAATATCTTCTATGAATGTAGGCTTGATGATATGACATTCTATTGGATGGATAAAGGGAGTATGAAAGCAAGAAAAAAGGGACAAGGAAGAGCTAAAAAGGGAGTGCAATGAGGGGTCAGGAGACAAAAGACAATGGACAAGGAAAGTAAAGCTGCCCATATCCCACACATGGTTTTATCATTACTACAAGTTTTAGTATTTTTAAAATTTTTCTACAATATTGTTTAAAAATCCCTTCATTAAATTTTCCTTCAAGGCATCTTCATGGGATGGCAATCATAGGTTTTCAATCGATTAATAATAATAATAGTAGTTAGCATTTACGTAGTGCTTTACGGCTTGCAAAGTACATGCTAGACATTATCTCATTTGGTCTTCACAATGACTCTCCAAGATAGGTACTATTACTAATCTGTTTACTAAAGGTGACCAAAGTTGAGTAATTTTCCCAGGACCACACTTCTAGGAAATGTCTTGGACAAGATTTGAACCAAGGCCTTCCTGACTTCAAGTCCTAAACTCTATTCCCTGGGCAGTCTAGGAGATACAAGAGCATGTTAGACAAAACATGGAGGACTGGATATTTTTTGCTTATCCCCATGACCTCTCAAACCTCTCCGAAACACAAATAATGCACCAAAGATAAGGCAATTTCAATTGTCTCCATGGTCTAGGACACCCAGAATGCAAAAACAAAAACAAACAAACAAAAAAAAAAACTACCTCAAAACCCAGGAATCAATGCTTACTGTCCCTGAGCTCACTCAGCATACCTCCCCCACCTCCCATGTTATGAGATTGCACTAGCTGACCCAAGGATGAGACAGGGAGCTATACAATAAAAACCCATGCCCTATCACAGCCCCTTTTCTCTCTTTCCAGTGACATGATGACTCTAGCTCCTGCTTGTGGAAGTGTTGCTTTGGCTACAGCAGTCAGCTCTTTGGCAATCCTTCAGGAGCAGAAGCTCACTGGGACTTCCACAGATCCTCAGCACTCTGACAGATAGCAATCTGCGCTATAAAAAATCTCTGCAGGAGAGCAGAACATAGAGAACAGGACAGGATGTGTGTGTGGGCTTGAAATAAAGTTCATTCCCCTTTCCTCTCAGAGCCCCAGAGACCTAGACTATAGAAATGAACTCAGTGGTACCAGTACAGCAAAGCTCTAAACTTCTGGTACCAGGCTGGAGAACTGAGGAAAAGAGGGCAGGGCATAGCACAGGACAGAATGGGGTAGGGTAGTGGGGAATGTTTAGCACTTCACTAAGCCTGAGAGAAAGAGCTCAGTATCCCACTAAGGTCAGTTTTGTTCACCCAAAAGTCATTTGGGACAGAAACTTAGGCTGGTGAAATACGAACTGCCAAGTATGAGAAAAGTCTTAGATGCTTTGAGATGTAGCCCCCAAAGAAACTACCATCAGAAGGGAGAGAGTCAGAAAGTGAACAAAAAAGGAAAACTTTAAAAAATGAAGAAAATCTGAAGACCTTGAATGTAAGCAGATAAATCAACAAAGAAAATGTTGTACTCAGAGGAAATATGACTTCAAGATGTAGTAAACAAGTTCAGGCATTTATCAAGAAATACTGCAGAACAAAGGAAAACCATCCAACACTTGAAGAGACAGAGGACCCTGGGGGATATGAAAACAATATAGTACCCTAACATTCTATTCCTGGTTAGTTTTAAAAAGAAATAAGAATTACGAAAGCCAAATATGTGGCCTTCACAGCAAAAACAATGGACAGAATAGAAAAAAACGAAACATGCATTGGCATGATTCACTATAGAAATGAGAAAAGAGAGTGATATATTGGGAATTCAAATATATAGAAGTGAAGGATAATCTAGAAGAAGAGAAATAAAAAAAAAGAAACACTGAAAGAAAATATGCTCACAATGATAGGGTACAGCCTCTGAGAACCTCCCTGAACTCTCCTTAAATCTTCCCACTTAATTTGGCTTTTCATATCCAACGCTGTTACCCTTAAATGAGGCAGACCCTCCATGCTCTGCTACCTCTGGGTTGTGCTACCTGCTTCCCACCCCAGCTCTCCATAGTCTCATACCTCCTGATTACCTCCAGCTGTTTCCCATGCTTGATCAGTCATCCCAGTCCCATCAAGGTCCTCCTTAGACCCCTCCTCTCAGACTACTTGGCCACCCCTAGATCTTTCCAGTGGTCATTCTGCATATAAGTTCCCTCTTGCCTCCATGAGGGTGTTCAGATTCTATCTAGCTCAGATTCTATCTGGCCTGCTTGTTAATAAAAACATCACAAATGGGGAGGCTTCTTAAGAGTCAAACCAACATGGAGAATCTTTAATAAACTTTGTTTTACTTTGCCTGAAAGAAGACTTGGGTCGAATTCATTTGGATAGGACCTGAGGTCTTGGTGTTTTGGGGTCCCAAGTACCCCAAACCTCAACATTATTATTCCCTGACCTAAACAACTAAACAAGTGAAACATAGCAATCTCAAAGACAGAATGCAAGAGATGCAAGAGACAAAATAAGAATCATAGGTCATAGGTCTCTCAGAAAAACGCAAGATGAAACATTTGAACATGATCATAAAAGAAATAACGAGAATCTCTCACAACTTCTGAAAACAGTAAATGAAACACTGATTGAAAGACAGAATAGATCCTCTCCAAGAAAATAAAAAAAGCTTCAAATCCAATACACATAGTTTTTAAATCCAACGATTCAATTCAAAAATAAGTTCTGCGAACAAGCAAGAGAAAGACTTTCAAATATGAAGGAAATGAAACATGAACAACATAAGACTGTTGAGCACCTATCAGAAAATGAAGGAAGCAACAGAAGAATGTGTCTTGAAGATCAGTGGATTTCAAGGTGAAGCTTAGGATTGCTGAGGTCTGGGAACCGTATGTGTTTGGGGTGCTCAGGACGCCAGGACACCAACAGGCCAGGTCCAACCGAATGAATTCAGCTCAAGGCTTCTTTCAGCCAAAATAAAACAAAATGTATTAAATGTTCTTCATATTGGGTTGACTCTTAAGGAGCCTAAGCATTTGTGATACTTGTATTGACAACTGGATCAGATAGAATCTCAGCTAGACAGAGTCAAAGCTGGATTGAATCTGAGCGCCTTCATGGAGGTGAGATGGAACTTACATACAGAAAGATTGTGGGAAAGATCTAGAGGTGGTCTAGTAGACTGGGAGGAGGATCTTGATGATACTAGGGCAACTAGTGATGTAATCAAGGGTGGGAAACAGCTGGAGGCAATTGGGAGGTATCAGACAATAGAGGGCTTTGGTGGGAAGTAATCTAGGATGGACAGGGCTAGGTTAAGGGTAACAGATTTGAGCATGAAAGACCAGCTTAAGTGGGAAGATTCAAAGGAACTTCAAGGAGGTTCACAGAGTCTGAACCCCATCCATGGTGACCTACTCCTCAAATCTGAGCTAAACTATAAATGAAAAAACGAGAAATTTTCAATCATGAAGTGACATTTGAGACATTACTAGAAAGAAAACCAGGAGACTTTTTTTTTTTCTCAAATAAAGTCACCTTAAAAATATACAAAAGAAATGGATGAGGAATGAATAAAAGCATCTGACAAGGACAGCCACAGCTAGAGAGTGACAGCAGGGAAATTCAAAAGATATTTCTTTCCAAAGAGCTACAAGGAAACAGAGGTGAAGTCAAAAGCCAGGTCGGGGAACCAGTGAAGGCGTAGGCCTGAAGCAATATGGACAGAACCTGGCAACACCCTGCCCACAGGTGAATCAATGCTGGCTCCTTTTGTGTTTATGTTTGTTGACTATATTTAAAAATGCAAGGGTACATGAAAGGGTGAAGGGAGGGAAGCTGGGGAATAGAAAACAAAGTGTGATGTGCTCTGGCCAAATCAAAGACCAACAATGAAAAGAGGATGATACTAGAGGTCTTGCTATGAAAAAAGCCTGTGGGGAAATTGGTGAGGAGGAATGGAAAAGGCTGAAAAGAGGGGATAGGAAAGAAGTCTAACCGGTGATGAGAGGGAGTTCCACTAATGAGTATTCCAATAGATAAAGGGATGATATGTAAAGGGGTTTGTACAGCTTTCCCCTTTCAAACTAGTTGATTATCCCTTTCTCTCCTCTTCAGCTAAGCCTGTTTATTAAAGATGGAGTATCACTTTTTATAGAGCAGCCAGGAGGCCATTGTCACTGAATTCAAGAGTAGTTTTTAAGGAGTAAGGTGTAAGAAGATTGGACAGGTAAGAGGGGCAAGGTTTGAAGGACTTTGAAAGGCAAGAAGATTTTTGTATTTGACCCTAAAGGCAATAGGAAGCCTGTGGAGTTTACTGAGTAGCACAGAGACATGATCAGACCCAAGTTTAAAGAAAAGCATTTTAGTGACTGAATAGAGGATGACTGGGAGAGGGGAAAGACTTGAGTTGAAACAGGCAAACATACCAGCAAGCTATTGTAAAAATCAAGATGTGAGGTGATCAGGTTCTGAACCAGCATGATTACAGTGTCAGAGGAGAGAATAATCAAGAGAGGGTACAGAGGAGAACCTGACAGGCTTTAGCAATGGCTTGTATATGAGGAGGCAAGAGATCCAGAGTGAAGAATCCAGGATGACCCCTAGTTTGTGATCCTGAGGACTGAGATGGTGGTGTCCTCTACAACACTAGAAAAGATAGGCAGGGGAGGTAAGCTTTAGGTGAAAAGATAACCAATTCTGTTTTTAAAGATGTCCACTGGACATCTAGTTTGAGATGTCCAAAGGGCAGTTGGAGATGCAATATTGGAGGTCAACAATGAAATTGGGGCAGGATAGTTAGATTTGTTACATAACAATGTTAGCATAAAAATGGTAACTAAACCCAACAGAATTGATGAGATCATCACATGTAGTATCGAGGGAAAAGAGAAGAGGACCCAGGACAGAACCCTGAGGGACACTTATGGTTAGAAAGCATGATATGGAGATGTTGATTGTTATAGTTGTTTAGCTGTTTCAAATTCTTTGTGACCCCATTTGGGGTTTTCTTGGCAAAGACATTAGAGTGGTTTGCCATTTCTTTCTCCAGCTTATTTTTCAGGCTGAATAGGGTTAAATTTGAGGTAAAGAGGGTTAAGTGGCTTGCCATGGTCATACAACTAATAAATGTCTGAGAGCAGATTCAAACTCATGAAGATGAGACTTCCTGACTTCAAGCCCAGCACTCTATACACTGCACCACTTAGCTGCCTCTATGATCTGGAGGAGGATCTAGCAAAAGAGACAGGGAAGGAGCAATCAGATAAATAGGAGGAGAACTAGGAGAGAGTAGTGTCCCAACAACCAAGAATGAATCAAGGAGAGAGTGATAAGAGGGTCAAAGGCTGCAGAGATTGGATTTGGCAGCTGAGATGATTAGTAATCTGGAGAGAGCAGTTTCAGTGGCATGAGACGTTTGGAAACCAGATTGTGAGGGAGAGGGAGAGGAGATATTGTGGAGAAACCTGGTGTAGACAATCTTTTTAAGGATTTTAACTACAAAGGGCCGAAGACATACAGGATGATATTTAGCAGGGATGGAAGGGTCAGGTAAGTTTGTTTTTTGGTTTTGTTTTTTCAAGATAGGAGAGCCATGGGCATGTTTGTAGGTAGTAGGATATGAGCCAATTCAAAGGGACAGATTGGAAATAAGGGAAAGAATAAAAAAAAGTATTTTTTTTTCTTATGCTGCTCAAGGAATGTAAGTGATAACTGTGACTTCTGAATTTCTTTCCCCTGGAGCAAAGCTCCAGCCAAGCCCACTTTAGTTATGGCTCTGACTCAGGGTTCCTGATTCCCGTTTGAATGTTCTGTTTATAACAACTTAATTTCATGTAAAGTTTCTTAAGGTGTAGAAGTAAAACTACATAATGTTTCTTCTGGTGCTACTGATTTTTGCCTTCAGACAAAATAATATTCATAGCTTCATCTCCAAGTGTAAATGAATGCTAATGATACAATATTATTCTTTTAAAAGTCATAAAAATATCACAAGCATTCCAAGGCAACTGGAGAGCAAGAAAAAATGTCTTAAGTGCTTTATTTTTAATCACACACTACTACCATACTCAGGGTGAGTATTCTCTTGAGTCTAAATCACAATAAATATAAAACCGAGCACCAGGAAAAAAAATAATTAAGTATCTCATCTTATAATGTAAACATAGTGCTTACAGAGTTTTATGAAAGGATGGCAGTCTTCCCTCTTTAAATCTATAACCAGATGCTAGATTATCACGCTTTGTTTTTACCACAATGGCTAAGGAGAGGAAGGGATTAATTGCAATTCTGATGAATGGAAAGCCTGACAAAATAATAGTTTTTAGCACATCATTGTTTTCACTAGTTAATTTCTCTCCAGCAAAGTTTTATTTCAATGGTACATCATCATAATTGCCAATTCCGCAAACATCAAACGGCAGGTGTGCTTACAAACTCACTCTGCAAAAAATACAATACACTAAGAAATTCAGAAAGGAAAAAAAAACGTTCAGAAATTTCAAATTTTCTGCTAGCAGATGGTGACATCTAGTCTGATTCCCTCAAAGAAACTTATAAAATATTTGACCCCTTTGTCCTGGAGACATTTCACTCAGAATGGGGGCCCTCGATTTTCCTTCACTATTTCTAATTAACTCACTTTTGTATAGTGGATTAACTATTTCATCTTCAGTCTAAGCCTGGGTTCTACATTTTAGGAAACTGTAGAACGTCCACATAACAGGTAATCAGAGCAGGATTTTTTTGGCCTTGTTTTTAATTATCATTTTTAGGGAAGAAAACTGGCATTCAGAAACTTTTATCACCTTGCCCAGGACAATAAAACTACTCTGTAATAGTCAGCATTGTAATCCAAGGATTCTCAGATCAAGTCTATTGAAGAACTGTATTTGGATGATGCATCAATGGACATCTCACTTTCACTCACTGTTTATATCCATTGAGCTGCCAAATCTTGTCACCTCTACCTTCATAGTATTTCTCTTAGACATCCCCTTTTCCCGAGTACAACTGTTGAGGTTCAGAGGTGCTGATGGATCCTGAAATACCAACATGCCAGGTGCTGCTCAAATGAAGTCAACTCAATCCTTTTTAAAGCCAAAGTAAAACAAAGTTTATTAAAGATTTGCCATATTGAGCTGACTCTTAGGGAGCCTAAGCATTTGGAACGCTTGTATTCACAAGTGGGCCAGATAGAATCTCAGCTAGACAGAGTCTGAGCTGGATTGTATCTGAGCACCTTTGTGGAGGCAAAATGGACCTTAAATACAGAAAAAGACTGAGGGAAGAATCCAGGTGCTGCTAACTAGTCTGGGGCCCCAGGGATGGTCTTGATACGGGAGGTACGGGAATGACTTGTACCCCGAGGTGAAGATAGACTCTAGGGAGGATCTTGATGGGAGTGGTCAGCCGCCAGGGAATGGCGTTTGATAGGCTCAAGGGTGAAAAGTGCAATGGAAACCTGGGCATAGCTATAATGAAAAGCCTATGGCTTCCAGAGACTGCCAGATCAAATGGGAAGATTAGATTTGAGTAAGAAAGGCCAGATTAAGTAGGAAGATTCAAAGGGAATACAGGGAGGTTCCCCATCACAGTCACCACCCAGTTCAGGTCCTCATCACCTGGGCCCATGGTAATATCCTGCTAACTGTTCTCTTCACTTCAATCCATCCTCCATCAGCTGCTGAAAGCAATTTTACTGATGGATAGGTCTCATCATATATCCCCTGATTCCACCTGCCCCCTACCCCCCCCCACACTAAAGTTGAATGGTTCCCGATCATTTATATATATATAAATTATATATGAACTTCATTGTTTGGCATTTAAAACTCCTTGCTACCTGATCCCATTTCCTGCCTTGTTATATGTTGCTTGTCTTCGTCCAGACTCATTTTCTTACTGCTCCTCATACATGACACCCAATTTCTCATTTCCATGGCTTTGTACTAGTTTTCCTAGTTCTCCCCTTCTCTAGGTCTTCATTAAGACTCAGATTCTCCCCTTCTCTAGGTCTTCATTAAGACTCAGATCCAGAGCCATCTTCCACATAAGAGACTCTTAATCTGATTCCTGTAAACTTTAAAAAATATATTTTTGATAACTATATTTGAATATGACTGGTTTCTCTTACAGTCCTATATTTTGTTTGATGGCAACATAAGGATAAGCAATGAAAGGCAATATGATATTGCGGATAATTACCTATTCTTGAAGTTAGCAAGCCTTAGGTGTGAGTTCTGCATCTGATATATAATTCCTGTGCTGCCATGGACAAATCGTTTAACGGTGCAGCACTCCTCCATACCTATCAAAGACCATAAATGTCAGCTGAGCTGTTGATCTACAAGTGGGAGGGAGTTCTACATAGCAATTCCTAAGTCCAAACCAAAGTCAGGAGGACAATTACATTCTAACTCTTCAAACCAAAACCTATTCTCACTGCTTCCACTGCAAATGATTTCATTGGTGACCAGAGATTGAAGGCCAAGTGCCTTCAGAGTGTCTCTCAGCGGCCTCTCATTAGGTTTCAACATCTAGTGTTCATTCACTTGGGATATACACATCTCCTGCCATTGTTATTTTCTACAAGCAAGATGTTAGAATTGGCGGTGGGGGTGGGGAGCAGTGGCAGTGTAACCTTGGATAAATCACTTAATTCGTCCAAATCTCCATTTCCTCACTTTAAAATCGGTACGATAATACTTTTAATAGCTCCCTCACAGGGTTAATGTGAGGAAAGCCTTCTGTGAACTTTAATGTGCTATATAAATGGGAGTTGTTATTTTTTAATCAATAGAAATCTTTACATGGGAGTGACAAATGATGTCTAGAAAGGAGGTCCCAACCAGTTGTAACTGGCTCCCTCATTTTCTTCTCTCTATTGTCTACTTTTATTTTGTGCTTTTCCCCTCCTTTCCGTCAAGATTTAGAACCTCTAATCATGACCCCTGCAACATTTTGCTATCATGGGACAGTAGAAAAATGACTGGTTTTTAAGTCAGAAGACCAGTGTCTGAATCCCAGATCCTTACTAGTTGTGTGACCTCTGGCACATCTTCTCTGCATTACATATCCTTCTATAAAGTGAGCATGTTGAATCAATCACTAAGGTCTCTGTCATCTCAAGATCTATGAAATGAACCAATTCTCAATGATTTCTAATTTAATTTTATTAGTCAGGAAATTAGAGTGTCCTTCTTGTAAAATTAATGATTGTTATTATTTTTTCATTAAAATAAGAGCTCCATTTTCCACACTTGTTGCCATTAAAATGCGAGTTATTCTGCTATTTAGAACTAAGAAAGCATCATATTCTTTAAAATATTCTCTGCGTCATTGTGGCACGTATGCCAAAATTCCAAGTTAAAAAGACTTACAGGCTTAAAATAGAAATTGAAAATTAAGAGGAATAGATGAAAAGTCAGTCATTCAATTTTCTATGATTTTCCTACCCAAGGATATTGACTTGGTTGATTGCTTGGCACATAATAGGAGCTTAATAAATGCTTGCTAGCTGGCTGGTTGAATTATTGCCACATAATTTTTAAATTTAAAAAATAAATTTAATTCAAGAAGCATTAATCAGCAATTACCACCTTATGGGTCTTGAGGATGCAAACTGAAAGAATGAAATGAATTCTACTCTGAAGGAATTTACAATGGATTGAGGGAAATAACAAATGCAAAAGTATATAAGAATAAGTATTGAATACAAAATAATCCATGACATTTAAGTACAAGTTAGTTGTCAATATAAGGAAGGCATTAGCAGTTGGAGGGATCATGAAGTAGATATTAGTGCTGGAGCTTCACTTTAAAAGTATAAGGTCTGAAGGTAAGAGGGAAGTGCACTCCAGGCCTGGGTAAGAACTGTAAAAAGCATGGAGATTTGAAAGATGGAGTGCTATGTGTAAGGAACAGAAAGGAGGGAAGTTTAACTGAACTGTAGAGTACAGAAAGGTGAGTCATAAATAAGTAATGTATGATGAGGTTGGGAAGAGGTTAGGGCCAGCTTGTGAAGGGCTTTTAAAGCCAAACAGAACCATTTATATTTTACCCTAGATGCGGTTGGGAGCCACTAGAGTTTATTGCATAGGGAAGGGACATGATCAGACCTGTTCTATGGGAAAATGACTTTAGTAGCTATGTGACAGATTGATAAGAGTGGAGAGACTTGAGCCAAGGAGACAAATTAGGAGGCCAAAGGCAGGAAGAATTCTGCTGTCATTTGTCTTTCCTTATAGGACAAGAGGGACAGTTATGACTATTTCTGAGATACCCAGGTACAAATCTAGGACTCTAAGAAAAACTGTACTGTCAGAAAGTCTCAGCATTGAAAGGGATCTCAGGGGCCATCCAGTCCAATGAACACCTGAAACCATAACATCCTCTGGCCTTTCCTGGAAGTGAGATTAGGGTAGATAGACAGATTTGGAAATCATTTACACATACGTACTTGAACTCATGAGACTAGATAGATCACTAAAATAATACTTAAAGAAAGGAGAATTTGGAGGAGCACCAGCAAAGAGTGGCATCATGGTAAGCTAGGAATGAGATATTATTCAAGAAGTAAAAATGATCAAGAATATTAAAAGATTCAGTGAGTTCAAGAATGGCAACCAAGGAAAGCCCTATGTATTGAATAATCAAGAGATCATTGAAAACCTTGGAGAGAGTAGTTTCATCTAAATGGAAGAGGCAGAAGCCAATTTGCAAAATATGAAAGTGAATGGGAACTGGGGAGATGGAAAAAGAGTGTTAAAGAAACCTCTAACACCTCCAATGAGTGGATGTCCACAACCTTCCAGGACAGCCCCTTCTACTTTGGGATAGCATTAATTATTAGGGAAACATTTTTTACAGTAAGCCAAGTTCTGCCTCTGATGTCTTTCATCAGTTGTTCCTAGAAATGTCCTCTGGGATCAAAGAGAATAAATCTAATACTTCTTTCATATGATACACATGATGCTCTCTAGATGTGCAAGTCACTTAAACTTTCTATGCCTCAGTTTCTGCATCTGTAAAATAGGCCTCACAGGGTTATTGTGAGGAGGATCAAACTAGTTAGCATATGTAAAGTTCTTTGCAAATCTTAAAGCTATATGTGTGTATGTGTGTGTGTGTGTATATATATATATGTGTGTGTGTGTGTATGTATGTATCCATGTCTGTATGTGTATTGCACAGGCACATATTATATAAATATGTGTAGGTATAGGTATGTTTGTGTTTCTATTTGGGTACATCTCCTGTGAGATCACTGCTTTGTCATGGTAGAGGGGCTTGCATAGCTGAATGAAACTATGACCTATATAGTGCAGGGTCACCTAAAACAGACACATCATAGCAGAGAGTTCTGACACAGGGTGATAAACTGGAGAAGGAAATGGCTCTAAAGATGAGCCCCTCAAATCAGAAGGTGCTCATCATGATAATGGAGGACAGAAGGGTGCAGAGTGCAATGGTATACAGTGGAAGAGTGGCATGACCAAGAAACAACAAACGTGTATGTATGTACCCATGTATGTATATGCTATGTATGTGTATATGTGCATTTGCACATGTATATATGTATAGGAATGCATAGTTTTGTAGGCATGTTTGTTTCTACATGTATGCAATTTATATGTATATATTGTATGCATTTTATATATAAATATATGTATATCTGTGTGTATATGTAGGTTTAGGAGTAGATGTATCTCTTATGTTTATATAGACATATATCATGACAGTGCTTCACATAATCATGTCCCAAAAAATGTCTTTCCTCCAGCCTGTATTTGTCTAATTATTTCAATGGACTCTCCTTGATGTATTTCCGGTACCCTCTCCATTTGAGTCTCCAAGCTCTATACATGCTACTACCAACTATTATACATCCGAAAACTGGGGGTCCTGGAATTCTATAGTATTGCAGATAGTGGTGCGGTGAACAGAGGGCTGAACCCAGAGACCAGGAGAAATGAGACTGAATTCTGCCTTGGACATTTGCTAGCTGTGTGACCCTGAAAAAATCAATTTATCTCTTTGGGTCTTGGTCTCCTTATCTGTGAAATGAGTAATGGAACTCAATGGCCTCTGTTGTCCCTTCCATCTCTAAATCTAAGATGCTGTAGTTAATGAAATGTGGTCTGACAAAGAATACACCAGAATTATCACCTTGCTCAACAAGAATGTTGTTCTCAAGGAATCATAGGACGGAAATTGTTTTGCTTTGTTGGGGCCAAGAGGAAGGTTGCCATGTCCCATTGTCAACTCATATTAGGTTTGTTGGCAGTAAAAACAAAATAGCCCCTCCCACCCCACTCCCAAAAGTCAATAATTTTCAAATGAACAACTGTCCAGGGTAAGCATGCCTACATTTTACTTGGTTTTAAACAATAACAATGAAATAAAGGACTTTACATTTAAATTCAGTCTTTTAACCTGTCCTACTCTTCTAACCTGTCAACATCTTTTGGGATACAGTTTGTTACTCCCAACTTCACAGCATCCTCAAATGTTAAAAGTATGTGTTCTCTTCTCTCATAACTATACATACACACACACACATATCCACACACATATCCACATGCATATATTCATACCCACATAATATGCATATATGAATTATAATGTATAGTATTACAGGTACTACATAAATTATATATACTATCTATGCTATTATTATGTATGGTTGGTAGATAGATAGATAGATAGATAGATAGATAGATAGATAGATAGATAGATAGATAGATAGATAGTTAGACAGACAGACATGGATAGATGTATCCCAAATTCTTTGAAAAAGCTACCTTTAATCCTTTCTTCCATGTCCTCAAGTCCCATTCACTTTTGTATGCCTTGCAAATTGGCTTCTGCCTCTTCCATTTAGGTAAAACTACTCTCTCCAAGGTTTTCAAAGATCTCTTGATTATTCAGTACACTGGCCTTTTCTCAGTTGTCATCCTTCTTGAATTCATTGAATCTTTTCATATGCTTGATCATTTCTACTTCTTCGATAATATCTCATCCCTAGCTTACCATAATGCCACTCTTTGCTGGGGCTCCTCCTAATGCTCCTTTCTTTACACATTACTTTAGTGGTCTATCTGCTCTCATGGGTTCAATTATGTAGTGTAAATGATTTCCACACACACACACAGACACACACACATATATATGTATGTATATGTATATATATATATATGTATATATATATATATATATATCTCCACCCTAATCTGTCTTCTAAAACCAATCCCTCCTTCTATTATCCACTTTCACATTTATGTCAGAAATGAGAGCCCCATTTGCATCTCAAATTCAACAATCCAAAACATAGCTCATTATCTCTCCTTACCCTGATTAAACTTCCATTCCTCTAACCTTTCCTCCTTCTTCTGAAGGCATCACCATGTTCCCTACATCAGAATCATCCTAAGCTTGTCACTATCCTTCATGCCCACTATTTAATAAAGTTTGATGTCTTGTTGATTTTATCTCTACATCCCTTACATGTCCTCTTCTCTCTATTCAAAAGCCCACTATCCTCCTTCCTGCCTCCATCAGTAAAAGTCAGCATGGTATGATTTATATAGTCCTATACTTGGAGTCAAGGAGATAACAGATTAAATCTTCATTCACATACTATCTAGGTGATCATGCACAAGTCATTCAACTACAAAATGAAGGAACTGGATTTGGTGGAATCAAAGGTCCTTTCCAGATCCAAATTTGTTACTCTATGACTGATACTAATTGTATGAAAGTCACTTAACCTTTCTAAGCCTGTTTTTCAATCTAGAAAATAGTTTGACTTGGTCCGTAAGGTACATTTTAACTCAAAATATGTGAGCCTATGACCTGGACTACTGAAAAAATAGTAATTGATGTCTCTGTTTCCATTCTTTCCCCATGTCCATTTCCTCTCTACTAGACTATGTAAATTTAATGTGTATGCATGTGTGTGTCTGTGTGTGTGTGTGTGTGATGTTATTTGATTCAATTCATAACTAGTGCCTGACTCATGACAATTGCCAAAATAAACCTTCTAATTCACATAGCTGAACATATCACTGCTGGACAAAATTCACTGGCTCCTTGTTTCCTCCAGATAAAGCCCTTCTCAATTTTATCCCAATGGGTCAAAGCATTCTTTTTCAGGTACTCTATGTTCTACCCAAACTGATCTACTCTTCCCTACATACAAAATTCCATTTTTTGCCTCTGAGTCTTTCCATAAGTTATCCAGAAAGTGCTGGAATGTACTTTCTCTTCATTTCTATCTTTTAGAATTCTTCCCTTTCTTCAAGACTCAGTTCAGTCATCACCTCCTACTGGCAGTCTTTCTTCTTTCCCTCAATTGTTAATATTGCTTCTTTTTCAACTTATTTTGCATTTTTTTTTTATGTTTACATGTTCTACCCAAATAGAATATCCCTCAAAGGCAGGACTGTTTCTCTGCTTGGCTCCGTATCCTAAGTATAGAGAATAATTCCTTCATGGATAACAAATGATTTTTTTGTTGTTGTTAAACGGAACGAAACTGGAGACCACGTGATCTTAGAGATAGTTTTAACCATTAACCTTGAAAACTCCATCCCAAGTACAGAAATATGGTGGCCGGGGTAATTCTGGTTTAAAATATAAATTTGATTGCAAACTCTTGTGAAGGAGTTTGGTAGAAGATTATAAGAATTATCTCATAAACTAGTAAAAATTTGGAGAGGGAAACAAGCTATTAAAATATGGTAAGAGACCCAGCTAAGCCATTTCAGTTTGAGAGATTAAGGATGGAACTGAAAGGACAATGGACAAAAGGGAAAGGGAAAGTTCTGTCAAGATGACATTGTAAGGTATTTTCTCCATCAATGGCAGGGGACTCCCTGTATCTGGATCTTAATTCTATATTCCCCAAGCTACTGCAAGGGGGAAAGCAAAATACATAAAGGAAACAAATATAAGAAGACCACCTGTTGTTTTTCAGTCATGTCCAACTCCTCATGATGCCATGTAGGGTTTTCTTGGCAAAGGTACTAGAGTCATTTGCCATCTTCTTCAGCTCATTGTACAGATGAGGAATTGAAGCACAGTGTGAAATGACTTGCCCAGGGTCACACAGCTAGAAAGTGTCTGAGGTCAGCTTTGAACTCAGGTATTCCCCACTTTGGGCCCAGTGTTCTATCTACCGTGCCATCTAGATGCCAAAGAAGAGAACCCAGAGTAGTTAAAACACACACACACACACACACACACACACACACACACACACACGCCCAAGACATTTATCCTATAATCAGGATACAGTTAAGTGACTGGTGGTAAAGCTATGGGACAAAGGAAGTGTTGAGGGAGATTTTTTTTTTATAATCCCCAAAAGGTGATCAAGAAAATATTAATAACTATCAACTCAAATACCAACTTTCCCATTTCTACAAAAGCTTTATGGGAAAAATCTTCACCTCTATTTAGAACATTCTTAGTGTTATTATCAGAAGGGAATAGGAAAGCTTCTCTCAGTGACAGAATACAACAGACTAAAATTTCTAAATATTCATAAAAATGATGTATAAAATACAGTGATTTTACTTTCCAAAAGTACATGCCATTTGCACAGAGGGTATCTAACACTGAGGATGGATTCCCAAAATGATGGTAAGGTCCTCCAACTATCCCTTTTTGTGGATACTGTGCTGATTATATCACTGCCAGAATACTGCAGAGCATCCTTAATGTAATTCATAATCACTCAAGAGAATTTAACCTACTTATCTCTATAAGATAAAACAAGTGGATGAAAAATGTCTATTTCCCAGACTATGATACACAATTAGAAGGAACAATTCACAGAACTTGTCCATCAGTTCATGTGTCTTGGACAGACAACAAACTGTACCTGGAATGGAATGAGAAAAGAACTGGCTGGATGATACTGGGAACATTTCATAGTGTTTTTAATGATCCCAAGTATCTCCCTGAAACAAAACCCCATCTTTTTAGCATTAGCATTCTGTCAGTGACTGTATAGTGCTAAAACTAATAGCTTACTGATATTCTGAAGAATTAAGGATGTTAGTTGCCTCCAGGGCAGTAGAGTATATGGTGAGTTAAGGAGGCTACGGCATATTACTAATAATGAAGTTTGCAGGAAATTTGGTGCATGCGTATAGACCCAAACCTGGAAAAGATCTTAGTGGTCAGTTAACTCCATCATTTACACATGAGGCCCAAGTGACTGGCCAAAGCTAACATGGGGAGAATAAGAGAGAACTTTGAACCTAGGTCTTCTGATTCCAAAGCCAATGTTTTCTTCACTGTACCATACTAGCTCTCAAAGAGATTTGTGATGAAAAAACAGTCATGTAATAAGAATGAAAAATGTCCATTGAATAGCCTAGATGCTTCCATGGTAACCATGGAATGTGAAGATCCAAAGAAAACCCTTCAGGATGTTGGCCAGGAGAGGGAAAGGGGTATCTCCTATGGACCATTTACAGGAAGACAAGAACAAGAGTTGCATAAGATAATAGATGGGTGTAATGGCAATTTGAATTGGAAAATCTTTCCTATTCATTAACTGGCCCATTAAGTCACATGGAGCCTGTGGTAGAAGGAGTTTGCTGAATGGGTGTAGCAGAAAGAGGCAGAGTTAGAGCAGTGCTCAGAGGAAGTTGTCTTGAGAGCAGTCAGATACAAACTCCTGGTTAGCATGATTTTTTGATTGTGATTTTATTTAAGAGACCCTGCTTGTGATGAGTGTAATGGATGTGGTTTGTAGGAAACCTAGCAGAGCAAGGATTGGGGATTGTGTTGCCCTTTGCATTCTTACTGTGTATACATTTTTGTTGCTGTGATGGATTTGGGTCTGAATAAATGTTTTGGTTCTGCCTTCCATGTGGAGTCTTTGGTATTTCATGATTCTGAATTGCACCATGATATTCATAGCTGCCATATGCATTGTGAATACTGCATCGGTGTTACAATGTGTAACCCTATATTACCTCAGGGAGAGCTCATCAATTTGAGATCACAGATCCATTAAATAAGTAGGAAAAATGAAAAGAAAGGCATAGACATATACATTATCAATAATAACTTCCATGGAAGACATGAATATATCATATATTCATGACCTCAAAAAATGAAGCAAACTAATCTTGAAGCAGAACATAGAGCTAATGGACAAACAGCCACCAAATTGTTGCAGAATCTATAAAACAGTAAAATATCAAAAGCTGATCTATGCAGTGCATTGGAGAGATCTTGATCAAAGATTCATGGAGATATGAAGCTGAAAATTATACAAGCTGAGAAATGGAGATGCTATGGTCTATCGAAGATAAGGGAGTACTACTATTCATCAGATGTTAATGGATGAAAGTAAGAACAGCATATGATCCAATGAGAAAAACAGATTCCACATCCATTGCTGAACCAGCATGATCATAATGGTGATGACTAAGACTTGAAGTACTATTTCATGTAAACTATGAGCTTTGCAAATCAATCATATAGGACTTTTGGATGAAATGTAACTCTCCCCTTCTGGAAACAATCTGCATAGTTAAAGCTATCCATTTCCAGTGAAGAGCTCAATTTTTGGTGTTTACTTAGAAACAAGGCATCTTCCATAGTAATATTATGGATACTAGGCTAGTATATTACATATAGGCCACATGAGAATGAAGGTAAACTTCTGCACAATTTGTGATTGGTAGCCAGACTGAAAATAAAAGCCATATTCCTTCTGCATTTCAGCACCATATTAGTGAATGAATGAAGCATTTATTAATCACCTACTATCTACAAAACACTGTGCTAAACACTAGGGATCTAAATAGGGGAAGTAGGATAGTCCCTGCTCTCAAGTTCATATACTAACAGAGGAGATAACACATAGGAAGTATTCAGCTGCAAATCAGATGGACAGTTACCATGCTTCTTAGAGTATAATGGCAAAGTCTATGGTAATGTTCCTTCCTCAATGTAATTTCTACAGATAAAGTCATACCAGTTTCTGATGCTGAACCATTTGACAGTGGTAAACATTTTGTGGACAAGAACTTTCTTTTCTGAATGTAGATTCTCTCAGGAATTGCACACAATTTTAAGAATGCTTTAAGGACCACTCATTTTACAGGTATGTCAATTGAGGTCCTAAAAAGGGATATGATGTATTCAAGATCATACCAGGAAGGAATAGATTCAGAATATATACCAAGTCTTTTAATATCAAATTCCCTCCTCTGTCTACTATAGCACAGATGTTTTAAATTCAACTGTTTATCATAATATCACATCTGTGCATGTGTGTGTGGATGTCTACATATTCCTTAACAAGACTATTCATTGTTTCTTTGTTCCCAGAAGAAGGGATTTCCTTTAAAGAGGTTTGCTTGTCACTATCTCTCCATAAAGAGTCAACGAACTTGGGGAGGAAGAGGAACTGAGGATATCAATTGAGTATACATACAGTCATAATTGTTCTTAAACTGTTTTTCAGTTGTGTCCAACCATCTTTGACCTTATTTTCTGGTGTTTTCTTGGCAAAGATACTGAAGATGTCTGCCATTTCCTTCTCTAGAAGAGGAATTGAGGCAAACAGGGTTAAGAGAATTGCCCAGAGTCACATAGCTAGAAAGTGTCTGAGGTCAGATTTGAACTCATGAAGATGAGTCTTCCTGACTTCAGACCCAGTACTCAATCCACTGCACTCTATTGTTACCCCTACAGTCTTTATACTGGTAGAAGAATTCATTGTTCTGAGGCTCTACCATTATTCATCTCTTAACGACAATCTGAGAGAGAAAAGGAAAGTATAATAAACATTGTCCTACACATAATAGGCACCCAAATGATACTTGGTTTTTTGTCAATGGAAGAATAAAGCTAACATTTCTCTTTTAGTCACTTAAACAGGGATTGACATAAAGTAATCCATATGAGCAGAATCTCTAGGCACACAGGGAAGTTCCTAATCAAGATAAGAGGAGAGGAAATGAATGATATGTAGAAGAATGACCAGATTTTAATTCCTTATAGTACAATTTTTTAATTATATTTCCACTTGGGAATTCTTGTCTTCAGCACAAATGTGAATTGTTTCAGGTTGAAAAGTTCATGATGTGGCATGCACATACATACATAAATATACACATAGTCACATCACACACTAAACAGACATACACACACAGAATCTACACACATAAGTTTACATACAGTCACATCACACACTACACACACACACACACACACACACACACACACACACACACACATACACACACAATATATCCTTGAATTTAGCGCCAAACCATAACCATGAGTGCTTAATTGCCATAGAGAACTCACGGAGCAAAGCCTCTGTCTGCTGAATGGGAAAGGGGATACCACAGATTACTGGTTTGTCTTCAGGGCAAGATCAAACTGCTGACCTCCTAATTATATTGGCCCCAACAACAGCGGAACTTACTGAATGGCCTTCCTAATTCTGGAGCTCAGAAATCCAATTAAAACTGGAGCTATTATGCTTACGGGCCAATCTGCACAAGGTTCATTATATTGGAGGCTTGCAAAATGGCCTTCTGACTAATGACTATGCATTGTCTACTTCCTCCATATTCAGGCTGATATCATCTATCTAAATATAAACAAATCAGATCAGTGTCAAATCAAAGCCCTGACAGAGCCAAGATTGAACTTAACGCATATTTCATTTTGAACCAGCTCAAATATATCTATCAATCTAAGAAGATATTAAAAAAAAAAGCAGTTTCCTCATTGTAGGAGACGCAGTTTGCAGAAATACTCCCTATCTGTGGAGCCAGTGGCAACAACATTCTCTCTTCCCACACTCTCAGAATGAATGATATTGGAGGCTGGGGGATAGGGGACAGGCATGACAACTGGAGGAAATGGACAAGCAATGCTTCACACCCCACCCCCCCAACTCAAGGGGATGAAGAGAAAGTAGCATTGAAAGATGACAAATCACTTTCACAGTGGCTTGAGAGATATGTTACAATATTTTAGAGATTCTTAGGGAGAAATAGGATGCTTTACTGACTTCTTTCAGAGGGAATGTTCCTTCTTGTAAAGGACCTTTTTTTGGACAAGTATGAAGGGAGAAAGGTCGTTACAGTTTATAGTCACAATATCAAAACCTCGAATTGGTCTCAGCCACTCTCTTGGAAATGTGAAGTGACAGGGACAAGCCTCTGTAAGAATGTCTAGCCATGTCCCATTCACAATGAGTTCTCTTTCCTACCTTCTCTAATTGTCAATGGGCCCCCATTCTTCCTTATATCATCCTATATACATGTATCGATTTTACATTTTGTGTTTTTCCCCATCAAACATCCTTCTTGTATGTATTCATTTTCCCTCTTGATCCAATGTCCTGATGGAAGAGACTGCCATATAGTTTGTCGTTGCATATCCAGTGCCTTGTACATTTTAGGTGTCTAATAAATTTTCATTGGGTTGATAGTCAATTGAGAAGAAGTCTTTGGTGTAGAACCACATCACAACATCATGACTAAGGGACAACTGTGTTTTCACTGAGATAGAAAAATTAAAAAAAAACAAAACAAACTCCTTTCTGTGATAATATAAGTAGTTTCCAGGGGCACAAGATTTGTTTAGATAGATACATGCATCCATAAATAGATAGGTGACAGATCATGGATAATTAGATGATAGATAATATATAATTAGATCAAGGGTCTATAAAAAAGAATCTGCATCTATTTTCTGAATATCTACAATGGACAGATTAGCTATGTAAATATTCATATATGTCAATATTCTAACTGTATTTCAATATATTTGTTTCCTTGGCAATCCTACACATTTTATTTTATACATGTATAACTATTATTCTGAGAGGGGATCCACGGGCTTCACCAGAATGCTGTCAGTATCATGTCCAAGTGGTCATGATACACAGAGAGACAGAAACACAGGCATATGTTAAGAATCTTGGATTGAGAGGGATTTTGGTTTGCTTGAAGAGTATACAGAATTGTAGCTCAAGGGAGACAGTGCCAAACTAAAAACTTCCTTTCCTTTTGCCACCAAGTCAATAAGCATGATGAATCAGTACTGAGCTCTTAGGAAGGCACTATGTAAGGGGGTAAGTAGGCAGGGGGCAGAGAAGGACTCATTCTGTGCTTTACCTCTGGTCTTTCAGTACTGCTTTCCTCCTTCTTTACTAGTAGTGTGCTTATAACAGGAAGAATCCTGCTGTGCCATATACATCTTTCCTAGGTTTCTTAGACAGGAGGAAACCATACGTCAGAGAAGTTATCTTTCTGGCACAAGGATTACCTATGTATTGAAATATATATATTTTATTTTTTACTTACCAATGTATGTTGATCATAATACAACGGTAACCCCTGGGTGTAGAATGCCCAATATACTGCTAGCTGTTGTGTCAGAAAAACATTTTTCTCTACAAGCATATTTTCTGTAAAAGAATCATTATGCTTAAGTATCCAATGTGAAACACTGGCAAAATTAAGCTAACAACAGATTTGCAGTATAGAAAGAAGAATTTTCAATTATTGGGCCAGGGTTCAAATCCTGCCTCAGCTCCCACCCTATGGCTCTGTACAAATCACCACCAACTATAAGTCTCACTTTCCTCAGCTAAGGTCCTTTCCAGATGTAAAATCTATGAGACTGTAAGTTCTCTGAGAAGGACCAAATGATCATTTAGTTCAATGAAGCAAACTTCTCAATTCATAGGATCTATTCACAATAAATAAGCCAGTGGTTTTTTGTTCCATCATTTTTCTAATAATATGTGAAACAAGGCATGTAAAATGCTTTGCAAACTTTCGAGGCAATGGTACAATGGATACTCTGTTGGAACTGGGGTAAAGAAGACCCAGTTTCTAGTCATGCTTCTGGAACTAAACGATCTCTCAATATGTTTTGTTCACTGTGAAATAGAGGAAATGGGTATAATCTAGCTCATAGAACTATTGAGACAATCAGAGAGATGGAGGGAACAAGTGTTTAGCATGTACTCTGTGCTGAGCCCTTCATGAATACAATCAAATGAGCAAATCCTAATGAAGTCAATTGCCAACCTTCAAGTACTACATAAATGTCAATTAATATCCATGGAAATGAAGTCATTTCACAATCCAAATGCAAAAAAACACAAAGGAGAGATCCCCAAATGCAACAAAAAATATCTAGCCTTGGGTATCCCTTTACAGGAAATGTCTTCAATGGAGGCAAAACCTATCATAATTCCTGTCTAATTTCCCTACTGGTGCCATCCAGGGGAGTGAATTTTAAATCATCCTGAAAGTGGAAGTTAGAAAATGCATTTCAAAGAACTTGGTCAACTTTATTTAGGATTCATTTCTGTTTTTATTCTAGGCTCTCCAAGGGATATGTCAGATACTGACAGCTTATAGAGATAAATAGGGCAACAGTGGTCATTACAGTAAAACAAATTCCAGTGCATTGGAATGAAGATTTTTGTCTCCTTATTACATTTAAATAATTTCTAAATGTACTAAGAATGGAAAGCACTGTTTATTTGGTTGCAGATATGGTATTTTTTTTTTTTTTTTGTATTTTGCTACAGAACAATTAGCATTACCAACCAAACTCTGGATAAACAATGTTTGGAGAAAAATGGAATTTCTAAGGTTAACTGATAGGATATTTGAAGAAGGCTTCCATTGTGTTGCCACTGTTTCCACGACAAAGGGAGCATGGACATCATCAGGATGGGGAAAATACAGAAGAAAGTAAAGTGGGATAAGAGGAAGAGGGAAATAAAAATAATTACAGTGTCAATCAAATTGCTAAAGTATATGGTAGGTGAGCAAATGATGAAAACCACCAGTCCAAATATGAAAGAACTGAAACTAAAGATTTAAGTGACTTACAAACAGTCAGGTGACTAGTGAAGGCCCAAACAAAGATTAAAAGAAGGGTATTAGGTAAGAGACTCTTGAATTAGAAAGGGCTCTAGAGATCACATGATAGATTTAAACTGGGAGAACATCTTGGAGTTCATCTGGCCTAACTCCTTATTGGAAAGATAAAGAAAATTATATCTACAGAGCCTGAATGATAAAATGGTATTTTAAGCCAATCTCTTTCACTCATCATGGATTTGGAATCTGAGGACTTAGATGAGGCAGTTGAATAGGTAGAGTGCAGAGTTTGGATTCTGGGAGATGTAGGAGAAGCTTGGACTAGATATCTTACAAAGTCCTGTCCATTTCCAATCTTTTGTTCATATTTTGTTCGCTTTTGGTGCCAAAAAGAGGGATATAGCTATAAGATCACAGATCCTAGGACAATTCCCTCACTTTGAGAATGAGGAAAGTGGAGGAAAAAAGAGGTTGAAAGGATTGCCTAATAATGGAGATGAAGTAAATGACAGAACTGGGATTTGAACTCAAGTCCTTTGACTCTAAATTCATTTTTCTCCCTACTTCACCATGTTCTGTGGAAGCCCTGAAACAACTGGGCAAGGAAAGTGATATGCACAAAATGCAGAGTCTCACAACACTGTGTTAGCAACAAGATGTTGAATGACTCAGGAAACAGGTGAAAGAAAAAGTTTTAAAAACCTACTACTCCATTTCATCATTTAAATACATATTTTAAGGATAAAAAAATTCTAGTTGTTCAAGCTATATTGTCAAATAATTAAATCTATTGATCATTCCAAAGTTTTACCTCTTTAAAATAACAGCTAGCATTTAGATAGCGTTTCATGTTCTGCAAAGTGCTTTACATATGTTACCTTCATTTGATCCTGCAACTCTGAGATATAGGTGTTATCATAATCTCTATCTTACGGATGAGAGAAGTTGTGCCTAGTCCAGAGTCACGTTGGTAGTGTCGGAAGTAGCACTTGATGACTCCAAGGGCAGTACTGTAGACACTGGGCTACCTAGTTTTTTGATTTTGTTTATTAATAGCACTTTTTAATGGAAGGTTAAGATTTAGTCAGAATCTGAAAAAAGGGTTTGGTATATTGTGCTTTTTAAAAAAATGAGTTGACTGGGCATGGTGACCTATTGGTATAATTCCTTCTCAGGGGAAGGTGAGTCTTATGGCTCCTGTGAGCTGAGGAGTCCTAAGGTGCAATGGAGCTAAAGCCAAAAGATTTCTCCTGTTGAGCATGGCTCAGATATGGAGCTCTGGGCTACCAGACTGAGTAAGAAGAGCCAAACTCAGTCAGGTCACAAAAATCTAGATTGTTTAAAGCTTCCACACTAGTCACCAGAGGGATCAGACAAGTAAGCGGTTGTACTTCTGTCCCAGAGAAGAGAGGAAAAAGACTCACTCTCTCTCTCTCTCTCTCTCTCTCTCTTTATATGTATATATTTTATGTATTTATATTATAGATATTATATACATATATTTATACATGCATATATGTACACACATATATACATATATATGTATATATGTACATACACACACATACATACGTTAATAATCATTATTTTTCTCCCATCCACTTCTCCATTCTCCCTACCTTTGTGGGGTGGGAAAGGAAAAAAAAATAAATTACATTAATTGTCAAGGAAAACAAGTTGCCATATTAGCCATGTCCAAAAATATGAAGAATTAGCCAGAGCTACATGGAAACACCCAACATCTGGCTAAGAGAAATCAGAGGTACTCATCTATGTCTGATCAACAGCAACTAGAAGGGAGAGGAGGGAGAGAGTTAAATCTGGCTGCCTGGCAACAGGGCTTCTTCTGCCACCACAGAGGCTAAACTTTGCAGGTGTGTGATATTTTCTACCTTTCCTACCTATCAACTCCCCTTGACCTTGATATTTTAAAACGAACTCATCTCACATACATAAACTTTTTTTTTGGAAGATTGCATTTTCAAGGAGGGACAGAACAATTATCCCTGTCCCTAGACTACGCAGAAATCTCCCTGTTCTTAATATCTATTGCTTATATCTCTCATTTGACAACTCACTATTGCCTTCCCCACTGCTCCTCAGTGCCAGATGTTATCCACAGCACTGAGCATTGTACCAGACCACAATAGTTACTCAATAAATACCTGTTGATGAGCGTATTGTTGCTTAACTCTGTTTACTGTTTTTCAGAGTAAGCTCCTTTTGGACAGGAGTCCAGTCAGCAATTCTTTGCAAATACCAAATACTGAATGCAGGAGCCATGCTAAGCCCACTACGTAAGGCATGGTGACTTGCACAGAAGAGACACTTTAAATATCTTAATTTGAAATTGTCACAGATATAAAACTTAAAACATGGGAGAGAATTAAGAAACCACCTGGTCCAAACATTGATTTTATACCCAGAAATTCTCAGGGAATAACAGCCCAGTTCCAGCAATGAAACTCAAAGCTTCAGGTGTCTATACACAAATGTACAATCACCACCAGGCATTGGAGGCATTTACCCATTGACTGACCATCGTTCCTTTGATGACAAGTGTCTGCTTCTGCTCCAGATGTCTATTTAAGGAGAACTTCATCCCTGTTTCTTCGCTTCACTGGTCGTTCTTTCATCTGTATCAGTGTCTGCCAAGCTCTAACCTTTTGAAATAGACCAGGATTCCCCTTTCCTTCTTCAGATGCTTTTTCTTCCTTGTTTTCACAGTGAAGTTCTTTTTGTTCTCTTACCTTCATTTTTAATTTTTGTAAATTCTTTTTAAAGAAGCATTTCATTCCCTCATAACCTTGAGGGTAGGGGCAGTTCTTGAGCAACTTTCACTTCCTTTCCAAGAGGGAGCCCATATCCTTAGACTTTTAGCCTGCACTTCAAGACAAGGTAACAATCACCTAGTCACTACTGAAAGTGGAACCTTGAAGCATTTATTGAAAGTCACCAAAAAATTCTTATGTCTTTCCATACTTTTCTTTATTAGTAGATCCAATGAACAACCCTCCTTTCTAATAAAGTATGTTTAAGTAAGACAAACCAATACACTGGTGATATCTGAAAATATATGTCTCATTCCACATCTATCTCTCTGCAATGAGAAGGGAGAATATTTCATTGTTGGCATTTCAAAGTCATAACTGGTCACTGGCTGATCAGAGTTCTGAAGACTCAATATAATTTTCTTTTATGTTACTATGGTCATCATGTAAATTGTTTTTCTTGGATCTGTCACTTAGTATCACTGCATATGATTCCAGTTGGCGTTCTTCATGCACCACAAAAGTATTCCATTACATTTATACAAGGCTTTATTAAGAAATTCCTCAATGGATGAGCATCTAATTCCTTTCTAGTTCTTCAAGAATGCAAATGTGTGGTTAGAAATCATTGAGTATCTATAGTACCTTTCCCTCCTTCTTTGACCTCGTTGGGGTATAGACTTGGAGGGCTAAAGGGTATATATTATTTGATGATTTTTCTAGTACAATTGCCCATATTCCCCCAGAATGATCAATCAATGGTTTCACCTAAAGTACATTAGAGTACTTTTCTTCTCAAAGCCTCTATAACAGGACATTTTTTAACTTGCTATTTGGCCAACCTTATGGACCTGAGGTAAAACCTCAGAGTCCTCCTTTGTAGAATAAAGTATACATTTTCATTTAATATTTAAAATATGTCATTTTTCACATGATGTTTTAGATTGCATTTTCACATTATTAATTATATTTCTTGTTTTTATAAACTGTCTGTTCCTATCCATTGGTCACTTAACACTATTTTCTCCTCTACGATTGTTATGAGGATAAAATACAATGTATTTGTAATAGATTTTCCAAACCTTAAAGTAATATATAAATGCTAGTTGTTTTCATTTTCACTATTGTACTAATACTATCAATAATAATTATTATTATTTGCTAAAGAGTGTCTCTTTGAACCTCATTCACTGGTATATTTTTCACTGTCCTTATCTTTGCTTGCTGAAGCCTTAAAGTATGTATTGAATTCATTTGAATGGTTCATTTATTTCTTCATAGCTTGACTTTACTTCCTGTTTTCCAGAATAAATTTTAGCACAAAATATGCCATAATTTTCATGGTACCAATGCTTGTCATGAGTATTACATTATGACATGACCAAACTCCCCAAAAGTATTCTTTCTTTTCACTTTTCAATTCATTAAAAAAAAATTCCTTCTCCTCCCGAAGATGAACCTTTGAAGTATCATTTCCTTTAACTACTACATCTCTTTTCCTTGTAATTTATGTTAAAGTGTGAATGTCAACATTGAAATGATTCATTTCCACTAGTAGTATGTCTCCTTATTGGTCAGGGGTCTATAATTTCACATTTAGTGTAACAGAGCCAGAGATAACAAGACATTTAATAACACTGAGATGTTGAACTTAGAATTTATCTCCCTGTTTTTAAATGTCCTTCTTGAGATCTGGCTTTTCTCTTAATTACCTTCAAATGCTATATTATCTTTCAGTTTCCTCTTAACATTCTTGAGCATTCAATGATATTTCAACAAAGACAACATAGACAAAAATGCAGGTGGCAGAAGGCCATGTCTAACACCCTCAGACAAAAGGCAGCAGAAGATTAGCTTGTGTTCCAGTCAAAGCAACCTCAATCAATATTCATCTAGTATACAGAACTTTGGAACTTGATTTCTCTGTGCATTTGAACAGCCGTGCTAACCAGATTAGAGTTATGTCAACATGTTTTTATTCAGACATAGTTTCCTATGAAAGCCATAACATATAAATATTCATTTTAAATTCAAATTCTGACTGTTAATGTTATTCAAATAATCTTTACTTTATCCAGAAATGTCTTCCTAATGCTAAATCTTACAAAACAAACAAACAGATAATCTGTTCATTAACTGGCTGTATAGAAATCTTTCTAAGACCAAAAAAAGAAAAAAAACACCCTGGTGATAATTTAGGAATGATGTTCAAAATTTGAAATGAGCATTCTTCAAGTTACTATTAACATATGCCTTATACCAAAATTTTGCATAAAATATATACCATTAGGCACGAGGCATATAAACCTTCCAGTAAAATAGCAACAAATTTCAGTCAGAGAAACAAAAGATCCAGTATTACAGAGGAAATAATGAAGTAAGAATGAAGGGAAACATGCATTTCTAGGAATCAAAGTATAAAGGAAGAATCATCCAAACTGTTTGGTAAAGGTTTAAAGGAATTAAAGAGAAGGCCACTTGAACAGGGATAAGGTTGAATCACCAGAGGTTAGACTTAATAACCCCAGTCTTCATAAACGCAAGAACGTACTTTGGGAACAATGCCCTGGAAGAAAGAAATTTCTGGGAAAACTAGAAAGCAGTCTGGGAGAAATTAGGTTCAGATCAACATCTGCTAGTATTTACACAAGCTGTAAATGAATAGGCAACCCAGGAGAAGGAGAAGGAGGAGAAGAGGTGAAGGAGAAGGAGGAAAAAGAGGAGAAAAAATATCAGATCAGCTAAATAACTTTCATTTCTATGACTAAGGGGAGATTGTATAAGTAAATGAGAAAGAGAAAAAATGATAAACTTTTTTTATTCAACTATGAGAAATTTAAAGTTACACAACTAAGATTAAAAAGTGCTGATTAGAAAAAACTTCTTCAAGTAAGCATGTGATATACAAGATACATGGAAAATTATATAAATACATGACATTTCTCCCAAAGGATAATTGGTCAAATACATATGAACAAATACTTCTTCAGCTGTTTGAAAAATAAGTATTTATTGAATCCCTCCTATGGGGAAGGCACTGTAGTAGGCACTAAGGTAAAAAAAAAGAAGTGAAACAATTTCCTTAGAGGAAGATTCTTAAACTTTTAAATGAAAAATAGTAGATTTAATATGGAAATCAAAGCAACTTTAAGGTTTTACCACACACATCACAAATGAACAAAGATGACAAAAAAATGTTCAATTTTGGAGTGACTGTGCAAGAATGCAAGTACAGTTGAACAGAATATTGGCTGAGCTATGACTGCTTTCAAACTTTCTGGAGAACAGTCTGGAGTTATACTAATAAACGATGAAAATGTCCATACTTTTTGACCCAAATATCCCCCAGCTAGCTCTATACACCAGGGAGGTTAAAAGCAAGAAGAAAAATGGCCTCTACAACAAAATATTTATAGCAGCTCTTTTTTTTTTTTTTTTTTTTTTTTTTTAATGATAGCAGGGCCCTGGAAACAGATCCCATTAAGTAGAGAATGGCTAAACAAATTGCTGTATGTGAATGTAATGGAATATTACTGTGTGGCAAGAACCAATGAATGTGAAGACTTCAGAGCTGCATGGAAAAAAAATAATCTCACACAGCATGAAGTAAACAGAAAAAGAAAAATAATACGCACATTGACTACAACATAAACAGAATAGCAGCAAAGGAAACCGAAAGCTGTGTAATTAAAGTGACTATAACAAGGGTAAAGAGAGTTGAGAAAATGACCTTCTCTCCCCTTTTCTGAGGGGTCAAGACTGAAAATGTTATCAGAAAAATATGGTATATTAGTTTTGCTGAACTGCTTTTCCCCCTTTTTTCTTTTATTCCTAATACATATATACATATGCACACATATGTGGAATGCCTTGTTTGGTAAGAAGAAAGGAAGCATATATTGAGAAATAACAGTGATATCCAAAGAAAAAGATCAACAAATTTTAAAGACATGCCAGTGGATGTAAATATTAGTTGAGATTTAGACTATCAGCACAGCATGTCCAAAATTGCACTATTACAGTGTGTCCAAGTGGAAATAATTATTACATCAAAATCCTGACAGCCAACCAACAAGCAGTGAAAATTTAGGTTTAGGGGTGTAACCAAGGTTATAAACTTTGATGGAAGATAAAAGCATACATGTTTTTAAAAATTTAATAACATCTTATTCTTTCCCAATTATATGTAAAACAATTTTTCACATTTGTTGTGGTTGCTGTTGTTTTTAATTTTGAGTTCAAATTATATTCCTCTCCCCAACTAAGATGGTAAGCAATCTGATATAGGTTATAATATACCATCATGTAAATCATTTCTATGTCATTTTGGGGAAGGGACTGGAAAAAAGAGAGAAAGACAGTAAGAAAGGAAAGAGGGAAGGAAGGAAGGAAGGAAGGAAGGAAGGAAGGAAGGAAGGAAGGAAGGAAGGAAGGAAGGAAGGAAGGAAGGAAGGAAGGAAGGAAAGAGGGAAGGGGAAGGAGGGAAGGGAGGGAGGAAGGGAGGGAGGGAGGAAGGAAGGAAGGAAGGAAGGAAGGAAGGAAGGAAGGAAGGAAGGAAGGAAGGAAGGAAGGAAGGAGGGAAGGAGGGAAGGGAGGGAGGAAGGGAGGAAGGGAGGAAGGAAGGAAGGAAAGAAGGAAGGAAGGAAGGAAGGAAGGAAGGAAGGAAGGAAGGAAGGAAGGAAGGAAGGAAGGAAGGAAGGGAGGAAGGAAGGGAGGGAGGACACTTTTTTAAAAAATCTGAAGTTCAGCATTTGCTTCTGAATATCTATTCAGCTCAGCACATATCATTTGAACCTAATCCATTAATATGAACAGTTGATAAAGGTACTGATTGTTCTTAAATATATTAGCTTGAATAGCATTAGTCAACATTTGGGATAGAAAAAGAATAGTCCCTTCCCTGCAAGTACTTACATGCAATTACATAAATGAGTGCTGAGATCAAAAGGTGGCAGGTATGCTGGTATTAGGTAACCAGTAGATTATTGGCTCTTAATTGAGGTAAATGGGGTTGTTTTATTTTGATAAACTCTCCTATTATCTTTAGAGGTTAAAATTGGAAATGGAAAAGTTAAAATTTCAGAAAATGTGTTAAAATATAAGGAGATATAGAGACATCAGGGATTTTAAGGAGATTATTGTGCAGCTGGAGACAGGGATGAAAAGGATTTGGTTAAGAAATTACCAGGCAAAGTTTGGCTTAAGTATTGAGTAACAGTTAAATAGTAGAGGAATTGAATGGAAGGGATGAATGCTTTGGAGATGAGCAATAGATTGAGCAGAGGAACAAAACACAACAAAAAACTGTAGAATCTTTACTTCTGTGCTCTACAGAAATGTTTCCCTTAGTAATAGCAATAAAGAGACTCCTTGTAGAGAATATATTAACAGGTCTATCTGGGCAGAGTAGGGTGGCAATGCAGGTTTAAATAGCATTGATATGAAAAGAGATGTCAAGTTATATGTACCAAGGCTGATCATGAAAGTTGAAAGTGGAACAAAAGTTAGGAAATAAAAAAGTTAAAAAAAAAAGAAAGAAAGAAATCACTTTATAAGGCAGGGGTGATTAGAGAAGCAATTTATTCATAATATAAGGTACATAATCTTAACCCATCACATACTTAAAATAGTTATGTAGATTATTAGCATTTCGTTAGGTTTTTTTGTAAATGGCTAATTTTTAATATGTCATCAAGACTTTAATTGAATGCAAAGTTTTATTTCTTTTTCATAATTACTGACCCATAAAAACAGCAATGATAATAATAGCTAATATGCATATAGCATTTTAAGTTTTTCAAAAGACTTTGCATAGTTTATTCTACAAATCCCTGTCTTATAACAAAGAACTATAGTGAAGCAAAAATGAAGAAAAAAAACCATTACTTAGGGAGGAGGTGGAGAGAGAAACTGGGCAGCAATGAGTAGTTCATTGGACTCAGGAAAACTTCAGATCCAGCCTTTGACACTTAACTGGTTGTGTAAGCTTGGGAGAGTCACTTAACCTCTGTTACTTCAGTTTCCTCATCAGCGCAATGGTGATTTACACTTACAAGGTTGTTATAAGGATCAGATGTGATAATATTTGGAAAATGCTTTTGCAAACCTTAAAGGGGTGTACAAACTCTAGTTATTGTTATGATTAATTATATCCAATATATGCTTTATTTTAATTAAGCATGTCACTAATTTAATAAATTATTCGTTTAATTATATCTGATGTGGGCTTTTTTAACCTCTTTAGTTCACCACACAGCTAACAAGAAAAGGGAAGAATATATTCTCCTGTCTGGAGCCAAGATTGATCATTTCATTCGTTTGTTTCCTGGAGTCTCTGATTATTAATTTTTATGCTTTGTAGTCATTGGATATCATGCTCATTTAATTAAGCTCATTTCACTTTTTAATCAGCTCATAGTAGTCTTTCCAAATTTTTCAAAAATTCCTTATTTTTGTTATCTTGTGGAATGAAATTTTAGTTAAAAGAGGCCTCAAGGGAAATTTGATCCAACCCAGGCATTTCCTTGGAAAAAATTCATATTATCACATACTTCTCACATGTTCATGTGTTCCCTGCTGAGACACCTCAAATTCACTAAAAAGTAACTACCTCTCAAGTCATCCATTCTACCTTTGAATAATTCTAATAAAGGACTTTCTCACCAGATGTTGGTCTACACCTAGTTTCTGCCATATTGCTTCCCAGTTTTCCCAGGAGCTTTTGTCAAATAGTGAGTTCTTATCCCAGAAGCTGGAATCTTTGAGTTTATCAAACAATAGATTACTATAGTCATTGACTGCTGTGTCTTGTATACCTAACCTTGAACAATTTTTATCTTAGCAACTTCCTTCTTAGAATGTAAAACCCATTTCAAATGTGATCTGTCAAGAGTAGAATGGAGGAATTCTCTCTTTATTCCTGGAACCATGTCTCTCAGTCTGTCCCAGGGGTCCCTACTGTCATCCTTCCTTTTCTGACACATCAGTCTTTGCCCCAAACTCACACTGTGATCACTGACCAATTGTCCCTAGTTCCTGTTTCTTTGCTCTCCCCAGCATTTTTAAGCCTCATTTAACAGTTCTTTTCTCCTGTATAATAAATTGGACACAAGATCCCTCTTTCCACTTAATGTTTGTCCAATCAGGAGGTCCTGATTCTGGAGCAGGGTGGGGAGGGTTGGGAAAGGACAGACAGTGCTTTCTTTGAGGATTCAAACTTTCATCACAATTGATGGTTGGGAGATCAGCTCCAGAACTTATGGAAATGGCCAATCAGCCATCCATCATCTAGTAACTTTCCATAGATCCACATTTAAGCAAGTGAACAAAGACTGCATCTCCTCTGCCAAAGAACACTTTGGCACATAGTCAGCCCCATGCTCAATATTATAACTTCCTAGAGGGAGATACATCCTGAAGAAAATCCCTGCAGATCACTTTAAAAACTTCTATTTTCATGCTATCTTCTGGTAAATCAAAGTCTGTTGAGTTTATCCTCAAGGATCTTGTCAATTTCAGAGGACAAGAGGACTTGAACTTTTCTTTGCCATATTAGCAATGGTTCCAAGGCAGTACCAGCCAGTATCAATGGTCATCATCCATTCAGAGTCATAGATAGGCTATATGCGATGAGGAAGGTCAGAATCACAGATACCTAATATGAGTCCTACTGAAAATGACACACATCTTAAGCACTCCAACAGAAGGACTCTCAAGAGCTGAGTTGCCCCTTTGCTTTCCCTTGAACTCTCTACATGCTGGTGGAAGAGTATGTCATACACTAGATGAGGAATGTTTTATACCAATTGATTCTACTGTATCACTTTAGTAAATGGTTGTTGTTGCCGTTCCGTTGTTTTCAGTCATATCCAACTCTTTGTGACACCATTTGGAGTTTTCTTGGCAAGGGTACTGGAGAGGTTTCTCGTTTCCTTCTCCAGCTCATTCTACAGATGAGGAAACTCAGGAAAACAGGGTTAAGTGATTTCCCCAGGGTCACATAGCTAGTAAGAGTCTGAGGCCAGGTTTGAACTCATGAAGGAATCTTTCTGACTCCAGGCCTGTCACTATCCATTACCTACCTGCCTGCCCTACTTTAGTAAATACCACTTTCTAAAAGTCAATCAATAAATGTTTATTATGTTCCTACTTTGTACAGGCACTATACTAAAGAACTGGGAATTATAAAAAGATCCAAAAGGAAGATCCTGCCTCTAGGGAGGCTATAATCTAATGAGGGAGAACTAAATAAATCTGCCTAATGATTCCTAAATGATATTCATGGGGGTTAAGCACACTGGTAAGTATAGCTATAACACTAGAAAACCATCCTCCTGCCCCTCGGGGCTTCCTCTAGAGGAGATGTTGAAAAAGAATAAAAGTGCCTTATTCCCTGGACCCAATCTCTCGTTGTGAAAGGGGGTGAAGAGAGTAACTCCAGAACCTATCTTTCACTCTAATTTTATTTTTTTTCTTTCAATCCTACTTCTTTTGAAACAGTTGTTTTTTCTATAAAAGGGTTTTCTTTCTTCCCCCTCCCCTCCAATGGGTGCGGTAGTGTGAGGAAGAAAAAAATGAATTTTTAATTGACAAATATTACATAAAGAATTGTTTCGTTTTGCTGTTACATTAAGTGGACTTCATAATTTCTCATTCTAGTTCGATCTCCTTGAGCTTAAAGCAAGCTTCCAGCAGATTAGCTGTTCTTGGCATCCCATTTATTCACAGCTAAATGGCAATTTCATTTGGGGTATATTAGTTTAGTTCTTTAAAGAATAGTCTTTGCAATAAACATATTTAGGACATAAATATTGTTACAAATCTTTGGAATTTTTACTGCTGATCCACTAAGGTTTGTCCTGAAACTACAGATTTCCTTGTCTTTACTCTTACTGCCAACCCTTCTTAATATTCAAAATCTGATCTCGGCACAGATATCAAAGGGAGACACTTGTACTTATTCACTCTGGCAAAACTATGTCCTGGTTAAACCTGTGACTGTTTTCTCTTCCCCTTTTCAGCTTTTCAAACTCCTTGAAATAAATATGCAAGTTGTCAAAATTTTAACAGCTTTTCAATTGGATAAGTTATTTTAATTAACCCAGATTTCTTCATGCTTCTGACATAGCTTATTCATGGATTCTTTTAGAAATGTCTTCCTGTTTTTTCTTTCTGCCATTACCAAGGAGAGCTGATGTCAAATTTTCTTCTCTCCAAAAGAATGAGGTAGTGCTGTTTGATCAAATGGAACTGGAAGGTCCATTTATGATTTCTTAAAATCGAAAGAAGAATTTCAATTTTTATTTTTTTTAAACAAGGTTGTGGGGAAATCATCTTTATTTCTCATTCTTTTCTCCAACCATATTCATTTTCTTCATATAGAAGAAAATGTTACTTCAACTGCCTTTAAGGTATTTTTAATTTAGACTGAAGACCTTGGATTGGATTATGTTTGTTGTCATTTCAGATCTTTAGTGCAGTTGAAGTCTAGAAATAATAGCAATGAAAGTACAATTCAGTTAAATGCAATGAACACCATAAACTGCTAAGTGCTATGCTAAGCACTAGGAATATACATAAAAGAAAAAAAGGAGGAAATCTCTGCCCATGAGGAGCTTACATTCTATTGGAGAAGTGGATGAAAAGTTGTGCACGCAAGTTAAATAATTATAAAACAAAACCAAAGAAAATAAAAAGTAACAGAAGAGTTGGAAAATACTAACAATTCAGGAAGGGAATTGTGAATAGCCATAGGTGGTGAGACCTAAAATGAGACTAAAAAAAGTAGAGACTAGATATTTAGTATACTGAGAAGCTGGTACTTTCAGGAGCCATCTGGTCCATCCCCCTGCTTTTAGGATTACGGGACACCAGTACCGTTCTCTGCCCTGACCTCCCAATGATTTTGTGATGTCTCCTGGGATATCATTAGCTACAGTTCTTCCTTAGTGGAGTAAAAACCTATTCCTTTCCCAGTATTTCCCCCTTGGTAGATATATGAATGTTGGGGGCACTGGAGGGCACAGAGATGAGTTCATTAGTTTTCTGTACCTTTCGAGTTGCTGTACGACCACATTAATGTGATCCTTACTACAGATCTAAAGTTGAGCAAAGTTGAGAGTTGTGCTTCTCCTTTCATGTCCTGCAACATAACACACTTACACCTTCCGTTCATTATTGCTAGGGAAATAGAGAATCTTGGACAAGTTGTTTAATTTCTTTGGGATCTCAGTTTCCTCATCTCAGAAATAAAAGTATTGCTTATAAACCAAAGTTTAATAATAACAATAATAACTTAATAATCTCATCCTTGTGTCAGACTGCTTTTCTTAACTTTGTTTCTCTCTTACAAGGTAGGATTCAGCAGAGGGGATACATTGGAAAATGACTGAGATATAAAATGTCATTTATTTGATATGTTCATCCCCCCAAAAAAAGTAGATTAAGTGATCTTATCTCTTCCAGCCTTAAATTCGATTATCTGGAGTATTTATTCTGAATCAAAAGTCAAACCAGGAGGCATGCATTAAGCATTTATAACTTGCCAGGATTAATTTGGAAATACGTTATATGATTGAACATGTATAACCTATATCGGACTGCTAATTATCTGGGGGGGAGGGAGGAGAAGGAGTAAGGGATAGAATTTAAAACTCAAAACTTAAAAAAAGCATGTTAAAAATTGTTTTACATGTAACTGGGGAAAATGTATATACATATGCATATATGCATACACATGCATATTTGTGTATATGTGTATATATGATACATGAGTATGTGTGTGTACACACACACATACACTTGTCAAACAGTGAGATTACAAATATTAGTAAAAAATAAACATACCTTGTCCTCAAGGAGCCTACTCCAAGTGTATATGGGTGGGTGGGGGGGGGAGATAGAATTTATAAAAAGATGCTGAAAAGGGGATTGGGGTGGAGCAGAAGGTACACCCTCCAGGCCATGCATGGTGTAGAAAGTCCTGGAGATCAGAAGAAGAGCCTGAAGATATGACTTGCCTTGCCTTTTTTCCTTAAAATGAAAATTCTGGAAAGGAACCAACCAATCAGAGGAAGGTACACAGTGAATTCCAAAAGTGAGGAAGCTGCTATCGCATTGTGAAGAAAAACTGGAGACTCAGAAGTAGAGGCTGAAGAATAATGAATATATGACTAGTGAGTACAGAGGCGGGATCAAAACTCAGGTCTCAAAACACCAAATGATCCAACCGTATAGCATACCAATCAAACTCTTTGCAGACCTTCAAGTGCTCTATAAATGTGGATTTGTGCCATTACTTTTACTGCAATTGTCATTGACAAATAGAGGGTAAGATTGAAAGTGGAGGGAAAGATTCCAAAGAAGACTAGGAAAAATCCATGATTTTTCAACACACACACACACACACCCACACACACACACACACACACACACACACACACACAAGCTTAAAAAGATACTGAAAGGCCCAGATATGCATATAAGGAGAAGCAAGCAGTTCAGCTCAACTCTCTCCAACAACATACATTTGTACCACGGAGGTCCAACAAAGTTGCTTGCACATTTTTTTCAACAGCTTACTTTCCAGGGTTTCCTCGCTGAATCCAGGTCAAAGCTACTCTCCTCATTTTTCTGTTACTCACATGGCATCATTCCCCTTCCTCATAAACAGGGCAGAAGTGCACAAGTGTTTCACCAGAAGACAAGATGACACCTATAGTGTGAAACCATTTTCAAAGCATACAATAAAATGGTACATGCTTCCCATAAAGATGAAAGAAGGAAGCATCCATGCCTCTGATCTCTTTCTGCTCACCTCACCCTGGTATTTGGAACAAAGTAAGATAAAGAAAATTATGTAATCACTGATGTGCAGGAAACCTTGGATCTCACCCACTGTCTCTGGGCCTACTGGGGACCATTGACTTCCATTTTGGGACTCTATATTAATGTGCTTTTTCTTCCTGATCACCAATCACTATTCACTTTTCCTCCTGAGATTCACAATTACATTACACATAGTCATCTTGATTAGGCAAAGCATTTCCAGCTCCCGATTTAATCTGAATGTTTATTAAACTCTTTCTGGAGGAAAGAAAATTAAATTATTTTAGTAAAACTAGACCTTTATTAGTACACCAGTAAGCATGTAATGTTTATTACAGCTTAGAGATTTCAGTAAAAGTCTTTCAACAGAGCTCAGTTTGTAGTTGTCCCACAGCAATTTTCTTTGATTCAGTGGTAATTAACAATTAGCCACCTAGATGAACTAAGATAAGCCATGGTGAGTGACAACTAGGTAAGTGATAAATACTAATGAGGGGAGAACTGACAACAAAGTGGTTCACCAAATCTCTTCCTGGTCACTCTACATGGGGTAAAACATCAGAAAGGATCCAAACTGCAAAGGACCTCAGAAATCATTTAACTTCTTTAATCTTGCAGATTAGGGAACTGAGTTTCAGAGGCAGTGACTAGCCCTTTATCGTAAAGCTAATAGAGGTTAGCTCCAAGGATGTGCTGGTAAATATTAAACAACAGGCTCTCTAGAAATGAAAGATGCAGTGTGAAATTCGATCTGCATTATTGACAGTTTTTTCCTAAATCACTTGATTACAACCAGAAAGTCAACCATGAAATCAAGTCCTAATTTGTAGCATTTGCTGATTTCTGGGGTATAAAAGCTTACACAAAAAATTTAAAGAGTTAACTCCAACACACCTCTACATTTAGAGGCATGATTTGAACAAAAGTCTTTAAAACAGTCATAGTCATAACAAATAGTAATGGAAATCAAAATTATGTGGGTACAGTACAAAATACTTATTATCTTCATCATCAACCTGTTTACCATTGAAGTTTTCCTAGAGATGTTTTCATTGAGTCTATAATAAGATGAGCTCAAATCCCAATACTTTTAACTATTAAAAAATAATCATTTCACCTATCTGGGCAATAGTCTGCCAAACGCTCAACACAAAAGAACAGATGCAGGAGGATTGAATTTGTCCCTTGACTATTTCTTTCTGAACTCCATGAAAAGATAAGAACTAGAATTGTTCTAGAAGTACAGCAAACACAAAAACAAACACTTTTTGTTACTGCTTTTCGATGATTTGTCATTCACCAAATTCTCTCTCTCCCACCCTCATCCCCACCCTACCATCAAAACTACTCCTAACAAAAGAAAATAGGAAGAGTTGCGTCAACCATATCTGACAATCTATGTCTAATGCTACAGCCACAGCCCACTCTGGATATGGGGGCAGCTAGGCAGTGCACTGAGCCTCAAATCCAGAAGACTGGAGTTCAAATCCTCAACCATTTACCAGATGTGTGAACCTGGATGAATCATTTAACCTCTGTTGGCTTCAGTTTCCTCAGCGGGAAAATGGAGATATAAACATTGACTTCCAGGGCTGTTGAGAAGATAAAATAAGAAAATATTTGTAAAGTGCTTAACAGAATGCTTGGCATAAAGTCAGTACTTAAGAAATGTTTCCCTTCCCTTCTCTAGAGAAGAGGGAAGCATGTTTTTTATCCACAGACATCTGAAGTCAACTGATCGTTTGCTATGAAACGATGTCCTTCAGGGTTGCTTTCCTCTGCATTTTTAAGTCATAATGTGTATTATTTTGGTGCTGTTCATTCCAACTGAATTAGTTCATGTATGTCTTCTTAAATTTATCTGAATTCCTCACATGTATCATTTTTTTACCGCATGATCATATTCTATTTCATTTATGTACTATAATCTCTTCAGTCATTTTGCAATTGATGAGCTCCATTTAGTAAAGTTTTGTTTTATTTGTTTTGGTTTCTGGTACCGCAAAGTTTCTACTATGCCTACTGTATTACATATGGGGGGTACTTCTCCCTGTCTGTGACCTCCTTATTGCACTGGAATCTGAGCATTTTGAAGCACTTGTTTTGCTTTCCTCTGTATCTCCAGCACTGAGCACAGAGCTAGGTACATAGCAGGCATTGAATCCTTGCTTATTGAGGATGATGTTCCCAATAGCAGATAACTGTTTCAAAATTACTTGAACAGGATAGACACTTTTCAATCATATGACCCAAGACTTTGTGAAACCTGCACTTGGTCTACTTCTATTCATTGTTTTTCACTCATTTCAATCCTGTCCAACTCTTCATGACCCTGTTTGGGTTTTTTTGGCAAAGATACTGGAGGAGTTTGCCATTTCCCTATATAATTCATTTTACAGATGAAGAAACTGAGGCACACAGGGTTAAGTGACTTGTCCAGGCTCACACAGATAGTAAATGTCTGATGCTCGATTTGAACTCCTGACTTCCAGACTGTGTGTTCTCTCCACTGCATCACCTAGCTGCCTACTTCCCCTCACTAAGTGATCAAAGAGTCAAAATCAAACCTGGGTAAATAAAAACTTTGACTACAAAATTGTGGTGTTCACTCAGGAGCTAAGACATTTCCCCAAATCCAGAGGCTAAACAACACAGCTAAGCAAGGCAGTATTTCTTTCCACATTAGCCCTGAGCCAACACACTAAGCTCATAATGGCAGAGATTGGTGTGAGCGGCCAGGATTATAAAGTTTAATCATCAGAGACTGTGTGACACATTGCATAAGGTTCTGGAATCCATAATCTGGCAAGTGTATAAATGCTGTAATTATCCCCAGTTTCTGATGCCTGCTGTAAGAGTCGCTGAGTCTGAGGCTGGGTCTTTGACTTGGAGAATCATGGGAGAGGTGAATCCTGCTGACACCAGGCTTTTTACAGATCTATGGTGATTCAGCTTGATGTGGTGGATAGAGAATGGGGCCAAGAGCACAGAACGTTCAAATATTTAGATCTAAAAGGGAGCACAGAGGCCATGTAACCCAATCCTTCCATCTTTTTTTTTCTTTTAACAGTTAAAGAAACAGAATAAGTGACTTGCCAATGTCACCTAGGTAATGTGTGTTCATCCTTCGTTGCTGAAGAAGACCATGCCATCAGAGAAATAATGACATGACTTGCACTTGACTTTGTTTTGAGTGAAGGAGGACTGTGCAGGTTACCAGCCTCACTTCCTCCTGAGTCATCTGAATCCAGCAACCAGATATATATCAAAATGACTGAAGATGACCTAGGATAAGGCAATTGGGGTTAAGTGACTTGCCCAAGGTCACATAGCTAGTGAGTGTCAAGTGTCTGAAGTGAGGTTTGAACTCAGGTCCTCTTGACTCCTACACTGTTGCTCTATCCACTGCACCACCTAGCTGCCCCTAACTCCTGTCTCATCACTCCAGAGCCAACGATCTTTCCACTGTGCCAACTATCTTCTGGACTAGATTAGCAACATTCATCTGCTACTAACTTGGATTCAAGTCACCTATCTTGCTATTTCTTACTTACTGTTTGACCATAGGTAAGTTGACTAAATTCTCTAAATTTCAAAGTACTTTCCAACATTGATTGCAAATTTTGTACCCTATCAGAATGATTGCAGCTTTTCTTCATAAAAAATAAACGAACAACAAAACCTAAGGAGCTTTTTAAAGGATATAGCTATTTTCTTTTTGTTTGTTTCTTCTTTTTTAATTCATTTTATTTTTAATTTATGGAATAAAACAATGACAGTATACTAATAATAATTTTAAAATATTGCACATGAAACTGCAAATCTATGATGTACAACTCACTATTCCTTTTATATACATGACCACATGTATTAAATACAATGGTATGATAGAGCCGCTTAAATCATGTTTTGCTGTAGAGCATGAGGCAAGGCTTTGTTTTATAAGTCTTAGGCAGTAGAGAGAGGTTGATACACAGCATCACAATTTGAAATATGCATCATGTAATCTTTAACTGGGCCTTGAAACACTGTAATTAAATCCATTTTCATTCACAAAAGGTCCTTTGAATTAAAAGTTAAAAGAGCAGGAAGATCAATAAGCCAATAGCAAATCAACACAACTAATGGATTTCCAATTGTAATGTATTATGTCAATTTAGCATACATTGCTTAGTTACCTTTTCAAGATGGAAAACCAGTAGACATGTTTAATTGATTTTAATTTCATGAAATGCTTTTAGCTTTCCTTCTGTAAAAAGCAAGTGTGTCCCAGAAAAAGACTTCTGTTACCTTGGCACATCAAATTATTGATTAATTTCTTCATAAAAGAGAAACCTCATAAAACCAAATATCTCTGAAATATACAAATATTACATTTCTGTTTTCATTATTTATGTAGAAAGAGCTCCAAATGATTCCAAATAGTATGCCAAGATTTGTTAAGAAGATTTCTATGATGTGGCTCATTTCTATAGTGAAAATATCTGCAGATTCATAACTACAGTGCAGTAATCAGATGATAGTTCAGGGTAGTGATAACTAGGAGTTCCCTTCTTACCAAGGTCAGTCAGTTAGGAAACTTTTATTAAGCATCTACTTTGTGCCGGGCATTAGGCTAAGAACTAGGGATACCAGAAAGGGGCAAGAAATCCTTCCTTCAGGGAGCTCAAAATTTAATGGGGGAGAAAACAAGCAAACTAATATTTGTAATTAGGCTATATGCAAGATAAATATGAAATAATTACGAGAAGGAAGGCACTATAATTAAGAAGAGTTTGGAAAGGATTCCTATAGAAGATAGATTTATAATTAGGAATTAAAGAGAGTCAGGGAATCAGGGAGAGTCTTCCAGGCATGGGGAAAAAAACAGGAGAAAAAATGGTTGAAGCCAAGAGATTGTCTTGTTAATGGAACAGGAAGGAGGTCGGTGTCATTAGATCAAAAGGTACATGTCATGGAGTAAGGTATAAGAAAACTGAAAAGGCAGGAGAAGCCTAGGTTATAATGGGTTTTGAATGCCAGAAGTTTTAGTACTTGATCCTGAAGGTAATAGGGAGACTCTGGATTTTATTGTGTAGGGAGATGACATAGCCAAATATGTGCTTTAGGGAAATCGCTTTGATAGCTAAACACAAGATGGATTGGAATAGGGAAAGACTTAAGGTAGGCAGATCCACCAGAAAGCTATTACAATAGTTTAAATATAACGTGATGAGAGCCTGTACCAGGGTGGTGACATTATAAGATAGAAAGGGGCATATTCAAGAGATGTCGCAAAGGTGAAATTGACAGGTCTTGGTAACATTGCTTATGGTGGGTGAGAGACAGGAGTTGAGCAATACATGTAGGTTGTGAGCTTGGGGGACTGGAAGGATGGTGGTGACTTTAATGGTAATAGCAAAGTTTTTTTTGGGGGGGTGGATATGGGGAAGAAATAATGAATAGTTTTGAACACATATAGTGTAAAATATCTACTGGATATCCAGTTTGAAATGTCTAGAAGGCAAGTGGAGATGTAAGGTTAGAGGTCAGCAGAGAGGTTAGGGCAGCATAAGCAGATCTGAGAATCATCAAACTAGAGATGATAATTTAATCTATGAGGGCTGATGAAATTACAAAGGATGGTAGCAGAGAAGGAGAAGAGAAGTCTCAAGATAGAGCCCCATGGGATACTAATGGATATGATCTGGATGAGGAAGCAGCTAAGTAGACCTAGCAGAAGTAGGGAGAGAGCTATGACAGAGCAATGTGCTAAAAGTCTAGGCAGAAGAGAGCATCAAGGAGAGAGAGTGATCAATAGTGTCCAAGGTTCCAGGAAGGTCAAGAAGAATGAGGACTGAGAAAAGGTCATTAAATTTGGTAACTAAAAGATCCCTGGAACTGTGGAGAGAGCAATTTCAGTGGAATGAAGTCAAAAGCCAGACTGCAAGGGATTAAGAAAAAAGTGAAAAGAGAGAAAATGAAAACACCAATGGCTGATTGTCTTATCAAGGAGCATATCTACATTAGGCAGAAGAGATATAGGACCATACTTAATAGGGACTTTTTTTTTATTTAGGGTTTTTTGAGGATGGGAGAGACATGGGCATATTTGTAGGCACCAAGGGAGGACACAGTAGATATGGATAAATTGAAGATGTTAGGCACTCATGAAAATGATGTATTGATGTTGGTGGGGATGATGATGATGCTATGAGTGCAAGGGATTCAAGACAGGAAGACAGAATGGAATTGAACTGGTTCCCTAAGGGATAAAAATGGGGAAGAGAGGCTAATGTCAGGATGATGACCTGGGAGAAAACTGAGAAGTCAGGGACTTGGAGGTCACAATGTGAATGAAATATAGGGATTTATAACGAAAAACAAGGAGGGGTGAAAAACCAATAGATTATGGTCAGATTAGGGTATTTCAGGTAGTGGTAGTTTATGTTCAGTAATGGAAATAATTAAGACACACCCATACCATGTCCATACCATGCCATTCAGCAGTTAACAAAAGAAGATTTATGAGAAGTATATATTGCAAATCTGTACAACGAGTGCTCTCCAAGTTGATTCAGTCAATTCAGTCATGTCCAACCATCCGTGACTCAATTTTTCGACTTTCTCAGCAAAGAAGCTCTAGTAGTTTACTGTTTCCTTCTCCAGTTCACTTTATAGATGAGGAAACTGAGGCAAACAGCATTAAGTGACTTGCACAGGGTCACACAGCTAGTGTCTAAAGACAGATTTGAACTCAGGAAGATGAGATTTCCTGACTCCAGGTCCAGTGTTATCTAATTGTACAACCCTTACTATTAAAAGAGAGGACAGAAGTCTATCTCCACTAGAATTACTACATTTGTCACCAAGACAAAAGGCAGAGTCTGCCTCCTTAAATATTTTTGGTGGTGGTCGTTGTGACAGCTTGTGGTGATGGGGTGGGAGGAAATCATATCTGTTATTTCATCATTGGAAGGAATTCCTAGTATAGAAAGCCATGTTGCTTTATTCTGTTGCTTTAAGGACTGAAGGACTTGATGAAAAACCAATCAATAACATAAATTCAATAATAATAAGTTTTAAGATCAATATTATGATTTTGGAGAAAGTACTCCAGTAATATGTAATTTTGTGTTATAATTGTTATAATTGACTCATCATGCCCATACAATCCTTTACCCAGATCCTCTCATCAAGTTGAATGACACTGATCTAGATGCTGGTAAGATCACTGATTTCATCAGGTTCTGTACTGGTATCCCACATATGTTGACTGGAGCAGCTAACTTGGAGATGATTCACGAGCAGGGAGAAATATCCAAGCTCTTCTGATGTTGTCAATATAAAAGATACCAGTGGCAATAGTTTTGCCACTAGGATCTCAAAAATACTAAGCTCTGAAGCTGTCTTCTCTGAAGGAGTATTTGCCTTATAATTGCTAAAGAAAGAGTAAAGAGATTGGCAGCTAAACTTAGCAGTACCCAAATGACTGCAGATAAGCTTTTGAGGAGTTTCACTCAAACTGACTTGTTATAATACAAATTTTTTTAAATTTATTTATTTAACTTTTTACATTCATTTTCACAAAATTTTGGGCTCCAAATTTTCTCCCCATTTATCCCCTCCCCCCACCCCAATAGACTAAGCATTCTATTTTCCCCATCACCAATCTGCCCTCTCTTCTATCATCCCTCCCTTCCCTTGACCCCATCTTCCCTTTTGTCCTGTAGGGCCAGATAACTTTCTATTGCCCATTACCTGGATTTCTTATTTCCTAGTAGCAAGAACAATACTCAACAGTTGTTCCTAAAACTTTGAGTTCCAACTTCTCCCCATCCCTCCCTCCACACCCATTCCCTTTGGAAAGGCAGGCAATTCAATATAGGCCATATCTGTGTAGTTTTGCAAATGACTTCGATAACAGTCGTGTTGTATAAGACTAACTGTATTTCCCTCCATCCTATTCTGCCCCCCATTGTTTTTATTCTGTCTTTTAATCCTGTCCCTCCCCAAGAGTGTTGACCTCAAATTGCTCCCTTCTTCCATTTCCCTCCCTTCCATCATCCCTCCCTCTCTGCTTATCTCCTTCTTCCCCATTTTTCTGTACTGTAAGATAGGTTTTCATACCAAAATGAGTGTGCATTTTACTCCTTCCTTTAGTTGAATGTGATGAGGGTAAGCTTCTTGTTTTTTTCTCAGTTCTCCTCTTTTTCCCTCCACTAAAAAGTTTCCTGCTTCCCTATTGAATGAGATGTAATTAACCCCATTCCATTTCACCCTCTCTCCTTCCACTACATTTCTCTCTCACCATTTACCTTAATTTCTTAATTTTCTTCCTATTCAATTCACTCTGTGCTCTCTGTCTCTGTGTGTGCATGCTTGTGTGTATGTGTGTGCGTGCACGTATGTACATGTGTGTGTCTGCATGTGTGTGTGTACATCTATGTGTGGTCCCACCAACTACCCAGATACTGAAACGTTTTAAGAGTTACAAATATTGTCTTTCCATGTAGGAATGTAAACAGTTTACTTTTGGTAAGTCCCTTATGACTTCCCTTTGCTGTTTACTTTTTCATGCTTCTTCTCAATCTTGTGTTTGAAAGTCAAGTTTTCTTTTCAGCTCTGGTCTTTTCATCAAGAATTCTTGAAAGTCCTTTGTTTCATTGAAAGACCATATTTTCCCCTGAAGTATTATACTCAGTTTTGCTGGGTAGGTGATTCTTGGTTTGAGTCCTAGTTCCTTTGACTTCTGGAATATCCGATTCCACGCCCTTCAATCCCTTAATGTGGAAGCTGCTAGATCTTCTGTTATCCTGATTGTATTTCCACAATACTGGAATTGTTTCTTTCTAGCTTCTTGCAATATTTTCTCCTTGACCTGGGAGTTCTGGAATTTGGCCACAATGTTCCTAGGAGTTTCTCTTTTTGGATCTCTTTCAGGCAGTGATCGGTGGATTCCTTCAATACTTATTTTGCCCTCTGGTTCTAGAATATCAGGGCAGTTTCCCTTGACAATTTCATGAAAGATGATGTCTAGGCTCTTTTTTTGATCATGACTTTCAGGTAGTCCCATAATTTTTAAATTGTCTGTCCTGGATCTATTTTCCAGGTCAGTTGTTTTTCCAATGAGATATTTCACATTTTCTTCCATTTTTTCATTCTTTAGGTTTTGCTTGGTGATTTCTTGGTTTCTCAGAAAGTCATTAGCCTCCATCTGTTCCATTCTAATTTTGAGAGAACTATTTTCTTAGTGAGCTTTTGAACCTCTTTTTCCATTTGGCTAATTTTGCTTTTGAAAGCATTCTTCTCCTCATTGGCTTTTTGAACCTCTTTTGCCAGTTGAATTAGCCTATTTTTCAAGGTGTTATTTTCTTCTAGCATTTTTTGGGGTCTCCTTTAGCAAGGTATTGACCTGTTTTTCATGCTTTTCTTGCATCTCTCTCATTTCTCTTCCCAGTTTTTCCTCCACCTGTCTAACTTGATTTTCAAAATCCTTTTTGAGCTCTTCCATGGCCTGAGCCCACCGGACATTCACCTCGGATGTCTGGGATAGAGAGACCCCAACCTCCACGTCTTTCTCTGATCGCAGGCATTGTACTTCGTCATCAGAAATGAAGGAGGGAAGGAACGTCTCTTCCCCAAGAAAGTAGCTCTCTAGGGTCTTATTCTACTTCCTTTTTCTGGGCATTTTCCCAGCTAGTTACTTGACTTCTGAGATTCCTCTCCACCCCTGCCTAGATCTGCCCAGTTAGTGCTTGGGGTCTGAGATTCAAATGCTGCTTCCCAGTCTCAGGGCTATCCGTGGTGGGAGCGACTGCTATTCAATGTGAGCTTGAGTTCTGGTGCTGGGGTGGTGGCAGGGCCACCTCCCAGGCTCAGCCCCCTCAGGGGGTTTATGCAGAGACCTGAACTTCTGCCTGCTGCTCGGGGAGTTCCAGGCCGCCGCTGCTGCTTCTGCCACTGCTGCCTCCTGAGGGGCCCTGAGCCACGGACACACCCCACTCCCCTCTCGGCCAGTCCAGACGTCTCTCTCACTGACCTGTAGCATCTGTGGGTGGAGGGACCTTCCCGGCCACCAGAGGTTCCGTCCCTGAAGCCTGCTCGGATCTGCTCCTCTGGGGCCACAGCCAGGGCAGCGCTTGGGTGGGCTCCGCTTTCCGGGGTGCGACGGACCCCTGGGGACCACTCTCCAGGGCTCTCTGGAACGGAAATCTCTTCCACTGTGTTTCTGTGCACCTTGTAGTGATCCAGAATTTGTGGGGACTTCTTCTTACAGGAAATTTATGGGCTGTGGATTTGGAGCTAGCATATGTGAATCTTTCTACTCCTCCATCTTGGCTCCTCCCCCTATAATACAAATTTTAACAAAAGTGTGATTGCTCTATAAAATACAATATATATGAATAAATAAAATAAGAAATATATGTATTTTAAACAACTCAGTCTTGTAAAGTGAAATTGAACAAGCCATAAACACCTTTCTCTTCCTTCACTAGATTAGGGTACTATGGCTATGAGTGTTGCATAAACAAAGATTAACTATTAGTCAGTTGTGCTCAGCTGCTTTTCTTTCTTACTTGGGAAGGCTCACTGCTTATAAGACGGGTTAAGGCCATATCTCAACATGGCTGATGTCAAACCAAGAAATACCAATAAAACTCCAAAAAGAAAAAAAAGAAAGAGAATGCATCAAATATATTTAGTTTCTTTTTCACACACCTAAAATAGATTCAGAGGTAACATTATATGTGGTAAAAGGAAGGGGACCTCTTCTCTGCCATGTGTGTCCTCCAAAGGAAGGTGGCAATGGACCTGGGGCATCTGACTTTTACCTGCACCAGGACAAAGCAACTCCTTCCTCCTGCTATCATCCTGATTTCCCAACCATGAATACAAGGCCTCTGGTACAAAAAAGAACAACCTTCCATGTCCTGGTGTACTGTGACTAGGTAAAATGGAGGAAGTCAGTGCAGAGCAGTACTGGCAGCTGCTGATGCACCTTTCCCTCCCCTATCTATAGCCTTTGGAGGGAAAAGGAGAACTGAAATGGGGGCTCCCATCTGACCAACTAACTGAGCACCTTCTGTCCCATCTCATGCCACACTTGTCTGAAAGTCAATCTCCTGTCTCCTTCAGGAAAAGGTCTGGCGTTATGATGACCATTTTCACACTTAATCATATACTACATATTCTCATGATTTAGAATTTCTGTACATCATCATCCAAACTCCATTTGATATCCTCCACCAACTGATTCCTTATTCCCAGCACCCTCAACTATCTGCCACGCACCCGTTCTACTGTGCCCTCTGAAATTCCAGTTCCACAGGTAAGAAACTTCCCTTCTTCCTAAATCTTTTTCTCTCCTGCTTTGATTTTCTGTTACTGAAACCTGGTTTTCCTCTAATGATATATCCTTTCTAGTACCAACTGATTGTTTACTCATTTTCCTTAGCTAACTAGTTGAGGCAGGGGAGTTAGAACACTCCTTACTGCCATTTCCAAGTTCTCTCCCTATTTCCATCACTCAATAACCTTTCTTCTTTTGAGGTTCATGCTATTTCTATCACCCAATCAAAATTCTGGCAGCTGTTGCCTACAGAACTGCAGGTCAATCCCCTTAAAGTCCATTAAGGTCAGACAGCACTTTAGACCTCCCACATTCACTCACCCTTTCAGGTGAGAACCTTCTTTCATATTTTACAGAGGAACAAAAAGTTCCCTCTTCTTTTCTCCTGCTCATCGCATGTCATTCATATGCCTTCTGTCTCTATCTCCTCTGCTGACCTCCACTCTTAGCTTTCCATTACTGATCAGTTATTTCTAATTGGATGCCCAGGATAAATGTTAAACATAACCCGTCCAAAATCGAACTCATTATTTTTCCTTCTCACCTCCTCCTTTCTCTCAGCTATCACTTCCCCTTACATCTCACCTTCTATATCCAGTCTGTTGGAAAAATCTGTCAATTCCACCTTTGTGACATATCTCTGATATCCCCTTCCCTCCTCTGACACTGCCATCATCCCACCATTCTGGGACATTCTCTCATCACCTCACATGAGGACAGTTGTCCTGGTTTGTCTGTTTGCCTCAAATCTCTTCCCCACTCCAACTCTCCTCTTTTCTGCCACCAAAGTGATTTTCCTAAACCATGGGCAAGCATGTCACTCCCTACTCAAAAAACTCCAGTGACCCACATCACCTCCAGAATCAAATACAAAGTCCTCATTTTAGCTTAGCATTCAAAGCCCTTTATAACCTAGCCCTTTCATACCTGTCCATTCTTCTTATAGCTTACTCTCTGTCCTCTTTCATGCAATGGTAGTGGCCTCCTTGCTGTTCCATGAAAAAGGCACTCCATGTTTTAGCTCCAGAAAATTTTTCTCTCTCTTTTGCCTGGAATCTTTAACCTCCTCATCTCTGTCCTAAGCTTCCCTAGGTTTCCCTAGCTTCCTGTAAGTCTCTACTAAAATCCAGTCTTCTTTAGAAAGCTTCCCTCCACCATAAATCAATATCTTATTTATTTCCTATTTATTCTTTTTATAGACTGTTCATACTTTTTTATTTTACTTGTCTCTCCCATTAGACAATGAGCTTCTTGAGGGTAGGGGCTTTCATTTTCTTCTTTCTAAATCCCCAGCACTTCTCACAATGCCTGGCACATATTAGGAGCTTAGTAAATGCTTCGTGACTAACTGGTAAAGGCTAAGGTTAAGATAATCTCTGATGATGTGTTACTTCCTCCCTCTCCATTCCTTAACATGTAGCAAGAAGACCTTTTTCCATGTAATCTCCTCCAATCACTGGTATTGCTCTATTTATTTTCATCCCTCCTTTCTCCAAGCTCTGACTTTATTGCATGTTTAAAAGCTTCAGAAGATGGCATGGGAGGTCCATTCTAAATCACAGATTCTAGGTTTTTAATTCTGCAGGCAAAGAAGTTGGTGCAAAGGTATGAGACAAAGTCCTTTTCAGACTTTTCACTCTGTAGATCTTAAATGGCATTTGCCCATGGAAATGACAAGTATTCACCAAGCAGTTGGCAGAGACAATGGTCTTTTCTCCTGGGCATAGAAGGTTTCTTTATATTACTTCCTAAGTCAATTCATTTTCTTAAAGAAGTAAGAGCAATTTGGAAGTGAAAACTGGGGTAACCCTGACTACTAACATTATTTGTGGTCATTGATACTGTTTCCTAGGTTGTGGCTTGGACAACATATAGGCAAGTTGAGGATGGTTATTGGTTAGGAACATTATTCCAGGATGAGGTCTCTGATCAAACACAAAAAGCCTCTTTTCATAAATCATTTACAGAATCTAAATAAATAGAGGTATATATCACATAATTTTACATGTAAATACATGCATGTACATACACACATATATGTATGTATACACACACCTATTTGTGTTTGTTATCTGTAGGATGGGGAGAGAAAAAAAGAAAAAAAAGACATTGACATGACAACTTTGCTGTATACTTGAAGGAAATAGCAAGTTGTACATGGTAGATTTGCAAGTTCATGTGCAATCAGATTTTTTTGTTGTACTGTGTCATGAAAGTGCTTGTTTTTTTTCTGTAAATAGAAATAAAAAATAAATTAAAAAAAAGAATCTTCTGAACTTATCAGAAGTCTGTGGATCAAGACATGAGTAACCCCTCCTCTCATACACCCTGGCCACATATAATTTTCCCTATATTGGCACCTCTTTACTTGTAACATCTTTGAGTGTCTACTTTTTCCACTAATATATGTGTTTATAGGAGAGAATACCCCATATTTATAAGAGGGAATTTCATATTTTTGCTGTATCATTTTGAAATATCACTTTTCTTTGAACTCATTGTGTCCCCTATTGAAAAGAAAACACTTTGGCATGGGGGTAAAGGTGGGGGGTGGTGTCATCATGAGCTTTACTGTTGGGAGTGCAACACAGCAGAGTACTTTGTAGCAGAATACCTAGATAATTTTCCCCATTTACCCCCTGCATGACAGTAGCATTTGATGGGAGGGGATAGCACAGAGGTTATTTGCAAAGGGGTTTAGAGTCCCTTGTGATTATTATATGTACTACAGATAGGAAGGAAGCCAGGGTAGCCACTCTGTCAGGGAGAGAGAATCACCCAACTGTGTCCTGCCCTGACACAATCTGGCTCTGTGAACCTGTCAGACCTCTCAGCAACTCCTTAAGATTACAGAAAAAGTGCTGAGTTACATTGTTGGAGGGAATTTCCTCTTCTGGGTCTTCCTTATCACTCCAATTACAGGTCAGGACCCCAGCCCTATGTGACTGACCTGCTATATGTGGTATTTTGGGAATGTTCTAAGTAGAAAGTAGGATCAATAAACCTCTGGTACTAGGAGAACATAAGAGACTGTATTATCTTGGTCAGTAATAAATATTTGCTGAAGTGAATGAATGAACACCCAACATTTCATCAGAACACTTTTGTTTTCTTTTAGGGAAAACTAATCCCTGTTGTAGTGAAAAAGATGAGGTGAGGAATTATAATCCTATTGAACAGGATTTTGGGGAGGGTGCTTTGGGATATTGGTACCCTGATAATGCCACGACAGAGTCTCCTAGAATGAATTCACACACTCAAGCTGTCTTTCAGTCAGGAAACAGTATATTGTAATGCCAATAAGAGTGGGCAAAGTCTCTTTGGGGAACTTGTACCCTAATGGGGGTGAATCTAGAATTTATATAGAAAAGGGGCATGGGAAAGGAATGCCAGGGATGCTAATTAGTTAATCTAAGGGTCCAGGTGTCTTTGGGAGCTATGGATGGGGACGTGTAAGGAGTATACCAGATATTGACGGAATTGTAGGAGACGTGGACCTTGGGGTTTTGTGCCAAGAGACTTCTTAGGCCAGCCAGGGATATAAATCCTTTGGCCAGGCACCCCTCTAATTACAGTCAGTCCTGCTGCAAGGGAAAATTTTCTCACAGGAACGGGGGAAGAAGGGGGTACTGTAATATATTCAAGGATATGGTTTTAGAAGTTTTTGGGGGTCCAGGTTCCACCATCCCATCAGTATCTTACCCTGGAAATTATCTGCCATGTAACAAAGCTTTTGGATCTGTCTCCTTAGAAGGGATTTCCTTAGACTTATGACCTCACAAGTCATTCAAGAGTTATCTTAGCTAAAAGTTTTTAACAGAAATAAAATGACACGAGCAAAAGCAAATGCCAATGCAAGTAGACACAGAAAGATAATTCAAGTTCATTATCATTATACAGATCCTCCATTCTAAGTTCCTTCCAAAATAATGATAATGATGATGATAACGATAATGATATTTATATTAGAGAGGTTCCATTTGACTTTTCACATTTTTGCCTGAAAACAATTTTTTTTTGACACCCCACAAAATCTTTTTAAACTTTTAAAATGGAGCATTGATAATGACTAGTGTTGTTTGGACCAACTCTTTGTGACTCCATTTTGAGTTCTTCTTGGCAAAGATGTGGAGTGGTTTATCATTCCTTCTGCAGTTTATTTTACAGTTGAACATGCAGAGGCAGACAGGGTTCAGTGACTTGCATAAGGGCACACAGTAAGTGTTTGAGAAAGAACTTGAACTGAGGTATTCCTGGCTTTAGGCCTGGTGCTCTATCCACTGTGCCACCCAGTTGCCCTGAATAATGTATGCATTGACTTCTATCAGTCTATACAGTTGCTCAAAGTCAGAAAGATTTCACACAAAGAATGCTGAACTTTCAGTGGGCAAGATATGGGATCAAATCCTGCCTCTGTCATTTTATTCAACCACCCTGAGACTTCATTTGCATAACAAGGATAACACCTGCAAATACATAAATACAGTGTCATTGGAAGTCTCAAATAGATTCATGCATGTAAAGTACTTATATAAATGTAAATTGTTGCTAGCCATTTTGTTAATTTCATCATTATATTGGCAACAAAAACGTTACAATAATTTCTGAACAGTGTTTTATGCAGGCATTTTGAGATAATGGAAAGGATAAAAACTGGGAAATTGAAAGTCTTGGCTATTATTAAGATAATAACAAAATAATGAACATCTTGGGATAATATCAAGAGATGCAGAAAAATCTAAATTAAAACAATATTAAAGAAAATACAACCATTTGTGTTTAAAAAAAAACACTAGACATTCCTTCCTTTTATATTCTTTATTTAACATCATCATAATAGGCTTTCTACTTAGACTCTGTCTATAACTTTCAATCATTAGAAGGTTCAGAGCAGACGCAGGTATTATTGTCCCATACTAGAATATAAATAATTTATCCTTATTAATTCATGCTTACCTTTATAAAGTTTCTCTTCAAGCCTGTGTGAAACTTCAAAATTTCTATGTACTTCTAGTCTTTTATTCAGGAATACTTAGAAGTCCTCTATTTCAAAAAGTCCATTATATTATTATATTATATTTTTTTATTATATTACCAGATTATATTTATTATACTAAAAAGTTCAATTTTCCCCTATAGGATTACACTTGTTTTTTCTAGATGTCATTCTTGGTTTTAGCCCATATCCTCTGCCTTCAGGAATATCATAATGCAAGCTCTTTTTTCTTTTACATTGGTGGCAATTAAAGTGTTTATGACTTGGACTATGGCTCCTTACTACTTGAGTTGGTTCTTTCTGAATTCTTACCGCACTTCTCCTTTGACCTGGAAGCTCTGGGTTTGGGCCATAAGGTAGTCCTGGGAGTCTTCATTTGGCTATATCTTTTGGGACATGATGGTGGATTCTTTCTAGTTCTATTTTGCCCTCTGGTTCTAAGAGATCTGGGCAGTTTGGGTTAAGGAATCACAAAATTCATGTAATGTTCAAATCGTTCCCATGTCAATTCAATTTGAACAAATTTAGATTTTTGAAATATGCATTAAAGCAGAGCTGACTGCAATTGTCTAAGGCTAGGTTTCAAGTCAAGTCTCAAATCCACATCTCAGACCTATATTTTATCTGTAATAATAGATTGCACTTGCACTGGAGGAAGAGAAATCCCTCCTCCCCCATAGCAGTTCTGAAATACGTAATCTTAGGCAGTTGCCCCTGGGACTGAAAGTTAGTTGACCTGCCTAGAGTCAAACTTGCCCAGGTATTGATAATACCTTCTCAGTATCATATTTTTTTCCTCTTTGGCCTTCTTTGAAATACTGAGAATGGACTAGATATGCTAACCAAAGCCAATAAACATATGACAATGCTAGATATGCAGAAGATTGTGATTATAATCCAGTGTCTGATATTTATGAGATCTGTGACCTGAAACAACTTCTGGACCTCCTATTCCCAATCTATAAAAAGATAGGATTGGACTAAATGATCTCAGGAGGTTTCTGAACACTATAATAATGTTATTATCAAATCATAAGTTGGCCCATTTGCGTACCACCTCAAAAAAATTGCATTCAGGTATTTTTTAATCCTCAATCAAAAGGGAATTATCACAATCACTTCAAGGTGGCAATTAGGCCCAAGACAAATGAATTCTTATTATTTATATCCTGTCAGTGCTGGATTCCTGAACTTTGGCAATCAAGGATGATCAGTGTCAGTGTCTGAAAAGGATGAAGTGATGCCAAGCTAGCTGTCTGATGACTCATTAAGAAAGAATTCTTTGGTTGATGCCCAGCCAATCAAAGTTAAAAAGGGTTTGTAAACATACCAGAATCTATTATTATTTGTCATTATTATAATTTTCCAAGAGCTTTTTCTCTAAAACGATTCTCTCTTTATCTCTCTCCATATATGTGTGTGTGCACATGTGTGTACGTATGTATGCAAACACGTGTGTATGACTTACATGTGTGTGGATATACACATGTGTGAATATACATGTATGCATGTGTGCACACATACCTGCATATATGCACACACTCTATCTATTCACACACGCATATATATATTTTTATATTCATAATCTGCCTGGTTGCTTAAAAGACACAGGCCACTTGGAAAATGATCACCAGCAGAGGTAAGGATCAGAATTTTCTGTATATAGAACCATTTTTTCCCAGAATGACCTAACCACCTTCCCACAGTTTCTGAAGATGGAGTGGTAACAACATACAGAGATATTTGAAAGCAGCACTTTTTGTTTAGCAAAGAATTAGAAGAAAGTGGACCCCCATCGATTGGTGAATGGCTGAACAGACTGTGGTATACAAATGGAATACAATATTATCGTGCTGTAAGAAATGGCAAATAAGAACTCAGCAAAAGTTGACTAGACTTTCTGAGCTCATGCAGAGCAAAAGACGAAGAGCCAGAGCAGCTTAGGTGATGACTGCAAAAATGTAAAGAGAAACAAATTGAAGACTTCAGAACTCCAATCGATGCTGTGACCATTTATGACTTCAAAGACTGTGGTGTGAAGCATGCCCTCGGCAGAGAGCTTGTGGGATGCCGGGTGTAACATATGAGGTTTGTACTCAGACGTGACCAAGATCTTGATTTGTTTTGCTTAACTGAGAGCATTCTTACAAAAAAGTGTTCTCTACTGGTGATGGGGAAAGTCACTGGAAAGTATTAGCATTTTCTCTCTGTCTCTCTGGCTGTTCTCTCTGTGTCTCTGTCTCTCTGTCTCTGTCTCTGTCTGGAATGGAGCTACTCCCTGGGTTCATTGTACCTATTTCTCTCCAAAACTCAATTCAGCTCTCCAGAAAGATTCATTCAACTCATGTTTTGCTGGGCATAGTGACATCTGCAGGAAGATTTGCTCTAATGAAAAATATGTTGATGGAGGAGCACAAAAGGTTAGAAAAAAGAGAGACGATAGTCCTATCCCAGCTATAATCTTGAAGAGGGGCAAAAGGGAAAAGGAAATAGCAGTTCTCTCAGGAACTGGGCTCTTTCTCCAAAATTGTCTCTTCTCAATTTCCAGGAAGACTTCTTTCTTGGAAAACTTAGGGTTTGTTTTCTGTTTGTTTATTTTTAAAGGACATTGAGACATGGTTTTCCTTCAAGCAACTGAATACTATTTGCCCTATAAGGTTTGCAAAGCACTTTACAAATACTAACTCATTGTTTCCTCATCACAGCTTTGGGACAGAGATATTATTCCTACTTTTCAGGTGAGAAAACTGAGGTTAAGGAGAAGGTAAGAGACTTGCCCAGAGGTCAAATTAGAACTCAGACCATCCATGTGCTCTTCACAGTATCTCTTGAGCTATGCAGAAGGTATTCAGTATGTTTTTCAGTGGAACCAAATAACCTGATGTCATGCATGTACATCAAATGCTTTAAAGATATTTTGTTATGACTGTCTTTTTAAGTTAGAAACTAAACTCACTTCTATTAATTATCATCGTTAATATTGTCCTGTGTGCTGACTCAGGGAATTTCTCTTCATATGATTCTATGATTTTTATTTAGTTTTTTATCCAAGTTTTTTTTTTTCTTTTTCTGTATTCACTACGCTAGAGATGTTTTGTAATTAAAATTCCACTATAACCAGATTGCTGCTTTGTTAAAAATATAACCCTTTGGAAGTGTTCATTTTTGTTTGATGGTTGTTAAGATTTATTTTAAATGGAGAAAAATATTAACACAACTCTTCTCTGAAACAGTTCTAATCAGTACCACAAGTTAAAGAAAGAAAGAGAGAGACAGAGACAGACAGAGAGACAGAGAGACAGAGAGAGAGCAAGAGAGAGAGACAGAGACAGAAAGGGAGAGAGAGAAAATAGTAAAGAATGACGAGAAGATTTCTTTTAGTTTGAAAACTTAAGGCCAGAATATTTTTCATTGCATGCTCTCACTTGACAGGAACCCTTCACATTCCAAAAGAAGGACAACTTGTGGTTCAGTGTCTCATCAGAAGATCAGCCACTTTCCTCTCGCCTTTATCACCCCCACCCACATGCATCACAGCTTTGAGCTTAAAGGTGCACCAAGACCTTACTTTGTAGAGCAGGTGGTACCTGAGCTGGACTTTGAAGGAAGCTGAGATTCTCAGAAGCAGAGGTGAAGAAAGATTAAAGACTCAACAGAGGGAACCATCTGCTCAAAGGCAAGGAAGTGCAATGGTGAAGGAAGTAAAAAAATCCACCCATGATGCGCTTTTAAGTTTAGGCTGTATTATTAACATTTTTAATCCACCACTTTCTTAAATCTAGACAATACCAAAACAAACAATTAAGCCCTGATTTGTAGCATTTGCCAGTTTCTGTTGTGTAAATAAATGCTCTCACTGGAGATTTGGACAGTTTGGTGACCCCCATTTCTTTTTGAGTTTGATATCTTTAGTCTAAGGGATAAAGAAGGAGACCTTACATTAGGGTATGGCTTTCCCTTTGAGTTTTCATTCATTTCAATGACAGAACATCTTCTTACTTAGATGGAACAAGTCAATGTGGGTTTGGCCTGTTTCTCTTGGATAGAGACTAAACTTTATCCTGATTTATACTAATTACAATGGGTTGTTGTCTTCTGTTCTCAAAGAGGAACAAAACGGCAGTTAGATAGGGCAGAATCCTCAAAATAGAAGGGTTTTTTCCAACTCCTGAGGCACGATGCCCTATCCAAGTTAAGCTCATCACCTCTAATTTCATCACCTTGATGGAGGTTGGAGCATCAAATTCCTCCTAATATCTTCCTTCACCGAGGGCAGAAGTTGAACTTTTAGATTCACTCCATTTTGCAATCTGCCACTTTTTTTTGTTTTTTTGTTTTTTTTTTTTTTACAACTCCATGGAGCAAGATGCTCCTCACACCAAGTACTTCTCCATTTTCCTTTTGTGTGTGGCTTCCCCAGTAGATTGTAAGCTCCTTGAAGGCAGGGATTTTCTTTTTTTATTATTAATTTCATCCCCAGTGCTTAGCTCAGTACGTGGCATATAGTAGGTGTTTAATAAATGTTTATTGGATTATTGGCATTAATTTTGAAATGGAATAAGGCTCTCCTTTCACAGTTACAGCTTTTCCCAATGACGTTGTCAAACTATTCACTAAATGCTAGTTTGATGCCTTTCTTGATTTTGTCTCTTAGGATGATTGAAATAAAGACTGGGAGGTAGAAGGTACCTCAGTGGACACTTTGTCCAACCCAATCATTTTGTACATGAGAGAAATGAAAGAAAGAAAGTTAAATTGACTTAGCCAAGGTCACAGAAGTATTATGTGTCAGAGTGAGAATTTGAACCCAGTACACAAAATTCAGCATTCTTCCCAATGTACCATATTGTCCTTCTTCCATCAACCAAATATTACTAATTTCCACCAATCACTGGCTACCTGAGGAATGAATGTTATGCTTTTCTGTTTCCTATGCAGGATCTGGAACTGTTTTGCTCAGGTAAGTGTATAGCTAGGGAGCACAACAAATAGATAAGGTTCAGAAACTGGGCCTAGGAATTCAAATCCTTCCTCAGACACTTACTAGCTCTGTGGCCTTGAGCAAGTCAGTTAAGCTCTGTCTGCCTGTCTTCTCATCTGTAAAATGGGGGTGATAGTAATAGCATCTCCCTCACAGAGTTGAGAGGATCAGTTGAGTTAGCATTTGTAAAGAACATAACAGTTTGAAGCACTGTGTAAATGCTAAGAAAAAATCAGAGAATGACAAAAATCTCTATTTTGGAAGGGACCTCAAAGGGCGTCAAACCCAACCCAAACAGCAGTTCTCTACAGGATCCCAAATTCCATAAATTCCAGGCTCTTCATCATTCTGATTTCTTTTTGTTGTTGAGTTGTGCCTGACTTTTCTGGACCCCATGGACCATAATACACCCGTCCCTCTGTGTCCCACTATCTCCCAAAGTCTAACCAAGTTCATCTTCATTGCTTCCATGTTATTATCTGTCCATTTAATTCTCTGCCATTACCTTTCTTTTCACCTTCAAGCTTTTCCGACATCAAGACCTTTTCTTTTGGGTAGATAAAGAGTCATTTTTTATCTCTTACCTAACCTTAGTTACTCAATGGTTGTTGCCTGAGAGAAACTGAAACCTGGGAAAGACTCTAGCTTAAAAGACCAAGGTCTTCCACTGCATCAGCAATCCTGGTCTATGTGTTGCCACTGGACTCAGATGTCTCTGGAGGAGAGAGTGAGGCTAGTGACTTTGTAAAGCCGTGCCTCACTTAAATCCAATTCACCTTTAATTCAAGACATCACCTTCCTGATGTCATTGGCCATCTTCATGAATGAAGGACACAGAACAAACATCTTCATATTTAAGCTTCAGCTTCAGTATTTGTCCTTCCAGTGAATATCCCAAATTAATTTCTGTAAGTATTTCTTGATTTGATCCCCTTGCTGTCCAAGGGACTCTCAAAAGTCTTCAAAATCATTGAAGACAGCACTCAGCTTTCATTATAGTCCAATTCTCATAGACATTGGGGCAGCAAGGTGGCACAATGTGCCAGGTCTGAAGTCAGGAAGATTCATTTTCCTGAATTAAAACCTAGCCTTAGATAGTTACAAGCTATATGACCCTGGACAAGTCACTTAACCCTGTTTACCTCAGTTTCCTCTTCTGTAAAATGAAATGGAGAAGAAAATGGCAAACCATTCCAATATCTTTGTCAAGAAAACCCTAAGTAGGGTCACCAAGAGTCAGACATAGCTGAAAACCAACTAAACAACGACAACTTGCAAGCATACATTGCTACTGGAAAAATCATAACTTTAATTACACAGACTATGGTTGGCAAAATGATATCTCTCCTTTTTGCCCAATATGATGTCCAGATTTGCCAAGGCTTTCCTTCAAAGGATTAATTATCTTTTAATTTCATTACTTCAGTCACCATCTGCAGTGATCTTTGACCCCAAGAATATAAAATCTGACACTGTTTCTATTTCTTCTACTTCTATTTGCCAGGAAGTTAAGGGACCAGTTGCCAAGATCGTTTTTTCTTTCTTTTTTTGTTAAATTTCAATCTAGCTTTTATACTTTCCTTTTTCACTCTTATCAAGAAGTTTCTTAATCCCCTTTCCATTTCTGCCATCAGAGTGCTATCATCTGCACATCTAAGATTGGTAATATTTCTCCCAGTTTGGCATTTTGCTTGAGATAGTCTGCCTATGAGTTAAATAAATAAGGTGACAATATATAGCCTTGCCACACTCCTTTTCCAATCTTAAACTAATCCACGGTTCCATGTTCAGTTTTAAACATTGCTTCTTGGCCCACATATACGTTCCTGAGCAGACAAATAAGATGATGTGGTATTTTTATCTTTTTGAGTATGTGCCACATTCTGATTACATTTTGTAAAATCATTCATGTATCAAGGTCCTATCTTAAAACGTGTCAAGATCTCAATACCCTCTCTCACTTCCAAACATATACCCTAAATACAATCCCCTGAGTCACCTCAAAGCAAAACTTACAGGAATGGCAAAAGTTATTTTTCCCCCTGGAAAAGAGTTTGAATATACACCAATCTCTAATTCTGTGTCCCCCACCCCATCATGAATCAGTAGTACCAGTCTCCAAACCTTGACCTGCACATCGAGTTCTCTCTGTTTAATGCCCTGTCTTGCTTGATCCAGATAGAAACTTTATAAAAAAAGAGTGACTTATTTTGGTGCCCCCTTTTCAACTGTGGCCCCAGTGCCACCTGATACATAATCGCTTTTCTTCACTGCTTCTTTTTACTGTATTTCCTTTTAATAAAACTAGCTTGCTTTCATTCCTGTCTGCTGATTCCATTTTCCAAGCTATGTTCTATGCTGCAATACTTCATGCCTCCTTGGACTGCCCTTTGTAATCCAGACTCTCATTCAAATCACAATAAAACAACATGATGCCAAGAAATGAATACAATATTCTAGATGGCATTTCAGTAGGGCAGAGGACAACAGTTCCTTAGTGCTGGACTCTCAAATAAAGGCTATTTAACATGCGTTTTTTTGATTACCTTATGATTCATATTGAATGGATCATCCACTAACACCCTCAGATTTTTTCTCAGAAAGTGTTATCAAACCACGCTTCTGCTAGACACTTAATGATTAATTTCTTGTAGCTACTCACAGTCCATTTACTACAGAAATCGTGAAGGATTCCACATTCCTGAGAAATGTCATGTTTTGACATAAATTAACATTTTTGCCTAGAATTCTCATTAGAAGACCAAAGGGAGAATGAGTCATAGATAAGGTGCATCCTTTATGCACATAAAGAGCATGCATTAGGAACTGTGTCAGAAAAAGACACCACAGGGAAAACTTATAGTCTTCCAGAAAAATAGGGAAGGTGAAAATGGGTCAGATTTTTCTCTTTTTCTCATCAAGGGGATGAGCTTATATTCACATGACCATTCTTATTTGAACTCACTTATATAAGATGAATAAAATTCAAGTAACCTTCTGCTTTACCCTCCCTCTTCAATTCATTAGACTAAAATTCAGGAGATGTGGATTTTGATCCCAGTTCCAAATTTTTAATCCCTCAGACTACTCAGTCTTTCACTATCTATCATCACAAAGTATTCTGCTCACTTCACTTTGCAGTATTTACATATACAGCATTTTTATAAGACTAGCTTGAAGGTTTAGGTGACCAGAAAATAGTTACATCTGAAAGATAGAAAACAGATAAAATTTTAGTGGGAATATAGTATTGGGATGAAAACAATGACTGATGGGTAAGATAAAGTAAGTCTCTCAGCAGCCTGACTTTCTGCCTTAAAGGCAGAAAGAATCCTAAAGTCCAATGAAGTTCCCCAAATCTTTAAGCAATGTCTGTTGCAGAAGAAATTTTAAAAAAACAGCAACTATCTTTTGTCTTTAGAAACATGAGTTTGGATTTCACCCACACACAACCTACCTCCAAAATAAATAATACTTGAAAAAAACTTTAGAACTGCCACCCAAGACCAAACTTTCAACGTAATTACCAAATTTCAAAGGAAAGGTAAGAAAGTCTTTCATCTGTAATCACCATTATTGCAAACTTCAGAGCTTGTCAGTTATGGGCAGAATAAATGTGTATAATTTAGCTTCTGGTGTAGTTAATGTTTCTGTCTTTAATTGTTCTGCTTTTGCTTGAAGAACACAGAAGGCATTCAAATGTCCTAGTCCTTTGTTCTTTATACAGTCTTAAAAATAATGCTGTCTCATGCTTACCTCATGTTGCAAAAGAAAACTCTGAGCCTCATAAAAAATATCGTTCTTATTGGATCACTATTTTAGGATGGGTTTTTTGGTTTGCTTTGGTTTGAAGGCATTGTGGTTGTGGGGTTGCAGTTTTTGTTTTTTGCCTGCTTTCTAAATGAAGGAAATCAACATGGTTTAGGATCTTCAGAAGCCTGTTTAATATACATACATACATTTATATGTGTATATGTATGTATATGTATATATATATATTCATTTCGCATATATGAAATTAATTCATTACGGAAAATTCACTGATAAACTTGGTGTTTTTTTAAAAGGACAAATTAAAAAAATAGAAGGAAGAACATGAATGAAGAAAAAAGCCAAAAAGAAAGGCACAGACCTGTGGGAATTGCTTCAGTGGGCCTGCCAGACAGGGAAGAGAGAACGCTGAAGCTAAACTAGCACTAGAAAGTTCTGTACGAACCTTGGATAAATTATTTCACTCAATAAGGTTTCTCTGAGTCTCAGTTTCCTCATTCATAAAACAATGGCTTTGTAATAGATGATATTAAAGATTCTTTCCAACTCTTAACAGTCTATACTACAGAAAAATAGCTTTGAATTCCAAAATAATTATTATTTTTCTTAAATCTGCATAGGAGAAGAGATCAAAAATCGAGTCAGCAAACATCTATTACATATTTACAAATTGCCAAGCATAGTGCTTGTCCTCAAAAAGTTCATATTTTTATGAGGAAAGATAACGTGTAGTAGGAAGGGCATGGTGGAGAAAGATGTCCAGAGAATTACAATTGTAGCACTGAGAGAAATGATGACATGGCTGGTCTGAGTACTTTCCTTAAAATAAAGTTTGTGGGAAGAACTGACCAATCAGAGGATGAGATCTCCAGTTTGCAGTGAACTTCCTGGGACTATGAGGAAAGTCCAGAGAGTCAGGAGTGGAATCCAAATAGTAATGAAGATGTGTTTGACTTGGGCACCTTCCTTAAGATGGAAATTTCATTTTTAGAACCATGTAGTTCCATTATCATCATCATCATCAACATTGACACAGCCACCACCACCAAAATCCTACCATTCCCACCATCGCCATCGTCACCGTCACCATCATCATCATCCTCACCATCCTCATCATCACAAACATGTGTGTAGAACCTGGGCATCATGCTAAGCACTTTACAAATGTTATCCCGTTGAATCCTCACAATTGTTCTGCCTTGTAGGTGCTATATTATCCCCATTTTTAGAGTTGAGGAAACAGGGGCAAACAGAACTTAAATGACTTGCCCAAATTCAAAGAACTAGGAAGTTTCTGAGGTGGAATTTCAATTCAAGTCTCTCTGACATAGTATTCTATCCATTAGCTGCCTAAATTTTGGGAAGCAGAACAGAAGATTTTAATCACTCCAATTTGAAATGGGTTAGCTAGAACCATCTAAAAAATCAAGGGAGGTAACAGTGAGAGACCTGGACAAGGGGTTCCTGGAAAAGATGACTGATTTATGAGAATAACTGCTACGGTGGGTAAGAAAACATCTGTTCATAAACATTTTAAGACAGGAAGGAAAGCTGAAAATCTTAGTTAAGCTCCTTAGTCTTCTTATCTCCTATCTAGAACTTCCACAATGACTAATCCAATAAAATGGATCTGTGGGGCAGAATAGTGCATCCTTCCCCTCAGATCAGAAGCTCCTACAGCCACCTTCCTCTTAAAAGGAACATTCTGCTTTCAACACTCGGCAGCCAAAAGAAAGGAACTTTCTCCTTCCGAAGAGAATCTTAAGTTCACAGCCTTTCTCTACTTCCTCATTTTCTCTCGTGGTTCCTTTTCTGGGACCTTGCATAATCACAGAGTGCAATCAACTGAACTATTAATCTTTATTAATATGGTAATGAATTGGGAGGTAAATACAAGTGGGGAACAATACGAGAAGTATTATGTTTCAGCATTAATTTAGTTAGAGTTCAGTTCATTTTACTCTCCTTCCTGCTGTCCCTTATTGTCAAGAGAAACCTTTTCTTCTTTCTAATCAACCCCATATTCATGTCCAGGCCAAGGCCAAGCTCTGTTTCATCTCTGAAGATTTCCAGAGAAGTTGAATCTATTTTATGGGGCTCACATATATCCTCTCTGATTTCAGATCAATATCGTTACCCTAGAAGTCACTGAACTTGGCTGCTGGCTTCTGAGGTCTGCTCCTGGGAACTGTCTACTCATCATTAACCAGCTACAGTCCTCTTGGATTAGGTTCCATATAAATCTCTTTGAACTGTCCTTGCTCTTAAGATTTCCATAGCAGGCTATCCTTACTCTTCCATTCTTCACTCCCATGACTGGGATGAGTAGTCAAAGCTATAGAGGATGACTAGTCATATGTAGAAGCCCAGCTGTTAAGTAAGAGGCAGCCCTGGCTGTCTTGGATGATGATTGGTCTAGCAAGCTTCTGACTATATCTAGGCAGTTGCTTATTCAAGGGATCTGAATATTTAAACTGGAGGGGCACCCAAACAAGAGGCAACTCGAGGACAGGTCAAGAGGCAGAAGTCAGAACCACTCCCCAAAGCAGCTAAATCCAAAAAGTAAAAGAGAAAGCTGTGCTGAGTAACATGAGGCATGATCAAGAAAACAAGTGAAAGTACTCAGTGAGGGCTAAAAGGAAAAACAATGGGTTGAAGTTAGATTTGTCTCCAGAAGGAGAATTTGGCCAGTGGATTGTCTCCATGAAGTTCTGCCTTCGTTCCTGGGGATAGTCTGGTCAACGCTGATCTGGAGGCCATTGTCTGTATAGGCCTCTTCTCATTCTAGGGAGAGGCAGGGTCCCAAACCATAGAATCTCAGAGTTGGAAGGGGCCTCACAAGCTATTGTTTCCAACCTATTCCCCCATGTAAAAGAAACATCATTATAATATTCCCAACTTAGTCATCTACTTTTTGGTTAAAGAATTCTAAGTCCATTTTACTTGTGTTGAATTCTAATTTTTGAGAACTTTTTCTTTTATTGAACTTAAATTTGTCTCTTTGCGACCCATCATGCTTAGTCTAACCTAGATTAGAAAGAGTGGGTTTTGTCCCACAAATTAAAGGTCTTTCAAGAAGTCTTGGAGGACTGTTCTCCATTTGGGAGGCCTGTCACAACTCTGTGAAGTTAGAGTTCCTCTCTCTCTCCCTTCAGCCATCTGTTGCAATCTTCATTTACCAGAGGCCATTAGCCTAGTGTTAGCTTATTCCCTCACATTGTTTCTAAAATCAGTTTTGCTGTCACTAGCATCAGTGAACTAACTGTAGTCTATGAATTAATGGAATATCGTTGCACTGTAAGAAATGATGAATATGAAGAATTCCCAGAAATTTGGGAAGACTTCTTGGAACTGATGTTTGATGACATAAAGAGAATCAAGGAAATCATTGGCACAATGTCTAAAATAATGTGAAGGACAATAATATTGAGAGGTATTAGAACTCTGATGCAATGTCCAAACTCCGAACACCAGAGGATGTAATAGCACAGATGTACATCTAGAAGGTTCCTTAAATATCAAATTTACCTCCCTCATTTTATAGATGAGGATATGGAGAAGTATATCTTTCTCTTCTCACCACAGAGGCGGTGGACCATAGGTGGAGTATGAGACATATACTATCTGACGTAGACAATATCTGGATTTGCTTTGCTTTATTGTATTTCTTTGTTTTAAAGAATTGGGGTTTTTGTCTTCTTTTTTTATTATTTCTTTGTTTCTTTTGTCTTTTTTAGAGAAAAGGAAGTTTTGGGGCATGAATAATTCTCTTTAGGTGTCCTTTTTTTTTTTTTTAAGTAAATGCAAGAGTGAAAAAATCATTTAGCAACACACAACTCCACCAGCCTTTAACCACAGCCAGTGGGATTCGCCTTCCAGGGATACTTTAGCTGCTTACTGCTGGTTAGTATCCTCCTCCTGTATCAAAACTCATTAACGTTTGGCTTGGTAAAGAGTATACACTGGATATCATAAAGGGAGTGGGTATCCTGACTTGAAAAGTCCTTGTAGTATTCATTTGAAAAATTCAAGATACTTGTGATCCTAAATTTATATTTGGTCATACCTATCTCTTCCCTCCATTACCCCACCTCAATCTTTTCCTCTACTCATGCTGCCTTACAATCTATGATGCATTTTGTGACAGAGCTCTCCCACACACCCCCACCCTTGCCCCCATGGCATGTTCTCCTTCTACATTATCTTTTTTTTTTTTTTTCAGTGTTTTTGTTTTTATTTTCTTAGGCTTAGCGGGACTCCCCTAAAATTCACTGGTCTTTGTGAAACATTGGAATTAGACTTTACAATTGAAATTCCACTGAGTTTCCTGCTAAAACCTGAAGGCTACTGAAGAAGCAAAATGATAAACTTTGACTTCAGCTGGCAGGTGACCTTTCAGGATTAAGGAGGAATACGAATTCAGAGTTAACTTTGACTGGACCCAAGACCTATCCATCATGCAGTCAAGGCCCTGCTTAGAATGCCAGGGAATTTAAGGTCTGTGTTCTAAGGTGGGATCATTTTCTCAATAAAGAAAAGGTCAACTGAGACACTCCTTCCTAGAAAATATGCCTACATATTCTTACCTTCCTTGTCATCCCATTTTTAATTCTAGGCTTATTCTTAAATCTTGGCCTATACCAAGTCATAGGTTTGTAGATTCAGAGTTAGAAGGGACCTTAGAAGTCATCTAGCCTAATTTCCTCATTTGGCAAAAAAGGAAACACCTCGGAGAGGTTAAACATACCTAATTTCCTAAGGTATACTCAACAGGATCCAGAGACACAGCCCTCTCAGATGTTGTACAAACAAATATTCCCTCTTCTGGTTCCAGGCATTTTCTCTGCCTGTTCCCTGTTCCTGGAATGCTCTCCATCTTTCTCTGTCATTTCTGAACTCTCTAACTCTCTAGATTTCTTGAAATTGCAACTAAAATCTCACCTTCTACAGAAATGCTTCTCTAAGCTCCTCACAATTTCAGGGCTCTCTGTAATTTAGTTATTTCCTATTTATCCTGCATCAAGGTCAACTACCATACTGATGGTAAGTTCTTCAATTGGAAATTTTGAAAGGCTACAAGCCAAGACCAAAGTGGAGGGAGTGTTGCTGCATGATTTTCTGTTTGCAAATGACTGCACCCTCAATGCATCCTCTGAAGCTGAGATGCCACGAAGAATGGATCAATTCTCTGTTGCTTGTGTTAATTTTGGCCTAATAATCAACACCAAGAAAACACAGGTGCTCCATCAGTCACCACCACACCATCCACACAAGGAACCATCAATTATAACAAATGGAGAAGTTTTGAATGCTGTGGATAAGCTCACTTACTTTGGTAGTATACTTTCCAGGGATGTACACATTGACAGTGAGGCTGACACATACATTACCAGAGCTAACTCAGTGTTTGGGAGGCTCCAAAGAAAAGTTTTGGAGAGAAGAGGTATTAGACTGACTACCAGACTGAAGGTCTACAGAGCCGTTGTGCTGACCTCATTGTTGTGTGCCTGTGAAACCTGGACAGTCTACCAGTGTCATCCCAGGAAACTGAAGTGCTTCCATTTGAACTGTCTTTGGAAGATTCTGAGGATCACCTGGCTAGACAAGGTACCAGGCACTGAAGTCCTTGCTCAAACTAAGCTGTCAAGCATTCAGACTATGCCTCAGAGAGCCCAACTCCTATGGGCTTGCCACATTATTCGCATGCAAAATATATGCTTGCCAAAAAGACTATTTTATGAAGAACTTGTATGGGACAGGCAATCACATGGTGGCCAGAAGAAGTGATACAAGGACATTCTCAAGGTCTCTCTCAAGAACTTTGGATTTGACTGTGCAACATGGGAGACATTGGCAAAGGAGCACTCATCAGGGTATGCCCACATAAGAAAAGGTACTGTGCTCTTTGAGCAAAGCAGAAGTGAGACAACACAAAGTAAGCTCCTGATATGCAAATTTGGGATATCTACCTGAAATATTCACATGGACTATGTGTGCCCAACCTGTGGTAGAACATTCTGAGCTCAAATTGTTCTGATCAGCCACAGTTGGACACATTGAAATTTCACTTTACGATGATGATGTCGTTTTGTCAAGGAAGGGCAACAGTCAACCAAACATTGATCCTGCATATGGGTTACTTTGGATGTATTTGTTTGCACATTCTTAGATAGAAAGCTGCTTGAAGCAAGCACTGTTTTGTCTCTTTTTGTATTCCCATACTTGGCAAGTAGTAGGCACTTAATACAAGCTGAATAATTGATTAAATGACTCTCCAAAGGCCATATGGATTGGTAGCAAGAGAATAGGGATTCAAATTCAATTTGGCTCTAAATCCAACATTCATTCTCCTGTGCCATGAATTGGTTGTTCTGAAGTAAAAACTACCTCAAAAAGTTTTAACTTATACATTGATAATTTTATAGGCTGTCAGTGTACTCTGTTTCATCCAAGATCAGAATTATCATTTTCAATTCCAAGTCAATGAGTATCCATTCATTGTGTTATCTGCTATATAGACCACTCTGCCCTCAAGAAACTTATATTCTACTGGGATGATTACTCTGTACATAGATAAGTAAATACACAATAGAGTACAAAATAGATTCAAAGTAATTCTGTGTGTAGGGCAACTAAGTGGTGTGGGAGTTAGAATGTCAGGAGTCTGCAGAAACAAATCCAGTCTCAGACACTTAACCAGTAGGCAAGTTACTTAACCCTGTTTACCTCAGTTTCCTCATCTGTAAAATGAGCTAGCGTATCATTGCCAAGAAAACCCCAAATGGGGTCCCAAAGAGTCAGACACAACTACTTAACTAATTACAACAATTTTGCGTGAGAAAAAACACTAACAACAGAGAAAATTAGGAAAGATCTCTTACAGGACTCTTGAACTACCTCAAATGAAGCTGAGAATTAAAATAGATGGAAGTGAAGGAGTATATTCGAGGCCTGAGGGATAATGTGTAAAGAGGCACCAAAGTGGGAGGTAGAAAACCAAATACAGAAAACCAGCAGCTCCCTTGAGCTCAGAAGTCAGAAAACAGAAGGGTGAATAAAAAAGCCCTCTTAAAAAAGAGTTGACTATGAACTTGCATTTTATCCTAGAGGTGATTGACAGCCAATGAGACTTAGTGAGTGGAGAACTGACTTGTTCTGACTTAAGAGAACTTCAATTTGGCTCTTGTTAGGAGGATAAATTTGAGTGAGAAGGCTGGATTCCAGGAGGCCAATCAGTAGATTATTACAGTATAAGAACTGATAAGGACCTGACTAGGTCGGTAGGGTTTTAGTGGAGTGAAGGGAATAGAATGTTGAGGAATCAAAATTCACAAGACTTGGCAATTGATTGAATACTGAAGGTGAAGTAGAGTCATGAGGTAAGGATGGCCGAGATGGCAAATCTTGGTGAGTGGAAAGATATCATCCAAAATAATAAGGATTTTTTTAAAAGACATAGGGATTGAAGGAGGTGAGAAAAGTGAGTTCTGATTTGGAAAATTTGAGTTTAAAATGCCCAAAAGACATTCAGATAGAGGTGTTCCAAAAGCAGTTGGCATATGGAACTGGAGATCAGGGGAAAGGGGTACCAGAGGCATCTTCATAGGACTTTAGATGAGTCTGTGAGAGCTGATGAGATCAACAAGTATGTGTGGAGAGAGCAGATAAAATAAGAGAATTCTAAGTTAGATGATGTATTCGATTCTCTTACACAGTAGTGAAAGTTCACCTCTTTAGTCTGATTTAGACAATCCAGAGAATCAAGAAGTTGGAAGGGGTCTCAAAAAAAATTAATTCTGTCATTATTTGAGCATTTAATTTGCACCTATTATATGCCAGGTGAGAAGGTAGATGACGCAGTAGATAGAGTGCTGGGCCTGGAGTCAGAAAAGCAGTCCTGCTTCTAAATTCATATCCAGCCTCAAACACTTATTAGCTATGTGACCCTGGGCAAATCTCTTCACCCTGCTTGCCTCAGTTTACTCAACTGTAAAATAATGTAGGGAAGGAAACAGCAAACCACTCCAGCATCTTTGCCATGAAAATGTCCAAATGAGACCATGAATACTCGGACTGAAAACACAACTAAACAGCCACATATGTCAGATACTCTTTAAGTGTTTGAGGAAACAAAGAAAGGCAAAAACCAAACAAACAAACTTCTGCTCTCAAGGAGCACACCATCTAATGGGGAAGATAACATGCAAACAATTAAATACTTGGAGGATGTATACTGGATAAAGGAAGTAATCAACAGAGAGAAGGCACTAAAATGAAGAGGAATGCGGAAAAACTTCCTTCTACCTGACTCAGTCAGAATTCTGATCAAGAATTCCTTCCATAGCATATCTGAAAAGTGGTCATCCCACCTCTACTTCCAAGTGAATATTTATTAAGTGTCAATTGATTACATCAACACCTTTTGGCTAGGTCCCAGATATACACATGTAGCAAGGAGAAGACAATAACATGTATCAAATTAGACATTATTTGTAAAACTTTATAAAACAAATTGTCCAAGATTGCACACTTGTTATGTGTTAGAGCCAAGGCTCGAACCCAGGTCATCAAGGTTATCTCTCCATCATTCCATATTGTCTTCCATAGCAAGATTCCTTATACCTATCTTTCTATTCTTATCCTCTCTGGGGAGTCCTAAGATATGAATGAAAAGCCAAACTCTAAGTAATTTGCCTCCAGGGTTCTGGGGTCAGGATGTGATGAGTCTAAAAGTACAAGAAAAAGAGCTTAACCTCGATTGTTAGAGAGTAGGCCCACCCAGTACTGAACATAATCACTGAGTGTCTGAGTCCATATCAGAAGGGTCCCCTAGTGGAAGGGACATGGTTCAGTGTCCTAGCCCCTAGGGTCCAGCAGTAGTTGTAATATGGAAACAAAATGAACAGCAGTCCCTCCCTTCAAGGGTTTCCATTAATTCTTTAAAATCTTTAGTGAAGGGAAATCACCACTTTCTACAGCAACCCCTTTCATTCTTAAAAAGCTGTAGCAGTTTCCAAGGTGTTTTTCTTCAAGTCCACATAAAATTTGTCTTTGTACAATTTCAACCCATCCTTATTCTAGTCTCTTAATCCTGCCTGTCCCCTACTTTTTATCCACGACTCTTCTACTCTCAGCATGATGTGGGTCTTTCACACCTGAACCATAACTATTTTTAGTGATACCTTTAATTTTGTGTCCAAGACCAAGTTATCAAAGTTATATTTATTGACAGATAAGAAACATTCAGGAAAACATAGGAAAAGAGGAAATCAAATAAATAAATCAAAAGATCATGTGTACAATAGATATAATGACATACAAGAAAAATACACTAAAGCAGACTATACTAATGAATACTTCCTTTGCCCCTTAAGGACTCCAGAGAGTGGGGTAGGATGGAGCAAAATTGTTTGGGAACCTCATGCTCTGAAAATCCTTGAGTCACTTTATGCTCACATCAATCTAGGGGTTGTAAGGAGGACGAGTGCTTTGCATTTACCTTGCCTATTCAGACCAATATTCTCTCATAAAAAGGACCCAAATTACCTCTAAGCCTGTGCTTGTAGTCTGATGATTCTGCTTATTTCTAAGTAAGTATCATGCTTTCAATTGTGTTTTTCTCTATAATGATGATTTCCTGCTTGCTTTGGAGGCAAAGGATTCCTGGGGCTTTGTAAGGAAAGGAGCTCTGGTTCCTATCCCAGAACTCTTAAAGACTTTGTGTCCATGCTCCTCTTAACATGCTCTGAATGGTTTGTGTCCCTAAGTGGGCTTTGGCATTTCCCATCACAGTTCACAGAATGACAGAATTTCAGAGCTGCAAAGACCATCAGCAGCCAAGTCCAGTCTGTACTTACACACCGGTTCCATTGCAACGTGAAGCCAACCTTAGCTTAAGGAGTTCCAATGAAGCCAAACTTCCCAACTGCAAGCATGGTTTGTATTGGGATTGTAAAGAAGTATTTTGTTTTGTTTTATTTTTATTCAGATCATTCCTAAATTTGTTTCCTTGTTACTTCTACCTATTTCTCCAAGTTGTGAGACCAAATGGCCCAATCCAAATTTCCTATCCCTTTGATAACCCTACATATCACTGGAGTAATCATCATATCTCCCCTCCTTCTGCCCACCACCAATCTTTTCTTCTTCAGATCATAGATCTCTTCATTTCATGTATCCTTGTATAGCATAGATTCAAGACTCTTTATCATCCTTCTTGGAGAGTCTACAGGCTATCAACACCCTTCTTAACCCATGGTGTCAAAATTGAACCCAATGATCCAGAAGTTGTCTGATCAAGGAGTACAATGGAAGGATCATTTAGTGTATGACAGTAGGACATATATTGTGCTAGAATTTGCAAAGGTCTGAGTTCAGATCTTACCTCAAACACTCCATAGATACACCTGGGCAGGTTTATTGACATCTCTTAGCCTTAGTTTCCTCACCTGTAAAATAGAAATATTAATGACACCTTTATCACAAGGTTGGTGACATTTAAAAAGTTCCAGAGACATAGTTTCTGGGTAATCATTTTATTAATAATGCTAGGAGTTTTGTTTTGTTTTTAAATAAAAGAGTTCAGTGGTGCTCTAGAATGCCAAACGTACTCAGGGTAGCAGGCTCACAACTTACATGCTCTTGGAAAAATGAATGTTCCAGATTGTGGCAATCAACTCTAATTGGTTAACAATGAAAGAAATAATATCATAATGAAGGTCTTGAAGTATGTGCCACTAAGCATCCAAATCTTGGTCAAAAATACTTATCAATTTCCTTATGACCCATCTGACAAAAAGAGAGACTTCACATTTTCTCAGAGTTGAGTATACACAATGAACAGGAATCCACTCATTCACCTAAACTCAGAATTTCTTTTTACTTGTCTTTGATTAGATCTTAGTCTGGGGAAGTCTTTGTCCAAGATTTCCCACATTGGTTAATTTCTGGATGAGGAAGTAGAAAAGAGGGAAAACCTTGGTCCTGATTCATTTAGTTATTAATACAAACAAGAAATAACTATTTCTCTCAGGTTATTATATGGACCAAAGAAGATGAAATACATAAAAACACTTTTTAAAATTACCCTAGTGGTCTTTGGGTCAAGAGTGCCTCTCACCTCTTTTATTAATAAGATGCTAGTGTTATTAATAAAAATGTGTGCCCAGTAACTAGCCAGGATGATATTATATAGGAAGACAGATATGCAGTCATAGGCATTTAGATTTAGAGTTCCAAAGGACCTTAGAGGCCATAACCTAACTTAGAGGTAGATAAATTGAGACCCATGGAGGTTAAGTGACTTCTGTAAGGTCACATGGGTAGCAAATGAGAGAGCTGGCTTGGAACTCACATCCTCTACCTCTTAGATTCAGCCCTCTTTCTACTACTGCACCATGCTGACTTTCACCCTTCCTTAAGTCTATTAGCTAAAAAAAAAAACTCTTCTATTCAAAGGATATACTAACAGTTTCAAGCACTTGAGCCACCATTTGTCTGACCCTGTGGTTTCAAGCAGGAGATCTGCTCAGTTCTCATTAAGAGAGACACATAAAGTAGCCACTGTCACAGACTCCACCATACCATTAATGGAGAAACGAAGAAGTTATTTAATTACGGCACCTGTAGGGGAGAGAGGATGTTTCCCAGCAAACTCTAACAGACCTGAGAGTCACTTTCAGTCTCAACTAATTAAGAAAGTGGGACCAGGAACCTGATTATTTACACACAACCTTCCAAGTCACCTTGCCATGAGAGATGGTGTCCTGTCTTTCCTACAGTTGCTAACAAGTGTATAGATTTTAAAGAAAAGAAGGAAAAGTGGGGACAGAGTGTGATTGGGGTAGTGATTACGAGCCATCTCAAGAGCTGGAGAAATACCAAAGTGATCTCAAAAGGAAAAATGTCACCAAGAGGGAAAAGCAAAGCTTTGTGATTCAACAGACCTAAGTACACTGACTCTAGAAAGGAACCGATCTCACACTTAGTGAGCTACATATACCTATAACTGGAAACTAACAAGCCCACTCACTGAGCCTTTTCGGTAGGATTCTAAGAGAGAAAAAAAATTCTTATTGTTCTTTATAGAGTATCTTCTCTAGCTTTCATATTCACCTCCCTCCTCTGGACTCAGTCCTTTAGACTGAGCTAAGGCATCTACCTCCTGAAGTCAAGGTCAAAATTTCAATATTAGTGGGTTCCCTTTACAGTAGAGAACCAAACTCACCCTCTCTAGTACAATTTTTTCACTCCACGTCCAGTTCGTGCCTTCAGAGTTCGCAGCTACTGCTTCTTTGAAAAGGAGGCTGGAAAACGTTCCTCTCCTTTTTATGATTCAGTTCAGGACTGGCCTCTCCCCTGCCAGGGTGTCCCAGCTGCAGCTGATTCATCATTGCCGGCATACCCTTAAAGAAACCAACCACTCAGTTTACTCACCAGCAACACTGGATCTTCGACCATTAGAGTCCGAATAGATACTGGACATGATCAAATCTGATTTCTTCATTTTATATATGAGGAGGAAACTGAGGCATAAGTTCATATACTTAAGTCTGGCAGGGCCCTCAGAAGTCACTTTACAACGACTTTTCATTTTGCAGATAAGGAAACTGAGTGCAGAGAGGCTGAGGGATTTGCCCTGCCAGCCAGTTAGTAAATATCTGAGGCAGTGAAGTGGCATGCCCTTTGTCACAGAAGTAATAAGAAGCAAAGCTGAGATTTGAACCTAGGCCATCTGACTCAAGATCAAAGGCTCTTTCCACTATGCCTTGCTGCCTGCCTAGCTCCCTTCCTCATTGACTAGAACTGAAGTGACTCTTTTTCTCTTTTCTTTTCTCCTTTCTATGCCTAGAGTTTGGTGCAGACTCTGGCATATAGTAGGCATCCTTCAGTTACTTAGTGGCAGAGCTGGGACTAGAAATGGGGTCTTTCACTACTGAGACTAATGGTCTTCCTACTAGGCTGCTCCTTCTGATTAGTACATATTTACTGGAATAAAAGAAAACTACACACACATATATATGCATACACACATGTAAACCGACAGACACATATAGACACACAACACACCCTGAACTTAATAAATATTGGTTGAATTGAACTTAATTTTTAAAAGTCTGTGAAAAGTGTGTTATAGGGGATAGTGAGAATAAGCAATATCTGTGTTTAACCTCTTCCCTTCTCCCACCCATCCACTAGTTGTGTAACTTTGGGCAAGTCAATCTCAATATTCCAAGCAACTCTCTAAGATGTTAAATTGTAAAAGAGTTTGCCAGTCATCCTAAGGAGAGGAAGCTCTCTGCACAGATGAAATTACAGATCCAATCAATTTAATTGCTAAATTAACCCCAGAAATGGGCAGCTAAGTGAAGTAGCAGATAGAGCTCCAGACCTGGAGTCAAGGAAGATATAAGTTCAAATACCCACTCAGACATTTACTAGTGTGTGACCTTGGGTAAGTCACTTTACCCTGTTTGCCTCATTTTCCTCCTCTAGAAAATGAACTGGAGAAGGAAATGGCAAACCACTCCAGTGTCTTTGCCAAGAAAACTCCAAATGGGGCCACAAAGAGTCAGATACAACTGATCAACAGCAAACAAAAAACACGTAGGAAAAACTTTTCCATGAAAACCTAATTTGTATGACTGCACAATCCATAAGAACTTAAATCATGGTCATAAATATCACTCCTGGAATTGGGAACCAGAAGAAAATTTAGAAATATTCTCAACAAATCCAAGAGGCATGTATTATTATTATAGATCTGTAGTGTGTAAGGTACTGTCTTCTAAGCAGAAAGTATGCATATACATATATGTATTTCATCTATGTACATACATATATAGTTATGAATATTTTAATATAATAACTCAAAGAGAGTAAAAGCACTAACCACTAGAAGTCAAGAAAGCTTCCCATAGTAGGCAGCACATGAGCTGAACCTTGAGGGAAGCTAGAGTCTACAAGGCAGTACGTTCTAATTCTAGGAGCAGGTATAACTTCTGTAAAGGCGCACAGATGAGAGATGGAGAAATGAGTTCTGGGAACAGGAAATACAATAGTTTTGTAGGAACATCGGATCTACAAAGGGGAATAATGTGCCATAAAACTGGAAATATAGGCTGCAGGCATTTTAGAAAGGACTTTAGCTGCCAAGGTTAGTTGATATGTGAATTCAGAGACAATAGATAGACTCTAAGGGTTCTTCTGAAGGTGAGTGACATAGTTAGTCTTGGACTTTAGGAAGTTATTTTGACAGCTAAGTGAGGCAATAATTGGAGAAGGTCTCATTTTCAATATATATATATATATATATATATATATATATATCTACGTCATATATGTGTAGACATATGCATATAGAAATGACTAAAATTTATATGAATAAAACCCAGTCTCCAATTGATAAATGGATGGAGAATATAAATGGGCCAAATCTCTCAGTAGCCATATAACTTAAATTCTCAAAAACCAGTACTAAGAGAAATTCAAATTAAAGTGATTCTGAGGTTCCATCTCATATTCATCAGAATAGCAAAAATGACCAAAAAAAGGAAATTTACAAATATTGCAAAGACTGTTGGGAAAACTGGCCCATGCACTTTGGGTGAGGCAGTGAATTGCTCCAGCATTCTGAAAAGTAACTTGGAACCATGCCTCTTAAAGGTTGCTAAACAAAGCATAGCTATCCTTTGACCCAGCAAAATCAAAAGAATTGATAGGAGAGGGTAAAGAGTGATTTAAGACTCCAATTAGGAAGCCGTTGTAATAATGTCAGTGAATAGTGAAGAAAGAGTAAACTAGCTGCTGGGAGGATTTAGGGCATAGGGAAGAGGGGATTTGTTTTACCTGACTATTTTTATGTTTATTTATTTATCATATATTTTGCTGTTTTATTTTCCTTTCTACCAGTGGGCCAGCAAGGCAATGTAGGGAGAAAAAAGTTTGTTCACTGGAAAAGAATATATTGAAAAGAATAGATTGATCAGGGTAAAGAGTGGTTTGGGAATCCAAGTAGAAATCTTTTGTAAGTAGTTCATGTGAGGGGTGATAAGGCCCTCATTAAGGGGGCTGCTATATAAGTGGAAAGAAAGGGACAGATACAATATATGTAGTAAAGGTAAAATTATTCTTTCACAAAGCCTTAACCTAGCTCATTCTGAAGCACCTAGATTGGACCACAGTATGTCCCTGCCCAAGCGCCAACACTCTATAACAGGTGTTGTGATTTAGGAAACTTAATAAAGATACTTTTTGTTCAGTCATTTCAGTTGTATCCAACTCTCTGTGACCCCATTTGGGGTTTTCTTAACAAAGACACTGAAGTGGTTCGCCATTTCCTTCTCTAGCTTGTTTTACAGAGAAGGAAATTGAGGCAGACAGAGCGAAGTGACGTGTCCAAGGGCATATAGCTAGTAAGTATCTGGGTCAGATTCATTGTCCTGACTCCAAGCCCAGTGCTTTATCCACTGTGCCACCTAGCTGCTTTGATAATTATTCTGGAATGTAAGCTGCTTCCTGATTCAATGTCTTGTGTTTTGCAAATTGTATTGACTCTTTCCAGCTTCTCAGAAGGTTGCAGGAAAGCATACCACTTATGTCCTAAAAGTCAAAAGGGCAGCCTAAAAGTGTCCCTGAAGCCCTCAGGAACTGTGGAGAGGAAGAACCAATGTAGCTTCCAATATATTCAGTTCCAAAGCATATAATTTACTGAAAGAACCCAGACTATTCAGACTAAAGAACTTGATGTCATTTGTTCCTTTATGTTATGAGATTTCTAATCAAGGTCAAAGGCAGTCCTTGACATCCCTAGTACAGTGCTCTTTGCTAGGTGCTGACAGGCTGAGAATTAGTCAGGCAGATCTCCCCACATCTAAGAGTCTGAATGGAACTTCAAAGGAAACAGGAAGATAACATAATAGCAAATGAAGAAGCAGAATATTCTTTCAGAATCATGGGGGGAAGAAAAAGAAAGTTTAACATGGGGGAAACAAAGCAAAAGTCCCTCATTTGTTAAGAAAAGAAATATTGAAGGCCTTCTTTATATCTGACCCTCAGGATCATATCATGAGAGCCAGAAAAGAAAAACTGAAAGGAAAATGGGCTTTTTTTTAGACTAGGAAATCACAGGAATGAGAGGAAGGAAAGAAAGCATTCATTAAGCACCTACTAAGTGCAAGCCATTATGTTAAGCACTTTACAAATATCTCAGTAAAATATGAGGGCATGGAGTATTTCAGTTTTGGCTTTCCATTCATGGCATCTAGGGCACCTAAGTGGTTAGAGCAGCAGACCTGGAGACAGGAAGATCTGAATGACCCTGGGCAAATCATTTAACCCTGTTTGCCTTAGTTTTTCTTGTGTGTAAAACAAGCTGGAGAAGGAAATGCTTAACCACACCAGTAACTTTGCCAAGAAAACCCCAGATGAGCCCACAAGAGTCTGAAGGGACTGAACAACTGGAAAAACAGAGCATCCTGACCATAGTAGGAGCTTGATAAATGTTGGCTGGTGAACCTCCCCTCTGAAACCTTCTCTGTTACTCTGGCCATTATTGCATTTAATGATCAGTCTTATCTTGAAAATATCCACAGCGGAATGGCACCAAATCCTTGAGATTCAGTAACAAAGGGCGGTTTAACTGTCAGAAACAAAGAGAGTTAAATTTGGCAAAAAGCTGCTTTGCTCATTGACATCATCACCAAACCCCCACTGCATTCAAGGCACAAAAAGTCCCTGACTTCAATAAAATTACATTCCACCAGATGGATCAATGCACATATAGTCTTGGCCATTTCATTCCCTCCATCTTGGCTCTTTGTGTAAATATCCCTTCCTTGCTGAAGTAAGGAGCAAAATGGAAATCTGGCAGTCACCATAATATGCAGAGATCAAATGAGTCCTGTGATTCATCCAAAGACTTGAGTACCTGTAGATTTCCTAATGTCTTTTTGGTTTGCTGGAGAAACAATCTCTCATTTCCCTTTGAAAAGCTACATTGTAACTGTCTGCCCTGTTGAATGGTGTGGATATATAGGAGTGCTATCCCAGGGACCAAAGGAAGTCATTGGCCTTGAATCTGACATCATAGACTCCGAGAGAAGGAAGAGATCTTGAAGGTCAACTATTCCAACTTCATTTTACATCAGGGGAATGTGTTCGTCTTTCACTGCCGAAGAAAACCATGACATCAGAGAAATGATGACATGACTTTCACTTGACTTTGTTTTGAGGGAGAGAGGGCTGTGCAGGTCACCAGCCTCACTTCTCCTTCAGAGCTATCTGAATCCAGTGACCAGATATTCATCAGAATGACTGGAGATGACCCAGGAGGACGCAACTGGGGTTAAGTGACTTGCCCAAGGTCACGCAGCTAGTGAATGTCAAGTGTCTAAGGTGAAATTTGAACTCAGGTACTCCTGACTCCTGCACTGATGCTCTATTCACTGCATCACCTAGCTGCCCAGTACATCACCAATTTAACTGGAAGTAAAAACTTTGAAAATATAGAGACCTGTTTGTTGAAAAGCAATCAAAATTAGGTGGTAAATGGTAAATGAAACCCAGAAAGAAGGAGTAATCTTCTGGAAGTGACACAGTCTGTGGTAGAGTTCGAATTCAAGCCTTTGCCCACATACCCATTCAAAACAGCCTTGCGAAAGTACATCCCAATCAATTTTTTGAATGTCAGCCTCTACCCCAAGCCTCCGACCTCCCAACTGCTCTTGTAGATTAAAGTTGAACATCAATTATCACAGCAACTGCAGGAGGCTGCTTGTTGGTGAGCTGAGAATTTTTAAAATGAACTACATTTCTTCCAGGGATGTAATGTTTTTGTTTTGCTTTAAATGCCAGATCCCTGTTGTTCCCAGGTCCCTACTGACAATATACCTTCCAGCTGCTTATTACTTTATATTCATTTTGTTTTATTTTAAGGGAGAAAGAAATTCATGTTTTCTGGCTTGGGAATCGACTTAGTATCCTTTCATCACAGGCAGGTTTTAATTCCAAGCATCATAAGTTTGGGGTTGGGGAGCACCTTAGAGATCACTTAATCCGAACACTTCATTGCATAAAAGAGGACTCGAAAACCCAACATGATTAAATGACTTGTTCGAGGTCTCAAAGGTAGAAAGACAAAGAGCTGGAACAGGAACCCAGGTGCTCTGACACCAAACCCAGGAGTCTAATATTGTTCCGTGTTATCTTCACATATTACAGGTGATTTTATACATGTGTAGTAAGAGTTCTTCGGACCTCAGTGTCCTCATCTGTAAAATGAAGAGTTTAGAGTAGACAGCTTTTCAAGACCAGATTGACAGATTCACTGAACAAAGAAGAAGAAACAGTTGGAGGAGACAAAGTAGTTTGGGTTTATTATTGTAAATTAAGGACCAACTCAAAATTTAGTTTGTCTCTGTAGGTTTGAAAAGGTCAGCTCTGTGGATCTGAACAGATGACATTATTTCTCTTTTCGTATAAGAGTATTTCATAATAACCCATGGGGAAAAATAATTTTCTTCTGTCAGTTTGTTGCTATATTTATTTTTGTTTTCCCCCATGCTATCTTAGATTTTTAGCACAAACCTCAAACTCACTGACTTAGCAAATTCATTAACTCACAAATGGTAATATACTAACCAGACCTCTCTCTCTCTCTCTCTCTCTCTCTCTCTCTCTCACACACACACACACACACACACACACACACACAATTTGTCCTAATTTCTTAGGTCCTCAGAAAGTCTGATACAATCAGGAAAAATGGCATGTTCCACTTGAATTGAAGTAGATCTGTGCTGTATTTCAGACTTAGATAACTTACCAGCTGTGTAACACTGGGTGAATGACTTACCCACTTTGAGCCTCAAATTCCTTATCTATGATAGGGTAAGTCACGGCCTCTATTTGCCTGGGTTGTTGTAAGACCTGACCCTTCAATCAAGTGTTTTTCCAAGTTTAAAGTCAGACAGTATTATTGTTCTAACAGGGGACAGTGTAGTATAGGGGAGACACTTCTAGACCTTCAGTCAAGAAGAACTGGGTTTGAATTAAACACCTGCCCTTTATTAGTTATATGACCATAAGTAAGTCAGAATCTTTCTTAGCTTCAGTTCCTTTACGGATGAAAACATATTTATAAAGGGGATAATGCCTAGGTAGAATACCTACCTCACAGATATTGTGAAACTCAAATAAGATAATTTATGCTAAGTTTTCCATTATATCAATATATAACTCATTTGTGATTTTTTTTCTCTATAGTCCCAGTGAAGAAAGTCCCTCTGCCATGCAAGCCTATACTACCCCTATACCTTAGCATCTTAGAGAGTTGCCTAGGATTCTCAGGTTAAATTGCTAGAGGAGTGAGTACCTATCGGAGTCTGTTGGAACTTGAATCTATTTTATGGCTATTAGGAAATGAAGAGCCAACTGGCCTAGAAGCTCTCTTTAAAGGCAGGCTGTACAACCTTACCTGGATTCCATCAAACACCCCAGGAAGACTTATCACAGGAACCTCATCACATAAATCCAGCATGGGCTCTGGTACTCCCACCTCCTCAGTACCTTCAGTGGCCTCTGTCCTTCTGACTGAAGGCTGGAGAGAGGCTCTTTACTCCTTTTGTTCTTGGCTCCTTTGTTTTTTGCTTCAAAGCCTCCATTTAAAGAGGCTTCCAGACCAGGCAGCTCTTCATTCCTTTCAGCTGTACTGCTTGGGCTGGACTCCACCATGTTCCTTTTTCCTACCTAACACTTTTTCGGCCTTCTCTTATGTCTTGTCTTACCTCATTAGATTGAAAGCTCACTGGGGATAGGCACTGTCTTTATTTTTCTTATATGTATTCCCAGCATTTAACATAGTGCCTGGCAAAATAAGCATTTATGAATGTTTGCTGACTGACTGACAGAGCTGAAGGGATAGGGAGCATAATATGCACACTAGTAAGCACATAGAAACTATACAACAAGAAAACAAAATGAAAGTTGGATACCTACATGATTATAAAGCTAGAGTATCAGTTGAGGCACATAGGTGGTACATGCTAAAATTAGAGTCAAGAAGACCTGAGTTCAAATGCATCCTCAGATACTTACTAACTGTGTGACCTGGACTGAACCCCTGAACCTCTTTCATCCTCAGGCTCTTCATCTCTAAAATGGGTACAACAATAGCACCATCTGTGCGGAGTTGTTTGGAGGAGGACATGGGAGATCTTATGGAAAGTGCTCTGTAAATCTTCAAGTGACATAAATTCTATTTACGATAACATACGATGTCAGCTCATACTTGGATTGTCTACATGCCAATCGGGAGGATGTTAAGAGGAGTAGAAGGCCATCATTCAACCTATAAGTACTTATCAAGCATAGACTGTGTGCCAAACACTAATAATGGGACACCCCAAGAAGAAGGTAGCCTTTGCAATGATGTAAATTCAGCTTTAATCTTTTGCAATCTTCCCCTTTATCTGTGACTCTGACTTTTTAGCAAATAGTAAATAAATTAGTAAATAAAGATTGGCCTGATTTTTTTTAGACTCAGAACATTGATTTTTGTTAGATATTAGAGACATTCGAGGCTTCATGGTGCCAAAAGTACTGAAAAACTGTTTGGAAAAAAATCTGATTCTTCTTCAAGGGGGAAAAGAATCCCTTAGGAAGACTGACATTCCTGGAGGTTGTGCCAGATTGGACACATAAACATCATAAACATTAATAAACTGGTCGGAGTTAATTAATTCCAAGCAATTTCTCATTTCCCTAAGAGGCACTCTGCTGAAGCCCATTAAAACACATTTTTACACAAATTTCCCAAGGATGAAGAAATTATAGCAAATGTTCTCTCTTAGTAGGAAATGAGTTTAAACAATAAAGAAAAACTTTTTTTCTTTAAAACTGTGTATTCCCTTTTAAATCTCTTTATTACATATGGAAAAAATGCTTCCTGCATTGTTTCGGACTTAGGATTTTTTGGACTTTGATTAATTTTAAATTTAAATAACAGTACCTACTATGTAATAGACAGTCTTATGTCAAACACAATAGAACTGCCTTCCTAAAGCTTTACATGGTACTGAGTTTTCTGAATTCAGAGTTGCAAGGATCCTTAGACCTTAGACTAGAGATCATCTAGATCATCAATTTCCTTTTTACCAATGGGGAAAACAAGATGAAGAAAGGTTAAATAACTTCTCCAGCGTCACATTGGTGGTAAGTAGAAGAATCAGACTTCAAAGGAATATCCTCCAAATCTAAGTCCAATTCTCTTTTCCCCTGCACCAGATTGATGACCTCAATAACTCATTCAACAAAGATTTATATGTGCCTACCCACTTGGAGCAGACACTGTGCTAAGCATTTGAGAGTACAGACATAAACAGAAAACAGTCCTTGTCCTCGAGAAACCTACCTGCTACTAGAGAGTTCTCCGTATACACATATCAGTAGATCCAAAACTTATAAGAAGACAAGGCAATGTCGAGAGAGTGAAGAGATTGGGCCAGGCTATGTGCAGGGAGCAGAATGTGAATTCCACTTTCTAGAAAGCCCAGGATTCTAGGAGCTGAAGGTGAGGAGGGAGTCCATTCAAGTCATAGGGCAGCCTGTGCATAATGATGGTCTCATATAAAGTTCCCAAGAGGCCACAGATTGGCAGGAAAGATTGATGAGCTATCATGAATGGGACATAAATGTGGTGGCAAAAGTCACACAGTGAGGAATGTTCATCAACAGCCTTATAAACTCATAAGCTTTAAAGTAGACAGAGAACCTCTGAGATCATTTAGTTCAACCTTCTCAATCAACAGATTACGCCCTGAGGGAAAATGACTTGTCCAAGGCTTTATAGCAAGTGAGTGGGAGAGTCAATATCTGAATCCAGAAAACTGCTTCCTATTCTTTCTGTTTCCTAAGCACATCTTCCAACATATGGGATACTGGAGAATAAGTAACATATCAAGAAATATACAGTAATTGCATTTGATGAGATGTTTTATTTGTAAGATAAGTATCAGAATGCATGTGTAGAGCTATAAATAACCACAGGTTTCTCAATCAAGTAGAAAAAAAAGCCACAGCCAGAAAGAATTCATACATATATGCATGTATATATATATATATATATATATATATATATATACACATACATACACATACACACACATTTATCTATGAATATGTGTATATAGACTTGATCTGGAGCTCAAGAAGATGTCTTTGCATAATACTCCCATAGAGCAAACTAGGTGGTGCAGTGGATAGTCTCATCTTCCAGAGTTCAAATCCAGCCTCAGATACTTCCTAGCTGTGTGACCCTGGGCAAGTCACTTAACTCTGTTTGCCTCAGTTCCCCATCTGTGAAATGAGCTGAAGAAGGAAACAGAAAACCACTCCAGCATTTTTGTGAAGAAAACCACAAATAGGGTCCAAAAGACTTGGAGATAACTGAAACAACTGAACACACACTGCCATTAGTGAAGAGAATGATGACTCCGTCCTCAGTACCTGTGTGAAATGTAGACTCTGTGAGAGCTAGACAGAAGAGAGATTCCTCTTCTGCTATCCACTTTCATTGAGAGACTCAGGAGAATATATATTCCATTCGAGGTCTCTTCAGGGAGAAGTCCCTGCAGAGAGAGAGAAAGATTCTGGGAAGAAGGGTGGCACATAGAGGAGCTGGAACTTCAATCATCCCTATTTCCAGCCTGTCACACTAAAGACTTCAGAGAATTTCCCCCTGATTGAGATCAGGCACTATCTACTCTCAGCTCAGCTGAGCTATTTTGCTCCCAGTGGAGGGCTCAGCCATTCTGTGTTTTCTCTGTCATGTCCTAATCAGTAGAACTTCTCTGATTTCTGAATACCATTAGTTTGGTTGAATGAGTTTATTTGTTATTCACAATTATGATAGTCTTTTGTGTAACTTACACTTGGTCAAAAAGAAAGTCAAATTTTTAGACAAATCTTGTGGTATTTCTTCCCTGTAGTCATCAGGAAAACTGACTTGAATCTAAAATAAATTCCCTAGATGAGTAATATTTTATTGGACAGAAAGATATCATTCTAGTCTACTTTTCTAAGGAGATCATAAGAGGCCACTGTTGTGACCACAATTTCCTGCTCTCCTCCAGGAAAGAATCAAAATTTCCCTTGAAAAGGCAGAGACTCCCCAAGAGCCACATTGATAAGAGCCACATTGCCAAGCCCACATGGACCATATAATCTACACAGGCAACATAAGCAAACACCTTACATATGGATGGATGAATATAAAAAGTTAGTCCCTAAAGTCAGCATTTCTACAGCCCTACAGATATTTTATTGTTCTGTTGTTTCAATCACACCCAACGCTATGAACCCATTTGGGGACTCTTTAGCAAAAACACTGGAGTGATTTGCTTTTCTTTCTCAAGCCAGTTTTACAGATGAGAAAACTGGAGCAAACAGGGCCAAAGCAAATAGTGACTTGCCCAGGGTCACACAGCTAGGAAGTAAATTTGACTTTCTTTTTGACCAAATGTAAGTTACTCAAAAGACCATCATAATTGTGAATAACAAATAAACTCATAGTAAGCATCTGAGGTCAGATTTGAACTCAGGAAGATGAGTCTTCCTAATTCCATGCCTGGTCCTTTATCCATCACCTTGCTGCCCATATATTTATATACATTCATGTGTACATATATATACGTATATACATAGAGTATGTGTGTGCACATAAATACACACATATACACATACATACAAGGGGAAAAGATCAGTGATGAAAAGAAGTCTAGTCGAATAATGAGCTAATTTTTAGTTTTCTTATTTCAGTTTTGTGTTTGCATCCCCAGGAACTAAGTCCTGCAAAGACTAGGTATTTAATAAATTCTTGTTGTCTTGGGTTTCATTGAAAAACATTACAGTATTACACTGGTCCTTTGTACCTCTGCTTTTGAACAAACTGCTATCAGCCTCACTGCCTGGGAACAGGACTGGGAACTTGCCATAGCATCTCAAGGATTCACAAACTGCCAATGTGTCACTTAATACACTATTACCTGGAAAAGATCACTCTTACAAAATTTTTCACCAGGTTCAAAGTTGTTGAGATTAAACCTGGGGAATCTGATCACAACAAATGACAATCCCTCATTATAAAGCCAACACATATCCCAAGGAGTTCAAATGTGGTTTTCCCTCCAATCCTACCTCTCCTTTCAACATAGGTAATATCTCAGTCATGTTTTAATCCCAAGGTCAATTATAGTGTACAGTATCTAAACGTCCCTACAGGGTATATTTTGCACAGTGCTTCTATTCCTTTTAATTTTATAGAAGCAACAGCTAGTAGATTAGATTTTAAAAATATATTTCAAATAATGCTAACCTAACAATTTCCTAGCACAATGGAAAGCAGATGGGTCAATTAAAAGGAATGCTTCATTATAGGAGAACATTACAACGTTACTGGATACCAAATGTAGGCCAAGTGTGGGCAGAGCTGTCCCTATTTAACAGCAATGGGGAAGTTTTTTGGCACTAGAAGTCTAGGGAGGCTTTGGTGGTGGCTGAAGATGACTTTAGCACAGGGAATGGGAAGGGGTTTAAGAGGCAGTAGTGGTGTTTGACAACAACCACCACAAAAAAGTCGATCCAAATACACATTTGCATTCAATCAACAGAAAAAGCAGCAGCAATAAATGTCTTCCCTCACTACGTGTTAGGTTTTTTGTTTGTTTTTCTGTTTTGTTTATCTTTTTCCCATTTGAACTCTTACTTTGTGGTCCACAATGTTTTTAAGCTCTTGGGACATGAAGACAGGAATGAAGGAAATAGTTTCAGCCTTCAAGGAGCTTATATTCTACAGTAGAATAGTGCTGACAAGTATACAAATAGAGAAATACAAAATATATTTTAAAACTAAATTAAAAGTGCTGGGTAGGGGTGCAGAATTTTCATACCTTTGAGGTAATCTGTAATACACTGAGGGGGAGGGAGGAAAGCATTTAATTTGGTGTCAGAAGCAAAGAATTTACAGTATACTAGCTAATATCTAAGTTATTGTGAATTTTAATAATGAGACTATGAATGTGTCTTTTTAAACAAAATCACTTCAGAAGAATGGGGTTTTTTTTTAATTTTCTGTAATAGGCATTTTAATGTTTTCCTTGTGGGTTGGAATTCCTTGGAGGGAGAAGGGAAAGACCAGAATGATTTGCCCCCAGGCCTTAAGCCCCTGTTGTTTTTGACCTTGAATGTGTGGTAGATAGGAAAAAAAAATGCAATAAACTCATACATGCTCATAATTTTAGAAGAGACATTATAGGTCATTTGGTACAACTCTGATCTTACAGACACGGAGCTGAGGTCCAAAGATGCTGACCAAATGGCAGAGCCATGATTTGAAGAGAGGCCCTCTGACTCCAAATCCAAGACTCATTTCCCTCCATCAGGATTCCTCAGGAAAAACAACCCAAGAGGACCTGAAAGTAAACCCACTGGTTCTATTTTCTGGAAGTCAATTCAGACAGAGTTTATTTTTTAGCACCATTATTTGTAATATGTCCAAATATTGTACCATATAGCTTGAAGAATATAATCTTTATGGATAAAATAGGCATTGAAATTGAATGTACAGTATCAAAAAAGTCAGCTGCTTGTGGTCCTGGCTGAAAAAAAGCATGTCTAGACATCGTGTGAGAGGATGTGGAAATTTGGACGGTCTGTGAGATAAGCACAGGACCCAAAATGGAAGTGTTGCTAGCCCAGCCAAACCATTTCTGGGTTACTGCATTCAGTTCTGGACAGATTTCAGGATCTCTAACTTGTTGTTCAGAGAAATAGAAGGTTTTGCCTGAAAACATATCATAGAATGCAACATAATCACTATGTAAAACTCATCTCATGAAACAAAAGATAATTTTCTCAGCATCACTATTCTTCCGTGGGGTTTTTATATGGCTGCCAGTCTTGGAATACCACAATCTCAGAAAAATTTAGGTTGAGTGCTCATGAGACTCTTAGTAGGTGTGAGTAAGCTGCAATATATGACCAATGAGGAGTTTTGTAAAGAGACGGAAAATATGCTATGGGAGAGATATATGACCAGAAAATAGGCCAATCATATAGTGAAAGATCAGGTGTAGGGAACCTGCAGCCTCAAGGTCACATATGACCTTCCAGGTCCTTGGATGATGCATTTTGATTGAGTTCAAGTTTTATAGAACAAAAAATTTTATTAAAGAGATTTGTTCTGTGAAGGTTGGATTCAGGCAAAGGGCCAGACACAGGAACCATAAAAGGATTTGCTCTATAAACAAATTTTAAATTTAAAAGTCTATAAAACTTGGACTCAATCAAAAGGCTGCACCCAATGACCTAGGAAGGCACATGTGGACTTGAGGCTGCAAGTTTCCCACACCTGTATGGATAATCAGTGAGGAACCTGTAGGTATTGTTTGTGTGTTCATCCTTCGTTGCCCAATAAGACCATGCCATCTGAGAAATAATGACATGACTTGCAATTAACTTTGTTTTGAGTGAGGGAGGGCTGTGCAGATCACCAGCCTCACTTCTCCTCCATCTAAATCCAGTGACCAGATATTCATCAGGATGACTGGAGATGATCCAGGATGAGGCAATTGGGGTTAAGTGACTTGCCTAAGGTCACAGAGTGAGTGCTAAGTGTCTGAGGTGAGATTTGAACTCAGGTCCTCCTGACTCCTGCACTGGTTTTCTATCCACTGCACCACCTAGATGCCCCAGGTATTGTTTGTTTCCAAGCAATAATAACAGATCTTCGTCAAGTTTCTCTCAACCCACCTTTACCCCATCCTATCTCCTGAAGACCTCACCTCATACTTCCTCAGGCCATTTTCTGAGAGCTCTCCCTGCTCCCTTCCTTCTCTGACATCAACCCCCACTACATCCTCCTAGAGGCCTAGAGAAATTACATGACTTACTCAAATTCCCACAGATAAAGGAGGTGAGGCCTAAATTTTGACTTACTGACTCTTAATATACCCTAGTTCTAAACCCTAAAATTTACCTTGATTGATTTTAGTAATTTTTTCCTCTAAAAGTATGAAGTATTATTTATTGATTTCAGAAGAAATGAATAATTGAGGCTTTTATTAAGTGTCTGCTATGTCACATACTGCGTTAGGCATATAAATGTGAGATAATTCCTTCCCTCATGGAGCTCATATTCCTTACATTCTAATGAGTTGAAGTATATCAATAATAATAGCTATTATATTCACAGAGTGCTTTAAAGTTTGTGAAGCATTTTACAAATATTGTTTCATTTGATATTTACAAGAACCATGATATTATTTAGAAATAAATAACAAAAACGACTAGACAAAACAGAGGTTACGTGACTGCCCATGGTCACACAACTAGTAAGTGTCTAGGGCAGGATTATACTCAAGTATCCCTTACTCCAGATCCACTGCACCATGAAGAGATGATAATGATGTTGAGGATGGTGATGATCTAAACAGACAGATGATAGAAAAATAGATCTGTTGGGTTAGACTCTTCCTTGGCCAAGATCCTAGAATGGTTTGCCATTTCCTCCACCTCATTTTATGAAAGAAGAAACTGAGGCAAACAAGGTGAAGTGACTTGCCCAGGGTCACATAGCTAGTCAGTGTCTGAGGCTGCATTTGAACTTGAACTCAGGTCTTCCTGACTCCAAACCTGGTGCTCTATTTGCTGCATAAACACATCTATACACACACACACACGTATATATATGGACATATATGTATAGACATGTAAACATATAACATTTTCTGTGGGGCACATATACACAAAAGTTAAAATGTAAAAATGAAACATCCTTTAAAAGCATAACCTATAGTTCACCATGACATCACTAAACTCAAGCAGCATATTTAATCATGCCTATTTATTTTTGATAAAAATTAGAGGTGAAATTGCAAGAAATGTTTTATGACAAGGTCAAGGAAATATGAGATGAATTCTTCCTTATGTCCTGTTCTAGCCTCAATATCAAAAGGTTTAACAAATTGGCAAATGTGTTACTGAAGACTGTATAGGGAAAGGTGTGTGGGACCGTAGAAAGATTCTGCATTCACAGGCAAATGACCCACAGTTGAATTACGGTTCTTCCACCTTACCTTATGCAACCTTGGGCAACTCATTCATCAGTTTGGTCTTTGACTCTCTCATTTGCAAAATGGGAAATGGAGAGTGAGAACAACCAGGTTGGCTACAAGGTGATGAATTTTTCAGGCATAGCAACTTCTAAAGACAGTATCAAATCATATATATGCATGTATATATATATACATACATACACACATATATGTATATATGAATGTATATGTGTATATGTATATGTGTATGCATAGGTATGTATATGTATACTGTGTATATGTGTGCATATGTATATGCATGTATATAAATGTATATAAATATAATGTCCATGTCTGAGTATGTCTGCATACATACACATATATACATATGTATACATATATACGCATATATATTTATTTTTTCCAATTATATGTAAAAACAATTTTTATATTGTTTTTTAAAAATTTTTCTCCCTCCTTCCCTTCCCTTTCCCCTCATTGAGAAAAGGGGCAGCTAGGTGGTTCAGTGGATAGAGCACCAGTGCAGGAGTCAAGAAGACCGAAGTTCAAATCTCACCTCAGACACTCGACACTCACTAGCTGTGTGACCTTGGGCAAGTCACTTAACCCCAACTGCCTTATCCTGGGCCATCTCCAGTCATCCTGATGAATATCTGGTCACTGGATTCAGACTGCACTAGAGGAGAAGTGAGGCTGGTGACCTGCACAGCCCTCCCTCACTCAAAACAAAGTCAAGTGCAAGTCATGTCATTATTTCCCTGATGGCATGGTCTTCTTCAGCAACAAAGGACAGATACACACACACACATTGAGAAGGCAAGCAATTTGACAAAGGTTATACATGGGTAGTCAGAAAAAGCACATTTCCATGTAAGTCATCCTGTGGAAGGAAACAGACAAAAAAATAAAGAAAAAAGTATCTTCAGTCTTCAGTTCAGTCTCCACCAGTTCTTTTTTCTGGAGATGGATAATACCTTTCATTATGGGTGCTTCAGAATTATGTTAGGTCATGGAATTGCTGAAAATAGTTAAGTTAAGCATCCTAAATCTTAATCATCAATAATTTTATATATTTGCTTTGTTCTAGTTCTTTTTTTCTAAATGTTGAAGAAACAGAGAAAGGTAAAAAAAGTACTTACCCTCAGGGAACTTAATTCTAATGAGAAATGCAACATACAAATAATTACATATGTAAAAGATAAAGAAATGATAGACAATCAACAATGGACAGAGAAAGGGAATCAGACAGATAAAAACTGAGGGAAATAGGGAGGGGGAAGAAAAGGGAGGGGAGAGGAGAAGAAAGAAGGAGAGAGGGAGAGAGAGAAAGAAAATGGAAGACAGTCTCTAAGAAAAGGGGGCAGATGGGGTTTCTGGAAAGTTCTCCAGCAGAAGGTGAAATTGGAACTGTTTTAAAGTAAGGCTGGAGTCTATAGATAATTTGCCATTTTCCTTCACGATACCCTCCCTGGAACTCAATCCCCAAAGTGAACAAGAAGAAACACTGATTTCAGGGAACTTCGGTCTTCTCCTGGTGTAGGAGGCAATTAAAAATATCTCATCCCTTGCCAAGAAGAAAGTGGAAACCAACTCCCTCCTGCAACCTCATTTGATTCATGTGGACTATAGAGCAGGCATTAGATACCTCTGATCTCCATTGATCAAAAGAGCGAATATCTATCAGTCAATTCTAGGTAAGAGCCAGTCTTGTTCATATATTCCTCACCATTATTCTTCCAGGTATAATGCAAACAAAGACAACTTTGTGTGGAGAAATCTAAGGGATGAATACCAGTGTGCTGGGATGAAAATATAATGGGGAAAGCTAGAGGAAAAAGTCTCCTGCTGGTTTTCATTTGAAAAGGCTTCAGCAAACAAAAAGCCCGAGGAAAAAAGGGATTTCAGAAGCCTGAGTTTGTGTTTACCAAAAAAATATGAATTATCTGGGAAAGGCGGAAAATCCCTGTTTTGTGTTTGCAGCCTTTTATATCCTTGATTGACCAGAGTGCAGTCATTTAGGGAAAGAGGCTGCAGGGGCTGGGGGGAGGGTGGGTGATGAACAAAGCACTCTGGTATAGGCAGGAGTGTAATTATATAGGACTGAGGGTTGGCGAGCAATTTTCCATAATCAATAAAGTAACCCTTGAGAGAATAGAGAGGCATATTCCAGAACGTGCTCTGAGGAAATTCAGAGCTATTGATTGGATTCTACTTGGGCACAATTCCTACAATTCTGGTCTGACTGAATCTCATGGGGATAATTATTCAGCATTTCAAAAATAAAAGTAAAAACACCCCGAAGTCTTGCACTGGCTGAAAAGGATTAAAAAGTGACATGAAACAGCAACATCTCTCTCTCTCTCTCTCTCTCTCTCTCTCTCTCTCTCTCTCTCTCTCTCTCTCTCTCTCTCTCTCTCTCTCTCTCTCTCTCTCTCTTTCTCTAAGTCTTGTCCTTTCAGGATGTGTAGGAAGGTACTTTTATCATTTGCTCTGTTCTCAGGAAAAAGGAAATGATTGAAGGTGGGTGGCTCTTGACAATTTCGAGTAGGCTCCTGCTCTTTAAATTGTAAATTTCAATCCTCTCATATATGCTTATTGCCTTCCAGACACTGTCATCAGGGGAGGGGGTTGTTCGAAATAATAATCTTCTGGTTGGAGAGGATGTTGCTACCGGGCTGGAACTGGAAGGTTAAGATTTGTCCTTTCTGGGTGGCTGGCCTTCAAAATACAAACATCCCCGGTAGGGTAACCCATTAAGCCTTTAACACATTAGCCTGAGGGAAAATGTTAGAAAGGGAAAGGCCTGCAAGGAGGAGTTTAGATTCTCTGATGTTGCTCTTAAGATCTTAGATTTCTTTGAACTGGAAAAGACCTTAGAATGTAAACTTGAGGGCAGAGACTGTCTTACCACATTTGGATCCCCAGTTCTAAGCATGGTGACTAGACCTGAATAGGCATTTGCAGTGGAAAGGCCAGGAAGTTTGGATTCAGAGGACCCATGTTGTAATTCCAGATCTGCTACTTACTGCCTGTATAGCTAGAGGAAAGTCATGTAATCTCTCTGGGCCTCGGTGTTCTTATCTCTAAAATGAAGGGGTTAAACTCAATGAGTTTAAACCAGCTCTAGACTGTTGAACCTTGGAGCTGAATTTTACATAGGCAAAGTTGCCTTCCTGAGTCCGGCCAACATATTTGTTAAGCCCAGTTCTTAGATGCTCTGGGGAAAGAAGACATTTTTGGTGAGAGAGTTTAGGAGAGTTAACATCCTTTCTGCCCATGCAGCAACTACTCCCATAGGGAAGCCAGAACAAAAGGAATTATTTACCTAGGCAAGATTGAACTAGGACCATCAGCTCCTTTTCCTTTCTTTTCCTGTCTGTAACTAAGCATTGACTTAGAGATGAACACAACCAGGTTTGTCAGTAACCTTGAGAGATGAAAAGATGTGGCAGCACTGGGGCCACTGTGTGGAGTTGATTGATGGTTGAAGTTTATGCGTCACAGAAAACCACAGAGGAACCCAAGCCTTGACCTTGCTAGTGGGTCTTTAAGGAGGCAGCACAGCACCAGAATGAATTATAACAATGTACATGTGCTCGACAGTTTTGTAAACTGCTTTTTGATCTGATAAGGCTTTAAGTATCAACCTCTATTTTATTTATAAGTTGTTATTAAATCTTGAACTAAGTCTTTCTATCAATGTGCGTTGGTATTTTGTTTTTGGCATTTCTTTTGTGTGTAGAAAAACAAATACATGTCCTATATTCATTAGCAAATTCACCTTTCTATTTATATCTTTGGAGAGACCCTATCAGGAGCCAAAAACCTAACCTTAAGCAATTTTCCATGGAACATGGAGATGGGGAACTTAGGGGGCCAAAGACTGAGAAAATAGAGTCTAGTTCCTCAAATGAGAGTGCAGGCCCCCCTAGTACTGATTCCAGTCCTGACCCAGTGTATGAATGAAAGGTAGATGGACCTGGTATTGGAAAGGGGTGTGGTAATTCAAGCCCTATGGGTTCATATGAGCCTATGAAATACATGTTTCCTTCAAATTTCCGCTCATATATGACCATGGGCATGTGACTTCTTTAGCTATCCCAGATACTGGTGTCAACCATCCCCATAATTACTTTGTATAACAACATAAAACTGGTTCTGTTCCCAGGAGACCTAGAGGGCTTGACTAATTCCTTTATATAGGAGTCCCTATCTCTGGATCCCAGAATACAGACCAGATACAGTGCTAGGAGACACAAGCCCATAAAAAGCAGTCAAATCCTCCTCTTTTTACAGCTTCACATTGACTTAAAACATTGATTTAAAATTTTGGTTTGACCCATGATTATGGTCTTCCCAAAAAGGGGGAGTAGAAAAGTACCTAATACTAAATGTAGATCAGATATAGGACAGCTATTTATTTCCTTCATGCAAAGGGAATGCTTAAAATACAGAAGACACATTGACAGCTTTAAATATGAAGCAGTTACTCGTAATTCCTATTTTTATGCTCCCAAAAGGTTGAATCAGAAAGTGCTAGAATAAAAAGCATTAGTGGCACTGTTGAAGAACCATTTCACCTTCACTTCAGCTTTATACTATCTACCAACTTCCATGACAGCTGGATGGTACGTGGATAGAGCACTGGGTCTATAGTAAGGAAGACCAGAGTTCAAATGTGACCTCACATACTTACTGACTGTGACCCTGGTCAAGTCATTTAACTCTATTTGCCGCAGTTGCTTCATCTGTAAAATGAATTGGAGAAGGAAATGGCAAAACATTCCAATATTTTGGGGATCACAAAGAAGCACCATAGTAGTGGAAATCGGGGAGGAGTAAGAATAATAGGGGGTGTAGTCACTGCTGTAGCACAACTAGCATTCCATGATCCCCAAAAGCCCATTCTTTAGAATTGCTGTGTGGATATCTATTATAAGAAAAAGAAACCCAAAGCGAAAGGGAAAACCAAAAGCTTAAAATTCCTAGATGGGAAAATAATAGTGATAGCAATGTCAACTCACATTAAAGCAACTGTTGCTAGTTCTCATCCCCATTTTACAGATGATGTTACTAATGCACAAGTTTGACAGATTCCTTTCTCTTGCTTGAGTTTCCTCAATTGCTCCCTATTGCATCCAGGAAAAATATCAACACTAACTCTGCATTTAAAGCCCTTTACAATTGTTTAGATTCAGTCTGGCCAACTTGTAAACACAAGTGTCACAGAAAGGCAAATTCTTAAAACCTTATCCACCCAGATTGGTGTTCTAGTAAACACTGTCTTTGGCTGAAAGAAGGTTTGAGTTGAATTCATTGGAGGCAGGACCCATGCATCTTTGTCCTTGAATTCCAGGGTCCCAGCACACCTAGACCTCAACAGTCTTAAATCATTGTGTTGCTGAGAAGAGCAAAGTTGTTCATGGTTGATCATCACACAATGTTGCTGATACTGCGCATGGTGTTCTGGTTCTGCTTACTTCACTTTGCATCAGTTCATGTAAATCTCCCCAGGTTTTTGTTTTGTTTTGTTCTGTTGTCTAAAATCTGCCTGCTTGTCAATTCTTATAGAACAATAGTGTTTCATTATATCCATATACTACAACTTGTTCAGCCATTCCCCACTTGATAGGGATCCCTCAGCTTCCAATTCTTTGCCACATGGAGCTCTCCTCCTCCCCACCTCATACTTTTTCTTTTAATTCTTTGGGTTACAGATCCAGTAGTGATACTGCAGGATCAACTACAGTTGGATTGCCCTTTGGGCATAATTCTTTTTTCCTTTTTTCCCATCTCTCCCCAGGACTCATCTAAGTAGCTTGCACATAACTGATACTTAATAAATGTTTATTGAATTAGATTGGATGATAAAAGGGAGATTTAGAGAACTCAAATGTCTTAGGATCATGGACTTAGAGATAGAAAAGACCTTAGAGACTGAGGCCAACCCTTTATTTCACAAAGGAAGAAACTGAAATCTAGAAAGACTGACTTCATAGGCTCAAGACCTTGAGCTAAAAAGAGGCCTCAGAGGCCATGTTGTCAAACCCATTCCTTTTGAAAATGAGGAAAATGTAGCCCTAAAGGCTACATGATTGTCCAAAGTTACATGGGTAGTAAGGTTCAGAGTTAGGATTCCAACATTGCCTCTCAATCTGTGGTCACTAACTGGATCTGGGATAACCATCCCACGTTCCCTCACTCTTCCTCTCACTTGATCATTCTTCATTTATAAAAAGGACTAATGACATTATAAAGATGAAGTTACGATTTGCACATGAATTTGATTCAAGTAAACCAAGCTGACCAAAACTTTTGGCCCTACCTTCTCTTTAGGAGGGGGAAGCTAAGGTGGCGCAGTGGATGGAACAGGAGTCAAGAGGACCTGAGTTCAAATCTCATCTCAGACACTTGACACTCACTAGTTGCGCGACCTTGGGCAAGTCACTTAACTCCAATTGCCTCATGCTGGGTCATCTCCAGTCATCCTGATGGATATCTGGTCACTGGATTCAGATGACTCTGAAGGAGAAGTGAGGCTGGTGACCTGCACAGCCCTCCCTCACTCAAGACTAAGTCAAGTGCAAGTCATGTCATCATTTCTCTGATGTCATGGTCTTCTTTGGTAATGAAGGACAAAGACACACAATAGAATACTAATTTCCTTGAGGGTAGACACAGTTTCATTTTGAGTTTTATATCCCCTAGCACAATGCATAGTAGTCACTTAATAATGGTGAATTAAAGTAAGATCATAGATGTTAGACCCAAAAGAGATCTTAGAAAACACCCCCTTCATTTTAGAGATGAGGAAGTGACTTGCACTGAGAGAAGAGTGACTTGCCCAGGGTCACAAAAGTAGTAAGTGCCTGAAGCAGGATTTAAACTCGGGTCTTCCTGAGTGTAGACTCTATCCTTGTAATACCCTCAAATTCTCCATATAATGTAATCTCACTGCCTAGTATAAGGGATCTACTACAGAGAAAATGGATAACTCCCCTGTGCTCTCCCTGTGCAGTTTAGTTCTTCTTTCCTTTTTTATCTCCCTCCTGTCCCCATTCCCATCCTGTTTTCATATCTATTAGTGACCAATTAGCCATAAAATTATTCAGAATGGCTTGTTTGAGTGTGCTTGCTGTGATCTAATTTTCTCAACTTTTTTATTTCTAAATAAGAAGAATCATACATTAGATAGCATCAGCCCATTTACAAACAGGACTTTTATTTGGATATTCTGAATTTGGATATTCATGACTGAACCATGAATCCTAGCTCCAACCTGGTTTTCTCTGGCAGCAGTGACACTGAGTCATGTATCCTCTTTCTTTGAAGTACATGTGTCCTGGAGAATGAGACCACCCAATTGAAAACTGTGGACAACCATCTGAAGGGTGAAGTCCTTCCTGGGAATCAGAGACCTTTGTCTAGATTTTGTATTGCATGAGGTCCTATCCACTCCAAATAATCTTCCAGTTTTAATTTGTTTTCTTTGATGTAACTGTAGTCAAGGTCCCTCAAAATGAAAAACCAGCATGGCATTATTATATTCTGACCTCAAATTCAGACTTGTTGCAAAATCAATAGAGTGGGATATTGGGAACTCATCCTTTTTCACTTATATATTGTCTCTGAAATGCCTGTTTATGGTTAACACTGCTATCGCTCCATTGTTCATTTTGGGGTTGGCACCAAAAAGTACCATTAGCTTGTAGATTATCGAAATTTATGCACTTAGCATGGTTGTGGGGGTAATACTTTATAAATTTTAGAGGACTAAAAAACATGTGATTACAACTGTCATAATTTTAATCGATTAATTAATAAACATTGCTTAAGTGCCTACTCTATGTTAGGCAGTGTGCCTATGTGCCATCCGTCTTGAGTATTTCACTTCCATATTCATGAACTCTGAAATTCCTTTATCTGATACTATTTTTAATTATTCTCCATTATAACTCCTAGCCCATTTCTTCCTTCTCATCACAGCCTCCAGTTCCTCTCCTCATTTCTTTCTCAGACCATCACCCCACATACTCTGATTATACTCTCTTCCTTTCCCAAGGCTCTATCCTGGACCTTTTCTCTCTACATAGTACTCTTTGCTGAGTGAACTCAGCAGTTCCCATGCACAATCATTATCTCTATGCAGATGCTCTCTGAACTATTTGTCTAGCCCTCATCTTTTCCTGACCTCCAGTTTTATATCTCCAAATGTTTATTTAGCTCATACTTGATAGTATGGACATTTTAAACTCAATATATCCAAAATTAAATTCTCTTTCCCCCCAATCCTCCCTTCAAACTAACTTTCTTATTATTGTGGAAGGCATCACTCTCCTCTCAGGTTGACAAACATGGGTATCAGCCTTTACCTCCTTGAAATCTTTCTAGCTCCCACCCATATCCAATCTGATGCCATGTCCCATAAATTTACTCTTCCAACATCTTTCCTATTTTCCCATATTCCTCTGCTACCATCACCACAGTGATGTAGTGTGGGCCCATACTTTGACTATCTGTAATAGTCTCCTGGCTGTATCACTGACTCAAGTCACTCCCCACTCCATTCCATTCACCACTCAGTTATCAAAATGATCTTCCCCAAACTCTCATATTCAATAAACTTCTGTGGCTCCCTATTATCTCCCAGATTAAATATAGTATGTCCCATTTAGTTTTTAAAGTCCTTCTTAATTGGACATCTTTCTAACTTTCCAGTCTTCTGCCACTTTACTACCCACCAACTACTTCTCTAATCAGTGACACTGGTGTCCTCTCCCCTCCTTGCACAAGAAAATTCATCTTAGAACCCTGCACATTTTCACTGACTCTCCTACATTCCCGGAATTCTCTTAGCTCATCTCTGCCTCCCATCCCTGCCTTCTTTCGAATCTCACTTAAAATCTTAACTTTACAAGAAGCCTTTCCTGATTTCTCATGCCTTACTCTTTCCAATGTATTCTGTATATATCTTGATTGTACTTAGTTTTTCCTATATTGTTTCCTCCACTAGATTGTAATTTCCTAGGGACAGAGTAAGTTTTTACAGTCAGTTGTATCTCCAGTTCTTAGCACAGTTCCTGACACATAGTAGGCATATGATAAATCCTATTGATTTGTCAACTTCTCATACTGACGGTAGCAGTCAGGTCACGGTTAGATTTTTTTTTTTGTCCAAGGGCATCAAAGAGGCAGATGTATGTACACCTCACTGATTCCAGAACGTTGTTCATGAATGATATTCATGAACCCCAACTCCTATGTTCAGGAGGGGGAATTTTAAATTTGCTAAGCAATGGGAATTTCAATGATATCAAAATATAGCTTGCTATCCAGGGAAAGAGAATTCTTGGACATTCTTCATGGGTAATCCTAAGTTTGAGCATTCTCAAGTTAAAGAATTCAGGTATCTGGTCTTTTAGACAAAGAAGAAAATTTCCTGATACAGCAGTCTCCTTGAAGAAAGAAGAGGGTTGTTCACAAAGTTGTTAGTGGCTTCCTACTTCAAAAATAAAGTCATTGAATTCCTTAGACAAATGAAAATATAATTGTAAGCCCCCAAGTTATGTATGTTCCTGGAAAAACCTAAACCAGAGAATGCTACTATTTTGAAAGGCTGTTTACCACTATGAAAAAAAGGAATTCGATAGATTGTCAAAATGATGCCCTGATAGCAAATTCAGTTTTTATTATATTCTAGAGGGTGATGATAAACTATCTAAGGACTTTATTTGTTTTCTGCTTCTATTTTGGACTCCTTTGATTCCATCTTTTCTTGTAGGTGAAATAAAGACTGTCCTATATGTGTTTTGCATTTTTGATCTTGAATACTTGTATCAGAATTTGAGATACTGTTGACCACAATGTGACAAATCTAATCCTGAGCTACCAGTCTCTGGAGTTTTTCTTGGGGTAACATCCGATAAGGGCAATAAGTCAGAGAACATGATTCTTTTGGAGTAAAGTCAGCATGAAAGGATCAAGCCTGGTTTTTGTGTGCTCCTTCAGCTCCATGTTTTAGAATCTATATAGCTCTATTTAAAGTTCAGCTTAAGTACAAGCTGCTATACAAAAATTTTTCTGATCTTCTCAGTTTTAGTGCTCTACCTCTTCCCACTCCTTGCTCTCATATCTAACTATTTCATGTTTATTTTGGATATATTTGTGTGTGTTCATCCTTATTTATCAGTGCCCATGTCTTTCCCCCCACCCCTATTCACTAGTAAAATGTAAGTTCCTTGTGTTTTTCTCTTTTTATCCAAGAATCTAGTTCAGTATTTAGCACTTAAGTAGGTATTTAATAACAAATATTTGATCAATTAAAATAAATATACATAGATACACTATTCACAATAGTTTTAACTAAAGAAATTCCTAATGTTTTCATTGTAAGACAAAAATTTTATTATTAATTATTTATTATTAAGCTCCTTAATCCATATAATTATGTTCCCTTTAAAATGCAACTTTTTTCTGCACATTCTCTAATGGAATTAAATATTACAGTGGAAATGTCTGAACCGTGAGTCAGGCATCCTTAATTCTAAAATCAGTATTACCATTACATAAGTGACTTCACTCTGTGGGCTTCGCTCAGTAAGAAAAATCACTCAGATCTCTCACCATTCTGTTAGTCTATAACTCCAAACGTTAAGTGGAACATTGATCAAAAGCTTTGATATTACTGATTGGATGTTATTAATTATAAGTCATTAGAATAGTGTATATGGTTGACCTTCCAATCAGTCATGACCATATTTGATCTTTGGGTTCAGGAGTGTGCTGGACCCTATTCTACCTAGCCTATAAGAGCCAAATTGTTAACTTCCCAGTATGACCTTTCGCCGCTTAGACATTGGTAAATGATGCAAATCAGGGCTTGATTTGCTGCTTTGTTGGCTGTCTAGACTTAAGGAAGTGATAGAGAAAATGTTAATAATGAAGCTTAAACTCAAAGGCATGCACTGCCTTTATAGAGAGTTGCCTGTTCAATGGTTGCTATCACACTTCTGCTGTTCAGTCACTTTTCAGTCATGTCTGAAGATACTAGAGTGTTTTGCCACTTCCCTCTCCAGATAAAATGAGATCAAAATGAATGATGGGGAAATTGAGACAAACAGGGTTTAAGTAATTTACCCAAGGTCACACAGCTAGTAAGTATTTGAACTAGATTTGAACTTGGGGAGATGAGTCTCCCTGACTCTAGGCCCAGCACTCTAACCACTTTGACACTGAGTTAGAAATATTTCTACTTTATTTTGCCAAAAAAAAAAAATCATCGTGTCCACAAGGAGATGGGTCACTGTTGCCACTGTACTCATGCTGGTTAATAACCATCTTTGGAATGCTATTCAGTTTTTCAGGGTATATTTGAGGAAAGGAGTTAATTCCCTGGGCTGCATTCAAAAGAGAATGATTGGGGTGGGGAAAGCAATGGGATCCATGCCACACGGGAATCAGTTGAAGGAACTGGGCTTTCAGGCTCCAGAGGAGTAGATTCAGGAGACATGATAAGTTCCAGCAAGTGTTTGAAGACTTGTCAGGTGAAAGAAAAAGTAAATTGATCCTGTTTTGCTCTTAGGGGAAAAGCATGAATAATTGGATGGATGCAGATGAGAGGCAGATTTTGACTCCACATAAAGAAAAAGAAAATCCTAACACTTAGGATTATCTTATAGTGGAATGAGTTCCTTGGAAGGTAGTCAGTCCCACCTTTACTCAAAGTCCTCAAGGCAAGGTTGGAGATCTCCTGGTTAGGGATGTTGTAGGGTGGATTCATTTTCAGCTGCTGGTTGATTAAGATAACCTCTGAGATTCCAAACATCTCCTCAAGTTCAGGTGGTTTTATGATATATTATTAAGCAGTGATGTTGTAAATATTCCGACCATCAGTTTCGTTGATCAAATTGTTCTGTTTGTTGGTCCAGATTTGTGTTTTCGTTGGTGTGGGAAAATCCCAGTGTAGAAAATCCTTCCACTCATGAAGATTGGCAATTTCTCTTTTATTGATGACCTTAGAGAGTTCGTGTAAGGACAAGGAGGATATAGGACTAGCCCAGGTTTACACAGTCAGTATGTATCATTTAGGATTTGAATTCTGGCCCCCTTAATGAAAGTGCTTTCATTCCGTGATTATCTCCAATGTATCCCTTATGTATCTTTCTGTGTGTGTGTGTGTGTGTGTGTGTGTGTGTGTGTGTGTACACACACATATATATATATACGAGTGTATATGTGTATATATTAATATATTGGTGTTGTCTCCTCCATTAGACTGGGAACGCCTTGAGAACAGGTACTACTTGATTTTCCTTTCTTTTTATCCCTCTCATTTTGTTAGTGTCTTGCACATAGTAAGTACTTAATAAATGCTCATTGATAACTTCTTATTCTAAGGAGAGAAGTTATTCACTTATTCCATGCTGCTTTACAATTGATGTGGGAAAAAAAATCTTTATTTGAAAATTCTGTTCATCAAAGAACAATGAATGAAAACAAATTGGAAGCTGGGAAACTAAATTAATTTAATTTGCAATAAAATGTAAAATGCAGAATAAAAGTAAAGCCAGTAATTTGAAAAAAAAATTCCTTAGACTTTATTGAAATTAATTGTTATTAGAAACAAGTAAGTTTCTTTTTTATTCATTTCCATTTGGCTTAAGTTACTTCAATAAAAGAGTAAAAAATTTTTTGTCAGTCCTGCTCATCATGTATAGTATTACTAGCTAAGTAACATTGGGAGAGTCATATAACCTCTCTGTGCCTCAGTTTCCTCATCTAGAAAATGAGAGGCTTGAACTCCTTAGCCCCCAAGGACCTCTCCAACTCTCAATCTATGATTCTATGAAAAGTCTTCAATCTGAAAGGATGAAAGGCATTTTCAACTATATCTGATTCAACTGTTTGATTTTAAGTATAAGACAACTGAACCCCGGTCTGGGGAATAACTTCTTCAGTCATGTGAACTACTGGTAACAGAGCCAGGCATGATTCTGAGTCCAAGATTCTATCTTTTCCACATTCTGTGCTGCAAACCGAGCAATGGTACTGTTATTCTTGCTAGCTGATAAGTTTTCTACCTGCAGGAAGTGGATTCTCAATTCTCTCACATGTACTAACTGTATGTGACCTAGGGCAAGTCGCCTAACTAACCCCTTTATGTTTCAGATGAGGTCAGACTAAATAATGATGATGATAATATTAAACAGCTACCATTTATATGGTGCTTATTACATATCAGACACTCTCCTAAGGGCTATATAATTATTATTTCATGTCATCTTCAAACTCAGTCTCCTATCCTAAAGATGCAACACATTGGCATGTCTTTCTTTTGCCATGACATTACATAGTCTAAATTCTCCACTTTTATGCTAACCTCTCATCTTGAATCTACAACTGTCTATTGGACATCTCAAACTGGATGTCCCATAATCATCTTCAACTCAATGTCTTGAAAACTGAAATCATTAAAATGATTATTTTTCTCCCAAAACTCGGCTTCCCAACCTCCATTTTGCTGTTGATTTAACCATTATCCTCCTAGTCTAACAATCTAGGGGTCATCTTCAATGACTTTCTCTCACTCCATCAAATTTGTTGTCAAGTGCTGTCAATTTTACTTTAATAATATTTCTCTTAAATTCTCACATCTTTCCTGTGAAATGACCGCCTAACTAACATAGGCTCTCATGCCCTCAGGCCTGGACTATTGAAGTAGCCTACTGCTTGATCTCTCCACCATGTTTGCCCCCATTCTAGTACATCCTCTGCTCAGGATCAGTCATCTGCCTAAAACGCATCTAATCATGTTACTCCCTTGATTCAGTAAAATCCAGTAGCTCTCCAACTTCTCTACCTTCAAATATAAAACATTCTATTTGCATTCAAAACCCTTCATAATCTATGCCCCACTCCATCACACTCTTTTCAGTTTTCTTATGTTTTCCACCACCCCTTCTCCCATTCTCTTTTAGATCCAGTGATGCTAGCTTCCTTATTGTTCCTCCTTCAAGTCATCTAATATTCCTACTCCAGGCGTTTTCATTGACCATTTCCATCCCTGGAATTCTCTCCTTCTTCATTTCTGCCTCCTGACTTCTTTAGACAGAACTTTCAAGTCCCAGGTAAAATCTCATCTTCTTAGAAAAGCTTTTCCACTCCTCCTTAATTCTACTGCTTTCCATTTAGCCTGTCTATATCATGTGTGTACAAAGATATTTGAACACTATCTCCCCCATTAGACTATGAAATCCTTGAGAGCACAGACTTTCTTACTTTTATATCCCCAACCCTTAGAATACTGTGCCAAGCATGCCAAGTGTGCCAAGCATGTTCTTGGAACATAGTAGAAACTTAATGAATGAATATGAACTGACTCAGTCAGTAATGATAGTGATAGTAATAGACCAAAATAAGAAGACATTTCTATGCTATTTTAAAGGTGATAGAATCAAAGTAACTTTATTGCAATCAATAGAGTTAGTAGACTCAAAGACATATTTGTAATCCACATCTCTTGACCTGAATTTCAATGTGGTTTCCACTACAATTTATTCACAGATATTATTTATAAGTTAGATACCTTGAAGAGGGGGCATTCCAAAAAATTATACATGCGTTCTTTGTCTTTGGGATTTTTCCTGAGATTTAAAACAAGATGGCAAATGGGTAGTAATATACAACTGGTAGTCATAGACTTATAGATGCAGTAATCAATCTTTGCAGTGTTAGGACTTCTTTATATTCTTAAAAATTTTTGAGGATCCAGAGAACTTTTATTTTTGGTTATATCTATTGGTATTTACTGTATTAGAAACCAAAATTGATAAGATGTCCAAATATTTATTAATTCATTCAAATTATGTGTTAATTAAAATAACATATTTTATAAAAATTATTTTTCCAAACAAAAGAGTTGATGAGATTTTGTTTTACACATTTTTTTGCAAATCTTTCTAATATCTAACAATAAAAGACAGATTTTCTTTTCTGCTACTCTATTAAATGTGTTCTGATATGTTGTTTTGTTTGATGTATATATAGTCCTACCTTACCCACATGTGCTGTCAGAAAAAAAGAGAAGCATTATTACAGGTAAACAACCTGTATATTAATATATTTATGTAATTATAGTAATATATATGGTAATTATATAATTCATGATAACAGTTTTGATCTCTTGGACACCTTGAAACATCTCGGGGACCTCCAGACCATACTTTGATAACCATTGACTTATAAGGTAATTTATCTAGCAATATAATTAACCTCAGAAGCCATCAAGATGAAGAATTATTTTAACCTAGATCTTCTGAGTATAGAGAAATCCAAATCTCTCACTTTACAAATATAGTAATTAAGTCACAGACATAAAAAATAACTTGTCCAGAGAGCAAATGCCAGTGCTTGGATCTGAATCATTGTCTTCTGAATTAAAATAAACGTTCATTCTACTCCACTACTGCTTCTAGGAGAGTTGAAGTATAGGGGAACACAGGGACCTTTGATTTCACCAATATGGAGAGTTTCTTAACATGAAATTGCCCTCTGCAGATGTAGTTTCATCATTTGGCTGGAATTTGTGGTCCCAGAGAGTCAGCTGGGGCTCTGATAGGGTAATCAATTTGCCTCTGGTCCCACAGCAGCACCTCTCAGAAGTAGGACTTGAGTCAGGGTGGACTGAAGGTCCGACTTTCTCTTCATGACATCAAGTTGCTTCCCTGTTCCAGTTCTGATTCTCATACTGACAGGGCTGCCTATTGCACTGTCTGATGATAAATGAACAGAATAATCCAAAATAATAAGCCCTCGTGGGTTCTCAAGAAGCCCCACAGGGCAAATCCATCCACAAAATCATAAAGCTTATATTACAGTGAGTCATTCCCCAATCCATTCTCCAGCTTAGATAATTGATAACTCTAGAGGAGTTAGTTGGGTTAGGATGGCTCTGCCCAAACAAAAAGCCAGATGTTTTTTTAATGTGAAATTCCCAACATGACTCAGGGGCCTTTCAGAAATTGAATGGAAATGGAAATGAATGAATTTTTCAGAAAGGTTTTGTGATTAATTAAAAAAAAAAAGAAGCACAGAAATAGCTCCTTATTATTGTCCCTATATTGTTTATCAGGGATGGGGAACTGGTCCTGTCTAGGCAGGTTCCCTGGTACAATAAGTATTTAGTCCCATCAACTCCATTCTGAGTGGATGGTGTCTGAAAAGCGAAGAACTTTTACTAGGAGTTACAAGACTACAAGGAGTAAATTGCTGGTGTCTGATGTTAGTAAGGGTCCATGTACAAAGAGTCAGCTGCAGATAGAATAGCTTGCCTGATTTTCAGATCTCAGAAGGAAGATGAGAAAATTTTAGATTTTTTTGTGCTGTAAATGGAGTCAAATGACAGAATCAATCAATAGCAGAGTTTCCTTCAAGACTCAGATCAAATTCTACCTACAATATGCTTTTCCCAGTCCCTCCCTACTGCTCACATCTTCCTGCTGAGGTTACCTATTTATACTACATGTATGTAGGTATGTATATATGTATAAAAATATACCCATATTCTATGTATGTATACTATACTATGTATATATTTATATTTAATAAGCGTGTAGAGGGACAGAGACACAAAGACAGAGTTTAGAAGAGATAGAGAGGGAAGGGAGAGAGCAAGGAGAGGGAGAGAAAGACAGAGAGAGAAAGAACTATATATATATATATATATATATATATATATATATATATATATATATATTTATGTATAGGTGTTTACATTTTTTCTCCCTTATCAAAATTGGTGCTCCTTGAAGGTTCAGAACGATTTTACTTATTTATTTGTTTTTATCTTTTCTGTATCCCCAAGGCTTAACATAGTGCCTGATCCATAAAAAACATTTAATAAATTCTTTTTGACCGATATCCTAAGAACTAACATAACTTTAGAGTTGGAAAGAATCTCAAAAGCCAAACCACACCCAAGGCAAAAACTACTGCTACCACACACCTAGCAGGTATTCATTTGACATATACTTGAAGCCCAAATCTTCCAGATAGATGCTATCCTTGAGACCTCCCAGAGAAGACTTTCTCCAGGGACATCATTTTTGTCCTTTGTTCTTGAAGAGGACCATGACATTAGAAAGTGGATGCCATAAATTATAAATGAATTGGATTTAAGTGAGGCAGGGTTGTACAAAGTCACCAGCCTCACTCTCTCCTCCTGAGCCATCTGGGTCCAGTGACAAGATATAGATCAAGACCACTAAAGAGGGCCTGGATACAGTGGGACACCTTGGCCTTTTGGGGCTAAGGTCTTTCCTGGGTCTCAGTCTATATGAGGTAGCACTCATTCTGTGATTAAGGCTAGGTAAAAATGAGGCAAAGAATGACCTCTTTTACCTAGTCAAAAAGTAAGGAAAATCATCACACCATACAAGTATGACATAAATAACATCCCTTATAAATATAAAGTGGAGGTGATGAATAGATTTAGATCTATAAAAAGATAATAGGGATTAAGTCAGATGGATACATTGCCTGAAGAACTATGAATTGACGTGGGCAACATTGTGCAGGAGGCAGCAACACAAACCATTCCAAAGAAAAAGGAAAACAAGAAAGAAAAATGGTTTAGTGATGAGACTTTACATATAACTAGGAAAACAAGGAAGCAAAAGGGAAAAAAAGGGAAAGATATACCTACCTGCATACACACATACATATATATGTATATATACACATATACATATATAGACATATATCTATGTATATCTATATCTATCTATATCTATCTATATTTATATCTATCTATCTATATCTATATCTATCTATCTATCTATCTATATCTATATATCTATATATCTATATCTATCTATATATATATATATATATATATAGAGAGAGAGAGAGAGAGAGAGAGAGAATAGACTGCAGAATTCCAGAGAATAGCAAGGATAAAAAAAAGGTTTTCTTAAATGAGTGAAGCAAAGAAATAGAAGAAAGCAATATAAAGGGAAAAATAAAAGATCTCTTCAAGAGAATAAGAGATATCAGTAAGCCTTGTCATGAAAAAAAATGAGCATAATAAGAGACAAAAGTGGGAAGGATTCAACAAAAGTGGAAAAGATTAAGAATGGTGGTCTGCATATAGTATAAACTTAATTAAAAGTTTTAGTTGTTTTGTTTTGGAATCAGGAGGTTAATTTCAGTCTATAAACATGCACTTATCATGTCTATTATGTGTCAAACACTGTGCACGGCTCTGGGCAGAGGCAGAGTCAGTATAAGAGAAGGATTAATGACCAACAAGAAAGCAAAAACATGTAGGGTTCAGGATGTGAAAGGTTTTAAAAGTTATACAGAGGATTTTATATTCCCATAAGAGGTCACATGGAAGTCATTCAATTTTTTGAAATTTTGAATTGAAAGGAAATGTAGGGCATCCGTACATTTCGACGTGTGTTCCATGACATTGACTGAACAGGAAGGCACATGGTCAGATTTTTGCTTCAGGAATATGACAGCAAAGTGTATGGGATAGGATTGACTGATGTAATTACTTAGGCCAGTGGGAATGAGGACTTCAGCTATGGCAGAAGCTGTGTGAGAGGAGAGCATAGGTCAGATGTAAGGGATACTGTGAAGGGAGAAAGGGGAATATTTGCCAACCGATTTAATCTGTGGGGTGAAAGTTAACTAAGAGTCAAGGAAAAAGCCAAGGTTACAAGCCCAGGAGAATGGAAAAATGGTGAAGACTTTGGTAGAAGTAGGCATCTTCGGAAGGCAGGGAAGAGAATTTTTTGGAAAAGAGAATACATCTGTTTTGGGCATGTTGTTTGTGATATATTGAGGATATTCAGTTTGAAATATTGAATGGAAAAAGTAGTGTAGGAGTAAACTAAGGGGTAAAACTGGGGCTGGATGGAGAACTCTTAGAGGCATCTGCATAGAGACAATAGTTAAAAAGGTGAAAGTTGATGAGGTTATCAAGAGAAAGTATCTAGAGGGAGAAGACAAGAGGAGTCAGGACAGAAATTCTGGATAATTTAACACAATTGAATTTAAGAAGCATTTATTAAATATCTACTATGAGTAAGGTACTATGCTAAGGTGTTGATAATACAAAACCAAAAATGAAATAGTCTTTGATCTCAAGGAACTTAACAATGGACAGTAGACCATAAGCTCTTAGAGGGCTGGGACTATTTCTTTTTGGTGGGGTATAGGACCTACAAGGGGATGGATTTCCCCATATCACATGAGAAGTTCAGTCTGGGATCAGGCCTGGTTTTGTTGGTCATTTCCAGCATGCTTTGACCTCATTAAAACACTGTTCCCCCTAAGCAACATTTCCCTCCATCACATCAGAAGCAGAGTTTCTTGTCCTTTGGCAATGGCATTTTTCATATGCCCAAGAAATTTAAAAGCATGCCGCTTCCAGCCAAAATGGAAAGGCTCATTAAGAGACTGCATTAGAGCTAGTAAGTCATACTTTGCATCCATACTGTGCCACAAATATAATTAGGAGATATTGAACTTTCATTAGTTAGGGATGCCAGGCACCCTTTAATTGTCATTATTTAAAATTTTTGCTGACTGTAATAGCCTCACGAGATAGACATCTCATTTCTATGACAGCCCCAGGGGACATCAGTGATGTAATTTTATTTCTCTCTGCTTGAATCTGGCCCAGGATATTATTCAACATTCAACCTGTCCCTGACTTTTATTGCTAACTTCAGTCAAATATGCAGCAATCCAGCTTTCCTGGTTAAAATACATTTGTATGAATTCAAAGTCTAATGTAGAGCCGACACAATTATCCAGTCAATTCATTTTTTTAAAATAGACAACAATAACAATGCCCTTCCTATTATGTAACGGGAAAGGTTGTTATATTTGGATATTTGTTAATTTTTCCATTTTCATCCTAGTCATTCATTTATTAAAAATAGTATCTATTCAATCTATTTTTCCTCAATCTAAAAATCTACATTAGACAACATAGATATAGTTGTATAAAAATCAATTAAAATTTTGTGGCAAGTATGTTACTATGCAATTAATAAAATAATATAGTTTTACTATGTGTTGGATGGGCATGATAGTTTATTTCGGTTTCCTATATTTGACTCTAGAGAATAAAGCTAAGTCTGAGAGGTGAGCATTTCAAGGAGGCAGATTTAGGTTCAATGTGTTGAAGAGTTTTCTAACACCATAAACTTAACCAAAGAAATGGAATATGTGAAAGTGAACTTCTTGTCGTTGGAAGTGTTGAAACAGAGTATGTATGGCAACCTATCAATGTTGTTTGTCCTTTGTCCTCAAAAAGGGTTGTTGACATTAGGAAGGTGATGTTGTCTTGACTTGCAAGTGAGTTGGATTTAAGTGAGGCAGAGCTGTGAAGATCATCAGCCTCACTCTCTCTTGCAGTCATCAGAATCCAGTGGCAAGATGTAGGTCAGGATGATTGGCAATGGCCCAGGGTCCAGTGGGAGGTTTTGACCTTTTAAAGCTGAGGTCTTTCCAGGTCTCACTTTGTCAGAGGCAACACCCATTCAGTGATTAAGACTAGGTAAGAATGGAAGCCAAAAATATCCTAGTCTGACCTTCCAACAACTTAACACCTTACCAAGGATGATACTAAAGAGAGTTTCATATAGGATCATAGGACCAGAGAGGGTCAAAGTGTTACATCTAGAATGGACCTCAGAAACCACCCAGTCCAATTCCCTTATTCTAGAGATGAGGGAGCTGAAACCTAGCAAAATTAAGATTCCCAAGTCAGAGGTGTGGCTTGAGTCCTGGTCCTCTACTCCCAGTCAGCACTTTCCCTACCCTGTATAAGGAACTATTATTAAATCAATTTAACAAGTAAGGAAATTTAGGATGAAAGAGGTTAAGTGACTCGCCCAGGGTCAATAGCTTGCAGAGTCGGAAGAAGTAATCGAACCCAAGTATTTTCTGAAGAGTCAGGCTCAGTACTCTTTGTACTATATCTTCCCCTAGCCTCCACTTCATTCCAACACCCTAGGCTCCTTAAATGTATTTTCAGTAGCCTTTTTGCCTTTATTGGTTGTTGTATATGTTGTCAATAAGCAACTTAGGAGACAAATAATAAGACAGCATGAGAAATATTAACTTAATCTCATCTCCTGAAGAAGCAGCCTAAGGTCTGTTCCCCTTCCCTCTGCCCCCTCCACACATACATCCCCTACCCTTCTAGCGCAAATGGAGAATTAAATCAAATACAGAACTGGCATTTGCATGCAAAAGATTCAGCGGTTTCAAGGGCCTTCCCCTTACAAAGCGAACTCTCTGATTTGATGCCAGGTTGGAGAGTGAGAAGATCCAGTGGCATCTTCATTGAAGGGCTGACAGCCACTCATTCCCTCCAGCCCTTCTTGAAAATTGGCTTCATGCCCTTCTGGGCTCCCTCCTCTATGAATTTACAACCAGATGAAAATATGTTCATCAAGTGCAGATTCAAAGAGGTTGATGACTTGTGAGGGAGAACATTTGCATTGGGAATTATTTGCTTTTGCTCGTTTCAACTGGTGGTATGTGACAAAAGATTAGCAAACCTGCTTCTCAGATAAGGTGGAAGAGGTGAGTTATGTTTTGTCTGATTATTATTGCTCTTATTACTACCTACATATAACTACTCTTGGAACAGGTAGGCCCTGGGAAGTTCTCCCTCTCCCCTTAGAAAGACTCTTCTCAGCTCTTGAATGACAAGTACAACATGTCTTCATTCCTATAAAAGCCTGCCTTCTGAAGGGAGATGACAGGATCTTTTTCTCTATTACCCTGGCTCTTTTTGTATGTCTCCATCTGGGGAACATCACTTGAAGTTCAGTTTTGACTCATATCTTTGGTCTCTCCAAAAAGGGAGTAGAAAGCTGCCCAATGTACAATGTAAAACAGGTATAGGAGAACTATTTCCTCAATAAAAAAAGAAAAGAAAGAGGAAAAGGAAAGAAGTAAGGCAGGAAGGCAGGAAGGAAGGCAGGAAGGCAGGAAGGAAGGAAGGAAGGAAGGAAGGAAGGAAGGAAGGAAGGAAGGAAGGAAGGAAGGAAGGAAGGAAGGAAAAGAAAGAGCAAGTTTATGTACAAGACTCACAAGTGCACATGGGCCACCAAAAGTAACTCAGACCTACAGCTATGATTTCCCAAGAGACTGACAGTTGAGTCTGGATCAAAAACATCTCACTGCATTTAGCCCTGATCCTTTTGTTTAAAATCCATTATATAAAATCCATTATTTAAGATCCATTGTTACACCACTTGTAAACAGAATGAATGTATCAAGGGCTGCAGAGAAAGGGATTCTAAGATCTATGAGTAACCTTCCCCCATCGTCTTTGCCACACAGTCTCTGTAACTTTGAACCCACTTCTCCTTGGACTGTGTGTACCAGTGAGACTGTATGTGACAGACTTGGGGGAGAAGGGAAATATTTTGTACTAATTGTTTTTAATATGTCATTTACTATGCTAATAAAAATCCAGTCTGGTTAACTATATAAACTGATCATCCTGGCAGTGAGCTGTTCCCCACTTCTGTTCATTACCACCCCACCCCTCATAGAAAGTCCAGAGACAGACCTGAAGAGACCTGAAACTTAGTAGATGGAAACACAGAGAAATCTGTAGGGTGAGGACACACTTAAAGGTCTAAGGAGTGGGGGGTTCTTCCTCTCTCAGTGGCCAATTCTCTCCCTGCCTTCATTAAAACCAAGAAAACATGGAGGGTAAATTGTGTCATCCATAAAAACCAAGGCCCACCAGAAAGGACCAAGACAAATGTCTACCAGAAAGATCTCAGCTCCAAACATGACACACAGGGCATGCTCCAGGAGTAGTCAATGCAGGGGAGGTGGGTCTTTGATTGTCCCCATTGTATTATGAACTTAAACTTCAACAACTATGAACTTTTCAATTCACAAAGAATGGAAAGAGGGTTGTATAATAAATTATAAACTTTAATTATTCACAAAGATTATAGATCTTGTTTAATAGAATAGAAACATATTCTCTTGCTTGTCTATGACTTTTTTTGAGAGAGATTTGGGGTGTGTGTATGTGTGTGTGTAAATTCCACTGATACCAGAGATGTGATGGTATATGTTTAGCAATCAGCTTTTCAGAGGGCAGGGGAAGGAACACACACACATATGTATATTTATATACACACATATATAATATGTGTGTTTGTGTGCATGTATATATGTGTATATATGTATATGTACGCATACACACATACATCTAAAACACAATTTTGAATGTAATCTGTATTGATTTTCTTTATCACTTTCTTAAATCTCAGCAATTAGGAAAAGAAAACTGAATTGTTCCCTGATTTCCATGGTGTAAATGTCATGTGGAATTTTTTTTCAGAGAAATGTAATAATTTGTCTTTATTATTAGAAGGTCAAATACTACATCCCTTTGGTAGCTACATCAATATTTGTATTTCCGTTTGCTAGAAGATTCGCCTTACATAGGAAATGAACCAACATAAAACAGGTGGTTTTCTTTGATACTGTTCCTTAAAATAGGCAGCATGCAGATTTTGAATCAGAGTATCTTCATTTGAAGTCCAATTTACTACCTCCTACCTATGGAAACTTGGGACTCAGTTTTGTCATCTGTAAAATGAGTTTACATTGAAAATTTAGCACTTGTCTAACAAATGGGGGGTGGTTCCAATAAACCCTCATTGATCTCCTCCTTTTCCTCCTCCTCCTCTCACTGTCCACAAATCCCAACTGGGAAAAATGCAATCCCTCCACTGTAACAAGTAATGATAGTTAAGCACACATTGACTGTCTGAAAATGTAGGTCTCGTTCTGTGCCTCTAGTATGTTACCTTTCTGCCAAGAGGTGAGCAGCAGTATGATTGGTCTTAAGTCTTTTGATAGCACTAATATGTGCTCCACTAAAATATTAAACTTTTGGATAGTTGGAACATGAGAGCTAAATGTCTATGCCACTTCTCTGGTAAAGGCAGTCAGAGTGATTTGTCATTGCTTTGAGTAGACTTCTTAAAGCATTCCAAATGTTTTTCTTTTATATTCTCGTGGTCACTATTTAAATTATCTTCCCGGTTCTGCCCCCTTGATTCTGAACCTGCTCATCCAGGTCTTCTCAGGGATCCTTGAAACCACTGCTTTGATCGTTTTGTAACCACATAATGATATTCTTTTGCATTCATGGACCATAATTTGCTCAACCTCATGGACTGAAAAACATGGTGAATTCTGGGGTAAGACTGAGAGATATTTGAAATTGATTTAAATGCATTCCATGCAATTCATGCATTTGTTCATTCATTTAATAAAAATATATATTAAGAATCTAGAATGTGCAGATACTAGGGATACAGACACAGTATTTGTCTATCTATCTATCTATCTATCTGTGTGTGTATGTATGTGTGTAGATGGATAGACAGACAGACAGACACGTACATAGGTAGATAGATGGATGGATGGATAAATAGATAGATAACTCATCTTATACATTAATAACTGCCTGTAGAAAGGCATGGAGGAAAGAATATCTATGGGAGACAGAGTCAGAAAGCTAATTTGTCTAAAAAGTAAAGTATATGAGAGAGAAATAGGAAATCAGTCTCAGGAGATGGGATAGAAAAGTATCGTGAAGGGCTTTAAATGTCAAAGCTAAAAGACTTTGTTAGTTTGTTTTAAAATTCTTGAGGTGTAGGGAGCCATTGACACTTCTAGGATGAGAAAGTGACATGGACAGAATTTCACCTTAGGAATATCAATTTTGGAAACAGAAAATAGGTTGGAAGGTGAAAACATAAGTGGCTGGAAAATAGAGTAAGAGATTATTGCAGTAGTCTAGACAGAAGTGATAAGACAATGAGATCTAAGCCCCAAAAATTTCAAAGTGAGTTGAAATATTTCTCAGCTAATCAATATCTGCCTCTGGCTTACCTTGATAAGTTTTTTTTTTTTCTTTTTAATGCCTACTACCAAAAAAAAAAAAAAGGAAAATATTTATGTTCTGTTGTACCCAAGGAAAACATGAATGTAATTTCAAAGTACAAGGGACATTCATTGATACAATTGATGTTTTTGTTTGCTTTTTACATCACCTAATTTCCAGATATATTCCACCCCTTTCCTCTTCAGAGAGTCATCTCTGATGGCTATATAGTGTAACAGACTAGTTAGTTCAGGAGAGTTGAGGCACCTTCTCTCAGTAAAGGACCTCTAACACTGGGCTCACCTGGTTCAGACCTGGTTCAGTCTTGAGAAAAGCTGATGCTAAAGGTAGTCTCTTCTGGTACTTGTTATCACCCCAATCTACAGCAGAATTCTGGGGATAAGTCCTTAAACAAGTTTCAGTTTGGGATCATGTCTAGAGACTCCCCAAAAAGGAGTGACATGGTCCTTCCTAGAAAGGTACTCTATACAATGCAAATCAGGGATAGGACAGCTATTGACTCCCTTCCTATACAAGAAATGCTTTAAACACAACGAATGAATAAACATTTATAATGGGGATCAGAAAAATGACGTATAAATTTCACAAGCTGAATATGCACTAATTTGGAATTTGTGAAAATTATATACTGCTTTGTGTAGTTACGTCCATTCCTATATGTTTTTGATAGAAGAACCAGGGGCTTGTACATTGGAGATGATCAATACTTATAGATTTATTGATTTGTGACAATTCAAATAAGTATTATTTCCTATGAAAACTCAACCTAGCTGAAGCTTGGGGCTCCAAAGCTGTCCGAAATAGAGAAGCTAAAAAGTGTAGTGCAATCTCTCGAGAGCAAGCACTGTTGGGTGGCTTTGTGTGACTGCTTTGCTTTTTATTTTTTCTTTATTACTCACAGACCAGCACTGTACCTGGCACTTTTTATTTGTATTTTTTTTAATCACATTCATGACTTGATCTGTATTGGGGGCTCCAAGGAAGGAATTTCTTCCACCAAACATTAAATATATATTCTTCGCAATTTATAATTTTAAATTTCCTTGCATATAATTGGCATTTAATAAATGGTTTTTGAACAGAGTTGAATAAATAGACTGCTATCTCTTTGATCACTTTGAATGCATAAATCAATTAACAAGTCATTGTGAAGAGGAGAAAGGAGGAAAGGAAGGAAGAAAGGGAGGAAGAAAGGAAAGAAGTAGGGAAGGAAGGAAGGGAGGGAGGGAAGAAGTAGGGAAGGAAGAAGGGAAGGAAGACAGGAAGGCAGGAAGGAAGGAAGGAAGGCAGGAAGGAAGGAAAGAAGGAAGGAACAGGGAAGGAAAGAAGGAAGGAAAGAAGGAAGGAGGGAAGGAAGGAAAGAAGGAAAGAAGGAAGAAAGGAAGGAAGGAAGGAAGGAAGGAAGGAAGGAAGGAAGGAAGGAAGGAAGGAAGGAAGGAAGGAAGGAAGGAAGGAAGGGAGGGAAGAAGTAGGGAAGGAAGAAGGGAAGGAAGGCAGGAAGGCAGGAAGGAAGGAGGGGAAGAAGGAAAGAGGGAGAAGGAGGGAGGGAGAGGGAATGGAGGAAGTAAGCTAGCAATGATGCAAAAAGAGTAGTGCTATCTATGCATGTAAAGCAAACTTTCCCTGTGAGTTTGAGAACCACTAGCTTAGGCAATTTCTGGGATTAAGATCTCCTCCATGATCTTAAGAGCACCAGTGATATAAAATGGATATGCTGATTACGTATCGTTTTTTATCTCTTCATAAATTGTGTGTTCTTTAAGGCAGTAAAAGTGTATTTGCTCTTTCAAAAATAGATAAATAAAATTCTGTCATTCAAATTTTGCTCTCTTTCTTTCTGACCTTCCTTCCAATTATTCTGCTGTGTGTGAATTTTACTGTTCCAGATACTTGGAATCATTAGCATGTTCCACATCTCTGCCTCCTAGATTCCCTGGTTTCCTTCAAGTTTCACTCAAAGTTCGATCTTTCACAAGATCGCTCAGTGTTCCATAATCTTGGTACTTTCTCCCAGTATACCCAGTTCATATCTCATTTGCTTATACATGACTGCTTGCTGTCTTCCTCATCAGACTGTGAGCTCTGGAGAAAAGGGACAGCCTTTTATGTTTCTTTGTATTTTGAGTACTTAAGACAGTGCTTTATAAAGTTCTTTTTTTTCTTTTAAAGAATACAATATAGTACAGCAGAATAAACAATGCAACACGCATTGACTGAGCTTCTACTTTGTGCTAGGTGCTGGGAAAACAAAGACAGACAAAAGATTATTTCCTGCCTTCAAGGAGATTATATTTCATTTCCAAATTTCCATTGTCTCTCTTCCACAGCTTAGATGTCATTCTTTCTACATTTTGCCTCTTAGAATCCTTACGTTACTCAAAAAATGCTAGCTATTGTTGTACTTACTGGGGTCTGTATTATTTGCTTTCTTCAGAATCTAAGTTGCTTGAAGAGAAAGACATTTTCAGCTTTTTTCTTTATAACCTTAGCAATTAATACAGTGTTTGACACATTATTCAGTCATTTTTTTTTTTCAATCATAACTGACTCTCTGTAATCCCATTTGGGGTTGTCTTGACAAAGACACTGGAGTGGTTGACCATTTTCACCATTTTACATATGAGGAAACTGATGCAAACAGGGTTAAGTGACTTGCCCAGGGTCACATTGATATATGGTACAACTTTAATAAGTACTTGCTGAATTCAATTAAATCAAAATGAGTATAGAATGATATTTGAGGATAGGGTTACAAGATGAGGATACTATCTTTTGAGAAGCAAGGATAATACACTGGTAGCTAAGAGGTCAATAGAGATTTTCCAGAGAAGATGGCACATAAATTGAGCCTTAAAGGGAGCTAGGCATTCTAAGAGAGAGAAGATAGGTGGGAGTAGATTCTTGACATTCAGGACAAACTGTGCAAAGACATACTTGTGGGGGATGGAATAAGTTTAGGAAATATCAAGTCGGCCAGGTTGGCTGAAAAGTAGAATCTGTGAAGTGGAGGGAGTGAGGGGGAAGGTATGTTGAGCATCATATAAGTTTTCCTGCAAAGTTAGGCCAGAAACAAATTGTGAAGGACCTTAATGACAGGCTGAGAAGTCTGTATTCTATCCTAAAGACAACAAGCAGTTAATGAAGTTTCTTAATCAAGGGGGTCATATGTTAATACTTTATCACCAACATTTTGAAATACCTTGCTATGCTATAGTGGAAAAAAAAAACAACAAAGATTTAAAATAAATGAAATCTCTTGTCAAAGAAGAGATGCAAAAATGAAATATTATCATGCAATAATCATGTTAATTTTGACTAATAAGCAGGAAGTGGGATGTGGTTTGTAAGTGATTGTAGCCCATGAGCCACTTTGTCACTATCTATCTCCCCCATGGGACAGCATCCTGGAGCATCTTCAAGACAGGCTTTTTTAATTCTGAAGTAAGTAGTCATGATTCAGCCTACTGAATTCTGGGCTCCAAACCCAACTGGATTAAAGTTGGCTGCAATGGGTTTTGAAGATATTCTCCTATCCATGAGTGACTGACTCCAGGAGAGGATTTGGGCGGGGGGGCTCTGAAAAGCCTGGTATATTTCTCTATCAGGAACAATGTGACATAACCTGGTAAGAGTCTTAAGATCCCTGAGAGGCCAAAATCACTAAATTCACTGATGAGGATTTTACACATTGAACACTGGACTCTCTGGGCAATGTCCAAAGGCATCCAAGCAGGAGACATTACCAGAGAGTAAATTAGAGGAAAGAGACAATATTCTAACATAGTACTGACAGAAATACTGCATTAAGGATTGTTCCCCAAAATAGCCCTTCACTTCTCATCAGATTTATTTATTAAATAAATAATATATTTATCAGAAAAAAATGAGTGATGCATCTGTCATAACAGTATCAGCAAAGGAGACAAAGCTTGTTTCTTGTTTTTCTATGTTTCTGAGGGAATAAATATGGTTTAAAATTGCATTAAAGTCTGCTACTCTCATGCTGTCTTTTTCTGTGGTAGCTGAAAGGACTGTTCTAAAGTGTAAATGAAAGAAATAACAAAAAAGAAAATATATACACTCAGCGTTCATTGGCAAACTATATGTATGTATGTACACTGAATTCTCCATATAATTAGACCTACTGAAAGCTGATTGTGGGGTTTGGATTTTCAGATATGAAAAGAATACCTGAATATTTAAATTAAAAAAATAGATGTCATGCATATGCTTTCTATCTGGATGTCCATATTTCTAGCACCATAATGCAAATACAAAGGTTAATTAATTTTATGAATTGAATGAATAAGATTCTCCTTATTTAAAAAAATTAAGAGGACGAAGACAGAGTCTAGATATTGGAATCCTAAAAAGCTGTATGATATTTCTACCTTCTGAGATTCAGCAAGGATAAAACGCTAACAAGCTATTTTATTCTACATTTTAGGACAGGTGGAAGAAAATAGGGTTATAATGTATACATATGTGTGTGAATATATGTGTATAAATGTGTATATATGTGTGTATATATGATACATGTATGTATATGTTTTCTTTTAAAAAGCATTCTGGTTAATGATTCCAGCCTTTAAGGTTTGAAATTTACCTGACCACATGCCTGATCTCAGTGTCTGACTGTCAACACATGAGATATGAGCATCAGTCAAAGGAGCTGGCATTGCATAGCCTGGAAAACAGAAGTCCAATTGGAGGTATGCCTCAAGTCTGCCCCAGTCCAATCCATCTTCCATACCATTGCCAAAGTAATTTCCTAAAGCACAGATCATGCCAACCTCCTACTCAAAAAACCACCATGGTTTCCAACATCTTTAGGGCCATCTAATCTAGAGTGACTCCATTCTGTCTTTGCAGAAAGATCATATCATGGCCCACACTTTCTCCTACCCAACCCGGACCTCAACTTCACAAGTTCTACTTTTTAGCCAAATTGCCCTATTTTCTATTTCCTAAACTTATTTATTCCACTTTCTAATTCTATGTCTTTGTACAGTCTATTCCCAATACCAGGATGCCACCCCACATGTATCTTTCACCTCTCAGAACCCTGAGCTTGCTCCAAGGCTCTGCTCTTCTGCCATCTTTGGGAAACCTCTTTAACTTTCTTCTCAAAAGATGGTATCCTCATATAGTAACCCTACCCCCAGAATTCTGTTGTATTCTTTTCAATTTAATTCAATTCAGAAAAAGCAAAAACTTTTACAAAGCAATATTTATTTTAAAGATCCAATAACAAGGAATCTACCCCTGTGATAGAACCCTATACCACGTTGGTCTCAGGGGAGAGGAGACTCAGATTTAGTGGATTTGATTCATAGTTTAGACTCCATTTAAGTTCAGTGCTGGATAAGACCTTGCATACTACTGACTTGGGTCTGGCAGGTCAGAGCTTGGTCTCAAACATCTCTTTGGTAGATGGACTGGCCTCCAATCCTCTCCTGGATGCTATCTGTATTCAGTAAACTCCTCATTACTGTGACAATACCCTTTTTGCTGTACCATGCACAAAAAGCTCCAAGTCTTTTCACCAACAGCACCCCATGCCTTAAATACTCTCCCTCCTCATCTTTGCCCATTACTTTTCCTGACTTCCTACAAGGGACAGCTTGAGTTTCTCAAATCTTCTGGTAGAGATATTTCCTCCATACCCTCCCCAAACCCCCTTTTTGAGATTACCTCCCATTTATCCTGTATATATCTTGTATGCAGATAGATTTTTCTATGTAATACATTTTATTATTAGAATGTAATTATTAGAATGTATTAGAGATATTAGATATTAGAATATGAGCTCGTTGTGGCCAGAGATTGAGTTTTTTGTTTGCTTCTTTTGGGGGGAATTGTGTTCCCAGTACAATGCCTGGCACGTAAAAAAGTGCTTAATTTATTACAACTTGTTCCAAACAATATTTGTAGTTTGTTGACTGAGTGACTGCTCTCTACTGCCTTACCATTCTGATCCTTGGAAACTTACAAGATTGGAGCTGTCCCCAATATTCTGTTGCTAAAACAGGAAAGACTTGCCACAATGAAGACAGCCAGAAGAGCAGGGCTATGACCTTATAGGTCTCTCTCCATGCCACCCACTCTTCCTCCTTTTTAATGAAACAACCAGGCAGGAATAAGAATCACACAGGCACGCCGCCATTCGGTGCTTCTAATTCCTTCGCTCCCAGGCTACAGCCTACCTCTCAAGTTTCATTACATATTAGTCTCCTCCATAGACACTTACTTACTGAGCTGCCAAACTGACTTTCTCTATCATTGTTCATCTGGGACACTCCGTCTCCCACCTTCTCCTTTGCGTTCCCTGTCTCCCAACTCTAGAATTCATTCCCTCCTCCCCTTATTCTCAGAGAATGTTTAGTTTATTTTAAGGTTCAGATCAAATGCAATCCACTACCCATAACCTTCCCTGAGGCTCCCAGCTGAGAGTGGCTTTCCCCCCAAATCACCTTGTATATATTTTGTATTGATTTTTAAATATACCTCCCTATGTGCATATTATGTCCTGTGGATAGCCTAGAGCCTAACTGCTAGACCCTCCTAGGGAGCAGGAGGCACTTTAGATATGTCTTTGTATGCCCTGAACCCAGTCAGTGCCCAGAATGGAGCAGGCTATAAATAATTGTTTTATCGATCATTGGATCAATTTGATTGATTGGTTGGCATGATTATTGTCTTCATGAATTTGAAGGATTATTATGACAAGAAGGATTTATCTTGTTCTTTTGGCTCCAGAGTACAGAAGGGAGAGGAGGAAATAAAAGCTTTGAGGATCCTTATCCCAGCTGCACTTACATTGACCAGTCAATCCCCACAGAGCAAGGATAGTTAACTCTCTCTAACCTTCACCCTCGGGATGCTAGGAGCACCTGTGAGGGTTTGGAGGTATCTTTCTAAAGCTTTAAGCTCCAGTCCTCATTCTGATAATGCTATTGCCCATAACCTTCACTAGCTATCATTGGAATCTCCCTTATATCATTGACCCAGTGAGTAGGGTCTCAGTATCATTTAACCAATTAAAGCCAACTGGAGTTTACAAAAAGTATTAACTTAGGATACTAAGCAACAACAGAATTGCAAAACATCCCACTGAAGCAGAGGTGAACTCCCCTTTGTACCACCTTGGTCCCTGGGGAGAGCAAGTTCAAATAATGCAGTTGCTATTCAGCATTGACCCTGTCAAGTTCATTTCTGATATGATGTAGTCAATTGATGAAATTGGTGCTCTGATTGCAGAAAACAGAAGTTCCAGGTTGAGGTTGATTCACTGTCCCTCTGGGTCAAGCAGATCATTCCTAGAAGTTTCTTGAACCTCACCAGTCTTGGCCTCTGAGAAACTCTGTCGTGGACTCTAGTTCCTAGTCCTTTGGGGTATCACCTAGACTTTTGAAACACATAAAGACTCTGCCTGTTTGATTCCATCTGTAATTCTCCTTTACCTAAGGACAGGAGAAAAGAAGCAAAGAATACAGGCACTGTGCCCATAGCTATGTTCCAGTCTACCAGGAGCAAATTGCAGCTGACTATGGTCCTTGCCTCAATCACTACCCAGAAAAATAAAAATGTAAAAATGGGGGGAGGAGCCAAGATGGAGGAGTAGAAAGACCCATGTATGCTAGCTCTGAATCCACAGACCATAAATTTCCTGTAAAGAGAACTCCCCACAAATTCTGGAGCAGAGCAAGCACGCACCAACGCAGTGGAAAAGATTTCCATTCCAGAGAGCCCTGGAGAGTGGTCCCCACGGGTCCGTTGTGCTTCAGAAAGCGGAGCCCACCCCTGCACTGCCCTGGCCACAGCCCCAGAGGAGCGGATCCGAGCAGGCTTCAGGGACGGAATCTCCAGTGGCCAGGAAGGTCCCTCCGCCCACAGACGCTACAGGTCAGTGAGAGAGACATCTAGGCTTGCCAAGAGGGGATCAGGGTGTCTCTGTGGCTCATGCCCCCTCTGGAGGCAGCAGTGGAGGGAGCAGCAGAGGCAGCAGCAGAGGCAGAGGCAGCGGCCTGGGACTCCCCGAGCAGCCGCAGAAGCTCCATTACCAAAAGGTCTCTGCATAAACCCCCTGAGGGAACTGAGCCTGGGAGGTGGCCCTGCCCGCACCTGAGCACCAGAACTTAAGCTCACATTGAATAGCAGCCAGGCCTGCCACGGAAAACCCTGAGTCTGGGAGGCTGCAATTGAATCTCAGACTCCAAGCACTGGCTGGGCAGATCTAGGCGGGGGTGGAAAGGAATCTCAGAAGTCAAGTAACTGGCTGGGAAAATGCCCAGAAAAAGGAAGCAAAATAAGACCATAGAGAGCTACTTTATTGGGGAAGAGATGTTCCTTCCTCCCTTCATTTCTGACGAAGAAGTGCAATGCTTGCCATCAGGGAAGGACGTGGAGGTCTGGGCCTCTCTATCCCAGACATCCCAGGTGGATGTCCAGTGGGCTCAGGCCTTGGAAGAGCTCAAAAAGGATTTTGAAAATCAAGTTAGACAGGTGGAGGAAAAACTGGGAAGAGAAATGTGAGAGATGCAAGAAAAGCATGAAAAACAGGTCAATACCTTGCTAAAGGAGACCCCAAAAAATGCTAAAGAAAATAACACCTTGAAAAATAGGCTAATTCAACTGGGAAAAGAGGTTCAAAAAGCCAATGAGGAGAAGAATGCTTTCAAAAGCAAAATTAGCCAAATGGAAAAAGAGGTTCAAAAGCTCACTGAAGAAAATAGTTCTCTCAAGATTAGAAAGGAACAGATGGAGTCTAATGACTTTCTGAGAAACCAAGAAATCACCAAACAAAACCAAAAGAATGAAAAAATGGAAGAGAATGTGAAATATCTCATTGTGAAAACAACTGACCTGGAAAATAGATCCAGGACAGACAATTTAAAAATTATGGGACTACCTGAAAGCCATGATCAAAAAAAGAGCCTAGACATCATCTTTCATGAAATTATCAAGGAAAACTGCCCTGATATTCTAGAACCAGAGGGCAAAATAAGTATTGAAGGAATCCATCGATCACTGCCTGAAAGAGATCCAAAAAGAGAAACTCCTAGGAACATTGTGGCCAAATTCCAGAGTTCCCAGGTCAAGGAAAAAATATTGCAAGAAGCTAGAAAGAAACAATTCCAGTATTGTGGAAATACAATCAGGATAACTCAAGATCTAGCAGCTTCTACATTAAGAGATCGAAGGGTGTGGAATAGGATATTCCAGAAGCCAAAAGAACTAGGACTCAAACCAAGAATCACCTACCCAGCTAAACTGAGTATAATACTTCAGGGGAAAATATGGTCTTTCAATGAAACAGAGGACTTTCAATCGTTCTTGATGAAAAGACCAGAGCTGAAAAGAAAATTTGACTTTCAAACACAAGATTGAGAAGAAGCATGAAAAAGTAAACAGCAAAGAGAAGTCATAAGGGACTTATCAAAGGTGAACTGTTTACATTCCTACATGGAAAGACAATATTTGTAACTCTTAAAACTTTTCAGTATCTGGGTAGTTGGTGGGACCACACACAGACGTACACACACACACACATGCACATACACGTACACATGTGCATGCACACACACATACACACATGCACGCACACACAGAGACAGACAGCACAGAGTGAATTGAATAGGATGGGACCATATCTTAAAAGAAATTAAGGTAAATGATGAGAGAGAAATGTGGTGGGAGGAGAGAGGGTGAAATGGAATGGGGCAAATTCTCTCTCATAGAAGAGGCAAGCAGGAGACTTTTTAGTGGAGGGAAAAAGAGGAGAGGTGAGAAAAAAACATGAAGTTTACCCTCATCACATTCGACTAAAGGAAGAAATAAAATGCACACTCATTTTGGTATGAAAACCTATCTTACAGTACAGGAAAGTGGGGGAGAAGGAGATAAACAGGGTGGGGGGATGATGGAAGGGAGGTCAATGGGAGAAGGGAGCAATTTGAAGTCAACACTCTTCGGGAGGGACAGGATCAAAAGACAGAATAGAAACAATGGGGGGCAGAATAAGGTGGAGGGATATACAGTTAGTCTTACATAACACGGCTGTTATCGAAGTCATTTGCAATACTACCCAAATATGGCCCATATTGAATAGCCTGCCTTCCCAAAGGGAACGGGTGGGGAGGGAAGGGATGGGGAGAATTTGGAACTCAAAGTTTTAGGAACAACTGTTGAATATTGTTGTTGCTACTAGGAAATAAGAAATACAGTTAATGGGGAATAGAAAGTCATCTGGCCCTACAGGACAAAAGAGAAGATGGGGACAAGAGAAGGGAGGAAGGATAGAAGAGAGGGCAGATTGGTGATAGAGGAAATTAGAATGCTTTGTGTTTTGGGGATGGGGGAGGGGATAAATGGAGAGAAAATTTGGAACCCAAAATTTTGTGAAAATGAATGTAAAAAGTTAAATAAATAAATTTATATTTAAAAAAGAAATGTAAAAATGGAATTATACATACATACACACACACACACACACACACACACACACACACACACACAAGAATCTCTTCTATACCTGCTTCATTCCGGCTCTGCGACCAATCCAAAAGGCTCCTTTCTTCACCCAACAGTAAGGATACAGGATTTAGCTCTAGAATATCTGTTCCTGTTTTCAAGTGGAATGCCTAGGTTTACTATTCCATTCTAATTCCTCACTCCCAGAGGCAAACTCACCAAACCCCCATGCTGGCATGTGCTCCCAAGATTGGGACATTATTGACAAGTCTCCTATTACCTAGGGATAAAACTATCCATTCGAGCTATCCTGAAGCAGAATTCAATTCCTTGGGAGGCAGTCAACCTGCCTCACTTCAAACAAAAGCTGCTGGACACCACTTATCAAGTGTGCTGTAAGGGGGGATGTCATTTCCTACACACTAGATTAGATGGTCTTCCAGCTCTGAGATTCTGCAACAGTCAAATAACAAGAACACATTTATATGGTATTTTAAATTCTATAAAGTACTTTAGATAATGGTGATTGAGTCCTGATTTTTTATTTTATTATTCCTACTTTATAGTTGAGCAAATGGAGGTTTTGGTGAAGTTCAAACTGCCCATGGTCACATAATATGTGTCTGGAGATGGATGTGAACCAAGTTCTTTTTAGTTCCAGTCTTTTTCCCTACAACCCTCTTCCACAATGGAAATACAGGTAAGTTCATCATCTCTCCACATGCCATCAAGTATACATGCTTATCATGAGGTTTTTTTGGTTAATAACAGAGGCAATCAATTTTGAAAAGCAGATATCTAATGCAGCAACCAAATAATGCCAGGCTTCATTAATGTTTTAAATGAGCCCTTATAAAAATGTACTTGAGGTCCAACATTGTACTAAGTGGTGAAACAGAAAGAATTGGTACCTATCCCTTAGATGTTTCAAAACTATTAGAAGACACAAGGTCTAGAGAGAAAACATAGTGTAAGGATAGGAATCAGGACTCTGCATCAGAAAGATTTGGGTTCTCATCCCTGATATGGCTCTTGGGGACCACATACTTTTGACCCAGTCACTTTTATCTGTGCCTGAGTTTTCATATTGATAAAAATGAGCGCAAATAAAAATGATACCCTGGCAATCCACTTCTCAGAGTTTTGTTTGGTTTTGGAAGGGGAGTAGGAATGGGAAGTGTAAATGGCATAATGGTTGTTAAAGAAGGATTAGAATTGGAGAATACATGAAAGGATGAATTGATGGAGCTCATTCTTCCTTCTGGTATTATGAGAGAAATTATTATTTCTGTCTTGTATTAATAACTAATCATTGAATTAGGACCAAGGACTTTCCCCTTTTCTACTTTCTCATCCAGAAACAGTGTGGGGAATCTCTCAATGATTTGTGGAGCCAGGATGGCTGAAAGCTAACCAAAGACAATAAGAAGAAATTCTAATTTTAGGTTAATAGATACATTCCTGATCATTGTGTTTGCTCAGAAGGGTCTCAGAAAATGTGGATCCTCCCATTTGTTAGACTGGTGATATGGAAATTGATAAGTCTCTTTGACCAAGACTTGGGTTATCTAAGTCACTTAACCCAAGACCTCACTGTAATATACCCCACTTGCCATTACAATATTCATTCTTTCATTAATTGTTAACCAATCAGAGTTCATTACCAACCTCAGGAACGCCCACCCTTCCAAGAGTGTATAAACTCTGAACCCACCATGATGAGGGTCTTTGGCATTGGACAGGATGACTCACCTTATATTATTAATAAACATACTACCTTAGTTAATGAAATGATTAAATTCCCAGAAACTATTTCTCTTACAACTTATTAAATGTCACAGTTAAATCACCTTATTATGAAATTCTATGCAAATTGTATTTGGGGTTCAAATCATAGGATCATAGATTTAATTTTTTTTACTTTATGTAATTATTTTTAATGTTTATTTATTTTTCATTTTTGACATTCATTTTCACAAAATTTTGAGTTCCAAATTTTCTCTCCATCTCTCCCCTCCCCTCAACCCATAACACCTTTCATTCTGCTTACCATTTCCCTCAATATGCCCTCCCTTCTATCACACCCCTTGCTTCCCTTATCACCATCTTCTCTCTTTTCTTGTAGGGCAAGATAGATTTCTATACCCCATTACCTGTATTTCTTATTTCCCATTTGTATGCAAAAACAATTCTCAGCATTCATCTCTAATACTTTGAATTCCAACTTTTCGCCCTTCCTCCCTCCCCACCCATTGCCACTGAGAAGTCAAGCAATTCAATACAGGATATATATGTGTTGTTTTGCAAAACACTTCCATAATAGTCATGTTGTATAAGGCTAACTATATTTCCCTTCATTCTGTCCTGCCCCCCAGTTATTCTATTCTCTCATTTGACCTTGTCCTTCCCCAAAAATGTTTACTTCTAATTACTCCCTTCTCCCATTTGCCCTCCTTTATATCATCCCCTCACCCCACATGTCCCCTAATCCCCTACTTTCCTGTAGTGTAAGTTACTTGATTTTCATACCAAATTTAGTGAGCATGTTATTCCCTCCATAAGCCAAATGTGAAGAGAGTAAGTTTCACTTTTTCACTCTCACCTCCTCCCTATTCTCTTCCATTGAAAAAGCCTTTTGTTTGCCTCTTTTATGAGTGACAATTTGCCCCATTCCATTTTTCTCTTTCTCCTCCCAATATATTCCTGTCTCATTCCTTAATTTTATTTTTTATGGATATCACTCCTTCTTATTCAACTCAACCTGTAGTCTGTGTGTGTGTGTGTATGTGTGTGTGTGTGATCCCTCCAACTAGTCAAATACTGAGAAAAGTCTCAAGAGTTACAAATATAATCTTTCCATGTAGGAATACAAACAGTTCAATTTTAGAAAGACCTTTTTGATTTATCTTTCCTGTTTACCTTTTCATGCTTCTCTTGATTCTTGTGTTTGAATGTCAAATTTTCTATTCAGTTCTGGTCTTTTCATCAAGAATGCTTCAAAGTCCTCTACATTATTGAATAACTATGTTTTCTCCCTGAAGCATTATGCTCAGTTCTTCTGGGTAGGTAATTCTTGGTTTAAATCCCAAGTCCTTTGATTTCTGGAATATCATATTCCAACCTTTTGATCCCTTAATGTAGAAGCTGCCAGATCCTGTGTTATCCTGATTGTATTTCCACAATACTCAAATTGTTTCTTTCTAGTTCTTTGCAATATTTTCTCCTTAATCTGGGAAGTCTGAAGTTTGGCTACAATATTCCTAGCAATTTCTCTTTTTGGATCTCTTTCAGGAGGTGATTGGTGGATTCTTTCAATATTTATTTTGCCCTCTGGTTCTAGAATATCAGTGCATGTTTCCTCTCCACAACCTCCTGAGCTTCACTATGCCCCAGGACCATGCTCAGGGCTGAGGCCCAGATCAAGTGGCTCAATTCCCCCAGGGACTTTAGGCTGAGGGCTTCACAAATGAATGCTGCCACTGCTGCTGGCACTGCTGCTGCCATAGCCACCACCACTACCACTACTTCTGCCTGGGGCTGGAGTTCCTTTGTCATTGAGGTGAAAAGCTCTCTCACTGATCTTTAAAGCTGTCTTTGGCGTTTGTGGGTTGAGGGATCTGAGAAATCTGCTGCCAGGGTTTCTGCCCCTGAGGCCTGCTCCAGTCCTTCTCCTTCCAGTGCTGCATGGCCAAGGCTGGGCTGCACTCTGCTTCAAGTCTGGTGTGATAGACCTTTCCTGTTAACCTTCCAGGTTACCTTGGGATGGAAATCACTTTCAGTCTGTCATTCTGTGACTTTTGCTGCTCTAGAATTTGTTGAGGGTCATTTTTCACAGGTATTTTATGGGCTGTGGGGGCAGAGCTAGAGTATGTGAGTCTTTCTACTCTGCCATCTTGGCTTCACCCCTAGATTTAAAATTTTAAAGGAGCTTACAGGTCATTAATTCTATCTCCCTCATTTTTCATTTGAAGAAACTGAGACACAGAGATATGTGAGTTAGCATCTGAGGCAAAATTAATGCTCAAATTCCCTCACTCCAAATCGTGTCCCATTTGTTACATCATGTTGCCTCAGTCCTTTATTGTGGAAAGCTATCTGATTTAGGGTTAAAAATTCATAAGGTCCTCTCTGGGGTGCCATTTACATGAGTTTTAGCTAGAATAAAAGATAAGGAAAGAGACAAGATCACTGTCTTTCACTCATGTGGCTCACATTCCACATCTCCCTTCCCAAGGCAATTGAGTACTGTGTTAGAGTGCTGGATTTAGGATTAGAAAGAACTACACTGAAAATCTGACTCAGACTTCAGCTGTGTGAGCCTGAGCAAGTCACAACCTATCCGACTCAGTTTCCTCACCTATAAAATAGAGATAATGACATTACCTGTCTCTCAAATGAGATAAAATACTTTATAAAGCCTACATAAATGCCAAATGTTGTTGTTTCTACCTTTATAACTTGAACCATTCATGAAGAACTTCCTCACTTCAGTATTGAATTTTGGTCAGTGTAAGACTTCTTTGTACCTCTGTATCATCATTAATTTTCATGTAAGAAAGAGAAAACTAAGCAATCAATAAGTGAATACATGATGAGGTAAGACAAAGCACATTATAAAGTGCTGAAGAAATGTTCAGAGTATTATTTGAGCTTTTAAATTTCACCAACAATCATATTTTCAAGTCAATGGAACTCAGTTAAGCATCAATCCTATTTCCTTTATGTCTAAACAGTCATAGGTAGAGATGAAAGCCATCCTGTCTTACAACCAAATGTTTTAGTGATCTTCCTAAGCAAGTCAATTAGCATGCACCTATTCTAATGATCCCTGCACCTGCATTTCAGAGAGAATTAAATTTGTTTACCTCTTTTTCATGGGTTTGATTTAAAGAGAGAGGGAAACATAAAAGGAGCAGGAAAACTTCCCCAGGTTCACCTTTTCTATTAAGATAATATCCTTTGTATCTATTCAAATGAAAGTGAACTGAACAGTAAATCATTCTGTCAACTTATTAGTATTAATAAGGTTTCATTTTCCTGGGATCCTCTTTATTAATACATTCAAATTTCTCTTTTGATTTAAAGAATAGGACAAATATGTTTTCATTATTCATTTCCCCACTCTGTTCTATGGACGTGCTGGTAGATTCTGTCTTATGGGCCTTTGAAGACCGAGTCCCCATCTCTTTCTAACATCAAGGTACAGAGTAACTTGGCAACATCTGTTGAGCTTACATGGACAAAAGAAAAATTCCCTTTTAGTACCAATTTATGTAATAGCTATTTCTTGGAACCCCAACAGCTTTTTCTGTCTTCTACGGTGTGAACAACATTCTTTTTGTTGCTGTTGTTGTAGGGAAAATTGTATCAATTTGGTTCACTCTTCCTCACATTCGACTGCCCATCTCCATTTGGTTTATGACTTCAGTGTCCAAAGGGGCTGCTTTAGGGCCCAAAGAATGTATCTACATCTATGTTTGGGTTCAATAATTTTTCTCTCCCTGGATATCATCATTTAGGCTAAACAATGCCTGAGAGTATAGATCTGACAGAAGGAAGAAAGTAAACAACAAAGAAAGGAGGGAAAAATGGAAAAGAGTGTGAGAAAAAGTGAAAGCTTTCTTTTTTAAAAGGAAGAATAAACAAGGGATATAAGGGTAGACCCAGTAATGATGCCATGGGTATTATCAATAGATATCATGGGTGCCACTAACTCTAAGTGGCATAAACATCAGAGGCTGCTATGTGAACAAGAAATTCTTTGACTTTTTAAAATTGGATTCATTGGTGATATCTTCTATTTATGCTATAGTCATTTCTTAATATATCATCGCAAACCCTCTACTACTTGCTTGTAACTAAGACAAATAATTAAGAAACAGCATAGCATAATGCATAGAACCCTCAACTTGTAGTCAAGAAGACAGGTTCAAATTCTGACCCTGGGACAGACTACCTATATGAATCTGGGCAAGTTATTTAACTTCTCTACTCTTCAATTTCTTCACCTGTTTTGATGACCTCAGAGGTCCTTCCTTCTATGAATCTCTGATCCTATCATCCCAAATCAAAGCACCTTAATCATTGAAAAGAAAAAAGAAAATAGGTATTTATAGATTAGGTAATGATTGAACAAATTGTGGTGTAAGAATGTAATGTTCTATAAAACAGCATAACTATTCAAAGAAACTTGCCATATGTATGTATGTATACATGCATACATATATAGAGTATCTAATGGTAGTCAGGAGGGGAAGAAAAATAGGAAATTTACATGATAATTTTATTATATATTTAAAAGGAAGAGCAAGTTGTACATAATGATTTGCAATTTCATGAGCCATCACCTTTTTTGATTATACTATATTATAGAAATTCTTGTTTTACTCTATAAATTAAAAAATAAAATACATTTTAAAAAAAGAAACTTGGAAAGACTTAGAACAGGGGTAGGGAACCTCCTGCTTCTAGCTGCTATTTATTAAGGGGATTTGTTCTGCCAAGTTTGAAATCAGTCAAAGGGCTACCCTTGAGCACCTATAGGGCTACCTGCAGCCTTGGGGCAATAGGTTCCCCACCCCGTCTTAGAATAAGTAAAGCAGACTGAAGGAGTCTAAAGAGAATCATGTAATCACATTAAAGTAAATTAAAACAACATGAAAAGGGAGCTGAGCTCAGATTAAAGGCAGTGAAAAGTCTTCCAGAGAACAAAGGCTAAAACACTTTTCCCTTCTCTTGGTAAAAAGTCTAGCACTGCAGAGGCACAATGTCACATAAGCAGTTAAGACGGTAGCTGTGTTGGCTCATTGTACTTAATTGCTTTTCTTGTCATAAGGGTTGGCTTAATGATGGGAGGGGGATTGTTACTGGGAAAGGACTGATTATAAAGAGCGAATGACATAAAAAAAACTTTTAAAAATTATTTTCCCCCCAAAATGGTTCAAACTGGGTTACTTGGTTCATCTAATTCAATGAATAGTATTGAGATGTACTAAGCTGTGTGCTAGACAGTGCTAGGCAAAGCACAAATATATATGTCTTTGTCGTTATAGAATTTTATTTTATTTATTTAATTCTGAACTTAAAAAATAAAACAAGCATTCTTGTGTTTAAATAAATAAAATAAAATAAAATTCTATCACAAAGACATTGTAAATTCTAAAAAAAATCTAAAAAAATAAAACAAGTATTCTTGTGTTTAAATAAATAAAATAAAAAAATTCTAAAAAAAAACAAGCATTCTTGTGTTTAAATAAAAAAAATAAAATAAAATAAAATTCTATGACAAAGACATTGTAAATTCTAAAAAAAATCTAAAAAAAATAAAACAAGCATTCTTGTGTTTAAATAAATAAAATAAAAAAAATCTATGACAAAGACATTGTAAAGTCTAAAAAATTCTAAAAAAATAAAACAAGCATTCTTGTTTTTAAATAAATAAAATAAAATAAATTCTACAACGACAAAGACATTGTAGGTGAACTTACCCTTTACATATATTACTTCAGAGTTGTCTCTTTAGGTGAACTGCCAAAATACGTTTATTTGGATTCCTATGGGCTTCAATAGGGAAAATGCTAAATACTGATGTCACAAGCAGGAAAAAGATAGAAGAGTCAAGTTGATATGATACTTGCAGAGACTTTAGGGAGTCACTGCTGTACACAAATGTCTTTGTCATTGTAGAATTTTTTTTTATTTTATTTATTTAATTCTGAACTTAAGAAATAAAACAAGCATTCCCATAACCTAGTAGATAAAAAAGATGACTGCACATGAAACTGCAAATCGATTGCACACAACATGCTATTCATTTTAAATATATGATAAAATGATCATATAACTTTTTTCCTTTTTTCTTCCCTCCACTCCCACCACTCTAGAAATGGCTGTCATTAAAGATTAATATGTGTATACATTTATACATATATATATATATGTAATATCATTGGATACATATATTTATCAGTTCTTGTAGAATTTCCATTCAAAAATATTTACTGAATATTTGCCATAGGCAAGACCCTGTGTGAGCTTGTTTCACAAGCAAAAACAAATAAGAAATACATCTTGTTTTCATGGAGTTTTCATTCTAGTGAGGACAATAAGGCACTTGCTGTCTGCAATCAGCATGAGTTAGAAATTAAAGCTATAAAAAGAAATACAGCATGAGGCATTGGTTCAAACATGAAGAGGTACAAATGGATCTTGAGACCATTTCCCATAAACATTCTATCAAAAATCTCAAAATAAACCTTTGTTTATATGATGCCAAAGCATCCAGATGGAAAGTTCATGTGGATGCTAAATTAAATGACCTAAAGGAGGAAGGTGAAGGGAGAAGGGAAAAGGGCATGGATCAGTCTGGGTCCTGGATCTCAGAGGAGCATGTCTCTGGTGCTGCAGATATGATACTGATGATTCAGCTTGCAGTGCCCTCAGAATGAAAGCTCATTTATCTCTCAGCCCCAGGAGGCAAGCTCTTGCACTTAAAATAAATAAATGAATTAATAAATAAACTGATAAATAAATAAATGAACAAATGAATGAGCTAACGAGTCAGAGAGCTGGCCTGCGCTGAGTGGAAGGAGGCAGGCAGACAGGTATCAGGGTAGAGGAGGTTATTTCTGCATCCACTCCCCAGCGATATCCTGGTAGGAATATGCAGCCCCACGGGGTGCCCCACTTGAGTAATGAATGAATAATTAAATACATAAATTAAAGTAAACAATAACTTACATTTACCTAGTACTTAAAGGTTTGCAAAGTACTTTACAATAACCTTGTCAGTACAGGTGTTACTATTCCTATTTTATAGATGGAGAACTAGTCCTCCTAAGCCTCCCTTAATGCAGAACAGACACCAAATTTGTACCAGGAGTTCCTGGGCCTTGCCATCTTTCCTGCAACAGATCCTTCTTCTGAGCACGATCTTCCCTGATTACAGTGTAAGCTCCTTGAGAACAGAAAGTATTCCCTTATTTTTTTTTTTTTGGATTTGTACCCTTAGAATTTATTGAGATGCATGACATTAAAAATTAAGATATACTTTTTCATTCTTTAATGTTTTTCATTTTTCCTTGTTTCCTTCCTTTTTCTTTCTCCTATTCTCCTTTTTTCTTCCATTTCCTTCCTGTCTCTTCCTTATTTCCTCCCTTTATCCTTTCCTTCTTTCTTTCCTTCTTCCCTCTTTCCACTTCTCCTTTCTTCCCTCCCTCCGTTTCTTCTTTCCTTCCTCCCACTCTCCCTTCCTTCCTTCTTTCCTCCCTCCCTTCTTTCCTTCCTCTCTCCCACCCTCCTTTCCTTTATGCTTTCTTCCCTCCCTTTCTTCTTTCCTTCCTTCATTCATTCCTTCCAATACTGATATTCAGAAAGCTGGAATAACTTACACACGACCACACAGATGACTTAGTTTGAAGCTGTGGGGTCTTCAGGGAAGACTAGCACCTTTGGTGTTGAAACTTTGCTGAGTCCTTTTCAAGGCTGTTTATCCACCTTTGTTGTAGACCTATCACTTGACACCTATGGCTCTAAAAAGCTGTAGCATGGACAGCGGCAACATCCAGGTAAAATCATCTTTGCAGATGGTATAAACTAGTTCGAGCTGATAATCATTTAAAATAAATTTTGAACTTTAATAAGGGGCAGAGCTTGAAGAAGAGCCTGGACCTAATAGTCTCTTTGTTCTCTGAAGTAAGCTCAGAGAATACCTCTTCCTATGTCATAAAAGCCAGATGGGGCTGACTTAGCATTCCTTATGAGACCCTTAACCCTAGACACTCTCTTGAACAATGGAACTTACACCATATTGTAATATTTTGTGAACATATACTATGTTATGGCATATTAATGGCAAAGAAAACAGAGATATCTTGGGTCTCAATTTCAATGGTAACTTTGTCAACTCTATTATCTTATTGTATTTACAACCTATCCAATTATGAAATTCCTTTTTCATGGTATAGCTAAACACATATGGAGACTATATATCTGAAGGATACAGACAACATTGGATTGTCCTTAAGCAGATTTAAGCCTGGTCATTCTTGTATTATTCAGTGAGAAGTTTTTTTGGCTCCATGATCATGTAACTGCTAGCTTTAAGGGAACAAACTATATGTACTTAGCCTGTTTGACTTTTTTAACCAAACTTTCAGGTCAATAGAGCATAACAATCCTCAAACCCATCAGTGAATTATGGTAGTATCTACCCAAAGGATGTAAAGATATCCCCCCAGCAGAATGTCCACATGAAGCTGGCTATGAAGCACTTGGAGCTTTATGAGACATTGAAGAAGTCAAGATCATCCACTGAATCCTGGGCCATTGCCATTTGTCCTAACTTTTATCTTGACACAGGACTTCAATGACCCTAGAAGACAGAGTGAGGCTGATGACCATGTGCAGCTTTACCTAACTTAAATCCAATTCCCATACAAGTCAAGAAATCATGATGTCACTGGTCCTTTTGGAAAATGAATGAGAAACAACAGTAAGAAATCTGAAACATCTTTCAAATTTGGTCTGTTGGTCCAGCTCTCTTCCCACCATGAGAGGCTGCCCTCAATGATTTAAAACTCCTTAAAGGCTATTTATGAAGCAACTTTTGCTCATAGTATCATAAATCTAGGGCTAGGAGGCACTTCAGATGCTATTTAGTCTAATCTCCTTGTTTTTGATGACACAAATGAGGTCTGTAAAATCATTATCATCATCAGTATAATTAATATCATTTTAACTAACTAGGCTTCAAATATCTGCAAAACACTTCACGTATTATGTCCTTTGATACTCCCAACAATCCTGGAGATAGCTATTACTGTTATAGTTTTGCAGTTGAGGAACAAAGGTGAAAAAGTCTAAAGGTCTTGTCCAATGTCACATGACTAGTGAGTGTCTCTGGTAGTATTTGAATCTCAGGTCGTACTGATTCCAAGACCATAGCCTAGCTGCTTTATTTAAGTAATTTGTCCAAGGTCACTCGGGCAGTGAGAAGCAGAGCTTGGATTTGAACCATTTTCCTTTAGGTCCAAATCCAGTACAATTGGATTCAGCACAGAAATCCATGAAAAGCCATAAACTCATCATGAAATTAAGGGGCAAAAGGTGCTTGAATCTGCTTCTTGTATAAGACAGTATTTAGCTTTGAATTGTTAAATAATATCCATCTATCTGAACTGAGTTGCAATCATACCTAACATATGATCTGACACAAAGGAAACCAGGAAGCCCTCTTGGAAAATGGGAGCGGGGAAAGAGGAAATGTCTATCCCTTGTCCCTGGGCATTTTGCATCACAGTAACTTAGATCCACATTCAGTCAATGCAAATGTTATTAAGCTAGGTGTTTCTCCTGGCTGGTTGATGCTGAATGGATTGCTGGAGTTAGTGTAAGGAAAAGAAATGTCCTTTGGTTTGCATTCAAAAACAATGGATTACCAACCAGACAGGGTCATTAAAACATTTCCTAGGGAAAAAAATACATTTGACATTAACATTAATCTTGGGGTAGGGGGAAGAGATTAATTCAGCCTCAGGCATTGACTACATATATTTGTGAAAATCAATGGGAACCTCCCCTGTGCTAATGCCACATGGCAAAAGAAAAAGGAAAAGGTGACAATGAAAAATTACATGGGCATCTCTTAGCAAGAAGTTCCACCTGATAGTACCAAATCAAAATTGGGGTACATGGTCAAAACAAATGAAATTGCTATTGTGATGTCTCACCAAATGTAGGTATACTTTCTATAGTTGAAATAAAGACTGTGCAGTCAAGTTTTTGTGTAGTTGTTTTCAGTCATGTCTGACTCTTCCTGACTTGATTGGAGGTTTTCCTGCAAAGATTCAGGAGTGATTTGCCAGTTCCTTCTCCAGTTCATTTTACAGATGAGAAAACTGAGGCAAGAAGGGTTCAGTGACTTGCCCAGGGTTACACAGCTTATACGTATCTGGAGAAAAATCTGAATTCAGGTCTTCCTGACTACCAGCTCAGCTGTCTTGAGTTCAGCAGCCAAGACACAGATCCAAAAGGTGATACATAAAGAGAGAGCCATAAAAGATTTGGAAATTCCATGCAGATGAACTTCATATGCAGATATAGTTTAACATAACTTGGGAATCCTCAAATATTTGGGCAATTATCAATCATTTATTAATGGACTACTATATGTCAAGTATCGTGTCAAACACAGAAATACTAGGAAACACAATGACACTCAAAGTATCCTAAGGAGGAACTGACTGCCATAGGAAAAGAATAAATTCCCTTTTAGTAGAGCTCTTTGGTCAAAAGCTAGATAATTACTTTGTGGCTAAGAGGTAGAAGGTATTCTGGGTCAGACGCAGTTTGAGACATCTAAGTTGAAGAAATGTTGGTCCCAGAGTTAGAAAGATGTGAGTTCAAGTTCAGTCTCACATACCTACTAGCTGTTAGTCCTTGGACAACTCACATAACCTCTCTAACTCACTTTCCTCAACTGTAAGATGCAGATAACAATAGCCCCTATCTCTCAGGGTTGTTGTGAAGAGTAAATGACATACTAGTAAGTACTATATAAAGGCAGCTAGGTGGTGCAATGAATGGAGTGCTGGGCCTGGAGTCAAGAAGCTTTGTCATCCTGAGTTCAAATCCAACCACTGATACTTACTAACTGTGGAACTCTAGGCAAGTCATTTAACCCTGTTTGCCTAAGTTTCCTCATCTATAAAATGAACTGGAGAAGGAAATTGAAAACCACTCCAGTATTGCTGCCAAGAAAAACCCTAAATAAGGTAGAAAGAGTTGGACAAGACGGAAATGACTGAACAACAAAAAATATCACCCATTTTAGGATACAGGGATTATGTTTCACTAAGTGTAAATGTGTGGGAGTTGCAGAAGGTTTTTATTCAATGTAAAGAAATGCTTACAAAAAATTATCCAAAAGCAAAATAGACTACCTGGAAAGGGAACAAATGTTTCTCTTTAAGTGGAGGTTGGAAGGCCATTATGATCACTTGTTCAGTATATTACAGGGACAATTTTTGTTCAGGTTGGGCTGCATGACCTCTTAGATTCTTCTCACTGAGATTTTGTAATTGTGAATCTATAGTTATGTGGAAGGTTCTCAAGTTCTTAGAATGAAAACAATATAATGTAGAACATAGAGGGTGTGAGAAGAACAGGTCACCACCACAGAGCAAGTTTCTCCCTCCCTGACCCTCCCAAAATTGTCCTAGGTCTTGATTGGCTCGGGGGTCAAGTCTCAGCTTGTCCAATCCTTGGCACAATTTTCTGGTGGGCTCTAGCCATATTGATTTCCAGTCTTGGTCATCTAAAGGGATGAAAAATCTGCCCATGTAGAGTATGGCCCTTCAGACTTGACAGATGTCCCAAGACCATGTGAATCACTATACCTTGCCCTGCTGATAGACAAATTTCCATATAGAGATGGAAGGTGATGTCTCATCTACAGAAGTTAAGTACTAGAGTATCCTGGTTGCTGTCACTTAAGTAACTTCTTTTTGTTACCTGTAGAATGACCTCATGTGCTTCATTTCACCTGATTATTGAATCTTAACTCACAAGTTAGTGGCCCGAGTCAGACATACCCTTAACAGAGGGCCAGTCTTGGAATCTGAAAGACTTGCACTCAAATCCTACCTCTGCCCACCATTTAAATTTTGTGTCTGAGGTTACTCCTTAAAGCTAAGATACATACAAATACATACTTTATGGTGGAGGTTGGGGAATGAACTCCTAGTTCTGAAGGTAGGGATAAGGTCCTGTGATTTAACTGCTACTGTCAATTCCCTCTACCTATAGAAAGTTGGTGCTTTGTCTTCAACTTAGGTCCAAGGGAGCTGCTTAGAACAGAGCAGTCAAATACTTGGCCAACAGACTGTAGTACTACCAAGTATTGCTGAACCATATTAAAATGTAATTGGGAAATACTTAGGAAAATAAAGCAAAGCTAATATTAATATGTGGTTTTCTAAGTTGATATGTGCTCCACAAAGATCCTTAAGTGTGGTCTAGAGGCCCCTCTTTCTATGGGAGTTTGACACTATTGGCCAAAAGCACTGAGAAACTGAAAGGTGTCAAAGGTCAGAGTCATTATATATAAAAGGAGGGACTGGAAGTGATAGCTCTCTGACTCCAAACCCTAATCCCTAATCTCAATCCACTGAGACATGCTGCCTCTCATAGTCCTGGCACATTGCCAGTCCCCAACCCCCCTGCCTCTCTCTCTCTCTTTCTCTCTCTCTCTCTCTCTCACACACACACACACACACACACACACACACACCATTACTGTTAGGTACAGAAGAAATTGATGTTGCAGATTGAAAAAATTAAGGAAATGAGAAATTCATCTTTCAGGGATGGAATAATTCTATACACAATTTCAGAAGTTAGGAGAAAAGATTGCTTTTTCTTTCTCACTTTGAAATTCTGAACTTAAATAATTATTATTGTAACAATTAATTAAGTTATCTGACCAGAGACTTGGGAGATGTCAAAAGTTAGGAAGCCAAGTCTGGCCAGGAGACATAAATAAGCGGTCAGTGTTAGGAGGCAACCTAATGGCTAAACATGCTTTGGTGTCTTCCAGAATGAAAAGACCCATCCCTGTCAAAGAGCTAGTACAAAGAAACGGAAATCAAGTGTCATTTGTAATTAAAATGAAGGCCTAAGATGTTGTTTGAGGATAAAATGCAGTAGCCAGCTCTTCAAAATAACTTAATAACAGAGATCTGCTGGGGGATTAACTGAGTTTTCAGGACATTCTTTCAGAGAACAAAACGACAAGAATGAAATATTGCAGATGTGTGGATAGCAAAGACATCCATGGAAACAAATTATCCACTGATAATCCAATTACCTGTTGCTTGCAGATCTCCAATCTGTTAATTATCTCCATCAATTTTGAATCAGCTTTCCGCCACTGAGATTCGTTCTGGGCCTACTCAAGTCTGTGCTATTCAACACTTTTCCTCTCCTTTTTTTTTTTTGGGGGGGGCGGGGGGAGGACAAGGAAAAAGGCCTCTTCGTTGTACAACTTCTTTTTATGCAGTTTTCTATTCTCACTAAATTATTGGCAATTAGTATTTCCATCGAATATGAAAAACATGGCCAATCTCAGCTACTGAATGGAGCAGCAGTTACTGAATATATTAAGCTGGGAATGACATTGTTTATGGAATTCCATAACCATAGATGGCACTTTACAGAAGACATAAAAACATGATCCATCTCATGTCATGCTAGCATTCATTCTGATACTTGTTCATATCACACTGTCATTTTTCTACATCAGTAAAGCATAATTACGCATTCATGATACAACACTGTCATAGCAGAGAGAAAATGGAAAGGGCTGAGTGGATATCAGGGTTGTTGTGACTCTGTGTGCATGTGTGTGTGTGTGTGTGTGTGTGTGTGTGTGTGTGGATGGTATGTTCATCCTCTTCCCTACCCCAATCCCCCCAACTTCCCATCTTTTCATAGTCTCTTTGCAATGACTTCCTAAGCTATTATTTTCCCAGTCATCATACACTAGTTCCCTTTGGAACTTGCACAGTATCTCTGAAGTAATCCAAGGAGTTTAACACAACAGGTAGGAAATATCAATATTACACAGTTATGTTCACATGATGTAGACTAGGCCATGTTGTCTTTCGGACAAAGAGAGAATAGATTTGGCACAAGGTCAAGACAGTGGACACATTATAAGTCATATTCTTTCTATTTGAAACTTGCCAAAGGTCACAGAGTCATTATATGTAAAGGGAGTGACTTTAAGGGACATCTCTCTGACTCCAGAATAGAGTCATAGCTTTTCCTAAACCACTCTCACCTGGCCTCCTCCCAATCAGATACATCTGTTCATGGCAGATTGGAGTCAGGGGTACAGGTTGAAACACAAATTCCAAATCATAGGATCATAGACATGTGACTTGGAAGGAACTTAAAGGAGGCTTAAGGTCATGGGATCACAGATTTAAATCTAGAATACATCGCAAACTTCTTGCAATTCAACAGTCTTGTTTTATAGGTGAGAAAACTGAAAAGTGACTACTGTAATACCATTCAGTATTTCAGCTATATCTTTGTTTAGGGAAAGAGTTCTAAGAAATGGGGAAATCAGGAAAACCTTTTTGTAGGAGGAAGCATTTAAACTATATCTAGAAGGGATCTAGATTTCCATGGGGCAGAAGCAAAGGAGGTAATTCTGTCTTGGGGGCAGTCTTTTCTGGCTTGGTGTAAGGGATTAGAATGTCAAAACAGGTGAAGGAGCAGGGGAATAAGTATTATTACATTAGGTGCTTAATAAAAGCAACTACTATGTGCCTTACAAAATCTAACAAGTAGAGAAGACAGTGTGTAAGGGGGAGTAAAATAACGTAAGTTTAGAAATTCAGGGTATATCTAGATTGTGAAGTTATTGAAATGCCAGACAGATGAGTTGGTGCTTTATTCTACCATATTTGTCTAGTAAAACAATATCATTTTGCAGGTCCAGTACAGTCAATTGACTTATGAAGTGAGGCCTTAGTGACAGAGCTGATTTCAAAATCTAGGTCTCTTGACTTCCAGGCCACTGTTTTTACAGCCCATCATTTTGTGTCTCTAACTAAGACTAGGGAGAAATAAAGAGTGAACCATAGTCTAAAAGGAAATTTAATATTCTTTCTTTTAGCCCAAGTTACAAACTGATGAAACAACAAAAAATTAATAAAAATAGTGTGAAAGGGCTAAACATTCCCCTTTCTTTCAAATAAGCTTCCTATGCCTCCACTCACCATTACTGTAACTTCTCTGACCAAAATATCCTGTCCCAATACATTGTCACTTTCTGGGTTGTTTTCCTCATTTAGAATGTATGTTTTTTAAGACAGGGAATGTCTTGCTTTTTATAAGCTTAATGGAGACAGTTTTAATGTTTTTTCTTCAGATCTGACCAAGATTTTTGAGTCCCCTTAATGTTTCCACCATTCTTGCAAAAATGTCCTGCTGACACGTTGGTGGCCAAGGTGATTGTCTAGAGGACCTAGACCGGAGAGAGCTTACTACCTGTGTAGCCCCTACCTTCTCAGGAGCTACAGATGCTCGGAAATGAAAGGTCTTGACCTGTCAAATAGCTCAATATCAGAAACAGATATGATTTTATTAATGGAAGTAATTCTAAAAATTATGTTTTATGATCAGCCTTGCTACAGAACAATAAGGATCATTGGGCTTTTCCATCTTTTCATCACTTAGATTCCCTTCTCTGGATGTTTTCCTTCTGTTAGAATATAAACCCCTTGAGAGCAGAGACCACCTCACCACCCTGTGTGCTTAATAGAATGCTTACCACATCACAAGCACTTAGGAAAAGCTTTATTAGCTTGTTTGTTACACCAGTATCTTTATACTGTATATTAATCTTACTTTCATAGAAATCTTCTTTAAGGAATTTGGTGAAAGTGGGTGCAATTCTTACATTGAAGATATGATCAATTGTGGTTGTTAGGTTGTATCAGTCATGTACAACTCTTCCTGATGCCATTTGGAACTTTCTTGGCAGAGATACTAGAGGGATTTGCCATTTCCTTCTCTAGCACAATTTACAAATGAGGAAAGTGAAACAAGCACAGTTAAGTGACTTGCCCAGGGTCACACAGCAAGGAAGTGTCTGAGGCCAGATTTGAACTCAGGAAGATAAGCCTTTCTGGCTCCAGGTTCAGCACTCTAAGCACTATGGCCCCACCCACCTGACCTTTATATGATCAATAATAGGACTCAGTGATTATTGCTCCCTGTGTTCCAGACAAACCAGCAAAGATACTATTCTTCAGAACTGGAAACTAGAAACTGCTTCTTGTTATGGGACAGAATTTGACTGATGTTGCCTCTTCTCTCTCACCACCAGAGCTTTTCGCAAGTAGTTCCTTCCATGTAGAGGACATTCTCTTCTCACCACCATCTTGTAGCATTTGAGTCAGATCAAATAAAATAAAATCAATCAGTATTTTTTAGGCATCAGGAATTATGTTAAAACTACATGAAAGGTAAAAACAAAATAACATGATCCCTGCTCTCAAGGAACACATTGGCCAAGGGAGGGGGCAACATGCAAACACCTATATCCATGGTTGGCTGTTGTCCTTTGTTCTCAGAGAGGACCAAGATGACATCACCATGATAAAGTGAAGTTTCAGTGTGTCTGACTGTGACTGATCAGGCCAATATAAGCTTGGAATGCTCTACCATGGACTGGGCACAGATAATCCGTGTGAATACTTGGGGTGGTTACGCCAAATTTGTGCATCTTGCATTTCCTTTGTGCTCCTCAATTCTGCTTTGCTCATAGAGCATAGCACCCTTTCTGATGTGGGCACACCAGGCTGAGCAGTCCTGAGCCAGTGTTTCCCATGTTACACAGTCAAATCCAAAGTTCTTGAGAGAGACCTTGAGAGTGTCCTTGTATTGATTCTTCTGGCCATCTGGTGATTGCTGGCCCCATGTGAGTTCTCTATATGGTAGTCTTTATGGCAATCATACATTTTGCATTCTCACATGGTCTGCCCATTACTGTTGTACTCTCTGAAGTATAGTTTTAATGCTTGGTAGTTAAGCTAAAGCAGGACTTCAGTGTCTGATATCTTATCCTGCCAGGTGATCCTCAGCATCTTCCTAAGACAGTCGAAATGGAAACAATTCAGTTTCCTAGTATGGTGCTGGTAGACTGTCCATATTTCAAAAGTATGCAATAATGAGGTTAGCTCTGTAGACCTTCAGTTTGATAGTCATTCTCCCAAACTTTTCTTTGGAGCCTCCCAAGCAGTGAGCTAGCTCTGGCAATGCTATACATGTAAGCTACATGAATGATAAATTTCAGATCATCCCATTAAAATTAAGGGGGATGAGGGAAGACTTCTTGCAAAAGGTGGGAATTTAAATGAGACTTAAAGGAAGCCAGGAAGAGGAGGTGAAGATAGAGAAAATTCCAGGCACATCAGACAGTAGAGGTTGAATATGGACTGTATTTTGAGTAAGGAATAACAAGGAAGCACTAGTTTGATTTAAAAAAAACACTTTAGATATCATTTCCCATAGAAGGCCTCTCATCATTTTTTTAATAAATTTATTTATTTAACTTTTTACATTCATTTTCACAAAATTTTGAATTCCAAATTTTCTCCCCATTTGTCCCCTCCCCCCACCCCAATACACCGAGCATTCTAGTTGCCCCTATCACCAATCTGCCCTCTCTTCTATCATCTCTCCCTTCTCCTGTCCCCCTCTTCTCTTTTGTCCTGTAGGGCCAGATAACTCTCTATTCCCCATTGCCTGTATTTCTTGTTTCCTAGTAGCAAGAACAATACTTGACAGTTATTCCTAAAACTTTGAGTTCCAACTTCTCCCCATTCCTCCCTCCCCACCCACTCCCTTTGGGAAGGCAGGCAATTCAATATAGGTCATATCTGTGCAGTTTTGCAAATGACTTCGATAATAGTTGTGTTGTGTAAGACTAACTATATTTCCCTCCATCCTATCCCGCCCCCCATTGTTTCTCTTCTGTCTTTTGATCCTGTCCCTCCCCAAGAGTGTTGACTTCAAATTGTTCCCTCCTCCCATTGCCCTCCCTTCCATCATCCCCCCCCACCCTGCTTATCCCCTTCTCCCCCACTTTCCTGTATTGAAAGATAGGTTTTCATACCAAAATGAGTGTGCATTTTATTCCTTCCTTTAGTCGAATGTGATGAGGGTAAACTTCATGTTTTTTTCTCACCTCTCCTCTTTTTCCCTCCACTAAAAAGTCTCCTGCTTGCCTCTTCTATGAGAGATAATTTACCCCATTCCATTTCACCCTCTCTCCTCCCACCACATTTCTCTCTCACCATTTATCTTAATTTCTTTTAAGATATGGTCCCATCCTATTCAATTTACTCTGTGCTCTCTGTCTCTGTATATGCATGCATGTGTGTATGTGTGTGCATGCACACGTGTACATGTGTGTGTGCGTGTGTGTGTGTATGTGTATGTGTGTGTGTGGTCCCACCAACTATCCAGATACTGAAAAGTTTTAAGAGTTACAAATATTGCCTTTCCATGTAGGAATGTAAACAGTTCACCTTTGGTAAGTCCCTTATGACTTCTCTTTTGTTTATTTTTTTATGCTTCCTCTCATTCTTGTGTTTCAAAGTCAAATTTTCTTTTCAGCTCTGGTCTTTTCATCAAGAATGATTGAAAGTCCTCTGTTTCATTGAAAGACTATATTTTCCCCTGAAGTATTATACTCAGTTTTTCTGGGTAGGTGATTCTTGGTTTTAGTCCTAGTGCCTTTGACTTCTGGAATATCCTATTCCACGCCCTTCAATCCCTTAATGTAGAAGCTACTAGATCTTGTGTTATCCTGATTGTATTTCCACAATACTGGAATTGTTTCTTTCTAGCTGCTTGCAGTATTTTCTCCTTGGAATTTGGCCACAATGTTCCTAGGAGGTTCTCTTTTTGGATCTCTTTCAGGCAGTGATCGGTGGATTCCTTCAATACTTATTTTGCCCTCTGGTTCTAGAATATCAGGGCAGTTTTCCTTGATAATTTCATGAAAGATGATGTCTAGGCTCTTTTTTTGATCATGGCTTTCAGGTAGTCCCATAATTTTTAAATTGTCTGTCCTGGATCTATTTTCCAGGTCAGTTGTTTTTCCAATGAGATATTTCACATTTTCTTCCATTTTTTCATTCTTTAGGTTTTGCTTGGTGATTTCTTGGTTTCTCAGAAAGTCATTAGCCTCCATCTGTTCCATTCTAATTTTGAGAGAACTATTTTCTTAGTGAGCTTTTGAACCTCTTTTTCCATTTGGCTAATTCTGCTTTTGAAAGCACTCTTCTCTTCATTGGCTTTTTGAACCTCTTTTGCCAATTGAGTGAGCCTATTTTTCAAGGTGTTATTTTCTTCTAGCATTTTTTGGGTCTCCTTTAGCAAGGTATTGATGCATTTTTCATGCTTTTCTTGCATCTCTCTCATTTCTCTTCCCAGTTTTTCCTCCACCTGTCTGACTTGATTTTTGAAATCGTTTTTGAATTCTTCCATGGCCTGAGTCCATTGGATATCTATTTCAGATGTTTGGGATACAGAGGCCTTGACTTCTATGTCTTTCCCTGATGGTAAACATTGTCCTTCTTCATCAGAATGGAAAGGAGGAAACATCCATTCACCAAGAAAGTAACCTTCTATGGTCCTATTTTTCTTCCCTTTTCTGGGCATTTTCCCAGCTTGACTTCTGAGATTCCTCTCCACCCCCTCCTAGACCTGCTCAGCTAGTGCTTGGGGTCTGAGATTCAAATGCTGCTCCCCAGCCTCAGGGCTTTCAGCAGTGGGGCCCTGCTGCTAGTCAGGGTAAGATTAAATTCAGGTTTTCAGTTGGGGGCAGGGCCACCTCCCAGGCTTGGTTCCCTCAGGGGGTTTATGCGGAGACTTTCAGTAATGGATCTGAGGCCCTTTCTGCTCCAGGAGTACCTGGCTGCCACTGCCGCTGCCGCTGCCACTGCCGCTGCCGCTGCCTCCCCAGGGGGCCTGAGTTGTGGAGACACCCCGCTCCCCTCTTGGCCAGCCCAGAAGTCTCTCTCACTGACCTGTGCACCTGTTGGTGGAGGGACCTTCGAGGCTACCAGAGGTTCCATCCCTGAAGCCTGCTCAGATCTGTTCCTCTCGGTGCTGCTTGGCCAAGGCAGGGCTGGGCTCTGCTCTTCTCCTGTGCATGGTGGACCCCTGGTGTCGATTCTTCAAGGCTCTCTAGGATGGAAATCTCCTCCACGCAGTTGCTGCACTACTTTCACTGCTCTAGAATTTGTTGGGAGTACTTTTTACAGGAAATTTATGGGCTGTGGGTTTGGAGCTAGCATATGTGAATCTTTCTACTCTGCCATCTTGGCTCCTCCCCCTCCTTTCATCATTTTTTATGTCATTTGAATTTTCTCCTCTCAAAATTACATTGTTACATTATCATATGTTATAATGATATATTATATTCTATTACATTAATTATATTAGGTTTTGTTATATGTACACATATATACATATATGTGTATATATGATAGAGAGATAGATAGATAGATAGATAGATAGATAGATAGATAGATAGATAGATAGATAGATATCATATTATATGCCCAGAATAACTACGGTAGTGTCAAGGCACTTTGTGTGTGTGCGTATCCATATCCACTCAAAAAGTTGGTTAGTAAGCTCCCCCTGACACTTTGCCTCTTCTCTAGTTAACCAGAAGGTACAAATAGATTAAATCAAAGGAAAATTGCATAATAAGAAAATTTGCAATATGTTTCTGCCATGTACCTTAGGTACACTCTCCAGCAAATACATGCACCATTTGTGAGTAGATTGAACATGTACAAGGATCATCCACATGAGGGAAGCATGGATGGAAGGGTAACTCATACCTCTGATGGCATAAGATCATAAGACCATCCCTAGAATGACAACTTTGATCAGGACTCATTCCGAATTATTTCAGAATCTATCAATATACAGTAAGTGTCAAGTTCATATGTTCATATTTCTACTCAAGTATGGATAGGATGCTTTTCTCAATGACTTTCAATAAATAAAATCTTATTAAGAAAAATGGACAACCACACTTGCCAGAAACACAGATATATTGGGTTCAGGGAGGACTTAAGTGATTCTTTAAGCTTCTGCTATGTCATTGGCTTTATTGATCCAAGATAAAGCCCACTTCTCTTGTTTTTTGGTTAGATTTACATAAAAGTTGGGTAAAGAAGTACAAAAACATAGAGATTAAATGTGACTTCCTATTTATTCTGTGATACAGGCTTATTGTAAATCAGCATTATTCCCATCAAGAAAAAGAAAATCTCTCTCTCTCTCTCTTCTATTCAAATGGACCACTTTACATAGAATGACACCACATCAAACACAAATGGACAAAGCTTGTTTTTTCAGTTTCTCAGGTATGAAATAGAGTATATTTAACGCTGACACTGAGAAGATCTACCTCCTTTTGCTTCACCATAACCCTGAGCTACAGTGTGATATTTCAGATTGGCTGAAGTGGCAATACTTACCTGACAGATTATTTTGTGTTGTTTTAAAATGTCATATGGACATCCACTTGAACCTCTCCTCTTCAATTTGTATGGAGATCACACTTTATCCTATTGTTACAGTGCTGAACACTTGTCTTTTTAAGATACTCGTGTGAATAATGTATCAGATTGTTTCTTTTCTACTAGTTTTACATCATTTAAAAATGATATATAAAAAAGAAAGTCACAGCTAGAAGGAGGAGCTTAGACCATCTCGTTTTATAGGGAAGAAAACAGAGGCTCAGCAGGAGAAATTAGCAGAAAAGTCAGCTTTAAAAATTCAATTCAATTCAACAAGTATTTTAAATTAGGGCTATGTGAAGTATGTCCATGCTAGCTTCTGGTATTAAAAAAAAATACATGAACAGACTTTGCTCTCATGAGACTGAAGAGTTTTATAGGAGTATTAAACAATGTTAGATGACACAAATAGGTAGAAAACAGAGGCAAAGGAAAAAATTGGATTTGGTGATAAGGATCTTGCCTATAGATTTTCATCAGAGTTGGGGGTTGGGTCAGAAACCAAATTCCAAGGGGAGGGAAGGAAATGTGTGGTGCTTACATGGACCTTATTTTTCTTTCTTAGAATTTTGGCCTTGTAGGAAAAGAAAAAGAAAAGAAAACAGTCTGAGGTGGTGGCATTTAATGACCTTTGGTGGCCTGTAGCCAATGAATGATGTGTTTTTATTTGTTTTGTTTTGGTTTACTTTAGGCAAGACCTGACTATATTTGTAGATTTAGAAGAAAAAGGAGTAAAAAGGGAGAGGTTAAGATATATGAGAAAGATAGCATAGCTAATGAAATAAAGTGAGGAGCTAAAAAGGAGAGAAATTATGAATGGATTTGGAGAGATTGGTCTTGGTAAAGAGAAAGATTGTCCTTTTTCCTGAGGCCAGATTGAAGGACATTGCCAGTATGACTTTAGGAAAAATGACTCAACCTTTCTGGGTCTCATTTTCTCCATCTATAAAGTTTATATCTAGGATGGGGAGGGTGCAGGACTGGATTTGGACTAGAATACCTCTAAGACACTTATTGATGTAAATCTATGCTATTATGAGAAAAAAAATGGTGAAGTTAATGTGGCATTTCTAGGAAAAGAGGAAGGGAGTTGAGGCAGTTCATTTTGGAAGGCTTGAATATTCTCAGAGTGACCCCACTTCAGATACACTTCCTTATTGACTGGCTACTACCTCAAAGTTCAAGGGAAGTGTTATAATACTAAAAGGCTCATTAGCCTTTATCAGTGTCATTTCTATTAATGACCATCCTATAGATACAATCAGTAAAATCAAAGGCATTTGCTAAAACTAAATAGTAAGAACAGTAACTCCATGCCATTCCCTCCAAAAATTTGGGGCGCACTTTTGACCAGGCCATTTCATGAGAGTGAAGGACATAGATACTAAGATCTTGAGGAAGTAAAAGTTTGAATATCCTTTCCACTATTATTTCGCTAATTTACATTATTTGATTTAGTTCTAGGAAAATCTTAAGAAAAAAATAAAACAACTTGAATTAGGTTGATTTTTCCCCCATTTGTGAGAGAGAGCAGCTCTCACAGAATGATACAGGCTTCAGTGAGAATCTGAACAAAGGGTGACGAGGCTGAATGGGGAAATCAGAATGCTTTGCAGCTCTTCCTGAATCTTAACTTTGCAAGCTGATATTTTGATTGGAGTGAATTCAGAAAATATCCACTATACTCACATAGGAACACCTACTTAAAATGGAGCACAAAGCTGTATTTGCTAATTGTCCATCATTTGGAATTCCCCATGACTTTGGTTCCTTCCATTAGTGAATGATAATCTCTTCAAACAGCAATGGAAGCCTGGAGCTAGTACAATGGGCAGTTAGATGGAACACGAGACACAGCACTGGACCTTGAGTCAGGAAAACTTGAGTTCAAATCAATAGCGCACTTATTAGCTGTGTGACCTAGGTTAAGTCACTTGATTTCTATGTCAGTTTTCTCGTCTAGAAAATGGGAGTCATAAGAATACCTACCTCCCAGGCTTCTGGTGAGGATAAAATAAGGTAATATTTGTAAAGCATTTTGCATACCTCAAAGCACTACATAAATACTAGCAATTATCATCATCAAGCTCATTAGGTCTGATGAAAATTGCTATTGAAGAATAATTTCTGCTTTGTTTTAGGACCACCCAAGGTTGATTCTAGACACCTTGAATCTGATTTTCCTTTGGGAATAGGATCTATTTTAAATATTACCAGGTTATTGATGTTAATATGACTTCATTAGTTTCGTCTAAGGAAGGAAATGATCCTTTTAAAAAGAGGTTAATAATGACCTTACAAACTGTTCTCATGTAATTTTCATTCTGGTTGAAAAGGTCCTTTCAAAGAACAAAGTTTACATTCCTAGGTCTTTCACATGACTACAGTAAAGATCTCAGGAGAACATCCATCCTTCCTACAATCAGACAGCTCTGAGGATCTTGTAGGATGACTGAATCTACGCTATAGATAGTTCTCTGACTCTCCTGCTCACACCTTAAAAAAAAGTTATATTTAAATAGGACAAAGAAATACGGAGTTTTAGATGATTTAGGCTTAAAAAATGTAGCAGGTGATTCTAATGCCTCCCAGAATTCAAGTGGGGAATATGGATCAATGAGACCACAGGGTTGTATACAGATCTATATTTCCCAACATCCCTTGAGTTTCCTCATCTCTTTACCTTCAACCTCCAGATACTTCTAATCTGCTATTACATGCCATTCATTTCATGGGATTGAGAGTAGAAAGGTTCATAAGACTGAGAACCTTAATTGGGATAGGGAGCTAAAGCCATTTGATTTCTAAAAAAACGGTTACAGTCTCTGAGCTGCTGTAGCTGTGGCATATATATATATATATATATATATATATATATATATATATATATATATATATATATATATATATATATACCATTTCCTGTTTCTATACTGGAGGGAGAGTGAACAGCATCCACACATGCCTTTCAACAACAGCTTTTGGGATATTGAGTGGAATATCGCTTCAAAACCATAGTTTTTCTTCTTGCATTTCTCAGTGACTTGATGAGCCAGTCTTGTTTCAAATATGATTCTCCCAATTCTCTTATGGTCCCATATATTGATTATAGTTATCAGAGGGGGAGAAGTTTCAACACATTAACCTATTTACAGCCTTGTCGTGTGTGTGTGTGGCTATTTGAAAATTCAATGATTTGATTGTATGAACAAATGGTCAAAAACCAGAATGTCCCAATTTCAGAGAGGGCTAACATACTAAGATGGTTCTGTTTTTAATAATTACAAATAATTATTGCAAATTTTAAAATTGCAGTAACTGCAAATATTTACAAATTTGTAGTAATTGCCAAATTAAAAATTTTATTTGATATATATTCTATATCATACTTTCTGTATTTGTATTGAATCCAGGTCTAGTTCTTAGGCACTGAGCTCCAGATGTAAGGAGTTTGAGTTAGAAAATAGAGTTTCTTCTGGTGAGTGTGGGAGATATTGAAGCTTCTGAAAAGCTGGAGTGGATACATTAAATATCCTCTGATGAAAGCATTTGACTGGTGGTAGCATCCCTGGTACCCAGATTATAAACTATACTCCACTGAAGAGAGGGTAAATTGATTGATTACATTACTGCAATGACTTGACTTCTCTGGAGGCTTAAGGAAACAGGTAATAAGTCAAAGATGATGGCTTAGTAGTGGTTCTGCAGCACCATTAAATATGTATGGAGGCTATAAACCTACTTTTAAAGTTTAAATAATATTTTCTAGCTTTTTCTAGTGATCAAATTAACAAGATAATTTCATTCATTAAAACAACAAATGTTTGTAAGTTAAGTAGGTACATAGCAATACGCTAGGTACTGGGGGAGATATAAAAGTTAGATAAGACAAAATCCTTGACTTTTAGGAGCTTAACGCCCAGTAAACATTATATTTTCCATAAATGTAAGATAGTGCCCTACGCATTAGGGCTTTTAATAGCCAATGAGTTTATTGAATGGATGAATGAATAAACAAGAGGAAGACGATCTGTGCTAAAATAGGCACAATCTTGGTCAGAAAGCTGGGTAACCAGCCTTTGTTAAATACTTATTCTGCACCAGCTACTGTACTCAACACTGGGGTTACCAAGACCAGCAAAAACAAAGAGAAACTTTAGTCTAATGGAGAAAGATCCACATAAAAGGGAGATGAAGGAGAAGGGTGGTACTCAAGCAGGGGCATGGTATCAAAGTCCAGAGAGTCAGAGCCAGAGCTGGGAGGGCAGTGAAATGAAAGATGGCAGGCCTAAGGCCTTCTTCAATATGGAAGTTTTAGGAAGTTCTAACCAAAGGGATAAAAAGGCCACCAGGGCAGAAGGATGTTCCAGAGTGAGGAGACTGTAGCAAAGGAGGGACAGTTCAGGGTGAGAAGGCAGCTAAGGTATGATGGTGAAGTCAAGAGTATCAGAAGCAGAGCTGGAAGAGAAATGAAGGACAGTTAACCTAGAAACTTCTTCACAGTGAAGGTTCCAGAAGAATTCCTGTATGCTGTAGCAACTTTTAATAGCTTGAGAGAGCTAATGTTAAGTTTTCAGTGTGAAAATTTACACATTTGCAACTGGCAACCACTAGAAATCAGGGCTTTATTCATTATTTAGTTAACTGTTCAGACTTAAGAAAGAATTGGAAAATACAAATAATGCACATTAAATTTAAAAGTATATTACAAGTACTTCTTTTTTTCTTTTTCAATTTTTTTTTAGACAGTGGGTAATTCAGCAACTCACCAATGAGAAAAAGGCAGATAGATGTTCTAGGAAACCTAAGTGATAATCTGGTTCAAACCTTTTGTTTTTAAGATGAAAAAAGTTGACCTAGGGATATTGATTAATCAGGGAAAGTTTCACCAAAGAAAAAAAGTAGAACTTGAGTTGAACATAGCAGAATCTGGATACATACATCATAGGGTTATATAATAAATTGAACAAACATTTATCTATCACTTCAAGTTTAGAAAACACTCATATTCATTATCTCATTTGGTTTTCACAACAACACTATGAGAAGGTGATATTTTCATTTCCATTTTATATAGGAGTGAACTGAGGTACAGACATGTGAAATAACTTGTTGGAAGGGACCTTAGAGGTCATTCAGTAGAGCCCCCTTATCTTACAGATGACAAAAGTGAGGCACAGAGAGGCTAAGTGATAATTTATCACACAGCTAGCAATTGTCTGAGATAGGATTTGAACTAAGATCTGGATGGGAAAGGGATGGGATCACCAGTCAGAGGGAAATACATGAACAAAGGCAGTAACATGAATGCTATTTAAAGAATATTATGCAGAAATGGACCTGACTGGAACAAAGGACCTGATTAAATAGTAGGAGATGAGGTTGATTAGATGCATAGAAGATTACCAAACTGAATAGCTTGGATTTGCTCCAAGAGGAAACAGTTAATCTTTTCACATTTCCTCCTCCATAAGTACCCTACTCTGATGTTGTACAGTAAAATGAAGTGGCCCTTGGCTATTGAAAATTATACAAGAAGAGTGTAAACTCTGAGGAGTCCTGTCACACTGGCAAGACTCCAAATCTACCTACTACTGGCATGTATCTGCTGTTTGAGGACAGCCCAGTCAAGTACAGAAATAGTCTTCCCCAGAAGTTTGACCACAAGGCCAAGATGAACCTGATTAGCCTTGTTGACCCACAAAGCAGACAAAACAAAACCCCCTCAGGGGCCCTGAGTCCTATAGATATTTGTTCTTTTGCAATGATGTTTGAAAACTGTTAGAAAAGGAAAAAGGTCTGCTGAGAATGTCTTTCTACACACATTAATTGTGGCTATTCAGCCCAAAATCCTTGTCCCAGTTTGACGCTCTACTAAAGGAATTAAACCACCCCCACGCTAACATTATTGATGTAAATAAAACTAGACCTATAAGGAAGTTTCCCTCAATAGAGAAACAGCCTGCAGATTGTCCTCAAAATAATAAATAAAGAAAGAAATTGGCAGATTGGATTTCACGAGGCATCCAAAAGTAACAAGAAAATTAATTTCATGGGACATTCAATCTTCTCACTTGGTGGTGTTTACTATGAGTTTAAAGCCTAAAGAATATTTTGAAGTGTTCTTTTTTTAATCAGACCAGTAATTTCATTGGTATAGGGAAGTCAAAGTGAGACAACTCCCTTCATTAACCAGATCCAGACATCCTAGATAATTTATAGCCTTAGAAAGCTGTCTGGGGTACCAAGAGGCTGAGACACTCATCCACAATTATACTGCTCATATATGTTAGAGGTGAGTTTTGAACCCAGGGCTTCTTTTTAAAAATATATAATATTTTATTTTTCCCCAATTACATGTTGAAGCAATTAAAAAATTCTTATTGCCTTTTTAAAATTATGAGTTCCAAATTCTATCCTTCCCTCTCTCCTTTTTCTCCCCCTTCCCTGAAAAGGTAAACAATCAGATATCAGTTATACATGTGCAATCATGTAAAACATTTCTATATTAGTCATTTTGTATAAAAAATGAATATAAAAATGAAAGAAAGCAAAAAAAGTAGCTTGCTTCAGTCTATATTCAGACAATATCAGTTCTCTCTCTGGAGGGAGATAGCGTGCTTCGTTAGTCCTTTGAGATTGTCTTGGATCATTATATTTCTGAGAATGGCTAAGTCATTCATAGTTCTTCATCATACAATGTTGTTGTTACTGTGTACAATGTTCTCCTGGTTCTGCTCAAATCTCTTTGCATTAGTTCATGTAAGTCTTGAACACAGGTCTTCTTGACATAAAGACTCAGCCCTTTATGTCATAATGGCTCTCTGTATATAAAATTATTTGCCAATTATATGCCAAAATACATTGATTATTATGAAGGAGTAGAATTTTACAAAGATCTTGAAGGTCTTTATGGTCTTTATAAAGATCTGTTTTTATCTCCATCCTTGGTGACCAGTCCAAAAGGGTTAAAAATAATTAGAAATTTTCCTTTTGGAAAAGTATAGCTTCATGTTAAAAAATGAAAGAGATCAAAGGATCAAGTCAGAGCAGCACTTTCTATGATGGGGAAGAGCTGGAAATAAAGTGAGTACACATTGATTGGAGTTTGTCTAAATGAATTTTCATACAAGAATGTAGTGAAATATTATTGCTTTATAAATCAGAGAAATATTGGGAATTCAAAGAAATACGGGAAGACAGATGAACTGATATAGAACAAAACAGGTAAAACCAGGAAGACAATATATACAGTGTCTACAATGAGGTAAAGGAAAAGAATACTAAACAGAAACTGAAAGGCATATAATTAGAAGGATCTAAACTGATCCTAGAGAAGAGAGGAGAAAATGCAACTCTCTCCTTTATCTGGAGACCTAAGAACATGAAATGTCCCATTTGTCAGACACTCGATGTGTCTGTTGATTTTCCTGAGCTGTGAGTATATGCAGACAAATGTTTTGAGAAGAAATACCCCAAGAAGAAATTAACTGGTGAAAATATTTAGATACTGAAGCTCTTAATATTGACACCAAGCCTTGGTTCTAATACCCCACTAAGTTCTGCATACACAGGAGAAAAATGTTCTAGACTGAACAATACACATTTTTAGAAACAATTATTTCAGAAGACCCAACACTGTTGAGTTAAGAAAAATTTCAAAAGCCATAAAACTACAGAAGAGAAAATGAATGAGTTGCTGATTGTTTCCATAAAGTCTGTCTCCACGGAGTCTTTATGACTGATATACTTTAGTTTCTCACTGTCCAGAGGTGGGACTTGAGATTTCAAACATTTTATCCCATCCCTCCAAGTCTAAGGTGCCTCAGAGATGAGCGAAGTGAAACAAAGTGGCCAAGCCTGGCCCGAGTGGCAGGCTCGCCATCATCTCCAGGAGCTGCCATTTCTAAAGAGCACCCTGGAACTTATTGCTGTTATATTTGTTGATGATTACATAGGCAGGGATTGTTGGGTTTTTTTCCTTTTCGTTTTCTTCCATGTGTGCTTTAAAAAATACTGCCAAAAATACCTTTAAACTAACTCTAAATGAAAACCATTACTACTGGTAGGAGGTCCAATTAGAGTCTCTTAGAAAAAGCTTGACTTGACATGGAATGAAAACCTGGCTCTAGTATTTATCATGAGAATGCTTGAAACGTAATAAACGTTCTCTCAGCTACTTGCCACAGTACTGGGGGTAGCAGGGGATTGGATAGAAAAGCATGAGAAATATCTCATGTTAGAATCTTAACCAATTAAAAAAAGGCATGGAGTCCTCCAAATAATCTTCTTGGTTTAGGGATAGAGATTTGGATTTGTAGTTAGGATAGCCCTAGGTTTGAATTGGTATTATACACTTTATTGCTACATGACCATAGCCAAGCTACTTGACCTCCCTAAGCCTCAGTTTTTTAATCTGTAAAATGGGGGTGATGATAACAACATCTACTTCATAAGTTTAATTAATATACAGATTGTGATCACATTCCAGTGCAAAACATAGTGACACATATACATTCCAGCTACTAATATTATTAAGAATTCTCCAACTGATTTTCACCAATTAATCTGGCAGCTAAATGACTAGTAAATAGAAAGACCTGAGTTCAAATTTGACCACAGACACTATCACTAGTAGTAGGACCCTGGAGCAAGTTACTTAATCTCTGTTTGCCTTAATTCACTGGAAAAGGAAATGGCAAATCCCTCCAGTATCTTTACCAAGAAAATCCCATACAGGGTCATGAAAGTCAGACACAACTGAAAAACTGAACAACAACTATTTTCTACCAAGGACTCATATGGCAAATAAAAGACCATTCTATGACCCCACAGGATGAATCCTTGGATTGTAAAAAGAGTTGTCCTTGTCACTTGTTGACATAACTTGCCCTATATCTTTGCAAGCATGTCTGAAGCCATTTGACTTATTCAAAAGACAAATACTGTAGAATCAAATTCACTGTTTAACAACCTTAGGTCCATGACTGCATAATGAACCACAAAATCATAGATTTAGAATAAGAAGTAACTTTGGAGGACATCTGGTTCAACCTCTTCACGTTAACAATAAAGATAAACCTACAGTTAACTGTGGATACTCAGCTTAAAATTTAGCTAATGATAGCAGTTTGACATTTTACTAAAGGAATCAAACCTCGCCTACTCTAACATTTGTGATGTAAATAAAACAAGACCCACAAGGTGGTTGTTCATGTGTTTCGGGTTCTTCGTGCTTCTATTTGATGCTTTCATGGCAAAGATATCAGAGTGGTTTGCCATTTCCTGCACCAGCTCTTTTTACAGACAAGTTAAGTGACTTACCCGAGAGCACACAGCTCCTAAGTGTCTGAGGCCAAATTTGAATTCAGGTCCTCCTGACTCCAGTGCCAGCCTTCTCTCCAGTGGGCTGCCTAGCTGTCCTGTACCAGCCTCTAAAGATATTTCCTTAAATAGGGAAGCAGATTGCAAACTGTCTTCAAAATAATGAAGGCCAGAGAGATAAGGTCACACAGATACCAAATGACAGTCTGGGATTTGAATCTGAATCGTTTGTTAAGTTTTTTCATTTTGTTTTGTTGTAAGCTATTCTGAAAGGGATACTAGTTTATGGGAATAAGTTATTCTTTTCATGACATTTCCTGAGAATTCATAGTCATCGTTTATTGAGTCAACACTGTGACACTCCTGTGGGCCCAGACAATAGCCAAAGACTTCCTGTAGAGCTTTACAGACAAAAATCATCCTACTTGATTATCTAATATGTACAATTCCGACCTTTCCCAGGGAGGTGGTTGAACTATGGCAATCACATGTGAGGAAACTGAGATTGAGACAATATGAGTTCCTAGGATCATAAACTGAACATGGAAGTGGCCTTCCAGGTTCAATAGTTCAGCCCCTTCATTTCAATCAGTCAGTCGACAAGTATTTCTTAATATACACTATGCGCTAGCTACAGTGACAAGTGCTGAGGATACAAATACAGTTATCCCTTCCACATCATGTGGGTTCCGGGCAAGTCCTCACAATTTGGAAAATTCATATAAAAATTTTTTGGCCCTCTCTTCATACCAAGGAAGACATCTGAATTTTTATGATATTAAAAAATAAAGTATGTTGACAAAATATAATATTTTATGCATTTTGGAGTTTCTAAACTTTTTCTGTGTTGTCTGCTGATCTTGCGCTTAATCTGCTGCTCCTGCAAAACTCCTTCCGAATTCCCATTCAATTTGTTATGCCAACCTGTGACGTAGCAAAACCTCAATGGGGAAAGTCTCCATGTGGAAGGGATAACTGTACAAAAAAACCCCAAAAAAACAAAGAAACAAAACCCTGCCCTGGGACATTTAGATTTTAGAAGGGAAGATAAAATTGGAAGGGAAGCTGAAAAGTGGGTAAAGGAGGGGAAGAAGAAGGTATTCAGAGCAAGGGAAGATGGGTTGAGCTGACAAGTTCAGTCTGGTAGGATATGAAAAAAAAATGACTGGCCTGGGTGCCACCCTTGAAAGAACCCGAGAGATAAAGAAACTGAAATTTAAAGAAGTTAATTTAACTTATTTGAGATAACAAGCTTGTAAGTAATGAAGTCATAGGGCCATAGACCTAGAGATGGTGAGGGATGTTTGAGAGAGATCAAGTCTAACATCCTCATTTTACTTCTGAGGAAGCTAAGGCAAACAGGCAAAGTGACTTGTCCAGGGTCACACAGTCTCTGAGATAGGATTTGAACCCAAGTCTTCTGATTCTAAGTCAAGAACTCTTGCTATCATAATCCACAGACACTTGGCTTGAAAACGCAGAACCTATCTCTGTTTTTGTCTGTGTGTGTATCTCTGTGCATATCTATTTTTCTTTCTGTCTCTTGTCTATCTGTGACTGCCCATCTGTTTCTCTGTGTCTTTATCTGTCTCCCTCAAAGAGTTCCTTCCCATAAATCAAAGATCCTTCTACCAACAAAGATCCCAGTCATAAGATAACTTAGACTCTTAAGGAGTTGCAGTAGGTTTAGGGAAGTTATTTGCCTTTGATCACATGACTATTAAGTGCTAACAAGCTTTATTTGAAACCTCTAATTAAGGACAATGTGGTACAACGCGAAAAGCAATGAAGAGAACCGAGTTCAAATCCCTTCTACAACTCTTACTATGTAACTGTTAATAACTCACTTTCCATCTTAGGGAGTCAATTACCATCATCATTTATGATGACAGTTATAGGGATAGCAGCTAGACCTGAACTTTCACTGGTATAATCCTGGTGAGGAAACTATCAAAACTTTGTTTGCAACTTGATGTTTTAGAGAACAGATCAGAACTCTTAAGAGGGGATAAATTTCCTATGATTGGCTATTATGTGTCAGAGATGAGAGCTGAGCTCAGGTTTTCCAGCTTTTCAAACTAGTTCTCTATCTTATACTTTTAAAAAGTGAAGCCCTCCGAAGTGGGTGTCTGCCCCTCTTTTCCTCCCCTCTGAAAAGGTTTTATCTAACCTACTCCTCCTGGATCTCTGACTAATATGGCTCAGCACCACACATCGAGTCTTTATCTCTGTAATTCATAATATAAAAGTCCATTTATAGCACAAAATAATGGGCATATTTTATTTCTAATTAAGGTTACTCATCTGTTCACACCCACCAAGATTTCTACTGTGCTTTTAATTTATCACTGCTTACTTTCATGGACCCAGTTTAATCATACTAACGCCAGGAATTAGATCATTATAACCAGAGCTGTACTGAACTAATTTAATCTTCTCAGGGAAAAAGAAATCAGAGCATTTTAGATCCTAGGGAGACTTGTGTGTGTGTGTATTTTAAAAACATACACATATACAAAAGGATATTCCCTATCTCACATTAAATCCTAATTTAGATACTTAGAGTTGAGATTTGATTATCATATAAAATCTTACATTAGTTAGTTTCCAAGGAAAATTAACTTTTGCTTCAAAACTACAGTAAGCTCAGGCACCCAGTATATCACACGGATTTTGGACTTCAGAATGCAGCTAAAAAAAATAAATCTCAGGGGCCAAGGGAGGAGGGAGCAGAGGGGAATGTATTTCTGAGATCAGAGAAGACAGTTGAGCAGTACATTAACCTTGAAGGCCCAGCTCAGAAACAAGTGAAAATGAGTTCAGGGCTCTCATCTCCTTCATGATATGAGTTCCTAAATATGTAGCTTTCCAGTCAAATCCTTACCAAGGATAACACCTCTTGACTTTGACTGAACTGGCCAATATGTATCTGGAAGAAGGACTTTCAAAGGGGATGATGCAACCAAGTCAATATGCCCTATGTTTGCCCTAGGGAATGGGTGGGTAAGTGAAATGAACAGTAGAATGTCAATCTGACATGAATTAGAACTTCACTAGCCCATAAACTGGGTATTGCAATTTTAGCTCTCCATGGAGAGGTGAAAGGATAAGGTTACTAATAGTGAAAGTTCTTAGTATTTACTAAGCAGTCAATTCTGTCAAGGCAGCTAGATGGTGCACTGGATGGAGCACCATGCCTAGACTCATAAAGACTCATCTTTCTAATTTTCGATCTGGCTTCATATACTAGCTGTGTGATGCTGGACAAGTCACTATTGTCTCAGTTTTCTCATGTCTCAAATGAGTTGGAGAAAAAAAATGACAAACCAAGGGTCTTCACCAAGAAAGCCCCAAACGAGGTCATGAAGTGTCAGACAGATCTGAAACAACTGAACAACAACCCACCTTTAACACGAATAGCTAGCATTTACATAGCACTTTATGGTTTTTGAAGTGTTTTACATAAATTATCCCATTTGATTCTCACAACAAACCTGGGAGGTAGGTCCTGTTATTATCCTCATTTTACTGACAAGAAAACTGAGGCTGAGAGAGATGAACTGATTTGCAAAGATCGCATACATATTAAGTGTCTCAATCAGGAATATCTCAGGCCTTCTTCATTCTAACTAATACAGTCCTCACTGTATCTCCTATGCCACCTAGCTGCCTATAATTCAGTTACCTATAATTCAGTCAGTTGTCCAAAGCACTTACATGCCATCTCATTCGACCCTCATAACAACCCTGTAAGGTAGATACTAATGACATCATCATCTCTATTTTGTAGGTAACCAATGTCAGGCCCAGAGAAGATTCATGATTTAGCACAGTCCACACAGCCACTGAGCATCAGTGAGGAGACCAGCTCTAGTCTTCTGTCCAGCCAGTCACACTGTTTGTATTCATGACAATCTTCCATATCTTCTCCAAGGCTCAACTCCTACGTTTTCCTCAAGAATTTCCTCTAGCTGCATTTCCCTTCCCTGATTAACCTTGTCCACAATGGTTTATCCCTTCTCTGAAGTCCTGGAGCACAAGCTTATTTTTATTCTATTGTGTTCTCTAGATTTCTCATGCATCTATCACCGAGAGTGCATGACTAAAGCATATTTTCATTTTTCATAGACACTAGTTACCTATAAGCTACACATTGCTAAAAACCCTCATTACTATGTCAGCCTATGCATGACTCATAGTTTCTGCAACATTTTTGCCCTTGTTTCTGAAGTGATCTATTTTGAAGGCATGCTTAAGTTTGTCTTATTTTCTATGTTCTCATAAATTTTTGTCAGCCCAGTAGATGGCAAGGTTTTATTTTTTTGTTGTAGGATGGGAAAACTATGGTTTTGTTTGTTTACCCTTATGTGAGTGTGTTTATCTCTTTAATAAATAGGCTTGCCCACCCCACCACAATAGAACATTGTTTATTCAGCCAAAGTGCCTGGCCTAGGGCTGTGCTCCCAATATGTACTCACTAACCCTTTGCAGTGCCTTCTGAAGTCCCAAAGGGCAAGGCCTTAATGGGGGATCAGAGTGTTATCTCAGAGGGTTAGCACAGAGGATGTATAGGTCTGCTTCCTAGAGAGAGCAGTGACCTTCTAGGCCTTCCCTTATGTCTCTGGTTGCCTTCTGAAACTTCTATAATAGCCCCATATGAAAGCCCAACTCCACCCCCATCCCTATATTCCAACACACATAGGCTGCTCCACCTTCTGGTATAATTGCACCCAAGTTTGGATTGTCTTCTGGATCACCATGCGATCCCTGTCAGCTAAATTTGCCCAAACAATCAATCAGCAGGCGTTTATTAAGCATCTACCATGTGTCAGACACTTTGCTAGGTACCAGGGACACAAGGAAAGAAGCGCAAATGGCCCTCCTCTTGAGGAGCTTAAATTCTGTGGAGAGACATCATTATACTTACAAAAATGGGTAAATATAAATAAAACAACCACATGTCAGCTGGTGGGCCAGTGAGGAGGACACAGTGAGGAATGGTTGTGATCCTCCCAGAAGGTTCCTAGTGTTTTGTTTTGGGGTTTTGTCATTGTTGGGATTTTTTGTGGGTTGTTTTTTTAAAGCAATAGCTAAGAGTCACTCTACAGTCATTTCGGTTGCATCTGACTCTTTGTGGCATATGTTAGATTTCTGTTTTTGTTTTGTGTTGGCAAAGATACAAGTCTACCACTTCCTTCTCCAGCTGATTTTACAGCTGAGAAGACTGAGGCACACAGGGTTAAGTGACTTGCCTAGGGTCACATGGTATCTGAGGACAGCTCTGAACTCAGGCCCAGAATTTTTATCTGCTGTGCCACCTACCTGCCCAAGAAACATAATTTGGCATGGTTGCTCAGTTGGTCATTTGTGTCCAACTCTCCATGACCTCAGTGATCATACTGTTCATTGGGGCTTTCTTAGCAAAGATATTGGCATGGTTTGCCATCTCCTTCTCCAGTGAACTAAGACAAAGAAAGGCTAAGTGGCTGGCCCCAGGTCACATAACTACTAAGTATCTATGGGCAGATTTGAACTCAGGTCTTCCTGAGTTCACTACTTCACCTAGCTGCCCAACAAGGTGCTGGTGCTGAGATAGATTTTTGCTTTTATTGATGTGGGTGCAAATTACAATGAGTTCATCCACTGGCATCTTATATAACTTGACCATATCTTACTGTAAATCCTGAAGTTTCACCTCACATGCTACAAAGCCTCCTCTAGATCACTTGATATTGTTTGCATATTAATGAAGTTTGGAAGTTGTTCACTGACTATTATTTTTAAAGTCCTTTAAAAACATTTATAAGCTTTGTAATTGCTAGGTATTATTACTATCACATGACTGGCCCACCTCCTTTTCTGTACAACTTCTTTTTGTTCATATTATCCTGAATAGGTCTTCCCCGGTAAAATGTTTTTAACTGCCTCATGTTTACAATATGGATCTCTGTCCTTTATTTTGTCACCATCTTTCATTTTTAAGAGACTGTGATATCCTAGCTTGTATCTTTAAAGCAAAGCTGGAAAAATGCTGATGTTTACAAGACATTCCTCTGTTACTAGGAGGAGAAGCATGAGGTCATTTAAAGCAATGGAAAATTCCCCAAATTCAATCGTGCCCATTCTTATGTTCCTATTCATTTTGGACCCAGGTGAATCCCTTTCCATAGGGTCTTTGAAAACTAAATGTGCTGGTGAATGATATCTATAGTTTGTCTTCCATTGAGTAATATAGTCTGGACAATAGATATTTATCTATTCCTTTGTTTTTTTTTCATCAACTGTCCTGAGATTCTCATTGCCTGGTGCTCCCCTCATTCTAACTCAGTCTCTCTGGCTACAAGGCGGGCAAGTCACTTGATCTCTCTATCTCAGTATCTTCATCTGGAAGATGGGAGATAGTAACACCCCCAACCTCAACAGGCTTGTTATGAGGAACAAATGAGATAACATCTGTAAAGTACTTCACAAACCATGATGCTCTTTGTAAATATAGTTATCATCTCATCATTATTGATTAATATTATAATCATGAAATTGCAATATAAATAATAATAGTTAAAAACTAATGAAATTATTCATGCTGCAGTTGCTTTGCTTGGTCATTATTTTTTCTTATTCTTTCTTCAAAACTTTGTGTTGATTTTGATCTCTAAGATGTCTATTTTCTGACTATACATAGATATCTGATTCAGAAATGACTCCCACATTGAGAACTAGTCTTTTCATATCTAGAACATAACCATTTTCATTTCTATAGCATTAGCATGCCACATCTAATACCTTATGATCTTTCTTTTTAAAAAGTATTTTATGGATGATGTTTTCTCCTCCCTCCCATGAATGAAGGCATTGAAAAAGCATTTATTAAGCGCTTACTGTGTGCTAGGCATTGTGCCCATGATTGCCTCTTCTCCTTGGAACCATCTTCTTCCCCCCCAACACATGAAGAACCCTCTCTCAGAATAAATAAGTAGAGTCAAATAAAATATATCAACCTAGGGGTCATTCAGTTCTCATCCTTAAGAGAGTATTTATGATATGGACATGAAACTTGTGCTTAGACTTCTCATTTATTTAGACTTCTCATTTATTACTCATGAAGCATGTTTTTCAACATGTATTCTCCCATCCCCATCTATATCCACCTTTGAATTAGGGAAAGAGATAGGATCTGTAATTTCATCTACATAAAGAGTTTTTCAGATGACAAAACTTAATCCACTAATTAAGATCAGTGTATGCTCTGAAAGCCATAATTGTAGAGAATAAACTCTGACACCAAGCAGATCAACAACTTTCTCAATAGCATATTCATGTCAGAGATGGGCATCAACTCTTGGATTCCTTAACTCTAAGGACAGTTTTTCATCTGCTATACCAGGTTGACTGCATTTAAGTCACCAAATGTCGAAGTGGATGTTGATTTCATTTTGTGGTTTTTACCAAGCTCTTCATAAAATGCCTTTACTGTCTCATTCTCTGTAACAGATGCTACTGCTTATGGTGTAATTATTTTCATGATGGTCTATATGCAGATGCTTTTCTTGAGCCCTTCAATGTGAGATTGACCAATTGTGCCATGAAATCATGTTTCTTACTGTCTTTGGATATAACAACATGATGATGACAGTAATAAAAGTTGACATTTTTATACCACTTTACATACGTTTTTTTCTCACTGATGAGGGTTAGAGAAGGTTGGAAAGGGGGATGGGAAGGATGAAATTCTGAAATGCCCCAAAGACCTGAGTATCAGTGGTAGGTCACCTGAAGCAAATTCACAGACTCAAGCATTCTTGAAGTCAAGGTACAAAAAGATTTAGGGAACCTGAAATCTTAGAGGGATATAAATAAAATTTATATAGGATATTCTATAGTACAACATATATCAAATATGCTAACTATGTGATTCAGGGCAGGATTTGGGAGTGGTTAGTTCTTAAAGGAACATGCACTTTTAGTATCTACTTGCCCAGGTATTTTACCAGAGTTCATCGGGAAATAGTCCAATGGGCATTACATGGAAGTATGGTTTTAGGCCTGAAATGTCACTAGGTGAACTAATGGTCAGGACTGACTAAGTAATACCAAGCTGCTGTCATCAATGTCTTATTAGACAAGATAAATGTAAGACAGCATACATATGTTTAAGTCTGGGGTGCATATCATTGGTCAGTGAGTAGTAATGTCTTTATGACCCAATACACAGCCAGTTCAGCCAGTATACAGATGGTTCAAACTAATAAACTCTACATGTGCAGCTGGCCACTCTAGCAGGAAGGGAGATAACAGTTGTTGATGGGGCAGACTGTGTCCTTGGGTTGGGGAGAAACTCCCTGGGATAGTGTTTTGAGGGTAGGTAGAAATGTGATTTTTAAAGAGAAATGTAATTTTAGAATTGGGGTCCAAGCACATGCACCAAAGCACCCCATCATCACCAACTCTTTAAGTTGCTTCTCCAAGGAGGCCCTATGAACCATCCTTCCATTTAGCTACAACTTCCTCTTATCATTTGGTTTAATTTAGAATGGGCAGCTCAGTGGCATAGTGGATACAGTGCCAGGCCTGTAGTCAGGAAGACTTATCCTTAGGAGTTCAAATCTGGCCTCAAACATATACTATCTGTGTGACCCTGGGCATGCTGCTTAACCCTGTTTGCCCTCAGTTCCTCCCGTGTAAAATGTGCTAGAGAAGGAAATGGCAAACCACTCTAATATCTTTGCCAAGAAAACCCCAAATGGAGTTACAAAGAGTTATTCACATTTTCTTTATAACAAGAATGTCAAAATTAATTTGATCCAGTTTCTCCAATAATATATTCACTTATTCACTGATAACTATCTTAAATTTAGAGTACCAACAGCTATGGTAATTTTTGTAGGAAATCTAAAAAAATCACAGGCTGCCTAAGGAAGGAAAAACCAGAGTATGCCAGAATTATAGTAGGACAAAGTTTCAGTGATTATCAGCTATGGGGTTGGACCTGTGAGTGTCCACTGCACTTCTAGCCTGGGTGAGAGGGGTAGACATAAGCCCCTCCCTCCAAAAATAAATCTAAAAACTGAATGACTTTTACCACTTTCTTTCCCTTTCTGACATTCTGCCAATATCACTGAAAAAAACAGAAGAGAGCCTAAATCTTCTAGAGGACAGCTTTATTTTTTTTCTTCTTTGAGTTAAAATGGAAAAATAATCCATCAAGTAATTAGCATATTTGGTGGCAAACTTCTCCCTGCCTAGTATGGCTGAATCTCAGAAAGCAGAGATAATCTATTTTAATAACTATGCTCAGAGCCTTTGCAATATGGTAGGATTTACTAGAGTTTGCTTTCCATCACCCTAGCTTTTTAAAACCCAGGACTAGTTTCATTTCAAGATGGCACATCAGATTTTACATTTGTGAAGCAAGTTGCAAAGGATTTTATGTGTTATTTATTTTCCCAGATGTGACAGAGAGCAGACTATGTATTTGGAGGTGAAAAGGACAAAGGGAATCATTACGATGCAAAAGATTGTTCAAGAAACTGCAAGCCTCCCTCCCCTCTCTCATTCATCTTAATGAAAAGTTCATCTCTTATTAGTTTGAACTGAGCTGATCAAATCAATTACTCTCTACTCTTCCCTACCCCAAGGTCCAAACTATGTTCCTCCAACATAGTCAGTACCTTTTACTGAGTCCTTGGTGACTACTCAAAGTATGGGAACAATGAGACATTGCAATCAAAGATACTCTGAGATACTGAGCCAAGGTTAAAAGAGAACATGATGTTTTTTGGAAGAAATGGGCAATTTGGGGAGATGAGTCAGGTTTTTTTTTTGTTTTGTTTTCAAGTGAAAAGAGTAATATAGGTTTAATTCTAAATATATTTAGTTTGAGGTGATGATGAGTCATCCAAGGGAAGATGTTCTTGAGATTTAGGGTAGTTGTTTGTGTGAAAGGTTGAGTTAGATACAGTTGAAATGATTAAATTAGATAACATCTTTGAAGAATTTAAAGGAAGATCACATAGAGGATACTCATATTTAAAGTGGAGAAGATGGAAAAATTCCCTTGTTGAATTATATGGGGTCTTTTGTCATGCTTCTGGGTGTAGAACAGCCCTTATTCAAATAAAGGAGAAAAAAACAAAAAGACAAAACAGTCAATCCCTCCTTTCAAGGAGCTCACTGTGTAATGAGGGAGACCACATGGAAACGGTTTTATACAAAAAGACATGTAAAACATTAAATTGCAGAAGACAATAAGATTCAGGAGGGCTGGGAAAGGCATCTTGCAGAAATTAAGATTCAGCTGACATGTGAAGGGATACAGGGAAAGTAGAATGAAGAAATGAGAAGAAGAAAATTCCAAGCATGGAAAACAACCCAAATAAAGCTCAGAATCAGGAAATGGAGTGTCATGCAAAGAACATCATTCAGTCTATTGCCAGATTAGGCTATCTGAGGATACACAAAATCATGCATCAAAAGGAACTGACTAGTTTGTCTTTGACCCTAGTTCTAGAATAGGGATTAAAGAAACTCACTTTAATTGGCTGATAGCTTTGGAAGGACAAGTCAGGTAGAGTTCATAGATTGGCCATTAAGACATCAAGTAATCCAGATATGAAGAGTTTTAACTATGGTAGATCAACCCTGATTTTGCACCAAGATACAAAAATCAAGACAATATTGAGAACATTTGTAAGTCTTTTGATAGGGTAGCAACAACTGTGCTTAGTACTTTTGGATGAAGAATAATTAGTTAAAAAAGAAATCTAGTATATAATGCATGATCTCTCCCATAAAGGAACTGTAACCTAAGTGAGTTCCCTTTGGGATTGATCCTTCCTGGCTCACTTACCAATTGAATGAAGGCTGCATTGCATCTTTTGTACTATCTGCCACTGGCACAAAAATGTCAAGTTAAAGATCCTGAATGTATACAACAACTTCTCATTAAGAGTTAGGAGGAGACAGGAGACAGGTACAGATGACCCCAAGCTCCATTCATCCCATCCTCTTTCAAATCCACAGCCACTTGACATAAGGGACAAAGCTGGGTTGGTTATCAAGAAAATGAAGGAGGGAGGGAGGAAAATCTTTAAAAGCCTTGTAGAAAGTCTACCCTTCCATGGATTTCTTCAGGCCATGCGGTTGGAAGTGAATGGTGAAGGTGGGATGGTAAGTCATGGGTAGGAAGGCTGAGCTTAAGCTGTATCAATGTCAATGAAATCAACTAATTCATTCATTAACTCACTGTTACATCTCTTTCATTCATCTCATTTTGATAACTGGAATAAACTGGTTTTCCTGTGAGGGCACCTTTGGAGGGGCATGAAATTAAAATCAAAAGATGAACAATTTCATGAACACTTGGCATGGTATGTAAACACATTAGTAGCCTCCTCTTGGTTCCCAGCAGGGAAATAGCCCACAAATGATTCAGGAAGATTCACTCAGGATTGACTTTCAAAGGGATTGACAGGATAAACTTGATCTCAGATCAATGTGTCTAGGCTAACCTCTCTTCTCATCTCTAATTTCACTTATTCAACGATCTACTATACATCTTGAACTAGATATCCTGTAAGATGCCTCAAGTTCAACAAGTCCAAAAGTGAACTCATCTGTGTTTACCCCCAAACCCTCCTTATTTCTCTATTAGTGCATAGTACTGGGATCAGTCTAAAGCTAGTTATCATCTTAACCCCTCAACCTCTCTTACTCTACATCAAATATCCAAATTTCCACATCTCTCATTTATGTCTCCTTCTCTCCTCTAACCCTGGCACCACTCTGGCACAGATACTTAACACCTCACACCTGGAGTCTTTCCATCCAGTCCACCCTCCACTAAGATATCAAATTAGTTTTCCCAAAGGGCAAGTCATATCATGTCATATTCCTATTCAATCAATTGCCTATTGCCTCCAGAATCAGACAGAAAAATCTTCTATCTTTAAAATCCTCCGTATTCTGAATGCTTCCTACTTTTCCAGTCTGTATACATTCCACATCTTTGAAATCCAGTGAACACTGGCCTGTTTGATGTTCTTTGCACATGACATTCCATTTCCTGACTCTGAGCTTTATTTTGGCTGCCTTCCATGCTTGGAATTGTCTTCTGCTCATTTCTTCGTCCCACTTTCCCTCTATCCATGTCATCTAAATCCTAATTTCTACAAGATGTCTTTCCCAGACCACCTGAATCTTAGTCTTCTGCAGTTTAATGCTTTATATATCCTTTTTTGCCTATAGTGATTTGCATCATTATAACCCCAGCAACTAGCATAGTGCCTGGCATAGAGTACATGCTTACTTTATGCTTATGGATCTTATTTGAGTTATTTTTCAACTCTTATTAGCCAAAAGAAACATGACAATTTATGGTATAGTAGAATGAATATTGAATGTGGAGCAGGAAGCCTACATTTACCCCTAAGTACCAGTGTGGCTCTGGTTGAGTCACATCATCTCTTTTGGCTTCTATTTTCACATCTATAAAATGATGGAGTCAGACAAGATGAAATCTTTTCCAACTTTAGATTGATAACCTAGGAGATTTTCTTTTTCTTATGAAGATCAAAACATATAAGACACAAGCAGTGATTCCGTTTTATTTCCGTGTGACATGGAGCTACATAGTGACCCATATTGTGTTACAAGGGGAACTCAAAGACAAGAAACAGATGGCGACCGGATGGGACAAGAAGTGCAAAAGAATCATGGGATCAGTTATCTGAATCGAAAAGGGCCCCGAAAGCTTACTACTCCACTTTACCACTTTGTAGATGATGAAACTAAGGTCCAGGAAGGGAGTAGTCCAAGGTTACCAGGGTAATAAGAAGTCAGATTTGAACCTAGAATATACTAAGCTCCTTTCTCATGGTACTTATTTGTGGCAAAACAAAAGGCTTCTTTCTTCATTCAAGGAGATCATGGTATCTTACAACTAGGAATAGAAGGTCCCTTCTCTCCTGTATGGTGACTTCTTGCCCAACCACCATTTTAGGAAGGAGCTGACAAGCTATTTTCATTTCACTGCTGGACTCCTCTACTCACCTGATATATTCCACTTCCACCATCCTTCAGCTCTCTTATATCTGTTGTCTTCCCCATCAGAATGTAAGTTCTTTGAAGACAGGCATTGTTTTGAATGTGTGTATTTGTACCCCCAACCAACCGCATGATCAATCAATAGACATTTATTGAATGTCTCCTATGGGCAAGACACTGTGCTAAGTGTTGGGGATACAAAAAAATAATGTTTAAAGAGAGTCACTTCCCTCAAGGACATTAAATAATTAAAATTATTATATAGTTTTATATAATTATAATGAGACAGACAACATGGAAACACATACAGAGCAAGTTATAGAAAACTATACATGGAGTAGAAAGGAAATAATTAATAGAGGGAAGGCTGCAGAATTAGGAGAGATTGGGAACGGCTTCCAGTAAAAGATGAGATTTTCGTTCAGACTTAAAGGAAGTCAGGGAGGTCAGTTGCTAGAGTGGAGGATGAAGAGGGTCCAGGCAGGTTTTGAATGCCAAACAGAGCATTTTCTATTTAATTCTGGAGGCGATAGGGAGCTACTACAGTTTATTAAGTGGTTTGGGTGAGATGATTGGACCTGCAGTTCAGGAAAATCACTGTAGTATTTAGCATAATGTCCAGCATAGAGTAAGTATTTAATGAATGCCATATATACATATATACATATATATATATAAATAATTTTCATATAAATATATGAAAAAAATATAAAGTAAATAAATAGAATAAAAAGTCCCTTTTGGTGCTTTCTGACAAACTCTGTTGGCTAGTCCATTCATTTTTTTCCCTTCTAAAATGCATTGTTTTTCTCCAGCATTGTGGTTGTGTCCTTCAGAATAGTGAAGTGTGTATATATATATATATATATATACACACACACACACACACACACATACACACACATGTATACCATATATACATATATACACATATACATACATATATACATATATGCACACCTATATACATATACAAATATACACATATATGTGCATGTATGTGTTAATCTTACCATTTATTTTCTGTGTCTGTTTAGTTCAAGTATTCATACTCCTCTCTCTCCCTCTCTCTCTCTCTCTCTCTCTCTCTCTCTCTCTGCGTGTATGATGAACTAGTTCCACAGTCTAGTTATCCCTACAGATATCTTCTCAGAATATTTTTAAATACATAAAATAAAATGTATAGTATTACAAAAGGAAACTAGTTACATTGAAATAGTTATTTAAAATATTTAAAATAAAAGTTGACAGAACTTAGAGAAGTTAAAAACATCCTTCATCTAGTCCAAATTTCTTATTTTTAGAGAGCAGGGAAATAAGACAGAGAATGATGCTTTCAGTCACACAAGAAATACCTGATAAAAGTGAGATTTGAACACTGATCCTGTGTCATGGAAACCGATGCTCTACATTTGAGCACTTATATGACTATTTTAGTAATTAATCAATCAAAAATCACTTATTAAGCACCTACAATGTCCTTGGCATTATGTTTGGTGTCAGAGATAGAAAGAAAAAAAAATGAAATGATTTCCTATCCTCAAATGATAAAATAAAATGACAGGTCTTGGTAAATTTGTGCCTTCATTGAGGCAAGATTCAGAACTGTTTTCCTCTCTCCTGGAGCAGTCTATAAAAAGCAAAAAAATCTATCTGATCTGTAGATCATATGGCAGGCCTTCCAATCACCCCCTATTCAAGTCAAGCTTCCCAGAGTGATTCAGCAAAAAAAAGCAAAATTAGCAACTCTATTGATTATGAATTATTCAGGTAAATGGGTCGTAAACCTAGATTTAATAGCTGAGAGGGAGCCAGGCTCCCCGTTGCTAGAGGGATAGGATTTGAGATGGGAGACATACTGCAGATGCCAAGTTCTTTCTACAGAGGACATGCACCTGGAGACAGGAGCCATGAATCATTGCAAGAAAATAAATTTGAATGGGGGGGACAAGAGGGGATTGGCATGTACAGATAAAAGTCACAGAGCAGAAGGAGGACAGACCCTTCCGATGGCTCACATTGGTATCCTATTGTCTGGCCATTACTTCCAACAAGGCCCGTGATATATGACCTCCAAAATTCCCTCTTGCCATCATTGGCAGCTATTGATTTAAAGTCTTGAATTTCCTGGGTCAGGGAGGGACATCGTCCCCTGCATCCTAGCATTAATAATTCTTTGTTTTTATGCAGGAAGATTGTATTATCTTTACTATGGGTTTAAAAATATCTCCTTTAGGATTTCTGTTGCTTAAGTGTCTCCTGCTAAGCAGAGTTTGCTCAAATTGCTTATAAGGAGAGAGGAGAGAGAGGCTGTAAATTGCATTCTTCCCAATTCCCAGAGCTACTTGAGAGTCTGTACAGTTGAGGGACATTAAAATGTCATACAACCTCACTGCAGTCAGGGAGAAAAAAATAAAAAATAAATAAATAGAATGAAAAAATCCCTTTTGGTGCTTTCTGACAAACTCTGTTGGCTAGTCCATTCATTTTTTTCCCTTCTAAAATGCATTGTTTTTCTCCAGCATTGTGGTTGTGTCCTTCAGAATAGTGAATTCTCCTAGCAGTGCTACCTCTGATGGCTGTCAGCTTGAGTTTGAACCTTTCCCACTTTCTGGTCTCTTTTTCTGGGGCTATAAAAGCTTCTGAAGGGTGACTACCTCTTTGTACTCCTGTGTGGTGTCTGAGAAGCAGCTTGGATTCTCCCCGAGCACCCAGCATGCTCAGGTAAACGTAGAGAACATTAAAGACAGTCGCAGACCTTTCCCCGCTGGTGGTCTCAACTCAGTAATTTTTGTTAGGAGAACAAGGGAAGATGGACACATTGTCAGATGACATGTCAACTTCACAATTTATCTTCTTTTTCATTCTTGGTAGATCTTAGGATTCACACGTGTTGGTATGCTTTGAGGTCATAATAAGAAATACACAACTGAAGAAAAAATAAAAATAAAAGACTTTTGTCAAACGTAGCAGGCAAATGAAAAGTTGGTAGAGGAGGGAGGCATCTGCCTGTGGATTCAACTCTGTCTCCACAAAAGCCATATCTGTTCGCTGCTACTGATGAAATCAGACAATTAGGTGGGACTTCAGACTCAAAACCTTAGAGGACAGGATACTCCATATTGATAGTATTTACCCAAGTAATTGCTTACCACTGAATCCCCTGCAGGGACTAACAGTTAATTAAAATACATAAGCTGGCCAGTTACTGTGGCAAGAAATTAAGGACTTTGAATAACCCAGAAAAAAACACTCTAGAAGTTCATCAGTGGCAGTCTGTTTACAATTTTGCATGTCTGGTAACAGGTTTGACAGAGTCACTGCTGCTCCCTAGGCAAGCAAAGTGGGGTAGTGGGTAGAGTTGATCCCACCCTAAGTATTGAATGACCCAGAATACGAGAGCTGAACAAGATCTTGGAGTTCATAGAATCCTGTCCAACATCATTTGACTGTAATAAAACTGAGGTCCAGAAGTTGACTTGACCAAGGTCCCACATGTAGGTAATGGCTCAGGAACAGGTGGCTAGTGACTGGAGTTCAAAGCAGGTCTTTTTGTATCTTAAATCACATGCTTTCCTCCCCTTGTGGTATATGTAACTAGAATCAGATGGCCTTCATTTGGGAGTGTTGGAGTGAATGAAATCAGTCCAAGTCAATTTCCAGGCTCATTTTATCTGTTGGATACTCTTAAAGGCTCATAAGTAGAGACAAAGTCTTTTTGCCTTTAATATTGTTCCCTTTACTCTTCAGGGATTCATGGAGAGCCAGAGCAGGGAACTTCTTTCCAAGTCACCACTAAGAAAAACATTGTGATGCTATTTACCTGAAGCTCCAAGGTCCTCAAAATACTGTCTGGAGAACTATTTTAACCAGATTTGTTGTCTGCATGAGTCATATCTGCATTTGAAATTTAGATGCTAATGTGGAACTTTGGAGATAGATATTTAGGCACCATTGGTCTGCTGCAGCCTCTCTGGAACTTCATAGTGCATTAGCTCTAGGCCATTCCAATGCAATGGAAAAGATTTGGCTTCTCCATCCTAATTATCTGCTGAAGTCTCTCCCAAATTTAATGGCCAGTGTTAGTTGTGTCTTGCACATTTTAGCAATATTCAATATCATTATTATTCATGACTCACATTTATCAACTATCACCTGGATTACTAAGGACAGGGAAATGAGCACTGGAAAACAATCTGTTGGAATGTTAATGCCATGGTTATAACAATAATGCCTTGTACCTGGCGGGGAAGTTGTAGAGAGAAGCACATCATTTCTTAGAGAAATAAATGAATAACATATTGCTCAGATGAGCTTTGCTTTTTGTATGGTTTCCACTGGTACTTGCCCATATTCTTTCTCTTGGGTTAGTACAGTGTGCCTGAGTGTGAAGTTCTCCTTTCAGGACTTTGTTGGCACAAAGGCAATTATCATTAGCCGATTTAACGAGAACTTTAATTCAAGAAGACAAATAGTTCCTGCTTTCCCTACTCTCCCTAATGTAATGTGGGATATTTTAGGTTCAGGATCTTTGTAAGACAACACATTACTCATTTTCTCTTCAGGGAATGGAATTGAAAGATTACAAGCCCAAATTTGATTGTTTGACTATCCACTATAGCTTTTAGGGTAAGTTTTGAAAAAGTCACCAAAAATCAGAGTATTTCAATTCAATTCAAAAAATAATTTATTAAGTGCTTATGATGTGTAAGAGTTGTCATAAATAGAGATAGAGAGTTGCTCTCATATTCAGGAAGAACTGGATTTAAATCCAATTTCTGACACAGAGCAGCTGTTTGTTCCTTGCTGTGATGCTTACTTTCTCAGTTCTCCAGTCAACTCTTTATTAGCACCTTGATTTGTGGAGAAGATGACAATCTGCATTTATAGAATGAATTTCATATCTCAAAGAAATCAAGTTTCCATGCATATTTGTAAGCCTGTCCCAATTACTTGTAGAGACATTGCTATGAGTTTTGGCATCTGGAACAAATTCAAGTGAATGATAGGATAGGGTATGACCCATGTTTCCTTGTGTTTCAAATGCTTAAGTAATCTAGAGACAGAGATAAAAGGATCTGAGAAAGTTGAAGAGGACAGAATTTGGCGTAAAGAATAACATAAACCAGGTACTAATCTTAACAGAGAAGAGGGAGAGTGAACTGGAGGTCCACACATGGCAGCAAACAAGAGTTAGGAAAGAGTGGGATGAAATTTAAAAGGAAGAGAAACAGTTGTTGAATGAATGAAGATCTTAAAGTGGTAATGGGAAGCAACAAGGATGAAGGGCATCTCCTCCTCCTGGTCCAAGATGTAGCAAGGAGATGTTTGCTTGGTGGCTTTTTACATTCAAACTAAAACCAAGGTTTAAATGAGCACCAGAAGATGGGAGATGTCTGAAAGAGAAAATGGAATTCACCAAATATGTTTCTGTTCACTTGTTTTAGTCATGTCTGATTTTTATGACCCCATTTGGGATTTTCTTGGCAAAAGTACTAGAATAGTTTAACATTTCCCTCTCCACCTAATTTTACAGATGAAGAAACTAAGGTACATAGGGGAAAGTGACTTTCCCAGTGTAACACAGCTATTAAGTGTCTGAGACAAGATTTGAAGTCATGAAGACAAGTCTTCTTTATTCCAAGTCCAGTGCTCTATCTGCTGTGCCACCTCACAAAAAATAGAAAAGGGTTTTAGTGGGCACAATGGAAATGGAAGGTCCTGGAAGACAGGGACTGAAGAATGTTAAAGATGAATTTGCTAAAGGGGTGGCCTTGACTGGCTTGCCCAATCCTGCTGCTGATTCAACTGCTAAACTCAAATAGTCTGAGTAACATAATCTTTAGTCAAGGCTGTAGACTTGGAAAAGTCCACCCAAGTGAGAAGGTAAACCTCACAGAGAGAGACCTGGTAACCATAGAACCCTGTGGGCAAGAACAGTCAAGGAAGAGGCCAACGTGGTGGCTGGAACTTTAATAGAGGTATTATGGTAGCAGGGCAGTACTTCCCCCAAGGTTGCTGGCCCCTGAGACAAAGACTTTCTGTTCTGCTCTGATCTGAGTTCCAGGTCTTACACACCAGACATTGCTCTGAATGTTGACAGTACAAGACAATCTCTTCTCTTTCTTGCACCCTCAAAAAAATTAATATAGTTCCTTCTTTCAAGAAGCTTAAATTCTATTCCTATTGCTGCAATATCCTATGGCATATTTATGACATCCAATTAAGGGCTAAAATTTTAAATTACAGAATCTAGAACTTTATAGTTTCAATGTAAGGACTCTAAAGATATCAAAGGCATGAAAAAAAATCTTATCAATATTTAAAAGTTGATCATCAGAACATAATTATGAATCTGTATGCCTTCTCTCCCATCAACACAAAATCTTGGTGAGAGGCATCTATACACAAGTTGAGGGCACACACAATTCACTAAAATAGGCAGTAAACCTAAGACCCTACAGAGATTATTTTTACATTATGTCGTTATAATTTGTGTAAACTAGAACAATTGTATGTTGTTTGTTGATTACGGAAAAAAAAACTTTCCTAGTTTATTCAAACAAAATTCTATTTAACAGGACTTTTAACAAAAAGATGCCACTCATCCATACATGAAAATAATTCCAAATTCAATAAGTCACTTACCCTCTATTTGCCTCAGTTTCCTCATCTGTCAGAATCAAACTCAAATCTGTCTTTCCATACTTTGTACATTGTACAAACTCTGTACAATGACCCTTTGATAATATATGTCAGTTGCATTATAAAACAAGAAGATGCAAGTACACCAAAGCTATTTGCCACAGTGATGGAGAGTAGTGAGCACAGAGTCCAGGTCAAGGAGGGATTCCCTGTGTATGTGGAGGGCATCACCAGATGCTGTGGTTTGTGGATGACATTGTACAACTTGAATAAATCCCCAGAATACTGCAGAGCCTCCTGGAAAAGATCCATAATCATTCAAAGGACTTTAGCCTCTTCATACACAAAGGAAAGATTGAATATATGAAAACTGTCTATTGCCCAGATTTCAACACCCATTTAGATGGGCACCGTATAGAGCTTGCGACCTCTATTTATACATGTGACAGACAGTATATTTGAGCAATTACTTGGGTTTAGAGTTGAACAGAAAAACGGACAATGGACCCTATTATTTATAAAAAGAGCTAAGTTCTTGTCCTGGCCTTAAGCTTCCTATGAAAGCTAAGATCCATCTTTTAAATACTAACCTTCTACCATTGGAGATATATGGCGGAAAGTCATGGAATGAAACTAACTTCAAGGAATTAAAATTGAGAATTCCATTGAGATTAGTGAATAGGGGCATAGGAGATGTGAGCAGCTGTTTGGTAAGAGAACAAGCACTTATTAAGCTCTTACTATATGCCAGATAAGGTGCTAAGCAATGGGAATGTAAATAAAAACAAAATCATGTCTACCTTCAAAGAGCTTACATTCTAATGAGGAAGATAGTTTAAATGACTAGATATAGACATGCTATATATAAAGCTAATGGAAGGCAATATGAGAGAAGAAAACAATAGGAGTCAAGGGAATTGGGAAATGACCCCTAAAGATTATATGATTTGAAACAAGCTTTAAAAGAAGACAGGGAATCTAATAGGTAAGAATGAGGAGGGAGAACACCCTAAATATGAGGGATAGTCATTGCAAAGACACAGAGATGGAGGATGGTGAATTGTATTTGGAGAACTCAAGTACTCTAGCATTTCTGGATTACAGAGGTGGGAGTACAGCAGGGGAGTAAAGCATAAGAAGACAGGAAAGGGATATATGGTTGAGATAAAAATTTTAAATGCCAAATAGGTGTTTGTATTTGATTCTGGAGGCAATAGGGAGCCACTGAAGATCACTGAGCAGGGGTTAGAGTAGTCATACTTATCCTTTAGAAAAATCACTTTGAAAACTGAGTAGAGGATGAAATAGAACGGAGAGAGATTTAAGGCAAGGGGACCATTTTGATCATTAATGTGAAATTCCAGACTAGAGGGGAGTAGGGACTAAACTAGATTTGAGGCTGTGTGAGTAGAGAGGAGGGGAGTTCAGTGTGAGATTCAAAGGTAGAAAAATGGTAAGATCTGACAATGGGCTGTAGATGAGAAATGATAGGGAGAGAGGAAATGCAGGGGACACCCAGCTTGCATGCTTGGGGAACCATGAGGATAGCCATATTCTTGACAGTAAAAGAGAAATTTGGAAGTGGGGAGGTTTTGGGGGGAGGAATGAGAAGTTCTGTTTTGAACATGCTGTGTTGGAGATGTCTATCAGACACCCAGTTTGAGATGTCCAAAGTCAGTGGCGATGCATGACTGGGGTTCGTGAGGGATGGATATATAGATCTGGGAATCATCTATGTAGAGATGATAATTGAATCCATGGAAGTTGATGAGATCACCAAATAGAGTGAAGAGAAGAGGCTCCAGGACTAAGTTTTGTGGGGAATCCATGGTTATCAGTATGAAACAATAGGACAGGATCCACTGAGTTATTTATTGGCATAAAACCTTTGAGGAACTCTGAAAAATACCAAGTAAAAAATGCCAAAGAATGCTCCTTTGGTATCCTCACAATATCAGGAAGAACTGAAAAAGTCCTCTAGCATGTTCGAAGGAGCTCTTTAACAAGCAACGCAGGGACTTGAACAAGACAGTATTAAAAATGTATCTTGTTTCAGAGTCCCTCACCACTCCCCTTCTCTAGTGAATATAGCAAGTTTATAAGTAGCCAGGGGGTAATGACAGGAGTTAAGCTTGCCAAAGGGAACCTGGAAGTCACATATGAACTGCCCCAAAGATCAAAACAGCATAATTTACAAACTATAATACATTAACCAAAATTCATATCCTAGTAATATGGGAAGCCATCAAGGCGCTGCTTTTCAAGGTGTCTTATCCTTTGTTATTTAAATTCCACCCAAAATTCAGACCTCCATAATTCCAAAACTACAGAACATTAGAAAGGCACCGATAACTTTCAGAAGTAACTTCAAAGTTTTACCTATAACTTTGAGATAATTTGGCTGTGGTAATCAACAAAACCCAAGAAGACACAGGTAAGAGTTAATCTGTTTCCCTTCCCAAAAATCCTATAAAAATAAGACCTCAAAGTCCTGCCCCCTGAATAATCTTCCATTTTCATTGGTTCCACGCTGCTGAGTGCCCCAAGTATAATCCATGGTTCTGTAAGTGAAACTCTCTGCCTCTCCCCTCTCCATACTCCCCCTCATGCTGCCTACCTTGCTTTACCATTCTATCCCCCGTTCCAATGCTATCTCCCTCTGTATTCCTGTCGTCATTTGTCTCCATATCTCCTGTGGTTATTAAAGTACGATTGCTGTCCCATTTCTCACTACCAATCATGGTCTCCCCCGACAAATACTCGAAGAACTAGACATGTCTGCTACTGTTTCATAACTTCAAAAATTATCAACTCAATAGTCAGATAGTCTGGCAAGCCATTGGGGTGGGGGTTGTAATCTGTAACCTTGGAGAGAACTCCTCAATTGAAAACACAGATCTATGTAGGCATTTAACAGATGAATATATTGAGTCACAGAGATGTAGAATGATTTGACGATGAAGTCTCAGAGCCACAGACTACTCATTAGTAAAAGTGGATAATTATACAAATGCTTTTTGAAAATGGAAATATTTGAGATATGGGTGATGCTAGCAATATAACATTTGTAAATGAATCCTAGTAGAAACAGCATGAAGATTATACATAATTTTTCAATACTAAAAGATCTATGATTCTGCCTATGTGGTCATTTCCTCAACTGATACGTAGCCTATCCCCTCCATATCTGAATACATACAATTGTAATGAAAGGACAAGAAGAGAATATGTTTTGAATCCATGTGGTAGGGAGAGAGAAAGTCTCAGAGTTTGTAAAAAAAAAATTGAAAGGACCAATGGATACAAAATGTAAATTTCTCTTAATTTTACTACTCATCAGTTTCTAGCGAGAGATATTTGAAAGTACAACCGACTGCCTCAGGAGGTTATATACAGCTTCCTCGCTGGAAGTCTTCAAGAAGGGGATGGGCGACAATTTTTTATGTATTTTGTAGTAGAGAATCCACTTGAGGAATGGATCTGGAGGCCACCAAGGTCCATCCCCCCCCCAAAAAAAATTCTGTTATTCTTCAATAATAAAATGCAAAGTAACTCCAACTTGTTTTACTGGTTGTATCTACACAACATAAAAGTCATTGCTTAAAATGTATTTAAAAGAAATGGACATATAAATTTAGCTTTTGAGGTTATTAGGACCATCGCCCTATTTCAGAGCTTTTCTGAAATAAGCTCAGTTGGTTCTCCAGCCACAAGATTCCAATTAATTACTGCATCCATCCATAGAATTTTCTGACTGACAAACAGAGACTATACTCGGACAACTGAGGGCCACCTTCATGTCATGATGAGGCATAAGAATGAGATTATAATGGCGGTCATAGATCTGATTCTGAACAGGACCTTGAAAGAATTCTAGTTCGGTCCTTGCACTTCACAAATGAAGAAACCAAGTTGCAAACCCAAAGAGTTCTTAAACTTTCTATACCCTCTGATCTGCAGAGAGATCAAGTGATTCAGTCATAGTATCATAAATCTAGATCTGGGACAGATGTTCCTGCCCTCCCCATGCTTAAACTTGATAAAATTGAATCCACAAGACATTGAATGACTTTCTCTACATCACAAATGTAGTCATGTCAGGTCTAACCTAAAACTGAAACTAAGTCCTCCGAATTCCACTGCTTCAGAAACCAAATAACTATTTATTTATCATAGCAAAATGAAAGAAAAAAGTATTGAGTTCAGTAGTTATTTTTCTTATTGCCCTGACAAGCCAAGTCAATGAGAAGGTTCCATATCCTTATATACCTTGTATGTGATAAATATATTTCTCCCCTTTGATCCATCTCCTTGTGTATGGTATATATGTATACACACATACACACACACACACACATACACACACACACATATATATCCTCATTAAATACCAGAAAATAAAAACTTTGAATGAGTTAACTATCAAATTGTTTCATCATCTAAGACAAGCAAAAATAATTTGCATTCTTCTATGAGTGTTCCCTTATCAGAGCATGTTTCATAGTGGACCTTATTGATTGCATTCATTTAAAAATGGAAACTGTTTTCTGCAATCAGTTAACAAGTTCCAAGGTCTTCAATACCCCTGCTCAGCATGAAGATGAAGTGAATTTGGATAAAAATGTTAACTGACATTTTACAACCAAATAAAAATAGCTTGAAAATATATTAAGGGCATCTTAGCGTTGCTGTGGAGGTGTCTGATGGGATACTAATGCTTCTCCATAAATATCTCTGTGCTGAAGTATTAGAATGAGTTGTGGTCAGATGACTGCTGGCATAAAACAAATCATTGACGGTTTATTTATCCATTCAGTCTTCTTTCCTCAAAGTGACGGATGGCCTCACATTTGGGCATCTTTTACTACTCTTACATTAAGCTCTTCCATCAGGGGGATGCAATAAATTGTGCAAAATCCATCTAGGATATTATCTTCCTCATAAAAACATTTCTTTACGGAGCCCAGATTACTCCCGTCCTTCATTGTCCCTGCTCTAGAGTTCCATGAAGTTCTAAGTCATAAAGGGATGAAAATGGGGCAAGAATTAGTGAACTTTCAGTCATGCCATGGATGACAATTGAGAAGGACAGCAAACTTAAGCATTACCAAGTCACAGATTGGAAACTGAAAGCACCTTTTAGAGGCTATATCCAATTGAGCTTCTTCATTTCATAATTTGAGAAAAGAAGACTCAGAAAACTTAAGTGACTTGCCCACGTCAGTCAGATAGGAAGTGTCAGTAAGTGGTAAGCTGGAATTTGAACTTGAGTCCTCTGACTTTAAATCTTATGGTCTTTGCATACATGATGCCTCCTTCCAATATAGATAAAGATGTTTAATTTATTTTATTATTTGTCCTTTCCTAATATTATGACAATCAGAGGATTAAATATTTAGGAATGAAAAGGATATTCAAGGTCATGTATTCCAACATGTGCATTTTACAGATGAGGAAACTGAGGCCCAGTGAAGTAGCATATGAAGAAATCTAAGTCCCAAGCGCAGTGCTTCTTATACTTCAAAATGTTTTTTTGTTAGTTTTCATTTTTTTTATTTTTAAAGTATATAGTCTTCTTAAGCTAGCTTTTTTTAAAGCAAGTATTTAAAGTTGTTTTCAGGGCAAACTTACTGGAGTCTACTAATAAAGGAACCATAGCATTATATGCAGATCAAGTCGACCTGACCTGAGAAGAGAATGGTAGGAGTTTTTCTACTCTTGGAGAAAGTGACAAAACACTTTCTATGATTATAGTCCTTCAAGCAAAATGGGAGTTGTGGGTTTTCTTTCTCCTTCTTTCCTAGAAAGAGGTTTAAGCTTTGAGGCAGTTAAATGGAGATAAACTTGAGAGAAGATTTTTTCAGAAATAGGTTTTGAAAAAGTATAGTCACAGAAATGATTTCCTAGACTGAAGTCCCTACAAGTTATGCCAAGGAAAACCTTTCCAAAGACCTTAATATCAAGGTACCTGGAAGCCTTTCTTCCGCCAAAATAAGCTGGAACCCAATGGTTTAATTTCAATACTCTAACATGCCAATGGCCCTGTGAGTTCATAATCAATTTGAGTAGAACTTCCACGTATACAGATTACAGACCATTCCTGTCTGCCTATCTATCCATTCTTCCCTGAAGTTAGCCACAGATTGTCTGTTCAGTGTGGTGGGCACTTTCTTGATTTGCCTTTACATTAAGAATTCAGGGGTAGCTAGATGGTGCAGTGGATAGAGCACTAGTGCAGGAGTCAGGAGGACCTGAGTTCAAATCTCACCTCAGACACTTGACACTCACTAGTTGTGTGACCTTGGGCAAGTCTCTTAATCCCAATTGCCTCATATTGGGTTATCTTTAGTCATCCTGATAAACATTTAGTCACTAGATTCAGATGGCTGTGCAGGAGAAGTGAGGCTGGTGACCAGTACCACCTTCCCTCCCTCAGAACAAAGTCAAGTGCAAGTCATGTCATCATTTCTCTAATGGCATGGTCTTCTTCAGCAATGAAGGATGAACACACACACACACACACACACATGCACACACACACATATGCACATTAAGAGTATACCAATCAAGCAGAAGGGTTATGAACTAGGTTTCCCTTCCTCCACAGGTGACTAGGCATCTTATGTTTTTATTTTTATTTTATGGGTGATTTCCTTTATTCCTACTCATCTCTTTAACTCCTTGTTTCTAATGAATTTTTGTCTGTTCACCCCCAGCATGTACCTTAGCAAAATTGCAACATGGGTGATCCTTAGCCTTAATTCTCCTGATTCTATAGCATTTCATTCTCCTTATTCTATAGCATTCCATAGATTATAACATAAAATCAAAGTACAGTAGTAATGTTAAATTGATGAACCTTTATTTGAGGGATGAATTTGGAATAATGAATAGTATCCCCAAAACAATCCAGCCCACTATCCTCCTCTTTCTGGGCCCAATTCCTCATTGTCCCTTTGTATTACCTATCATGTATAAAACATACACTATACATACATACATATGCGTGCACATATATGTAACACGCACAAACACACAAGCACGCATATCCATATATGCATATGTGTAAACAGATACATGGATAGATACATGCATATATACATAGTTACATAGATAATTGGATGGATATAGATGGAAGACCTCAGTAGGTTGTCCATTTAGTTGTATATCATGATCTGGAATATAGGTATTCTTTTAAAAATATTTTTTGTTTCATTTTGAACTTAAACACCAAAAAAAAATTATTCTATTCACATAAGAGAAAAAAAAGAGGATCATATATGAAATTGCAAATATCTACTTCATCCTGTTAAAATTTTTTTCTGTGTTCAATAAATTCTTTCAAATATGTCTGGTTTGTTTATGCACAACTTTGGATCTCCTTCTCTCTTATGTGAATTTTTTAAAACACTTAAAAGGCCTTTTTTTTTTTAAGGGAAGGTACATTACTTTTGCTAACCTATGCAGAAAAAAAAACAAGAGAAAGAAAAAATAGAAAAGAAAATTCACGATAAAAAAGCGTTGACAAACAAAACTAATTCATGTGGTGGTCATGTCCAAAAACATATGCCTCCTTCTGCACCTGGAGTCCATCATTTCCCTGCCATCCTTGTATAAAATATTCTATAAATATTCTGCCTGCTTTAGTCTGCATCATTTCATACTCAGGATCCTTTGAAATTTCTTTTGTCATTTCTTATGGTGTGATGATATTGCATAGCTCTCTCCTAATAGGTGGGAAACTGCTTAGATTCTAATTTTCTTTTCTTCTCTGCCTCTGTCTCTTTCTGTTTCTGTCTCTCTGTCTCTGTCTCTCTTGTGTCTCTTTTCATCATTCTTTCAGAACTAGGAAGTATATTTTCCTTGTGACTGTTCCCTTCTTGGGGATTGTCTTGCTTCTCACAGCACCAGCTTCTCCTTATTTGTTTACCATTTCACTTTGATGTATTTTTACATCTAATTGTGTGTGTGTGTGTGTGTTCAATATCCTTTCTTTGTTCAAGTAAGATCAATGCTCTTTTCACACAGTTAAGTTAGGAGAAACAACAAATTGTACTCTTCCTCATTTCCAGACTATTGTATTCTTTTTGCCTTTTCTTTGCCTTCTTTTCTTAAAACTCTAAAAGTCCAAGCAGCTGGTCCTCAGATCCTGTTTTTTTTTACTTATCTCCCTTGATGCCCTTCAAAGACATCAAGTTTCTGACACCTACAATCATTATAATGTTTCTATAATATCACCATAAAATCTCTTCCAGTTGCTCAAAAGATGTATTTTTGTTTCTTTTGACTCATGATTTCATTTTAAAATTATTTTACTCTGATATCATTAGTCAGAAATAACTGAAAGTTTTCTATTCTAGTAAACATCCATTTCTCCACTGTCAGATTATACTAAGTTTAACAGAATAAGTTATTTTGGGATATAGGCCTATAACTTATTTTGGTGATTATTTAGTTCCAAGATCTCCTGTCATTTTTCATAGAAGCTACCAGCTCCTGTACGATTTTTGTGCTGTGGATCTTAGTATTTGAATTGCTTCTTTCCAGAAATTTGCAGTATTTTTTGGGGGGGGAGGATGTGTGATTTCTAGATTTGTGCTATTTTATTCCTGGGAATTTTTCTTTGAGGATTTCTTTAAGGAACTGATCAGTGGATTCCTTCTTACTTCTCTTGGTCTCCTGGTTCTAATATATTTGGGAAGTGTTCATTTATGATTTCTTGAATTACAAAGCCCAGTTTTTAGGAAGTCTTTATTACTCCTTGACTTATTTTCCAGTTTTGTTGTTTTTCTTTTTAAAACTTTTTCATATATCTTCTCTTTTCTTCTAGCTTTTCAGTCCTTTGATTTAAAAAAGAACCTTGCTGTCTTCTAGAGTTATTGATTTCTACTTGATCTCTTCTAGTTTTTATGAAGCTCCTTAGTAGGATAAGTTATATCACTTTCTCTTCTGAGATATTTATTCTCCTTCAATTTTTTCCCTCCAAAGTTTTAATTTCTTTTTCTCCTAATGCTTCATTTTTTCAAGGTATTCTCATAGTTACAGTGGAAAATTTGAGTTTCTTGCATTGCTATTGAATTAGTTGTTCCTTCTTTTAGGAAATCTCTAGATTTGCAATATATTTTATAAGCGTACATTTCTTCTTTGCTTTACCTTCAATCCCTGAGGTGAGGTTTTGTACCAGGTCCAAGCCTTCTGCTGTACTTTGGGATAATGTGGTGGGACCTGTTTGGATAGCCCCGGGCCACCTGAGTTGTCCTACACTTAGTTACAGGAAACAAGATTAAAAGAACAAAAAACAACTCTACCACTGTGGAAAGTAGAGGAAATTCTGCAGTGAGTTATATCAAGTGCAAGATGTTTGTAATTATGCTGTTTATTTGTGTTGAGCAACTGGTACCTGTGTCCCAAATATCAACTGATCTTTCTGGAGGACAAAATAAAGGGATTTGAGGAATACCTTTTCACCCTGTAGATATTTAGGAAGAAGAAGCATTTCCTAAGAAAATGAAAGACTAATGAAAAAGGAAAGAATCTGAGATTGTATAAGGATGAGCAATCGTTTGACGAGAGCAGAGGATGGAAAGGGATAGAGAAGACAGAGAAGGAAAAGAGAAGCTTTACACCTAGAACTTAGATACAAAGCTGTTTATGCTAAGAAGAGACCTGGATGCTCTAAAGAGGGAACAATTTCTTGTCTTCCCTAGATTGATATTGCCAAGCTAAAGAAATAATCAAGCAAGACATCATTCAGTAAGGAGCAAGAAACAAAAGAATGGTAGAAGTCAGTGATTCTCTGCTCAGGATGCTGAGGCCACTATTTGTCATCCTGATTGCAACAATAGAGAGACTGTTGTCCTTATAGTTCGTATTTCCAAGACATAACAGAGGATGTTCCGAGACTTATCAAAATAGACAAAATTTACCAATTTCCGGTGATTTGCATGTGACCAAATGACAATATTACCAGGGATTATAAAGTTTTGGCCAAGAAATAGAAGACTAATGGACTAAGTTTGTATTCTCCTTAATTTTGCTTAAAGAATATGAGAGATGTAGAAAAGAAAAATTAATTGAGGACATAAATAGCTAGCTAAGTGTGTGTGGTCTAAGGATGAGATATGGATTTCTATATGAGAACTTGAAGTATAAGGCTGACAAATACCTGGCCAGAAATGTGGCATACCTAACAAAGGATGGTAAAAAAAAATAATCAAGTGTCTTGAGAATGTAATTTTTAAAAAGCTTTAAACTAAAAAAGATGAGAATAGAAAATACAGCTCATGTATACCCCCTAAGTTAGAAAGTATAGAGAAAATTCACAAAGAAAGAAGCTGAATAACTCACAGATTCACATAAAACAAAATTCTAGTTTCTTTTTTCTTCAAATTTATTATTTTTCTTGCTTTCTTTCAACATGTCCAATATGATATATGTTTTGCATGGTTTGGCATGTATAATAGACATAATTTGTTTGCCTTATCAATAGATAGAGGAGGGACTAGAAGGAGGGAGAAAATCTGGAACTCAAAATTTTTTTAAAAAAATGTTAAACATAAATAAATATTAAAAAAAAGAAAAGGCACATAAGTAGGAAAGCACTTGGTGTGTATAAAAGACAATGAGTAGATGAGTTTGGCTAGAATTGAGAACAGATGAAGCGGAGTATAGATGAGACTGAAAAGGAAGAGTTGTACTAGACTGTAGAGGGTCTTAGAATGCCAGGCAAAGAAATTAAGCCTTTATTCAGTAGGCAAAAGGGAGACATTGAAGAGTTTTGAGCAGAGGAGTGACCTGATCCAATATATGTCAGAGGACAATTAATTTAATAGTCAAGTAAAGGGTAGATTGGGGAGCTAGGTGGTGAAGTGAATAGAGTGCCAGGCCTGGAGTCAGGAACTCATATTGAGTTCAGATCTGGCCACAGACAAATGGGCAAGGCATTTAACCCTGTTTGCCTCAGTTTCTTCAATTATAAAATGAGCAGGAGCAGGAAATGGCAAGCCACTCCAGTATCTCTTCCCAGAAAACCCCAAATGGGTCACAAAGAGTCAGACAGGACTGAAAAAGGACCGAATGACAACAAAGAATGGATTAAAAGGGGAGAAAGTAGAAACAAGAAGACCTATTAAGAGACCACTGCAAAAACCCCAGACAAGCTGCAATGAGGGACCGAGTTATGCTGATGGTAGTGGGGTAGAACGTCAATAATGATCAATGTCACCAAATGACATGACCTTTTTTCTGGGTCCTTATCCTCCTTTTACCACTTAGTCTTGGGTATATCCTAAGGTTTCTTCTTCTCTTTTCCCTTTCCCCTTTCTCTCTGGGTGATTTCATCTATTCCCATGGCTTCAATTATCACTTCTCTGCAGTTGGCTCCCAAATTTATAATTCCACCCCCACTAACCTCTCTCTAAACTAGTTCTATATTTCCAATCAATCAATAAATGTTTATTATGCACCTAGTATATGCCAGACACAGTAGTAGACACTGATGAAAGGAGGGCATATATATATATATGTGTGTGTGTGTGTGTGTGTGTGTGTGTGTATGTATATACAGATACATATATATATATATACATGTATATATATATATATACATGTATATGTATATATACACACACACACTGCCTCATGGCCAATGCCTTTTCACAAGCAACATCTCTATTTCTACTGATGTCACCATCACCCTTGATGCCTTCTAGGCTTACAACCTTGGAGTCATTTTTCATTCCTCCCTCTGCTCTGTCGTCTACATCTAATCATGTTCCAAATCCCTCCACACTTCTCGCATGCAGTCTTCTCTCCTAACTGCCCCCATACTGGTTCAGGCCTTCATTTTTTTCATCTGGACAATTGTAAAAGCTTCCAGTGAGTGAGGGGAGGAGGCGAACCCTGAGAAGGTCTTGGGGCTCTTGCCTATGGGAGTAGGAAGATTACAGTGAAAAAAAATCAGAGGTCACTTGGGAATGGATCAGGAGTTGGTTCTGCTTTGAGGTACAATGAACATGCTCCCCATGGGGTACATAGCCTTGATTACTCATAGTGTACCCCTCATAATCCCCATTATATATCTGCCATCCCACCAACCATCATGCCAACACACAGAGTATATACCAACACAGTAAGTATTAAAGAGCATTATGGGGAAACCTGGATTAAGCTTAATCTTCTCCGTGAAGCCTCACACCATCCTAGTCTGTGTTTCTTGCTCCTTTTGGAGCTCCACACTCTGGCATTTGGTCATAGCATTGGTTGATTTGTGTTGTTATTTATACTGGCCTCAAACTTGAGTCTTGTCTCCTCTAGTCTGAAAGCCGCCTGAAAGTAGGACCTGAATCTGTTCCTTCTCCCTCCCCTCTAGACTACAGCTCTCCAGAAGAAGGACTGAAGTCTTCCCTGTGTCTTCCTTAACACAGCTAAACACTCTTGCATTGTTCTAATAAGCATATCATATCATATCAGGGTGTTTTAGTAAACCTCAAGTTCATTATGAGGCAGCATTTTGTGATAGGGCAACCGAAACAATTCAATATGACCTTGGGCCACATTAAGAATAGAGAGTTGACAGTCCTAATGCATTCTGCGCTCTTAAGATTGTCTTTGAGGTATAATGTTCAATTCAGTGCACAACAATTTAAAAAACATAATTTGAATAGTTCCCTTAGTAGGGCAACCATGATAGTAAAGGGTCTTGAGTCCATGGCATAGGAGAATTAGTTGAAAGAGAGGGTACAAGAAAACTTCCTTTGGGTAACTGAGGGTCTGTCATGCTCAGGAGTGATTGAAGTTCATCTATTTTGCTCTGGAGAACTGAATCAGGAACAATAGCTGGGAGTTTTAAAGAGGCAAATTTAAGTTTGGTGTCAGATAAAACTTCCTAATGATTAAGAATGTGGAATAGATTGCCACAAGAGGTACTCCAAGAGGCAGTAGATTCTCTGCCCCCTTAGGGCAGAGGCTGATCAGACTCTACGATTATATTATAGTAAATTCCTTTTATGTGTGAATTGGAGTAGAGAGTTGCCAAGGTTCCTTCCAACACTCAAATTCTCAAATATTAATGATCAGAGGCTTGTTAAGCCAAATTAGCTCTGGTCTTTTTTATCTCTCAAGGAATTTTATATAAGAATTAGCAGATGCGTTGGAGATACATTATATGTAAAGTTAGAATAAGTTTTTAAATTAAAAATTAAAGAAATATATTTAATTATACCTTGGAGTCTCTTTACTTTAAACATTGCTCTAAAAGCAATATCTGATTTGATGTTTGTTTAATGTTTTATTAAGTTTACTTGTTTTAATAAAGAGATCTCCAAGTATTGCCTCTTGGATAGTAATTGGTTAATTGGTTTCTGGGAAAAGAAACCATGATGTTAGGTAAAATATAATAGAGAAAAATAAGTTGCACAAAAAACAATTATAAATGGGAGATCTGGTCCCGGGTGGCCAAAATTCAGGATGTTTAAGCTTAAAATAGATCTAGCCAGAGACATGAAACTATAATGAGAAATTAAAATGTGGTGGTTGAACTGAGTAGAATTCATTGGCCTAGATAGGGCAGGATTCCGGAGTCACAAAGAGAGGGAGGTTCTGGGGCTTCTGCTGTGTGGGGTTTATCTTAAGCAAAAGAAAGATGTATCTTTGTTTAGGGAGGAGAGTTTTGGTTTTTGATCTCATATATCCACTGTCACTTAGCAGGAGGTAGACATCACCTAAGAAAGGGACCAAAGCGAACCACCAAAGTCCAATGCTTTACATTTCTTGGGTAAGAGGGGATTCATCAGGTGGGCATGGATTGATTGTATCTTACATATGAGGAATCTGAGTAGCTATGTCTTAAAAGATGGCAAAAAGGAAGAGCTCTAGCATTTAGTTTCTTGGCAGGAAAACTGAAAGATAATACAATTATCTTAGTGGAATAGCTAGACTCACCTTTATGCTCAAACTCCTTGAAAAAAGCATTCATGCTTGATGTTTCCACATCTTTTCCTCTCACTGTCTCCTTAACCTTCTGCAAGCTGGCTTCTGCTGTCACTGTTCAACTGAAACTGCCTTCTAGAAAGTTACCAATCATGTCTTTGTTGCCAAATGTAAAGAGCTTATATCAATATTGATCCTTTTTGATTTCTTCCAAGTTTTTGTAACTAACCACTTCTCCTTCCAGATATTCTCTAAGTTTCCATGACATTCTCCCAACTGTTTGACAATTTCTTTGAATTCTCTTTTACTGGTTCTTTCTTCATGTGGTGCCAACTAAATGGTGGGCACCCCTGTATTAACAATGCACTTTTGCTTATTGTTAATATAATTTTGCCTCTTGATGGAAAGATCTTCCCCACCCATTAATGGGCCTGCCCATTAAGGGGAGTTTGATTAGGAAAGATTTGTAGGAAGGCCCATACCTTTTCTTAATGAGACACTGGTTCTCAAGAGTAGTAATGCCCTCTGGCTCTAAAAATGTGTAAATACTCTGAGGTGAAGTTTTAACTTTGAGGCTTACTAATTGGAAGTGTTTGGAGACTCTGGGCAGCTGCTAAGGAGCCCCCCAGCTTTGAAAACCCAGATGTTGGTATTTCTTTCTCTAGTAACTATGTATGTATGGTCAGACAGTTATCTGTCTATTGACCTGTGATGTATGTATTGCTTATATCAGAAAGTTGGAAGCACTGTCTGTTGATTTTGATTTCTCTGTATTTTCTTTGAAGTTCAGGGTGCTGAATTTTTCCCCTGAACAAAGTGAATAATACATGTGCCTAATTAAGGTGATTGTTGACCCCTCAAAAGTTGCCTTTCCTTTTAGAAATGCAGGTCTAAGAACCTATGATAGCAGGCCCTCCTGTGCATGTTGTGTAGATTCAAGATTCTATCTTGAGCCCTTTTCTCTTTTTACTCAATACTATCTCACTTGATGATAATACCCACTCCCATGAGTTATATTATCTCCATATAGATAATTTCCAGATTCATATATCCAGTCTCATTACTTTCCTAAACTACAGTCATATATCACCACTTGCCCTGTGAATATCTCAAAAAAATGTCAGATGTGACACGTTCAAATCAGTCCAAGTCCCCTCAGTGCTCCCCTCTTGCAGACTTCCTCTTAATGTTGAAGGCTTCATCCTTCTCATAGTCACCTAGTCTCACACTCTCATCACCCTCCTTGACATCCTCTTAACTTGCACTTAGCTCATACAGCCAAACTGTTACCAAATACTATAATTTCTACTTTTACAATAGCTCTTGTTTATGTAGCCTTTTCTCCACACACAGTCACAAGCCTTTCCTTACCAAACTCTTGACTGACAAAGCAACTTTTCTAAAACATATAAGTCTGATCGTGTCATTTTCCTATTCACTGAGCTCCACAGGGGGGTCCCTATTATTTCCAGGATACAATGTAAAATTCATTGTTTGGCTTTTAAAACTTTTCATAACCAGGTGCCTTCTTACCTTACCATACATATTCTTACACTTTACTCTCCTATTTTCAATCTAAGATTCAACAATGTGGCCTACTTGCAATTCTCTGAACATAATACCTCCTCCTGTGTCTGGGGTTGAAATGACCCCCATGCCTGAAATGATCTGACCCCTCACCTCTATCTCTTAGTAGCCTGACTTCCTTCAAATCTCAGCTCAAATTGCACCTTCTTCAAGAGACTATTTTCAGTCTTCCTAGGTACTGTGTTCCTCTCTCAAAACACCTTCTTTGTATTACGTGTATAACTTCATGTTGTTTGATCATTTCTGTAATATCCAACTCTTCAGGGACCCCATTTAAGGTTTGTAGCTGTTGGTTTGGCTTATTTGGCACAGATATTGGAGTGGTTTGCCATTTCCTTCTCCAGCTCATTTTACAGATAAGGAAACTGAAGCAAAAAGAGTTAAATGATTTGTCCAGGGTCACACAGGTAGTAGGTGTCTGAGGTTAGATTTGAACTCAGGAAGATGAGTTTTCCTGACTCCTTCCCCAACAACCTATCCACTGTGCTACCTCACTGTGCCAGTATAACTTGTACCTAGTTTGTATATGTTACCTTCTCTAATAACATTAATTGATAACCTAAAGTAAATAACTGATAGCTACCATGCATTAAGTTAGTAAAATGCTTAATATTATCTCATCTGTTTCTCCCAACAACCCTAAAAGGCAGATGGTACTATGTGATATATGAAGAAAATGAGGCACACCGAGCTTAAGTGATTTGCCCAGTCTCATACAGCTAGTAAGTGTCTGAGACAGAGTTCACAGCCAGGTTTTTCAAACTCTAGGATTCACAAGGGCATGGAGTATTTTTTTTTTTAATTTTCTTTGTAACCTTAGTGCTTAGTGGAAGTAAGAACTTAATGAAAGAATTAAATTAACTTGACCTTAATTGGGTAGATTGCTGAAGGACTGGGATGTAGATATTTTGGTTAGTTTTGCTCAATTCTTTCCCCTCCTCCATTTTTATTCTTTGTTATATTAGCCCTCTTGTGTGGATAGGAGCATATTTTGAAATGTAAATGAAGTTTAAAAAAGTCTCAGCAAAACAAAAACAAGACAGACATCACAGTGTAGAAAAATCATTTGATTTAGGGACCTTCTACTATTTCTAGAATCATAGATTTAGAAAAGAAAGGTACCTTGGGAGTCATCTGAGGGCATTTGTATGGTGAATAAGAGCTCATTGGTCGATTTTGGGAGGTTGCTTCCAATAGAGTTCTAAGATCAGAAGCAAAATAGAAAGAGTTTAGAAGAATATGGTGGAAAAATGGAAGTTTGGGGTATCTGGGCATTTCTTCAAGAATTCTGGAAGCTAAGGGAAGGATCAGCAATTTTTAATTATTGCTTCCATGCTGGTAACTTCCACATCTCCTTGTCCAGCTCTGTCCTCTGTCCTGACCTCAGTCTCATGTCTCTGAGTGCCTTTTTGGACATCTTGAGTGGTATATCCAGTGGACATCTTAAGCCTAATTCATTATCTTTGCTCCCAAGCCCTCCCTTCTTCCTAATTTCAGTATTAATTTTGAGGGTACCATCATCCTTCCAATCATCCAAGCTCACAAGCTAGGTGTCACCCTTCACACCTCACTCTGAAGCCCACATCCAGTCATTAGTTAAACCCTACTGCTTCTAACTTTGTAACATCTCTCATTTACACCATACATAGAGAAAACATTGAGGCATCCCTACGCTGCATGTCCTCGAAACACCTCATGCCTGGGCTATTGCAACAGACTGATGTTTACTCTCTGTACCTGAAGTCTCTCTCTACTCTGTCCCATCCTCCACTGAGACATCAAACAGATCTTCCCAAAAGGATTAGAGAGATCTTCCCAAAGCATCTCTCTAATAAACTCTGTTGGCTCCCTATTACTTGAAGAATCAAACATAAGATCCTAGCTTTGGCTTTCAAAGCCCTTCCTAACCTACCCCATCCCCCACCTCACCACCTTTCCAGTTTTCTTATGCTTTATGCTCCCCCATATATTCAGTGATATGCTGACCCTGGTCTCTTTACTATTTCTTTTATATGACATTCTAACTCCTGGCTGAGCATTTTCAAGGGCTGTTTCCTGTGATGCTTCCCTCCTCATCCCTGTCACCTAATTTCCCAGGATTCCTTCAAGTCTCAGCTAACATCTTACCTTGTACAAAGTCTGTCCCAATTTTTAATCTCAGTGTCTTTCTTTTGAGATTAACTCTGGTCTTTTTTATATAAATATTATAGTATATAGTGATTTTTGTTTGTCTGTTTTCTCTTGTGTCTTGTCTCCTCCTTTAAAGAATGAGCAGGAACTTTTTTTTTTGCCTCTCTAGTGATGAGCACAATACTTAACAAATGGTAATCATTTGAGTGATCATAGATCGTAGATCTACAAGCTGGAAAGGAAATCAGACACCATCTAGATCACCCCTTCTAATGAAACTGAGAACCAGGGAGGTTAAAGAGATGTAACAATAATTGGAAGAGTAGAAGAGCAAGAAAAATCTTCTTGAGGACTAAAGAAGTGTAAAAATATTTGTAAATAGGTGGGAGGAAGACAATGGAGAGACTGAGATGAAATACACACAGGGGAGAGTTCAATTATTTCTGGAACAAGGTCCTAGAGAGTTGAATAGGGGTCACAGCTCGGGTATAAGAATGACAATTCTTAGAAAAAGGAGTAGAGAGAACAGAAGAGAGAAGGGATCCCCTTTCAGATTCCCTCAGCCTTTCTGGTGTAGTTATCTGCCAAAAGTTTTTCACTAAATATGGTAGCTGGAATTAAAGTGGGAAGCTTGAGGAGGGAGAAAAACATCTGGAGCAGTACCTGTAGACAATGGCAAAGGAAGCCTGTGCCCCTTTCTAAGCTGAGCTCAGATACCGTTGAACTGCAGGGCTAAGAAGAGGTTATATACTGGGAATTTATAGCTAGGTGAGATTAATTCAGTTTCTGCACTTTCTCTGGAAATACTCAGGACCCAAGAGAAGGAGTCTATAAGCCTTGAAATTTCTGTTCTGATCACTCTTCCCCTGACCCATAAATCTCATAGAAGGTCAGGTCTCAGGATAATGTGTGAGAGAATGATACATTTCGTTGTACATCTCCTGAAGCTCTGGTGTCCACTTTGATCTAGACCAACTGAAGGGAGCAAGTTGAATAACATGCCATGCAAGTGACTTTCTTGATCCCAGGTTCACCAGGGACTTTTTATTACTTCTTTCCTCAGTACCATGGTGGAATTCTTCTCGCTCCTCTTCTCAAAATCTGTCAGCCTCTCTTATAACCACAAGCCCATAAGAGTAATGAAATTGCAACAGAATATGATCTCGATTTGAGAAAGTAGGGATGCTTTGTTGAAGGAAACATTCAAACCTATGTCTCCTGACCCAAGTCTATCACTCCCTATGGGAGGATGAGAACATTTTTTTTTCCCAATGGCTGTGAAGGTGACTGAAACAGGTACTATGCAGTATGTGGAACTTCAACAGATATGGAAGACACCAAGATCATCCAATGCAAACTGGGCCATCTGGACTTTGATGACTCTGGAAGAGAAAGTGAGGATGACACACACCTCTGCCTCACTTAAATCCAATTCACAGATGGGTAAAGGCATCACCTTATGATGTCATTGGTCTTTGAAAATGAAGGATGAGCAAGAACAATTGCTCTCTCCCCCATGGAAAGGTATGCAATAATGACCTAAACCCATCTTCTTTCTCTTTCCTTTGGAGTCAATATATATTAAATCAGCAGGGAAGGTGAGTCAAAGGCAGAAAAGAATATCTTCTTTTAATACCTGATGTAAGACTAGCAAAGTAGGATCTTTCCCTGTTTTTGTTTATACCAAGAGGTATGCCTCTGAGTAATGTGATTAAGGAAGGTCTTTTCTACCCATTGTGTAGGAAGGTTCACACCCTTTGTTAATGAGGCACTAGCTCTCAAGGGATGTGATGCCCTCTGGCTCTGAAATGTGGATAAAGATTCTGAGTTGTGGTTTTACTTAGGGGCTTAGTTTTTGGAATAAGGTTTGTGTGCCAGATGAGACTCTGGGGAAGCTGCTAAGCCACCTCTCAGCTTTGAAAACCCAGATGTTGGTCTTCCCTATCTGAAAAGCTGATCAAAGAACATGTGATAGCAGGACCCCCTATATATGTTGGCATGCTTATTGATATACCTGGATGTCATTCATAGATGGGATATTATTCCACAGATGAATGAATGAATGAAAAAAGCATTTGGTAAATGCTTGTTACATACCAGACACTGTGATATATTCTAGAACTATAAAAACAAAATGATACTAATGAGTAGCATATATCGAATGTTTTAAAGTTGCAAACATTTTGACATATCTCTTTTCATCATCAAAAAAAAAAATGGTCCCTACAGCCAAGGAACTTACTTCCCAATGGAGGAAGACAACCTGTACGGGGAATATTGGTAGAGGAGGAATGTTTTTGGAACGGGAAATTGAAAGGATGATTAATCCCAAAACAATTGATTGACCTGGCCTTTCCTGGAATGGTAGTACGGGAAGGGAAAAAAATAAGCATTTATTTAATGTCCTCTATGTGTCAGGTACTGGGCTAAATGCTTTTGATTTGATCCTCACAATAACCCTGCACTGTAGATACTCTTGTTTTACAGATTTTAGAGTTGAGGGTATTGAGATAAATGGCAAATAAGTGACTATATCAGAGTCACACAGCAAGTAAGTATCTAAGACTGGATTTGAACTCACATGCCCAATGCTTTGACCACTGTGCCATCACCTACCTTAGGTGTCCCTAGGATCATAGGTTTAGAGCTACAACAGATCTTCGGGACCATCTAATACAAGCTCCTCATTAAAAGATGAGGAAACTGAAGCACAGAGAGGTTATTACTTACTCAGCAAGCAATTGTGACTGGATTCAAACCCAGGACTTCTTTCTTCCAAGTGCATTTTAAAGTCTAATTAAGCCTTTCAGAGCTCTGGTTGTTGTTCAGTTGTCACTCCTCATGATCCATGGACCATAGCATGCCAAGCCCTTCTATCCTTGACTATCTTTGGAGGTGTGTCCAAGCTAACATTCTTTACTTCCATGACGCTATTTACCCAACTCATCTTCTCCTCTTCCCTTTTCCTTTTGCCTTCAATCTTTCCCAGAATCAAGGTCTTTCCCAAGGAGACAGGTCTTCTCATTACATGGCCAAAGTATTTGAGGTTCAACTTTCATATTTGAACTTTCAGTGAATAATCTGAATTAATTTCTTAAAGTATTGACTAATTTGACCTTCATGATGTCCAAGGGACTCTCAAAAGTTTTCTTTACCCCCACAATTCTAAGGTGTCAATTCTACAGTATTCTACTTTGCTTGTAATCCAATTCTCACAACCATATATTGCTACTGGAAAACCCATAACTTTGACTATCTGGACCTTTGACAGCAAGATCAGGCTTCTGCTTTTTAGTATGCTGCTCAAATTTTCTACAACTTTCCTTCCAAGGAGAAAACATCTTTTAATTTCATGGTTACAGTTGTCATCTGCAGTGATCTTTAACCCCAAGAATATCAAATCTGACACTGCTTCCATTTCTTCTCCTTCTGTTTGCCAGGAAGTTTGGGACCTGTGTCAAGATCTAAGGATTTTTTCGTTTGTTTGTTTCTTTTTAATGTTAAACTTTGAGCCAGATTTTGTACTCTGCTCTGTTATTCTTATCAAGAAGCTTCTTAATTCTTCTTCATTTTCTGCCATTAAAGTGGTATTGTCTGCATATTTGAGATTGTTGATATTTTTTCCAGCAGCCTTAATTCTGGTTTTTGATTGATCCAGCTTGGCATTTCATTTGATGTACACTTCATAGAAGTCAAATAAATATAGTGACAATATACAGCCATATTGTACTCCTTTTCCAATCTTAACCCAATCAGTTCTTCCATGTTCAGTTCTAACTGTTGCTTCTTGGCTTGTATATAGGTTTCTCAGGAGACAAGTAAGATGATCTGAGTCCCATCTCTTTGAGGATTTGTCACATTTTGTGGTAATTCATATAGTCAAAGGTTTTAGGGTAGTCAGTGAAGTAGAAGTAGATTTTTTTTCTGGAATTCCCTTGTTTTTTCCATAAGCTAAAGCATGTTGGCAATTTGGTGTCTCATCCCTCAGCTCCTTTGCTCACATTGTAATTCTCAGTTCATGTATTGTGGAAGCCTAACTTGCAGAATCTAAAGCATGATATTGCTGGCCTCTGAGGTGACCATAATTATTCAGTAATTTGAACATTTTTTTTGGCATTGCCCTTCTTGAAGATTGAGATGTAAATTATTTTTTTTTCCAATTCAGTAGCTACTGTTGAGTGTTTCAAATTTGCTGATATGTTGAGTACAACACTTTAGCACAATCATCTTTGAGGATTTTAAATAGCCCCCCTGGAATATTCCATCACCTCCACTAGCTAACGCAACGCTTCATAAAGCCCATGTGATTTCATTCTCCCAGAAGCCTGGCTCTAAATCAGTAACCACACCATTGTGCTTATCAGGGATGTTAAGATCTTTTATATCATAGTTCTTTTGTGTATTCTTGCTTAGTCTTAATCTCTTCTGCTTCAGTTAAATCCCTACCATTTTTGTCTTTTATCATGCCAATTTTTGCATGAAATGTTTCCTTGGTATCTCTAGTTCTCTTGAAGAGATCTCTTATCTTTCCATTCTATTGTTTTCTTCTATTTCCTTAAATTGCTCATTTAAGAAAACTTTCTCCTTGCTTTTCTCTAGAATTCTGCATTCAGTTGGCTATATCTTTCCTTTTTTCCTTTCCCTTTCCTCCTTTCCTCAGGCATTTGTAGGAGCTATTTTCAGAACAAATTAATTCAAAAAGAAAGGTACCACATGATAAACTTCCTCTAGCTAGGAGTTAGTCACCCCACAGGTTAGCTTCATTCTATCTTTTATCCCCTAGTACAGTACCTTTAGTAACAGTCTTGATCTCTGCTCATGTTTGAGTCTACCATAAAGCATGACGTTCCAAGATCTGAGGTCTCGCCTGCCTTCCCCAGCTGAATTTAAGTAAGGTAACCCTTTGTGCTATAGATTCCTCATTCCAGAAGCTCTAGTTTGGGCCCTGAGAGTAGGCAGTCAGAGAACATATTTTCAACTAAATTCAACTCATAAACCCAATCTATCTGGAAATATGAACAGAAATTCATCTATTCCAACCACTACAGAATGCTGAATCCTTAAGTAAAAGTTGGTTGGGGTGGGAGGAGAAGGGAGTGGAAGAAAATTGAGAAGAGGTTAATTTGACAAGGATTTCTACCATGTAACACTGTTACTCAGACATTTTCATCTCAACCTTTATATATTCCTGTGAAACAAAATGGATATTTGGACTATTACCTGGAATCTGACCCAATTACTACACAAAATGAAGCAAAGACTTTTGTTGCTGCTGTTTCATCTCCTTTGTTATGAAATTTGGGATTTGCTCAGCTTACTTTTCGAAATTGAGGTGCCAGATGTCTGGCTGCAATATTCACTCCTTTCAAGAAAATTAGTGATGATTTAGATGAGTAGTTACAAAAGTCCAATCTGCATTTCTCTTCAGGAAAATTATAGTGGTGACCTCCAATCAACTCATCATCTTGTTGCTCTGTGACCCTTTGTTGAGAGGCTGACTTTGTTGAAAATGATTCCCCATGTCCCCATGCCTGGGCAGAGCAATTCCAAAATAAGAATTCCTCTCCTGTTCCCAGTGACTCAGTTTTCATCTCTGTGATCCAGAAAAACTGGTCTGCCCTGCTACTCACATCCAACACTATTCCATTTCCTTTTCAATGTCTTTGCACTGAACCATTCAACAACATCCTTGGATTCACCCCTTTCTTACATCTCATAGACACCCTCTCTTCCTTTAAGATGTGGCTTAGAAAAGTCAAGCATCGCTTCCTCATGACTCTTTCCCAGCTGGTAGTATTTTTTCTCCCTATTTTGTATTCAGTTGTATTTCTTCACTTTATATTTATGCTACAGTGTCTATTATTTTTATGTGTACAAGTAGTCTTCTTTATTAGAATGTAAACCCGTTGCAAATTTACATTGCTTCATTCTTTGTGCTTCTATCTTCAGAACCCAGTATTATGTCTTGACATATAGTAGACATTTAAAAAATGCCTTTTGGTTGATGGTTGGAGTCATCTCCAAATTAACTGATCTCATCTCCAGTTCATGTAAATGATATTTTTTTTAAATGTTGTGGATTCAGAGTCCTAATGAAAAAACTTTCCAAGAGATGTACTGATGACAAAAATATTCCCCAGCTGAAGGATGCAGATAGGGAATAAATTTTTCATATTAATGGCAAATAGTGTCATTTAACTTTCCTTGAGTCAAACTACCCTCACTTAAGTAAAATGAGAAAGGAAAAAAAAAATACCTAATCCTTTTTGGAATTATCATGTAATGAAGTTTTAGACTGTTCTTTGATTGACACATTAAAATGAAAAGTAGGTCAAGCTCCGGAATATGGAATTACAGACAATGAATTCAAGTTTGCAACCACTCTATGCTGATGTAGATAGCAGGGAAATAACAGTAATAGACACATCACATTGGCATAAAGCAATGAAAAAGGCAGTAACTCATCTAAGTCATCAGTCACAGAATTCATAAGGAGCAAATAAACTTTTCTTCCAAAGGGTAGCTTAGACATATGATTCTCCATCCAGGTGTCCAGCAATAACAAACAATGAGATGGTACCTACTGTGTGCCCTCAGGTACTGTGCAAAACACTCTACAAATATAATCATTTGATCCTCACAATCTTGTGAGAAAGGTGTTATTATTTTACAGATGAGGAAATTGAAGCCCATGGAGATTAAGTGACTTGTTCAAGGTCACACAGCTAATGTGTCCAAAACTGGATTTGAACTCAGTTCTCTCTACAGTACCACTCATCTGCATAATAGAGTTACCATAAATAACAGTTATCTTTCTAACTCCACTCAATGCAGTTGCATTGCCTACTCTAAGGATCAATGGAAAAAGAATGCATGATTTGACCTGAATTCAAATTCTGCTTATACTGCTTACATACTAGATTATTTTCCTGAAGACATGACTAGCATATCTTGTGTTCAGGATAAGAACTCCAAAAATCCTAGACAGTACAGACAAATTAAATTGGAGGGAAGGTGGTATGGAATAGGATGAATATTCTGAATTCCAACCCTCAAGTTTTAGAGATAAGGAAACCAAGGCTCAGAGTTTAAGTTAAGTGATTTGCTCAAGGTCACAAGGCAGTCAGTTCCAGGAAGGTGGGAGGAGACCTTAAAACAAACTTGAAACATAAGACCCTGGGTGGGAGGAGAGACCTTAGACCTCATCAAGAGTAGCCAGAGACTTTGAGACATCACAGATTCTCCTGGAACAGTGATGGTATGGTGGCATAATGGCAACTAAAGGGTATGTGAGTCAAGAAGAACTAAGTTCATACGCAACCTCAGACATTTACTAATTGTGGGACTCTGGGTGAATTGTTTAACCTATGCCTGCCTCAATTTCTTCAACTATTAAATAGGAATAATGCTAGCATCTGCCTCTCAAGGTTTTTTTGATAGGAGATAATGAAATGAGATAATATTGGTAAATGTACTTTGCAAAGTGACTAATATATATTAAGCACTTAATGATAATTATTTATTCCATCAATCATGGAATAGCTCGCCCTTGGTATAGCAGTCACTGGATTCAATGATTATTCTTATCAGGTATTCAATTCAGCTGTTTCTACCTGATGATGGAGTATAAACACCTTATAAATTTTTGTACCCAGACACGAAACCCTACTGTCCTCACCTGCTTTACACTTCACCCAACCAATCAATCCCTACACATTATTATATGATGGGGACAGAAAGACACAAAGCAATTCTTGCTCTTACAAATCTCTTCACTTTATTTTTCTGGGCTTCAGTGTCCTTATCTGTAAAACAAAGGGGTTGGACAAGAGAATCCTTAAGGCACGCTCCACTTCTGACTCCTATGTTCCTGTGAGCCCTGACTCTGATTGTTTCGCTCACTGGGTGAAGAACCTTAGTGAGATGCTTCCAATTTCATCTCACTTTCCTTACTTAGAAGCTAATAATGACAAAAACAATGGATAGTGTGACTCGGAGGAAAATGCTTTGTAACCTACAAAACTCTGTACATACATTAGCTGTTAGAATATACACCAAAATCAAAACACCAAATATACACCAAAACCGGTAGAGTCTGAGAACTTGCGGACATGTCAGGGATCAAATGCTTCCCTTTTTCAGATCGCTGATGAGGCAGATGAAGCCAGAAAGGTAATGGGATCCAAATGCCCAGTGACATGGTCCCCATATTGGCAGAGCTAGGTTTAGAACCCAATTCTAACTCCCAGAATAATAATATCTTTTCCCCATAAAACTTTGAAATCAGGTGATAGTGGCAAATCTTTAGTAAAATATGTTTATTGTCTGGACCTCCTAATTATATTTTGCAAAAGGGAATTATTTTTTCCCATTGCCCCTAAACCGTCATTGCCACTCTGACCAGAATGCTCTCAGAGAAGTAGGACGCTCCTCACCCCATCATGCTCCAACTTCCTCCCTTGATTGGCTAGAAGACATCCTTATGAATACAGACAGAACTATACAAAGGTGTTTCCTGCTTTTCGCCAGGGAGCTAAGAAAAGAGTATTCTGAGAACTCGTTCATTTAACAGCTTAGAAGCAACAACATAGCACTTGATTAACTTGTTTAAGAAAGGCTCTCTAAGTTACCTCCTCTTGCTCAAACAGTCTCTGTATTTCCTCTGCTTCCCTCAGATGAAGACATTGAGTGCCCCTGCCTGGGGATGTGGTTCCCAGTGTTTGTCTCAGCTGCAAATGCAGAGATCACTTTGAATGTGAAGCATATTCAAGGTGCAATTGTGGTGATAATTCTCTGATTTTATTCAACTTCTGTTGAGGAGAGGCAGGTCTATGGACTTTTTTCTCTTTAAATGACTTAATGTTTACTTGTCTAATCATGGTGTCTACTAAAGAAGGGGTATGTGTATGTATGTGTGTGTCTGTGTGTGTATCTATGCATACTAACATACACATACATATACATGCATATATGTATATGTATACATGTACATATATTTTAATTTTTTTCTTACATAAGGATCTTGAATATCAGGAATTTTTTTCTCTACATCGACCTCAAAGCTGTCACAGTGTTGGGTACTATAGTAATTAACAAATAGTAGACTTAATATACTTTTGGTGAATTGAGTTAAATTTAATCAAATACCTTCATTTGGACTATTACTACATAACTATCTAACTTGGTCAAATTTTATCTGATTCCAGTCTATCCATCCCACAATTCCAAAATTCTTATCTTAAAGCTCAAGATAGACATCATCATTCCCTTACTTAATGAAATCCTATGGCTTCCTGTGGCCTCTAGGATCTCTTTCATTTTTTTTTTTATAAATTTATTTATTAAACTTTTTACATTCATTTTCACAAAATTTTGGGCTTCAAATTTTCTCCCCATTTATCCCCTCCCCCCACCTCAATAGACTGAGCATTCTATTTTCACCATCACCAATCTGCCCTCTCTTCTATCATCCCTCCCTTCCCTTGACCCCATCTTCTCTTTTGTCCTGTAGGGCCAGATAACTTTCTATTGCCCATTACCTGGATTTCTTTTTTCCTAGTACCAAGAACAATACTCAACAGTTGTTCCTAAAACTTTGAGTTCCAAATTCTCCCCATCCCTCCCTCCACACCCATTCCCTTTGGGAAGGCAGGCAATTCAATATAGACCATATCTGTGTAGTTTTGCAAATGACTTCGATAATAGTCATGTTGTGTAAGACTAACTGTATTTCCCTCCATCCTATCCTGCCCCTCATTGTTTCTCTTCTGTCTTTTAATCCTGTCCCTCCCCAAGAGTGTTGACTCCAAATTGCTCCCTCCTCCCATTGCCCTCCCTTCTATCATCCCTCCTACCCTGCTTATCTCCTTCTACCCCACTTTCCTGTACTGTAAGATAGGTTTTCATAACAAAATGAGTGTGCATTTTATTCCTTCCTTTAGTTGAATGTGATGAGAGTAAACTTCATATTTTTCTCTCAGCTCTGCTCTTTTTCCCACCACTAAAAAGTCTCCGGCTTGCCTCTTCTATGACAGAGAATTTGCCCCATTCCTTTTCACCCTCTCTCCTCCCAATATATTTCTCTCTCAAGGTTTACCTTAATTTTTTAAAGATATGATCCTATCCTATTGAATTCACTCTGTGCTCTCTGTCTCTGTGTGTGCATGCATGTGTGTATGTGTGTGTGCATGTGTGCATGCATGCATTTGTGTGTGTGTGTGTAATCCCACCAACTATCCAGATACTGAAAAGTTTCAAGAGTTGCAAATATTGTCTTTCCATGTAGGAATGTAAACAGTTCACCTTTGGTAAGTCCCTTATGACTTCTCTTTGCTGTTTACTTTTTCATGCTTCTTCTCATTCTTGTGTTTGAAAGTCAAAATTTCTTTTCAGCTCTAGTCTTTTCATCAAGAATGCTTGAAAGTCCTGTGTTTCATTGAAAGACCATATTTTCCCCTGAAGTATTACACTCAGTTTTTCTGGGTAGGTGATTCTTGGTTTGAGTCCTAGTTCCTTTGACTTCTGGAATATCCTATTCCACGCCCTTCGATCCCTTAATGTAGAAGCTGCTAGATCTTGTGTTATCCTGATTGTATTTCCACAATACTGGAATTGTTTCTTTCTAGCTGCTTGCAGTATTTTCTCCTTGTCCTGCGAATTCTGGAATTTGGCCACAGTGTTCCTAGGAGTTTCTCTTTTTGGATCTTTCAGGCAGTGATCGGTGGATTCCTTCAATACTTCTTTTGCCCTCTGGTTCTAGAATATCAGGGTAGTTTCCCTCGATAATTTCATGAAAGATGATGTCTAGGCTCTTTTTTTGATTATGGCTTTCAGGTAATCCCTTAATTTTTAAATTGTCTCTTCTGGATCTATTTTCCAGGTCAGTTGTTTTTCCAAAGAGATATTTCACATTCTCTTCCATTTTTTCATTCTTTTGGTTTTGTTTTGTGATTTCTTGGTTTCTCAGAAAGTCATTAGCCTCCATCTGTTCCATTCTAATTTTGAGAGAACTATTCTCTTCAGTGAGCTTTTGAACCTCTTTTTCCATTTGGCTAATTCTGCTTTTGAAAGCATTCTTCTCCTCATCGGCTTTTTGAACCTCTTTTGCCAATTGAGTGAGCCTATTTTTCAAGGTGTTATTTTCTTCAGCTTTTTTTTGGGTCTCCTTTACAAGCTATTGACCCGTTTTTCATGCTTTTCTTGCATCTCTCTCATTTCTCTTCCCAGTTTTTCCTCCACCTGTCTAACTTGATTTTCAAAATCTTTTTGAGCTCTTCCATGGCCTGAGCCCATTGGATATCTATTTGTCATGTTTGGGATACAGAGGCCTTGACTTCTATGTCTTTCCCTGATGGTAAACATTGTTCTTCCTCATCAGAAAGAAAAGGAGGAAACATCTGTTCACCACGAAAGTAACCTTCTATGGTCTTATATTTTTTCCCTTTTCTGGGCATTTTCCCAGCCAGTTACTTGACTTTTGAGATTCCCCCACCACCCCACCCCCACCTCCCCGCCTTACCTCTAGATCCACCCAGCTAGTGCTTGGGGTGTGAGATTCAAATGCTGCTTCCAGCCTCAGGGCTTTCAACAGCTGGTGCAGATGCTATTCAGGGTAAGATTAAAGTCAGGTTCTCAGGTTGGGGCAGGGCCGCCACCCAGGCTCAGTTCCCTCAGGGGGTTTATGCAGAAATCTTCAACAATGGAGCTCCTGGCTGCTCCGGGAGCTTCTGACCACTGCTTTCCCTGCTGCTTCCTCCTGAGGGGTCCTGAGTTATGGAGACACCCCACTCCCCTCTCAGCCAACCAGATAGGGTCTCTCACTGACCTGTAGCTCCTGTGGTTTGAGGGACCTTTGTGGCCACTGGAGATTCCATCTCTGAAGCCTGCTCAGATCTGCTCCTCTCGGGGCCACGGCCAAGGCAGGGCTGGGCTCTTCTCTGGGTGCAGTGTGTGACGGACCTTTGGTGATGGTTTTTCAGGGCTCTCTGGAATAGAAATCTTCTCCACTCTGTTGCTGTGTGGCTTCCACTGCTCCAGAACCCATTGGGAGTTCTTTTTACAAGTGATTTATGGGCTGTGGGTTCGGAGCTAGCATATGTGAATCTTTCTACTCCCCATCTCTTTTATTTTTTTTTAAAGCCCTTCATAACCTGGTTGCAACCTACTTTCCTGTCTCATACATCACAGACTTTCTGGCATTCAACAGTTCAGTCAAACTGGTCTTCTTTGCTGCTCTTTACACATGACATGACATCTCTTATCTCCATGCATTTGCAGTTTGTCTTCAAGTTTGAATTGCACACCCTCCTCACCTATAACTCTTAGAATCCTGTTAACTCCACAATTTGAGTCAATTGCCAATTTCTATACAAAGTTTTTAGTGATTCACTCAGCTCTTAAGAGACCTGGACCTGTAAATTATTTGATATAGAGAGCTTTCAGATGAGGAGACTCCCTCTACCAATGCACATTAGCACCTTTCCTGTCACTGAAAGTTAACTAGAACACTGAGAAGATAAGTGATGTTCCCAAGGTCGCATTGTCAGTATCTACTCAAGTTAGGACTTAAACCCAGTTCTTCTAGACTCTAAGGGTAGATTTGTATCCATTACAATGTTTTTGTAATCACTACATATTTGCTCTGTCTTTTTGTGTCTTTCTGTCTCTATCTCTGTGTCTCTCTCTGTCTATGTCTGTATGTCTATATCTGTCTCTGTTTCTTTGTCTGTCTATCTATTATTTATATATTATTTCCCCAAGGACTGCATATAGTATATAACTCTGGCCTTGAGAACAGGGATGGACCCATTCTTTTGTTTTTGGATGTGCAGTGCTTAGCTCAGAGCATGCGTTAGAAGTAGGTGATTAATAAATGCTTGAATTCTTGCTGAGGACTTGAGTGTGTACCATACTTCCTGGTACAGGAGTCCACTGGAATCCTGAAATTTACTGCCTGGCCTGGACTTAGGGGCCAGTCCTCCGTTACATGTGGTTATTTCCTTCAGCTCAGTAAAATGATAATGGAGATCTATCCCCTGTCTATTTCTCTTTATTCCCTCCTCTTTCATTAAATGGTTTTATTTCTATTTCATTTTCTTCAATTACACAGTTAAAATCCATCCTCGATGCTCATTCCATGTCTTTCATTTAGAATAAAGCAAAAGATGCAACTGAATGTCACAAATGAATGGTTCTTTTTTTCCTTAAGTGAGAGTTGTAGGCGGGAGTGAGTAGATAAAAAAAAAGTTTCTCTTCACATAGGTAAAATGTTCACTTCCCTTGCTCTGTGGGGAAAAGAGATTAAAATAATTTGGAGACTTGCTTCAGTTCAGCTCACTGGGCAATTTTGTCCATGTACAATAAATCATGGACTTGAGTGAATGCAATCTCCCAGCCACCTTCCCAGGATCATTAGCTGGTTTGTCACCACTGGAAGCATTACTAATATTCACTGTAGACCAAGGGCAAACTGAATATGCACATATGTGTATTTATTTATATGTGACATGCAACACCCCTCTTTAGTGTTTTATAGTACCCTCAAAGGGACTAGTCTCTGCCTTTAGCTCAAATTCCAACTTCTGGAGAGTCCACACAGCCCGGCTCCATTTAACCGCTTAATGGTCAGAGTGGCATTTACAAAGGAACTTGTACTTCAATAGTATAATGAGAACAAACCTATTAATATCCTTCCCTAGAACTAATGGCTTCTACATTGCCTCAGTCCCTTGGGAGGGGAGGGGATGAGGTTCACAAGGTAGTTTAGTTCCCATATAGCATGGGCGCACTAAGTGCACCTGGACTCCAGGAGCAGCACCCGGGTTTCTCAGGGCTCCCCTGCAGGGCTAGCAGTAACATCTGACCTAGAATTCTGTCTCCAAGGTCATGGAGGTCTGGGGACTCCACTACCTGAATCTAGAAATGAAAAACAAAAAGGAAATAAGAACAGCTCAAGTCTGTTTCTCAGAGTCACAGGATCTAAGAGGAAAATCAGAGAGATAGTCCTTTCCCCTCACCATCACCCAATGTAGCTCATGGCGCTCACGCTGTGGGTGAAGCCCTAGACATTGCCAGAAAGAAACGAGATAGTCCCAGAATGGTAGTTTAAAAAAACCACAATAATCTGTTCTAGCTATAGAGGCAATGGAAAGAGATTGTGTCCCACCCGTGTGGTGGGGAATACATCATATCTGCTTCCAGAAGAGGTCCTTGCTGTCTCCCATACAGAGCCTCCATCTTAGGTGATCTGGGCATGTAAAGCCTAGTTACATATAGACATATGTGTGTACATGTATGTGTATAATACACGTGTATGTGTGTATGTATATTTATACATATGTACATATTTGGGTCTATGTGTGTATATCTATAGGTGTGCGTATTGTGTAAATACATACAAAACACACACAGATGTACGTGGTTATATATGTATGTGTATGTTTTCTTTAAAACTACTTAGTGAAGTATATAGCACATGTCCTCTCATATTTGTTTTAAGCAGCTAATTGACTTGCCCAGGGCCACAAAATTAACCAGTAACAGAGTCAAGTCTAAGACACATATCTTTAGACTGAGACAGCTAGGCAACCTGCTGGAGATAGTACTAAACTTCGAAGCAGGAAGACCTGGGTCAAATCCTGTAAACACAGCTGCGTGACCCTAGGAAAGTCATTTAAACCCTCTCAGACTGTTTCTTCATCTGTAAAATGGGGGTAATAACAACCCCTTTTTCACAGGGTTGTTATAAAGATCAACTGAGATAATATATGACGTACTTTGCATACTTGAAAGCATTATTATTATTAGAAGAATATTCATTCCAGTACACCAGGCTAGCTCTCTAGTAAATTTTTTTTTGATACATAAAGAACAATAAATTAAATAATGGTCTGTAGAAGATACTAGAAATTAATCCTGGGTATACATTGCTCAATAGATTGTGATTTTACTAACAATAACACGGGCTCATTTCACACACACACAAACATACACATACACACATATACATACAGAGAATGTTACTAAACATTTTAATTATAGGTATTAGATATAAAATTATAAACAGAGATACAAAACTACATTTAGAAACTATTTGTTGAGTTTTATTTCATTGCCTTGAAGGATAGGCTTCTGGAGGGGAAAAACATAGGAGACAGAATACATGAAATTCTAAAGACATTGGGCAAGTTTTGTTTCTTTACTAAAGTTCTAGAGAATGCCAGATGAATTTGAAAACACTGCTATTCTTCTGGCTTCACAGGTTCATAAATTCAACACTGTCCTTGAAACTTCCCATTTACTCTCTATATTCCCTCAGTCCCTCATTAGCTTTTCCTTAGACTGTCTCAATGGCTTTCCAAATGGCAGCCCTGCCTCAGATCTCTCTCCATTCTAGTCTGTCCTACACAAGTGACTTTCCTTAAGTGCGGTTCTGGCCATATCGCTCCCCTAGTCAATGAATTTCAGGAGTATCCCTCACAAATAAAATAGCAATACCTCTTTTTAGCTTTAAAAACCCTTCAAAACTCACCCTAATCTTCTCAGCCTTATTTTACATAGCTCCCTTATCCCACACTATAAACTCCAGCAGAACTGATCTCTCTGTTCCTCACATAGGACACAGCATCACCCATGTCCATGTCTTTGATCTGGCTGTCTTTCCTGTGTGGAATGTATTTTCCCTTCCTCTTCTACATCACTGGATTTTACTCTTACTTAAAAAGTAGCTCAGGTTCACCTTCTGTATGAAGCTTTTCTACCTGATAGGGGCTTCCCTCACAAAATATCTTATACTTAACTATGTAGCAGTCATTTTAATTTATTTTCTTTAAATTTATCATTTATGTCAAATGTATATAAGACTATATGTGTATTTCAGCATATACATATCAAAATGTGTATATATATATACAGATATGTATGTATACATACATGTATATGCATTGGGAATGTACGCGTATGTGGAAAGATGGACAGATGCATAGATAGAAGCTGAGTAGAGAGATTAGACTGACAGACAGACAGATCGATACATGAGTAGTAGATCAGATAAACATTTGGTGTTTACTTTTCCAGGATGTAAGCTCCTTAAGAATAGAAATTGTCTGTTTGTGTTTTGTATTCTCAGTGCCTAGGTGTTTGCCTGGCAGGAAGGGCTAAATAAATGTTTACTGATGTTCACTGATTAATTAGTTGATCTAAAAATAGTAGATAATAGGTGTCTGCATGTCTGTAAGTAGGGTCAGATAGATTTCATTCCAAATCCAGTGCACTTCCCACTACCCCACACTTCCTGTCTTACTTCAGTATTTCAATATGTTATGAAAGTTGTTGTGTGTGTTCGAAAAAGACCATGCCATCAGAGAAATAATGACATGACTTGCACTTGACTTTGTTTTGAGTGAGGGAGGGCTGTGCAGGTCACCAGCCTCACTTCTCCTCCACAGTCATCTGAATCCAGTGACCAGTTATTCATCAGGATGACTGGAGATGACCCAGGATAAGGCAACTGGGGTAAAGTGACTTACCCAAGGTCACATAGCTAGTGAGTATCAAGTGTCTGAGGTGAGATTTGAACTCAGATCCTCCTGAATCCTGCACTGGTGCTCTATCCACTGCACCACTTAGTTGCCCCTATGAAGGTTGTTAATGTTTAGTGGGATATATAAGCACACAATTCCTTGGAAACAATAGAACTACTTCCTAAAATATAAATGTTATTATTTAGTGCTATAACTTTGTTAGGTGGATAGGGCATTTTCTCACTTTAGCACATGGCTGATAGGGCTACTAATGTAGTCTGCTGTGGCTACATCTACAAGGACAACTGACTATTGGATGATTCTTGTCCCAGCACATACTTTACTCTATAATAGCGATTCTCTACTGTGTGAAACAAAAGATGGACCCTTATAAGTTTTCGTGGAGGACATGACTGATCCAGTCTCTGTATGGACTAGGGACATATCTATCTTTTTGTAACTGGATCCCATTTCCTAGCAACCTCTTTGACTAGCAATATGGTCTTACATAGGAGTGATTTCAAAAAGCTTTAGTCTACCAGACTGTCTTTGTCGTCTGTCTGTCTTCTTCATACCTGGAGCATCTAAGTGAGAAAAAAGAGACAATATTCTAGGGAGAAAAGCCTCCGACCCTCTTTGTCCAAGGTCAACATATGGCAAATTCTGAGCTCCAGTTACATTTACTGACTGAAAATACAAAACCATAGTGTCCCAGTAACCTGACGATGAGGTTATTGCTGCTGGATAGACTTGATTTTCTAGAAGAGGTTATGAGGGCAGCTTCGTTTCTCTTAGGCAGACAAAGATGGGGATCTGTCAGGCTGCTGTGTGGTGTAACGGAACACAGCTGTTTCTTTGAATCATTTCTGTTTGAGTATGTCCATGTGGCTTCTATTTTTTCTGAAACTAGAGCTGTGATTCCATTGACATAGGGCATACTTCTGAAGAACTGTCAATGCAAATGAGTATTTATTCAGCAACTTATCATCTCAAATGATAAAGGTCTGTGACCTTGAAAGGTCAAGCATGCTCCCCAATGTCACACAGTCAATGCGTATCAGAGGTGAACCCTGAACCCAAGCCTTCCTGTTTCTGAGGTCATCCACTATTACATAGTGCCTTATGGTTGGATTATTATTCAATAAACCCCGTAGTTGGGTATGTGAGTGGGAAACTTTCTGTCTGTTCCTTGGGAATCCCTAACCTGATGAGCGCAGTAGTCAGGGTTACTTTAGTGTAGCTAAAACAGATAAAACAGAGCTACTAAGCACAGCTTGAAGAGATGTTCTGGGTGGGTGGGGCGGGGGAGCAGTGTGGCTCTGAGGAATACATTTGGCACTGCAGTATTCACTGAGTGCTCTACTCAAGGATTTCCTGGTTGGAGATGGCTCCCGTTTAGAAAATATCAATGAAAGCTCATGGCTCTGGCTCAACAGAGTCTTGCCATAAGCTCGAAACTCCCAATAGTCAGCAAAGCAGGTTTTAAAAGGAAGAATTAGATTCTCCACAAACTGTGAAAAGTCAATAGCTGATACCTTGATAAGAGGATTTATTATTATTTTTTAGTGGAGTCAGAGTCCAAGAATACAGAACTGAGAATTCCCCTAACCATGGGAACAGTGATCAGTAAATTGGATAAACATCTAGTGATTCCTGGGCATTTCTTAAGCACCTCTCACACACTAGTGACCAACGCTGAGGGTACAAACAAGGCAAAAAACCATCCCTGAACTCAAGGAGCTTTCTTTAAAAATATATACTGATTCTTTTAAAAATGAAATAAAATATTCACAGTTTATATTTATACTTCTTAATATCATAATATAACTACTGTAACTGAAAACACTACCTGCCCAAGCCTCAAAATATTTCTAATCCAAACGTTGGTCCAAATTCAGTGACAGGGTAATGTTGTCTGATGGAAAGAGTTTATGTCTCAGTTCGTGGGTTCTAGTACTAGTTCTGACCCTCAATAACTCTATGGGAAACCCCCTTAATACCCTGGGCCTCAGTTTCCTTATCTATTAAAATGGGGAAATGAAGTAGACCATAAGATTCAGCTCCTAAATTCTGTTCCCAAGTTTGTTCAAGTCAACAACCTGTGGATAATGAAATGGTCATTAACCTAGTGAAAGATGCTTTCAGCTCATTAGAGATGAGTCAGCAATAACAGCTTCGGTTTTTATCCATTTCAGATACCTCCTGACTCCAAGCCCAGTGATGCACTCACGGCCTCTCGCTGACAAATTACATTGAAAATAATGAAATAACAGACTATGAAGAAATGTAAAAGGCATTTGATTTATCTCTTTGCAAGTTGGGTTGAAGTTTTGAAACTTCCTTCCTTCTTTCCTTTCTTTCTCTTTCTTTCTTTCTTTCTTTCTTTCTTTCTTTCTTTCTTTCTTTCTTTCTTTCTTTCTTTCTTTCTTTCTTTCTTTCTTTCTTTCTTTCTTTCTTTCTTTCTTTCTTTCTTTCTTTCTTTCTTTCTTCCTTCCCCTCTGCTTTCCATCTCTCTGTATGTCTTTCTCTCTCTGTCTGTACCTCTCTGTTTCTCTCTATCTGCCTGTCTCCATTTCTCTGCCTCTTTCTCTGTTTCTTTCTCTCTCTGTATCTGTCATTTCTTTTTTCTATGTCTGTTTCTCTTCTTGCTCTTTAAAAAAAAAACAAACTTCAATTGTAGTCAACGTGAAGATGGTTCTGTTATCTTAACTTATATTTTACTGACTTTGTGGCTGTCATACACATTCTCAAATTGAACCCCCCAGTTCTTTGCTGCAGAAGACACTAGAAATACTACTGTCTCCATTTTATAAGTGGAAAAACTGAGGTTCAGAAAGATGAGATCATGTTTCGAAAGTCTGGAAGTATAAAGTTTAGATTTAATGAATTATATAGCACAGTAAACCAGAGATTAGCTCCCTTCTATCATATATTTCAGAAGTAGTCTCACCCAATCCCCCACAGGAGCTTTGGTGTTATTTAGTCATTTAAATTGTGTTTCAGTGGTGCAGTTGATAGAGCAGCAGTGCAGGAGTCAAGAGGACCTGAGTTCAACTCTCACCCCAGACACTTGATACTTACTAGCTTTGCGACCTTGAGCAAATAACAACCCCAACTGCCTCATGCTGGGCCATCTCCAGTCATCCTGATGAATATCTGGTCACTGGATTCAGATGACTCTGGAGGAGAAGTGAGGCTGGTGACCTGCACAGCGCTTGCTCACTCAAAACAAAGTCAAATGCAAGTCATGTCATTTTTTTTGATGGCAAGGTCTTTTTCAGCAATGGAGGATGTACACACAAATTGTGTCCAACTGTTTGTGACACTATTTGTTGTTTGTTTGGGATTTTTTGGCACAGATACTGAAGAGGTTTGCCATTTCCTTCTCTGCCTTATTTTAGAGATGAAAAATTGACGCACACAGGTAAAATGACTTCTTCAGGGTCACACAGTTAGTAATTGTCTGAGGCTGGATTTAAACTCAGAAGATGAGTCTTCCTGACTCCAGAGCTCTATCTGCTGCATCACCAGAGCTGTCCGCAGTAGTCAGCAATAGACTTACTGTACATTCTCCTAGGACTGGCCCTCATTGACCAGGTCCCTGTGACAGCAGGGTCACAGATTTTGAGCTAGAAAGACCCTGAGATGACACCCAATTCTACTCCTTCATTTTCTGAATGTGAAAAAAGGGCTCAGAGAATTCAAATGATTTGGCCAATGTCACTTAGTAAGGAATAGTCAATATTCATAGTCAGCTACTCCAACTCCATATTGAGTGCTATTTCTACTGTATCAAGTTCCCCCAAAGACTATTTCCATCCAAGAATGCTGGAAATGATCTTATAGATGGTGCTTAGGGCAAACATTTGGGAAAGTATTAAGAACAACAGTTGCATATCCTTTTAATGGCTGTGAACCAAACCAGATGCTGGAACCTCCAGACAAGCCCAGTGCATAGAAGGAAAGATGCATGGGGCTCGTGGGAAAGCGTTAGCATCATGACCTCATAAGAGTTAATGGATAAGAAGAATAACTTCAATGGACTGTACAGGAAAACCTGCTGTTTCCTCTCAACATTTGCAAACCCCAATGAAATTTTAGTGATTAATAGTGATTGGATCCAATAACTATTAGCCGAAGCATCTGCCACGGGCACCTCAGGAGCTCTCCCATGACCTTTCATGTGTTAATCAAAGACATAGCAGATCCAAATGGCCAGATCTGTAGTATATAACCCCACCATGTAAAGGGGAGTCCCAGGCCTTTCTAGGGAATCATAAAGGAAAGGAGAAGGGAAAAACAAAATGAAATAAACAAACAAAAAATAGAGACCAGTCTCTCTGTAGCTGTCTCTGTCTCTTTTAATCTCTGTCTCTGTTTCTCTCTTTTTTCTTACAGTTTTTCTGTCTCTCTGTCTCTGTTTCTGTCCCTCTGTATTTTTCTCTCTGTCTTTGTGTGTGTTTCTCTGTCTCCGTCTCTCTCTTTCTATCTTAAAAAAAAAATCTACTTAATGTAAAAGATGGCCACTAGGTTCATCCACACTGTACCTGTTTTGGGTTGGTTGCAGAAACTTCAGGGTTATTTAACTGGATAAAGCATTGAAATGATCTAGGAAAGACAGAAATAATACCACACCTTTCTTTTTCCTCAACAGTTCTGGGGAGATGAGTCAGTCTACTAAAAGATACTTGGAGTGTGTCAATAATATACTTTGCCTTCATATGAGAATTTGAAAACACAGTACAAAAAACAAAACATGAACAGTAATAATAATTTCATAAGGAAACTTAAAAGAGAAAGGAGTTTGTGCTATTAAGTTTTTTGCTGAATGTCCTTCTTTCTCAAAAAGGACCACGACATCATGGAGGTGATGCTATGACTTACAAGTAAATTGGGTTGAAGTGAAGGAGGGAGGGCTGTGGAAAGTCACCTGAGTCATCTGACCCCAGTGGCCAGATACATACCAGGATGACTGGAGAGGGCCCCGATGCCATTAGACAGGAGCCTCAGAGTTCCTTAGGTAGGGGGACAGATCAGCCACAGGCAGCAACACTGGCCCAGAGTATGAGCTCATGCGCATAACAGCAAGAAGGAACATGGTGGGAAAGAGAACCTGCATGACTGCACCAACACAAGGAAGGAGAGAGAGAGAGAGAGAGAGAGAGAGAGAGAGAGAGAGAGAGAGAGAGAGAGAGAGAGAGAGAGAGAGAGAGTTGAGAAGAAAACAAACTTTCAGAGAAAACGCTTGTCGTAAAATCCAGACAAACAATTTTTTGGTAGATATTTGTAGACAAAACCAGGAGAGAAGGTCAACAAAGAAATATGAAAAAATAATGATGCTAATGCTGAAGGTAAACAACACAATTTTTATGGCTCTTTAAGGCTTCCAAAGTGCTTTCCTGAAAATTGCTTTGTGAGGCAAGTTGTACAAACACCACTACAACTAATTGTACAGGCAAATGAATTGAGTATCAAAGAAGTTGATTGGTCTGAGCTTATGGTTTAAGAAAGAGACAAGAAGAGACAGAGAGAGAGAGAAAAAAAGAGGAAGGAAGGAAGGAAGGAAGGAAGGAAGGAAGGAAGGAAGGAAGGAAGGAAGGAAGGAAGGAAGGAAGGAAGGAAGGAAGGAAGGAAGGAAGGGAGGGAGGGAGGAAGTAATGGAAAATCAAAATTAGATTTTTCTGGCTGTAAATTGAGATCTCTGTTTCATTAGATGCCACCATATATTTAGACTTTTCTGTGATGTCAACATCAGACCTATTTGTTTTATACTTTTATTTTAAAATCTAAGTACTCTTTGTATTTCCTTATCATGAAAACTTTTGATTCAAGTTAAGCATCACCAGAAAGTTAGGATAATTCCTGTCATTTTCTATTATGTTTTTCCAGTTTTCATCTGGGAATTGCTTGCAGCCAAAGTGTCCTTTGTACTTCAAACCTGTTAATGTAGAGAAAGTGTGGTTCTGTGGCTAGTATACCTGGCACTCGATCTCAAAGACAGAGTAGCAAATCTAGTTTCTGCCAATTGCCAGATATGCGACCCTGGGCAAGTAACTTAACCTCTATTTTCACCAGAAACTCCCTAGGAATTATCAATTAAGTAACAGATGGTTTGGATTCTGTGCTGGTGGAGGAAATTCCCATTGATGCTAAAATCAGATTATTTGAGTAATCCTGGCATGCTGTCGTTACACTGAAATTATCTGAATTCTCAGTGACTTTATGGACTGATAACTGGCACATTTTTTAACTCACTGGACTCAGTAGCTGCCTTCTATTTTAATAACATATCAATATTTCAGTGAAGATAAGAGGCAATTTAAAATGTCTTAATACCCTTGTAGTAGTGAAAATGTGAATGAAAAATACATGCTGGGTACATGATCCTATGATTCATAGGATTTAAAGATGGAGGGGACCTAAGAAGCCTTTGAATTCAATTCTCTTATTTTACAGATGAAAAAAAACAATGCATGGAGTTCAAGTGACTTGCCCAGGCCCACACACTTAGTAAGTATCTGAGGTAGGATTTGAATGCGGGTGTTCAGACCTTCTGATAACTGGTCCAAGTTACCTCTTTGTACAAACATATATGAATTTCACCTATAAAAAAAATAAACCAATAAATAGCTGAATAAATAAATAAATGACTCAAGAAACCTTCATCTGATGTTGTCCATTTCCCAAATAGAAGAGACCTTCTTGAGAAATATATTTACTGTAATCCTTTTTGCTTGCTTGTTAAGTGTTAATAATTTTCTTTGCACCACAGCCATATATAGCTACAATCTTTGTGATCTGCGTGCTAAAAGTTGAAGTTTTTTCTTCTTTTTTCTTTTTTTCTAACTTCTCCAAAAGATTTTTCTTCTGTCTCAACCATTCACTCCAACCCTTAAACCAGGGGTGGTGAACCTATGACCTCAAGGCAACATGTTGCCTTGTAGGTCTTCAAGTGTGATCCTTTTGGCTATCATAGTTTCTATCTAGATCACTCTTTGGGTATTAATTAGTACTAAAATTGACCACATTGCCCATGTTGAGAAAACCACAACTTCCCAATATCACTAAACATGCTTCTTCCCTATATTAATTATGAGAATAAGTCATAGATTAGTGCTGCCTGGGGGTCTTGATTTGTTTCAAAGTCAAGTAGTCCGCAAAACCAATGTAGAATATGGAAAAGTTGCCTGCAAACTCTAGCCAATTAGCTCATCATTGATCTTCAGAGACATTGGAAGAACTGGGGACTTACTGATAAGGAACAAAAGAAGTGGATTTTTTCCTCCTTCAGTTAAAAGGAATAATTTGCCCTCAGCTATAATGTCTTGTCAATAGGACCTTCATCCTGGTCCTATTGTTTGTGTCAATGTGGAGGAGAAGAAACTTTTCAAGTTCCTAGGGAAATGCTCATAACTTGGAAACCCACCTTGGCATCATTCAAATCCCAACAGTCACAATTTAGCTAAAATTCAACCTGTTATAACTTGCTTCCTTGAATAAATCACCTATCAATAAGCCCTGCTGAGATATATGTGTGGGTCATTGAGTTCCCCCTCTGGTGGAACAGGGCTGATGCATGGTGTATAACTATTTACTTAGGATTTGTTGCTAAATGTTAGGGTACAAGCAGAGGAACTCAATCACTTCTCCAGCTCTTGGAATCACTTCACACACTTACCACTCCTCCAAGTCCCCAGCTATCTTTTAAAACAATTTTCAATTTGATCAACACAAAATAAAATGAGTATTTTTATATACCTAGAATAACCTAAGGAGCAGAACAGGTTTCCATATCATTGCTCTCTCTTGAATTTTCTTCATCTTAACTGACCTTTCTTAATCTGCTTTACAGAGTTATTAACCATATCTTATTTCTTAAGTTTGAGCAGGGTCAAAATTTCAGCCCTAACCCTTCTCCTCCCCTCATCCTTTCCCTCAATGTCCTATTCCTCAGCTCGTAAGGGCTCAGTTATTAATGCTTATTAGAATGTTTAAAAGCATGTTGTTTCAGGCTGACATCATGATCTCTATCATAGTGACTTCCAAAGCTATATAATTGAATCAGACCTAATTGCATCCTGGGCCATCTCCAGTTGTCCTGACGAGTATCATGATGGCATGGTCATCATTGAGAATGAAAGGCAAACACAACGTCTCTCCTGTGCATTCGCCCAACATTACTCACTATCCACTAGAGATTTACACTTGGATTTTCCATTGGCACATCAAACTCAAACTAAGATCAAATCTTAATCTTTAAGCAATCATGGATGATAAACCATGTAATAATGCTGTCAACAGGCAATCACAAAGTCATAAGACTTATGTGGGAATGAGTTTTATTACAAGAGAAATGAACATACATGTGCAAACCAGAGAGTTCACAGTTCTTAACAGAAGTTCGCATATTTATGACAGTAAAACAAAGGAAGAGGAGAAAACATGAAGGGGCATGGCATGGAAGGGAAAGGGTACTATATGGAGGGGTAAAAGGATAAATGCCCAAAGGCGAAGCCCAAGATGATGGCAAAAGCCACATTTTTTTCTCTCAGTAACCTCTAGATTAAGAAGAAAAGAAGGTCTACTTACCTGCAAAGAACCCCAGCTGCACAAACATTTTCCAAGTCCAACACAGATTGATTGTTTTGCCTCCCAAGGAGATCCAACTTGGGGTACAAACAACAAATTATGTCAGCTGGGGGTGGCAATTTTTCCTAGACACATTCAGGGCTGCCTGCATGCTCTGGATTCATTGTTTCTGGGAAATATGGAAACCCAAAAAGACAAGTTAAGGGGACCCCTTAATAACCCTTAGCCTAAGCATATACAGTTCCCAACAAGCATAAGAGGAGATATTTTGAAATAATTCCATATTTTGTCCCCTGAGTATGGTACTGGTAAGTATACTAAACAGTATGTCTAATAAAAATATTATTATTGTTGATATTAGTATCAGTGTTATTGGAAGTATTATGGTTATACTATCAAAAATTAGACAGGGAAAGGTAGATGGTTGGGATATTATTAATACATAATGTAACATGCAAACTTATTATCTGATTTACTTTGTGCCTTTATGTGTTAAGAAATCTTTTATCCACTTATTCATTCAATCCTTTAATTAAAATCTATTGGTTACCTTATTGAATCTTAGCATGAGAATTACATGCGTTACACATTTTAGTCCAGAATCTAGTTTATACGTTTGGCTCAGGACTTTTTTTTAATATAAGGATCATGGAAAAATAGTAAACAATATTTCTTTGGGATGAAGGCAATATTCATAAAGAATGGTCTTCCTTTTGAAATAGAAATACATGTTATTTATATGAGTGGAAAAATGTGTGCTAATTTAGTTTTCAACATGTAATGTTTTCAACACATTATATTGCCCTGAAAACTTTCAATAAGACATATATTTTGCACAGATCATTCCTTATTTTCATGATCCTACTATATTTGCCACCAACCAGTAAGATTTAGATTATCTAAAGAAAGACCACAAGGGAACATCACATTACTTAAAGCAAAACTTGTTATTAGAAAAGTTTCACAATGATAACAAAAACTGATATGGTATTCCATTTCTTATTTTATATATTTTAAATTATTAAAATGGGAATTATGACTAACAGGATATCTGTCTTCTCAATTATAAATATTGTGTTTCCTAGGTAAAGGAATTTCAAGATGTGATTTCATTTGTTTTTTTTTTTTTCTTCACTGGGATAATTTACTTACATCATCTTTAGGAAATAGAGCTGTTCTAGATCTGTATCTGCATCTGTTCCTCTATTCATTTCTAATTTTGTTTTTGCAGGGAGTAGCTCACTTAAATAGGTCATTTTGAGTTGTTTGAATTGAATGCTGTATTTTCTTATTCTTACGTATTTGTGTTAATACTCATCTTATTTCTTACATGTCCTTGTTTGTTTGCTTTCAGAAATGAATTCCTAATTAATAAATGTTGACTTGCTGAACAAGGGTAACTTCATTTTGAGGGAATATTATTTCATACTCATAATGTGCACTGCCATTATCTTCTTGAAAAAAAATTGATACAGAAGTGTGAGATTTTCATTGTCAATATCTCTTTATTCTCTCATTTTTTGCTGGATAATGTTCTAATTTTTTTTGGTTCTGGTCATGATCACTTTTGCACCAAGGCAGTCAACAATTTATATAAATGATCATTTTATTCACAGGTCCTTTATAAGTTCTTAAAAGAATACTGTACTTCCTCACATTCTGCATATGATTCTATTTTAAGATTAAGCTTGGACCAGAATGCTAACAATTAGTTATTTTATTTTCTGTTATTTTCTAGGCATTTTACACGATTTTCTAAAATTTTAAAGGACTATTGAATTTAAATGACACTGAATTATACTCAGGATAGAATTTCATTTTATTTTTTTTTTGTGGTGTTGTGAACTCGTCCAACCCTTCTGGAGAATAATCTGGAATTATGCCCAAAAGGCTATAAAAGCTGTGCATGTCCTTTGACTCAGTAATACTAGGTCTGTATCTCAAAGAGATCAAAGAACAAGGAAAATAACCTACATGTACCAAAATTTTTATAGTAGACCTTTTTGTGTTGGCAAATAATTAGATGAGCTGAACAGATTGAGGCATATGATTGTGAAGGAATACAATTGTGCTATAAGAAGTGATGAGGAGCGATGGTTTTAAAGAACTGCAAGAATATGGAAAGACCTATATGAATTGATGGCAAAGTGAAAGGAGAAGAGCTAGGAGATCATTGTGCACAGTAACAATAATGTTGTAATGATGATCAATTGTGAAAAACTTGACTACTCTGATCAGTGCAATGATACAAGACAATTCCAAAGTAGTTGAGATGAAAAGAAGTCATCCACATCCATAAAAATAACTTCTGAACTCCGACTTTACCTATTTTAACCTTTTGTGTGCTATGTCTAACATGGGAATATGTTTTGTGTGATTTCACATGTATAACTGATATCATCTTGCTTACCTTCTCAGTGGGTGGGGTAGGGGCAGGAGAGGGGAAAGAATCTGGAACTCAATTTAAAAAAAAATGTCAAAAAATAAATATTAAAAAAAGGAATAGTTGGACTAACTTTGAATAGTGTTTGAAAAGGCTAAGTCTGTGTGTTTGGGGGGAGGATGTAGAAAACCATACCTCACAATTTGGCACTTTTAATCTTCATAGAATAGATGGGGAAAAATGAAGCCTAGAGTAATGTGCTGAGTTTCTCCGTTTATGGCATCAAATGGGAAAATTAGAAAATTGGATTGTTTGGGGTTAGCGAATCTAGACATATTGCTTCTGAATGCCAGACACTCAAGCTGTTTTCTAACACTGACTGCATATTTGACCTGAACTATTAAGGCAACAATTTCAAGAGCCTGTGCATTTTCATCGACATCTTCTGGTGCATGAAGTATGAATAAAAGGACACTATTCTATCTTGCACACATATTTGAGCAGCTGAATGTAAATGAAGCTTTTATATTGATGGGAACAAAGAACTCTGGACAACGGAACAGTGTGCCCAGAGCAACAGAACAACCACCGTCCTTGCTGCTTATGGGACAATTTACTGGCTGTTGACAACTCCGTTAAATTTCAGGACAGACCAGCTGCGGACAAAATCTCAAGTTGCTAGTGCTCTGAGTCCATTTCTACTTCCTTCTTAAAAGAGTGTGATTAATTCATAAGTTCTTAGATCTAGAGCTGGAAAGGACTCCAAAAGCCAATGATACAATACCCTCATTTTCCAGATGAGGAAACTGAGGCCCAGGGAGATTAAGTCATTTTTCCAAGGTTACCTAAATGGCATCAGAGGTAAAATATTTGACTAGTATCTGAACTAAGCTATTTGACTCCAGATCCAGTGCCCTGCACCATGTGGCCTCCCTACTAAAATCAATGGTCCTGATAAAATGAAGTTGACAGGCAATATATCTTTCATCTGGTGAAATCAATAATGCTATGTCTCCATGTAGGACCAACTGACTAAACTGATTAGTTAGTGACCAGTCAAAATATTTATGAGAAATCAAAGACGAAACCTTGGTCTTGAAGAATAGATTGAGTGACAACTTGTCAGTTATTTTTTACTGAGTAAACTTTTGCACTGAACTAGATATCCAGTTGAGGTCCCTTCTGACTTTCAAATTTTATGATATCGTGATTCTGTGAATGCCAAAACAGAGACTGCATTGGATTGCATAAGATGTAAGAGTAGAATGGTCTGGTTTGGTTTGAGATGGCAGAAAAGGGAGCAAGAGGGGGAATGTTCAAAGAAACAAATTTGGGTGTGAAGAAAAATGACATCCTAACAATTAGAATGATCCCCAAGTGGAATAATCCACCAGACAGTGAGCTCCAACTCCCTAGTGATCTACAAACAAGAGCCACCTGATTACTTGTACAATGACCAATAAAGAACCTTTGAACTCCGAAAATTATGTAATTACACAACTGAACCTTTTCTAAAAGTCTTAACCTGTTAATAATGAGATTGATATGAGGCATTCTGTAGAGAGACAAACAGACAGACAGATACAGAGACAGAGAAGAAAAGGAGAAGGAAAGACAGAGAGAGAGAGACAGAGACAGAGAGAGACAGAGAGACAGAGAGAGACAGAGAGAGACAGAGACAGAGAGAGAGAGACATAGAGACAGAGATAGAAAGATATAGAGACATAAGGAAAAAACGATAATAAATTATATACTTGACAAGTAACCTTTTCCTTTTTCCCTCCTTTCCTCCATCTCTTCTTTCCTTTCTTCTTTCCTTCCTCTCTCTTCCTCCCTCCCTTTTTCCATCTCTCCTCCTCTTTCTTCATCCCTTTCTCTCTCCCTCTTTCCTTCCCTCCTTCTCTTTCCTTCCCTCCTTCCTTGTTTCTTTTCTTTCTTCTTTTTTCCCTCCTTCTTTCCTTCTTTCATTCTTTTCTCCCTTCATTCCCTCCTTCCTTCCTTTTTCCTTCTTTCTTTCTTCAGCCTCTCTTTATTCATATAAGTTTTCAGTATTTTCCAATAGCACTTTATTTTAGAGTATTAGTGAAAGTAGTCAAGGGCTATATACTTTATTTTGCATATTTTTTTCATTTATTTATCTTTCCAGATATTTTCTTCCAGTAGACCATTAGCTCCTGGAAGATCGTTTCTTTTTTGTTTGTCTGTTTTTGCATTCCCAGCACAGAGCATTATACCAGTAACATAGCAGTCAGAAAATAAATACTTGTTACTTAAAATTTCTACTTTGTCCAGAAAGTAAACTTGAAATCTTTAGATAGCATGTGTATTCAAGTCTTTCTAACACATATTGATCCAAGTGTAGATGGAGCTGGTAGTAGTCATCTCCTTTCCCTTTGAGAGGCATTTTTAGCTTGGATTTTTTTCAAGCAACTAGCAATTTTGGGTTCTAGATCAAGCAGCACTGAGTTTGTCCTCAACTCAGCTTTGTAACTTTATATAAAAATGATAAAAAATAATCAAGACCAATCAACTGACTATGAGGCAGTCACTAAAGCAACTTGTGTGGTAGATTCTCAAAATCAGGATATCCAAGCTCTGCCACTTACTAGCTGTGTGATCTTGGGAATTTTGATAGACTTCTCATTGTTTCATGTAGAAAATGAGAAGAAAGTTCAGTTAATAAACATGAATAAAATGTAATAACAAGAATACAGACAAGCAAAAAATGTGTCTGCATGTCAAGCATAGACAATATAGTAAGATAACAGGATTATAAAATGCTAGTGCTGTTAGGGGCCTGAGATCATTTGGCCTAACGCTCAATTTGCAAATAGAGATAGGGAAGGTAAATGTCTAGTTTAGGGTCTTGGAAGAGATAAGTAGCACAGTCTGATAATGTTGTAGTGACTGTGATCTTCCTAATCCTGTCAATGTACACTATCTATCTGGACTCAATGACCTTGAAGATCCCAGTGAGGGGAAATGGTTTTCCATCTAAGACACAAGGTGAGATCTGTATCAGAAGAAAGCTTTCAAATGAAGAACTAGGGGAGAAAGATCCATATTTTATCTAAAAGAAAGTCCAATAAATAAACATGAATTAAATGCAATGAAAGTAAAGCAATCAAGCTAAAAAAAAGTAGGGAATGTATCTGCATTTTTTCAAGTCAAGAATGCACACTTCAATAAAGTCAAAATTATTAGGTGCTGGAGCTATAGGAAACCTCAGCGATCATTCAGGCTTATATTTATAATTTCCTGATGAAGTCAAGAAAGTTAAATGCCTATTTATGGCACTTACTGTCTCAAAGCCTGATGATATTGTATTACGTGAGCTTTTAATTATGCGGGCAAAAAGTTTCTTGGAGAAGAGATAAGAGCTAGGTGCAAATCTTCATTGTTTTCAAGGTGAAAAGGGTTACTATGTGACTTTAGGCAAACCACCAAACCTTTTTCGCCATCCTTTTCCTCATCTGTAAAAATGAGAGTCAGTTAAGATTATATCTGAAGTCCCTTCCAGTTGGAACCTATGATTCCATGGGTAGAGTCTATTGTTTTCGTTTACCACATGGTTTTCCCCTTTTGAATTACCTGATAAATCATTCACATTGATTCCTATTAGGCAATTTTAGCCACTATAAGAACAATGATTTGTTGGTTCCAATCTCTCATTTCTCAATTCAACAAACAGTCATTAAGCACTTATCGTGTATATGTCAGTAGAAATAAAATGATATATCAATCATTTAGTAAATATTTATTATGAACCTATTATGTATAAAATATTATGCTAGCAGTTGGGGATTCCAAGGCAAAAATAAAGATATGTTTTAAAATGAATACTTCAGTCTTGAGTACTTGGAGTAGGGTGGAAGTTGGTTCCAGTCTCATCTTTGAAATTTACTCTAGTCAAGTCATTTAATCTCTATGTGCCTTAAATGATGCTCTAGGAAGTCTTTACTAAATCAAAGGTTGGCATCTCTTTGTTGAGAGGAAGAAGTTCCCCAAAAGGTAACCATCTACATTGCTATAGTAAGCACACCAACATACATGCGGGGAGAGGGCAGAGGGATGCTATAACAGGTTCTTAGATCTGCATTCATAAAAGGAAAATAACTTTTCAGGATTAACAATCACTTTAATCAAGCATATGTATCAATCCTTTAAGCAGGCACATACATCATTCACCTAGTTCAGGAGAGTCACCACCCTGAACTTCAAAGAGAATACAGAGAAATCAAAAGTCAACACTCCTAGCTTCCTGTGCCTGACAATCAACAGACAGGTCTGACTGTCTGACCATAGTTACCAGAGAGGAAAACACCAATAGCTGGGTTTTCCAAGGGGGAGAGGGCTCAGTTTCCCAGAGTCCTATAGTCAAACAAACACTTCCACTCAGTAAGCCCCAAAGTAAAACTCTGCCCTCAGAGTATTTAAACACCTTTCAGAGCCAGAGGGCATAACAGTCTGACCCTGTGCCTCAATAGATAAACAAAAGGTACTTGGGACCCTCCTACAAAACAACTCCCCTAATCAAGTTTCCCTCAAAGGAAGGATCCATCAATGGGTGGGGAAGATCTCCTTCAATCACATTATTCAATAGAGGTACTTTTAGTAAAACAAACAAACAAAAAAAATGGAAAAGATCTTAATATGAATGCCATCACTTAATGATAGATTCCTCACACATTTTCAGAGCAAGGTACTAGCTAGGTGTTGAGACAAAAAAACGAAATGAAAAATAAACTTTCATTCTGCTTAATGAATGCATGTTTCAAAGGACAGTGTATCCACTGATGAGATAAACACCAATTTTAATCTTAGTTGTTTTCAGTCATGTCCAATTCTTTGTGACCCCTTTTGTGATTTTGCTGGCAAAGATACTAGAGTGGTTTGCCATTTCCTTCTCCAGCTCTTTTTACAGATGAAGAAACTGAGGCAAAAAGGATTAAGTGACTTGCCTAGGGTTACCTAGCCAGTAAGTGTCTGACACCACATTTGAAGTCAGGTTTTCCTCACTCTAAGCCCAGTACTCTATTCACTCTTCCACCTAGCTGCCCAGATTAACCTTAGGAAATATCAAGTACCAGAATCCACTGTCTGAGAAGTACCCTTGTTGGTTCATGGGGGAGAGACTCCCCCCATACACCTGAATGCGCAAAAAAAAAGTAAAAGCTTATAAAAAAAAATAGCCACTAACATACAGGTCAGAAATTAGAAAGAAAAAAAAATAGTAATATGTAACTATATTTGTTACTCTACAGGGCACTAACAAGCAGATTTGACCCAAATACCATGAGTCTCAAATCACTTTAGGACAAAAACTTATTGGATGCAGTAAAAAAAAGTTCTTAAGGTTTGTTTTGGAAAGGAATTGGATCGTACCCATTTTTCCCCCTCTAATTATCAAGCTACACTAAATAAGCAGCTTAGAATGAACCAGACTCACCTTGTTACTCATTTAGCTTATTGTGTTGGAAAACATTTACATAGTGAAATGTTGGTAATGGCATACTGATAACCCCCGGAGCTATGAGCAAAGAGATTGCTGCTTTGTGCTAAATGTACATTTTATCCTTTTACTCCCACTAAATACCTCTGTTTGCTAATGACTTCCTCCCTCCTGGAATTCATATTTCCCAAGCAATCTGAGAGGGTACGATAGCTGTGATGTGACAAACGCTATTAAAATTAGTGGTCATACCCGGCACAGCAAATGAAGGGAATTTCATTCTAGAGGGAAAGCTTGGTCCAATTAAAGGAAATTGAATGAGAGGATTTCAGTGCCTAATGGGTATTGCCTTCAAGGTGACCTGAAGGACAGTTTATTTATCAACTACTCTTTGGAAAATTATTTTGCAACAATGAGATAACTGGTCATTGGGATTGAATCTTCTTCTCCTCTTCCTCCTCCTGTTCCTCCTCCTCCATCTTCTTCCTCTTCTTCTCCTTCTTCTTCTCTTCCTCTTCTACCTATTCTTTTCTACCATCTCCTCCTCCATTGACTCTGAAATAAACAAAAACAACGTTTATATCCAATATAGTTTCCATTTGTGCAACTAGCCGTATTCTGTCACTGATATACCTCCTCCACTTTGTATTTACTTCCAGTTTTCTGCTTTATATATGTTGAATACATTACATTTGTTTTTGTAGATAACATTCGAATGCAATCTCCTTGAGGACAAGGATTGTTTTGGCCTATTCTATGTCCAGGGCTTAACACAGTGTCCAATGAATGATCAGCAATTAATTAGTGCCTGTTGATTTATTAACTTGTTCCAGAATTAACTGAGACAAAAATTTTATAATCAAATCCCATTTTCCTCTGTTAACCTTGAATCTCCATTTTATATCTCTTTATCTAAACCTTGATCTATAAAGAATGATTCCCCTTGAAGGATAAGGACATGATAACAGTTTATAATTATTTGAAAAATTATTATGTGGAAGGGAGGGTTTGCTTAGATTAGCTCAAAGGATAGGAAAAAAAGTTAATGTACGATAGTAGCAAAAAAAAAAAAAACACGTTTAGACTCAAGAAACAACAAACTTCCCAGTGATTAGAACTCTCCAAAAGCTGAACCAGGTGCTTTTAGAGGGAGGATTGCTCCTTCACTGGAAGCCCTTGATGTGAAGCTGAGAAGCTAGATATATTGTCAGGCTAATTATGAGAACTTCCCTCAGATCTTCATTAGATTAGACGTCTCTTCCTGTTCATTGCAACTTCAGTTTAGGAATTTTTCTCTCAGACTTGATGCTCCACCTCAGTCGAGGGAGTCTTCAATTGCCATCTTTCTTATTCATTCATTGCTCTCTGTCTTCCTGACAGCCACACAAAGTGTGAGGGTGGGGGAGGTGTCTCATCATGAGTAAATTCCTTGCTTTTCTGTGGTGGGCCATCATATTAGGAATTCATGTAAAACAATAGTTGTTGTCCTTCGTTCCCAAAGAGATCAAAATGACACCATGATAAAGTTTCAATGTATCCACTATGGCTGATAAGACCAATATGAGCTCAGAATGCTCTACCACAGGTTGGGCACAGATAGTCCATGTGAACATTTGAGGTGGACACTCCAAATGTGTGCATCATGCATTTCCTTTGTGCTATTTCAATTTTGCTTTGCTCATATAGCACAGTACACCATGTGATGGGGGCACAACATACTGAACAGTCCTGTGCCAGTGTCTCCCACATCGTATAATCAAATCCAGTGTTCTTGAGAGAGAACTTGAGAGTGTCCTTGTAACACTTCTGACCACTGTGTGATCTCCTAACCCATGTGACTTCTCCCTAAAATAGCTTTTTGGCAAGTGTACATTTTGCATTCAAACAATGTGGCAAGCGCATTGGAGTTGCACTTTCTGAAGTATAGTTTGTATGATTGGCAGTTCAAGCAAGGACCACAGTGTCTTGTACCTTATCCTGCCAGGTGATCTTCAGAATCTTCCTAAGACAGTTCAAATGGAAGCCATTCAGTTTCCTGGCATGGCACTGGTAGACTGTCCATGTTTCACAAGCATATAACAATGAGGTCAGCACAATGGCTCTGTAGACCTTCAGTTTGGTAGTCTGTCTAATACCTCTTCTCTCCCATATTTTTCTTCAGAGCCTGCCAAACACCGAGCTAACTCTGGCAATGCATGCATCAGCCTCATTGTCAGTGTGTGCATACCTGGAAAGTGTACTACCAAGGTAAGTGAACTTATCCACAGCATTCAAAACTTCTCCATTTGTTGAAACCAATAGTTCCACATACGGATGGTGTGGTAGTGACTGATGCAGCACCTGCCTTTTTTTGGTGTTACTTATTAAGCCAAATTAGCACAGGCAGCAGATAATTAATCTATACTTCGTTGCATCTCAGCTTCAGAGGCTGCACTGAATGCACAATCGTTTGCAAACAGAAAATCATGCAGCAACACTCCCTCCACTTTGGTCTTGGGTTGTAGCCTTTTCAAATCGAAGAAGATCAGTACAATAGCTCATCTTGATGCCATGTTTATCTTCATTGAAACCATTTGACAACATGACTGAAAACACCATGCTAAAAAGCATGAGAGCAAGCACACAGCCCTGTTTCACTCCATTGGTGACTGGGAAGGCACAGGAGCATTGTAGAGTCCTCCTTACTAGGCAGATGCTTCATCTGGAAGATAGTCATCTACCTGAGAGTCAGTGTGACTTCAGAAAGGGCCGAGGAACAGTCAATATGGTGTTTGCTGTCCAACAACTCCAGGAGAAAGACCAAGAGCAAAACAGGTCTGTACACGATGTTTGTAGATCTGACCAAGGAAGGCCTTTGGTACTGTTAGTTGTGAAGGTTTATGGAAAATTATATCAAAATTTGGTTGCTCAAAGAAGTTCATCAGTATTGTACACCAATTTCATGATGGCATGTTTGCCCAGGTTCTGGACAGTGGATAATGCTCTTGTCTGAAACAATACAGAACTAAACAATATGGAGAGGAGTAAGTGGTACAAGGAGAAACATGCTCACTTAGAATCAACACTTGATATAAAAACCAAGAAATCTAATTTGCAATGTGAGATCACAAGCCCTGATGTTCTACACAGAGATACACTCCCTGGTAGTGAACTGAAGGCACCTTTATCACTGTCCTAGCCAGGAGGTCCCTTCCTTTTTTCCCATTGGTTGGTAGTCAAAGGTGCATAGCTTTCTCTTCTGCCTACTTCTTATGAAAACCCTTGCAACTTTCCCCCTTCTGGCACATACATTATATGTGCATTCAAATTAAGTCTTGGCTCCACCTGGGCAGGGAGATAATATTTATAGGATTATTGCACATGAGTTCTGTCTTTTGGCTGTGACTCTTGATCCACCTGGAGATGTCCTAACCCCAGAACTAGTTCTAACTGGTTTCTGTTAATCTGGGACTTGTGACCCTCTTGGAAAACAATACTCCTCCCCTTATTTCCTATCTCTTGTAAAAATAATATTTCTTCTTGCATTTCTTATGCTAGAAAGTTGTAGGCATTGGAGAGTTCAGATATGAGAAGAAGAGTTTGGAAAAGGGTGGGGGAAGAGAAAACTAGAGCAGAGACAGCTTGTTAGCTGTAGGTTCAAACGTTAGATGTAGGTTAGATGTAGATTCAAAATTACATTTAAAAATTAGGAAAACCTCAGAGATTTCCCTAAATTAAAATAAATAATCCAAAGATTCAGTAGATAAAATGTACTGTATTATATATGGGAAAAATATTTCCCTAAGCAAATCCATATGCAGGAACATTCTTTCCTTGCTTGGTAAATTTCACTGCATACATAAATGTGTTAATCAATAGTCTAGGGTAGAGACAAGATGGTGCGGTACAGGCTGGGACCCAGCTGAACACTCCCAATATTTCCTTCCAAACAACTTAAAAATAATTCCCCAAATCAAATTTTGAAGCAGTGGAGCCAACAGGAAGTTAGGGGGAGATAGATTTTCCAGCCTAAGACATCTTAGGAGGTCCACAGGAGAGGTGTGTAACATGAAGTTAAGTGTAATCACATGGCATGTCAGGAGCACCAGAGATGTGCCTTGGTGATGCCTGTGAAACCAGTAGCAGCAGTAGCAGCTTTGGGAACTCTCAGCCCAGAGATAGTAAGGGGTTGGACAGTTGGTCAGAAAGAGATTACAGGGGATCCATTGTTGTCATAGGATGCAGCAGGCACTTATTGGCAGTTCTATTGCCCATACACAGTTCTGGGTTACTTTTTCAGAGCCAAGAACACCAGCACTTGTGACTGTATGGGAGCAGGGCTTTTCCTGGGTAAAGAACAGAGTGCACACCAGGAGAACATTGACCACACATCTCCCAGGATAACACTACCCTGGAAGCACTGAAAACCTGTAGACTCCCACAATTGCCTCTAAAAACAGCAGCGTAAAAAAGCTTTGAAGCTTGGTTCCATGCATCTCCATCCCTTGGTAAGAAGAGCTCTACTTCAACATAAAATTTAAGGTGAAGAAATAGGCTGGAAATATGAGCAAACAACAGAAAAAGAACATGACCATGAGAAACTCCTAGAGTGTCAGGTAAGACCAAGACATAAACTCAGAAGAAGACAGTAATGTGAAAATACCTACAACAAAACCTCAAAGAAAAATGCTAATTAGGCCTAAGGTCAGCAAAAATTCTTGAAAGAGTTAAAGATAAAGATAAGTGGTAGAGGAAAAATTGGGAAAAGAAATGAGAGTAATGCAAAAAAAAATATGGAGAGAAATGTTTGATAAAGGAGACACAAAAAAATTGAAGAAAATAAGACCTTTAAAAAAACAAAATTGGTCTAATAGTAACAAGGGGCACAACAGTTCATTGAAAAAAAAACTCCTTAAAAAGTAGAATTTCCAAATGGATAAAGAGGTACAAAAGCTCACTAAAGAAAATAATTCCTTTAAAAATTAGAATTGAACATATGGAAGCTAATGACTCCATGAGATATCAAGAAATAATAAAACAAAGACAAAAGAATGAAAAAAATAGAAGAAAGTACAATATTTCTTTGGAAAAATAAAAAAGGATCCAGAATAGATGATTTAAGAATTGTTAGACTATCTGAAAGTCATGATTAAAAACAAAAAGTGCCTAGACATCATATTTCAAGAAATTATAAGGAAAATTGTATCAATATCTTATCCTGAAGGTGAAACAAAAATTTAAAGAATCTACCAACTAACTCTTCAAAGAGATCCCAAAATAAAAACTTCTGGGAATGTTACATTAAGATTCCAAAACTCCCAGGTCAAGGAGAAAATATTGCAAGCAATCAGAAAGAAACCATTCAAATATCATGGCGCTACAGTGAAGATAACACAAGATTTAGTAGCTTTCACATTAAAGGAGTAGAGATCTTGCAATATGATATTCTAGAGGCAAAGGAACTAGGATTCCAACCAAGAATAAACCATTCTGCAAAACTGAGTACAGACAACTTTTACTTTACATAAATTTGCAATCCACAAATTCAACTTCATGGAAAAAATTCTGAAATCTGCAATCACAAAAAGAAAGAAAGAAAGAAAATCCTATGTTAATTTTACAGTACAGTAATGTAATATGCTCTCTCTCTACTCTTGACCCTCAGCTTGGCACTCCACATATCCCCATACCCCACACCCACCAAAAAAATAAACTCATAGAGAACAAGAGACTCAAGAAAAGCATAGAGAAATATGAAGTAGTAATCATAAGGGACTCAATGGAGATAAACTATTTACATTATTATATAGAAAGAGGACACATGAAACTCCTGGGGTAGTTAGGAGTTTGTATCGATGTAGAGAAGAGTTGTGAATCTATTTTTCTAGGATGATCTCCAAAAAAAAAGTAGGGGTGAGAAAGAGGGATACCCTGAGAGATGAAGGAAGGGAGAGGTAGAATGGGGCAAATTTTCTCACACTAAGGAGAAACATAAGGAAGAAATTTTATAGTGGAGGGGAAAATGGGAAGGTTCGGGGGTGGAGGACAATGCCTGAACTTCACTCTCATCAAAACTGATTCAAAGTGAAAAGAATATACATATACATACATATACATGTGTGCATATGTGTATATCTCTCCATATAAATGTGTGTATATCTATCTACAACTAGATAGATATCTTCATATATTTATGTATATACACACAGTTGGGTATAGAAATGTCTTACCTAATAGAAGAGGGAAGGGAAAGAACATATCAGGAAAGGGATGATAAGGGACAGGGTAGATTTCAGAGGCAATAATCAGAAGCAAGACAGACTCTTGAGGAAGTACAAGATAAAAAGAGAGAGAAGGATTAACAAAGAAAAATGGAATGGAAGAAAATGCACAAATAGTATCACAAATGTGAATGTGAGTGGGATGAGCTCAGCTAGAGAAGAGTGGGTAGAAAACTGGCTTGAAAACCATAGTCCAACAATGTGTTGTATACAACAGACATACTTGGGATAGAAAAATGTGAATACGGCTGAAATTAAGAGTTGGAGTGAAGAAGGCATGAGTGGCAATCATGATTTCAAACAAAGCAAAAGCAAAATTAGAGCTAATTGAACAAGATAATCAGGGAAACTACATTTTGCTAAAAGACACCATAGATAATGGAATAATATCAAAGAATTTTAAAGCAAGTTTTTTTTTTTTTCCTGATAAAGGCTTCATTTCTCAAGTACATAGGGAACTGAGTCAAATTTATAAAAATAAGCTTCATTCACCAGTTGATAAATGGCCAAAGAATAAGGACAGTTTTCAGAAGAAGTCACAGCTATCCATTCTCATATTGAAAAAAATAATTCTAGTTCATTATTGATTAGAGATGGATAAATAAAAACAGTGCTGAGGTACTACATCACACCTATCAGAAGTTATAAATGCTGAAGAGGATGAGGGAAAATAAGTGCATTAATAAGCTATTGGTGGAGAAGTGAAGTGGTCCAACCATTCTGGAGAACAAATGTCCAAAAGACCACAAAATCATGCATACTTTTGACTCAGGAATACTACTACTCCCTCAAAGAGATCAAAGAAAGAAGAACAGAATCTATATACACAAAAATATTGATAATAGGTCTTTAGAAATCAAGGGAATGCTCATCGATTGGTGAATGACTGAGCAACTTGTGAAAACCATTGTGACAGAATACTATTGTTCTATAAGAAATGACCAGGAGTGGGGTTGCAAAAACAATATCTGTATGAACTGATACAAAGTGAAATGAGAAGAACTGAGGGACCATGGTACACAGCACAAGTTACAACATTGTGAATTTCTAAAGGTCAAAAGATAGGGAAGTCTTAGGAGTGATGATGAGGTTTGACAGGTGAGAGGATTCAGGGATCCCTCAAAGAACTGAATACTAGGCAGGATAGTCTGGAATGAATTCATGTACTCAAGCATTCTTGAAATCAAGTTGGCAAAGATTTGTTGTTATATCTTTTAGTAGTCAAGAGTTCTTAGGGAACATGTAATCTAAAGGGGGTGGAATTTAAGTTTATATAGGATATTCAATAGTAAAACATGTGCCAAATATGCTAACTAGGTGATTCAAGATGGGATTACAGAGTGGTTAAAGAGTGATCAGTTTTTAAAGGAACATGTGCTTTTAGTATCTACTGCATCGGTGTTTTACCCAGATTTCACTGGGAAATAGCCCAAAGAGGGACCACATGTAGGCATGGTTTTAGGCCTGCAATGTCACTCAGTCAACTAGTGGTCAGGGCAGACTGAGGAATGCCCTGACTCCTGCCCTTCAATGTCTTGCTTGACAAGAGAGATGAAGGGAGTATACATATGTCGAAGTCTAGGATGTACATAATGAGGAGGCCAGGATGTATATGGAAGTCCAGTGAGTAGTAAGTATCTTTATGAGCCAGGATATAGCCAGTTCAGTCAGCACATAGACAGTTCAAACTAATAAATTCTATAGGTGCAGTTGACTGCTCTATCAGGAAGAGAGATAAATGCTTTGTTAGGGCATGCTGTCCTTGGGCTGAGGAGCAAATTCCAGGGACGGTGTTTTGGGGCTAGGGAGTAATGTGATTTTAGAATTGGCGTCTAAGCACAGGCATCCAAACACCCCATTTGTAATATTCACTCAAATAGCAATGGCTAAGAGCAGCATTTGAATCACAAGTTGAGATACACAAATAACTGATTAGACACACCGAGTGAAAGATCACCCAAGACAAATGACCCAGGTGGAAGGGTGGGGAGTGTCAGCTATGGTCTTTATAAGAGCAGAAATGTGGTCAATGAATCCATTGTTGAAGGATTCCACATTTGGGAGCTGAAGAATCTAGATCTCATGTGGAAATCACTTTTGGGAAAGAAGAGATTTTCTTCTCCTTTTCTACACATTGTGGTGTAAGAAAGACTGAACAAGCAAGAGAAAATGCATCCAGCTGGGAAGAGACATCCAACAAAAGCAAGCATAGACAAATAAGAAAGTAAGTCAAAAACAACTGAGGAAAAGCAACTACAAAGATTGTGACCCATTGTGGCAGAGAGAAGTAATGAGTATGGACTCTATAAGATACCAATCATTACTACTCAATAGAGAATAACACTTAGGGGAAAAGTCATGAAAATTCCATGAAGAGACTTCCAGTAACCAGGACCTGTCTGGGACCCCTTTTACATGTATGTTTCCTACACATGTCTCTAACTACTATTGCTATTTAAGTTTGCATTTATTCTGAGGAGCTTATCTGTGCAAGAGGTGAGCATGTCTCTGGAGGTGAAAGTTTCATACCTACTTTTCTTACTATACTACCTCATTAAATATTTTTTTTTTTCTGAGAGTGGATGACTGATTACCAATGGGAAGCCCATTGGAAGGGGTTCATAAGCCGCAGTACTCTGTACCTAAATATATATGTATAGACCCTGAGGGGATATTGGACAGTTAGATACAGATAGCAATATAAACGGCTATGCCATTATCGTATGTATATATGGAGAACTATGCCTATACATATATGTAAAGATATATTATATGTAAAAATATACATAGCCATATATACACATACATGTATTTATCTATACATTTCTTTCTACTTATATGTATATTGTTCTACATTATGTATATGCATATACATTAAAAACAAACGACTCATCTAGGACAGGAAAGATGTCTATACATGCATATGTATGCATGTATGTATGTCTGTATCTATATAGCTGTCTATATCTTGACTCTTAATTAACACTCATCCAATATGTATCAGAGGCAGGAATTGTATCTAACTCTTTCTGACTCTAAAGCCATCTTTTATTCACAATGCCATGTAACTTTAACAGTCAAGATAAAACTCGATTATTTTCATTAAAATGTGAAAAGAAGGAAAATATTTTTGTCCTTATGACCAAAGTGTCATCCACTTGTCATCAAGGAGGCAAAGGTTAACTATCTACAGCAGCCAGTATAGAACACATTGCTTGTGGTCTATAATCAAGAAACATCTATTACTTGCCTACTATGTGCCAGGCATTTTTCTAAGCACTGGCCATTTTTTAAAAAGCAGGCAAAAAACAGTCCCTGCTTTGAAGGGGCTTACAATCTAATGGGAGAGACAATTTGAAAATAGATATGTACAAAACAAGCTATAGACAGGATAAATGGAAAATAATTTAAAAAAGGAAGACTTTGAGAAAAAAAGATCGCATTTTAGTTGGGATTTAAAAGAAATCAGAAAGGTCAATAAGTGGAGCAGTGAAGGGAAGGTGTTCCAGGCATGAGGGGACAGCCAGAAAGAATTCTCTGAGCAGAGAGATGGAGTGTCTTGCTTTTACAACAGCTAGGAACCCAGTGTCACTGAATCAAAGTACGTTTCAGGGAGTAAGGTGTATATAAGAAAACTGTAAAGTTGGGCTAGGTAATGAAGCATTATGAATAACAAATTAGAGTATTTTGTATTTGATTCTAGATACCATTTTTGTATTCTTCCTTCACTTTCAGAGGACCATGACATCAGAGAAATGATGATATGACTTGCACTTGACTTTGTTTTGAGTGAGGAAGGACTAAGCAAGGTCACCAGCCTCACTTTCTCCTCCTGAGTCATCTGGATCCAGTGACTAGATATTCATCAGGATGACTGGAGATGGCCCAGAATGCAATACCTAGAGACCATAGTGGGTCATGAGAGTTTACTGAGTAACAGGGAAACATGGCCAGATGTGCTATTAAGAAAAATCTCTTTAGTGGCTGAATGGAGGATGGACTCGCGTGGGAGAGACTTGAGGCAGGCAGACCTCCCAGCAGGCTATCACAGTAGTCTAGGTGTGAGGTGACCAGGACCTCCACCAGGGTGGGGGCAGTGTCCAAGGAGAGAAGGTGAGAATTTGAAGGGTGCTGCAGAGGTGAAATCGACAGGGGTTGGCAACAGCTTGGAATAATGTTAGCTCTTTGATGACAGAGAATGAGTTATCATTTTTCTAGACATGACCAGTGCCTAACATAACACTTGGCATTTAACAGGCTCAATAAATGCTGTTGATCGTTAAATTTTCTAACGTATTTTGCCTAAGATTTGTAGAAATGCACCCAGTATATGGCATTTTTTCCCAAAGAAATTGAAGTCTCAAGGTCAAATCATTCTGAAAGATGTCATTTCAGAGATTTGAGACATACTTTAATAGTTTCAACAGTTAGAACAACCAAGGGCAATAACACAAGACCCAAATTTGTAGCTACTGGATGTTATAAACATGCTAAAAGTTGTATATTCTGGACTATATTTGCTCAATACACCTTCATCGATGGCAAATTGAATTCAGTATTTTTTTTTCTTTTAATACTGACCTAGGACTCAAGGGAGGATGATTTTACTTGGTGCTGGATATCACTGCAAAGAACTATTCAACTAATTTATCTTTTAAGAACTTGGCTACAAGGCTCCTGGGCTTGGTAATAAGATATTTGGCCTTTTATCTCTAAGTTACTGGTCTGAAAGTGACTGGAGCTGATGATGGCCCACAGCAGTAACTGGATACCAATTCTCGAGGTTCCCAATTGAACTAGTTTCAGCCCGCTGGGAAAAACAAAACAAAACAGAAGAAAACACCTCTGGGCTTAAGGATATAGATTGCTAGCTAGGTAAAAGACTTCTCTTCTGTGAAGACGTCCCACTTTCACAGTCTGCCACTATATCCCTTCCCCCTCCCTGGAATCCTCCATACCTGAATAGCCCACTGAATTTCTCCTCAGGTTCAAAAGCCATTCGGAAGTATACAGTTCTAAAAGCTACACATATTGCAGAAATCGTCTCCCTTATCAGTTTTCCCCACTTCAGCCCAAGCTGAGGAAAATCTTTGCCCCTTGAGACAATTTCCCTTCAATTCTGAACCATATATTTATTGGATTGGACTAAAAATGTTGTAAATGTTCATATTCTTTAATAACACCTTTAAGCAACATAGAAATGCAGATAAACATTTCTGCTTGTAGGTCATGATGGTTTGCACCTTGTTATGTCCCACTAGGGATATAAATGTAAGAGATGTGATTTAGGACTTGACCTGGACAGTACTACAGGAGTCCTATGAGAAGAGGCAGAAATAAAGAGCTGTAGACCAAATTCTGAGCATCTCACCAATTGTTGCAGCTTCTAGGACTCAGTCAATTATTGGACCATTTTCTGTCCTTGGTCCAGCTGATTGTTTCTCCCTGCTTTCATGCATGCTCCTTCATGCCATAAGGTCTCACTTCCCACTTGTTTTTCATCTTTCTAACAAAGGCATACAAAGAGTGGATAAATCCATTGGTGAAAGAAAGCCTCCTAGCTCCCTGCCAACCCAGAAAGAGAACCATGGAAGAGAAGAATGACTTATAGTACTGGGACACTAAGTTATACCAACATGCCACTGGACACTCACTCCACCCAGCCCACCAACATATCTAGGAGAAGGGTGACATTCAGAATCTTACATACTTGGAAGTTTCTAAGCTAGAAACTTCCAGCTTCCTCACTGATTAATGCCATCCTCTCTAAGAAATCAGAGATAGGAAATCAAGCAAATGTTCTTAAATGAGAGGCTGTCCCTCCCAAAAAACACCTGGATTTATTCCACAATCTGTAGAACTGGAAGACATGGAAATAAAGGACTGCCTTCACCCTGACTGACAGAGTAGGATGGTGTTTCTTGCCTGGATCCTTGGCCCCCTTTTGTTCATCCCTGCCCCTGCCTTTAGATTTACATGTCCACCTCTGTATGTAGCCTGTCCCCTCCACAAGTCATCTCTGATATTGATCTCTAATTTATCTATACCAACTTTTCCTTCCTCCTTATCATCATCCCTCCAACACCATCATGTTTCAAATTTTTTAGGTCTTTACTTGACAGAAGTAAACGTAGGCCCACAGTATAAAGGCATCGACTATACTTGGCATTATTAGCTGGTTCACTTTTGTGGAAATTCCCCCTGAAACAGTCACAATGGGTTGAGACAGGAAGTTCATGGTTCCTAATATATTTTCATTTTTCCTGTTATGATCAGCTCCTAATTTACTATTTGGGGGGCCGAGCAGGGCTCTTAATGCTCATCATTCCTTATCCATTTGGCAGGTTGGAAAATGATTTTTGTGTTTTATGCTCACCTGCAACCCAGAGAATATTTATGTTTCCCAAAGGATTCATGGAGAAGGGACCCAAACAAGGTCACGTAGCATACTGATGACTGAATCTAGAACTGAGCTCAAAATTGGTGCTTCAATTAGCCATCTGAGTCAGGTAATGAGGTTATTTCATTCCAAAGTTGAACGATGCAGAAGTGATTATTTCTATTTAAGGTTGAAATATTTTTTAAAAATTTCCCTTTTGTGGAATTTCAATTTATAGTTTCTTACTAAGGTTTTTTTTCAGATTACGTAGATTACAAATTTAAAGCTGGAAGAAAACCTTAGAAGCCATTCAATACAATGATATTGTTTGACAGATCAGGAAACTGAGGTTAAGGAAAATGAAGTCATTTGTCCAAAGGGATACAGGTAGCAAATGTAAGAGATGTGTTTTTGAATGATATCTTCTGATTTTAAAAACAGTAATCCTACCTATATATCCCCCTTTTTACAGATGAGAAAATGAGACCCAGAGAAGTTAAGGTCATTTCAAAAGTTGTTTGTTTGATATTTATATGCTGTTCAGAAATTTTTTTGAGGGTAGATAAAAAAAAGCGTAATTTGGTTCATGATATGTTTGTCATTTGCTAACAGTGCTTACAAACTTGTATATGGAGGACCCAAGTTCAAATCGTGGATCTTCTTCTAACCTTTGTGACCTTGTGCAAGATTTCTAACACTTTTGTTTCCTCATCTATTGATAATAATGTGGAGGTCAAAATAAATGATCTATAGGGTTTCTTTCATCTCTAAATCCATGATTCTCTGGTCAGAAGTGTTCTGAGAACCAATGAAAGGGCTGCCCTCTAACAGCATCAGTGAACAGAGCTGACACATACACAAAGTTCTCTGGTAGTGAGGTACATACACAGAGAAGACACAGCCTCTACATCACAGGACTTGACTGTCCTTTCTCTTCTTGTAATATCTTCATGGTGTTCTCCACTAAACTTAGTGTCTCTGGTGAGTCAGATTCTTAGCTATAACCCATGAGCCTTTCTTCACAAAGCTTGATTCCTATATACTGGGGCTCATTCTCTTCTGTATCTATAATTGACTTCCTTCTTGGATGCAATGAATTACATCCTCAAAAGCTCTCTCCTTCTTTGATACTCTTTTCTTCCTTTGATGAAAAATGCTGCAACCCCAAATCTGGGAAGGGGAAAGGAGGAAATCTTACTTATCCAATATGAACTTGAAAGAGAATCATTGCTACAACATTCCTATTAAGTGTATACCCATCTTTAGATTCAAGTCTCCTAGAGACTCATAAATGAATACAAAGGTTTTCTTGACTAATCTTCTACCCATTGCTCTAACTTTTGTTTTCTGGGCTTAAGTAGAAAAAGATGCCTGTTGGAATGTAAGTTCTTTGAGAGAAGGGATTGTTTTATTTTTGCTTTTTGTATTTGTATCCCCAATGTTGACTAAAGTGTATGGAAAATAGTAGTTGTGGTAGTAGATGCTTTAGAAATTTGAAATGTTGTAACTCCCTCTCCTCTTTCATCCAATTATTCAATTCTCTAGAGTAAATATTTCTAATTTCTTCAACATGTCCTTATATGGCATAGTCTGAAGATATTTCACCAGCCTGTCTGCCCTTTGCTAGATTTTCTGCAGGTAGCACAGTGTTGGGCACATGGTTGGCACTCAATATAGGGTAAAACAATGGCACATAAAAAGATCTTGAATATGTCCCTAACTTGATTTGGTACATTCATGCCCTATAGCCATCTATGTGACTGAAAAGAACATCTTTCAGATTAGAGAGGTGCAGTGGTATCAAGGAATTTCAAGGCAAATAAGGGAGATCAAAAATATAGCAAGAATGATACTAATACTGAGGATGATGACGATGATGGCAATGATGATGGTAATGACCAACTTTAACTAGGGTTTTATCTTTTACAGAGTGAGTTATGTACACTCTGTATTCAAGCCACACAATGGCCTTATGAGGTAAGTATTAGGAGCTAGTTAGGTGACAAAGTGGATAGAACGCTGAAATGAAAATAAAAAAGACCTGAATTCAAATCCAACCTCAAACACTTAATAGCTGTGTAATCTTAGGCAGGTCACTTAAACCCTATCTACTTTAGTTTCTTCAGGAGGTAATAGTATGTCATGAGAATCAAATGATACTATATTTATTAAAATACTTTGAAAAACTTAAAGCGATATATAAATTCTAGATATTATTTTTCTTATCGTTCTCATTTTGTACAGGATCATAGAGGTTAAGCAGATTACCCATCATCACATAGTTAGCAGGAGTTAAAAGTGGAATTTGAATCTGGGACTGCCTTACGCCAAATCCTTCAGGCTACCCATTATTCCATGCCATCAACTTTAATTGAACAGCTATGAACCATGCCAAAAGTTTGTCAAGCTAACCCTTACAGATATTTGGCAGGGATGGGGGCTGGGAGGAGTGGGAGATACTTCTATAGCATGATGCCTCACAAAGAAAAGCAGCAGGCAGTGTGAGAATTCTTTGTGGTCCCCTCAGTTGACAGGGACCAAAGACCAAAGCCAATTCAGCATAGCACCCTGGTAAATACATCCTACTAAATGAATAGATGTCCCAACAGTCTGATTCTCAAGAGTACTGTGATATTCTGTGAATGCTATGGTAGGAATGCAATAGTTTTGGGTGGAAACTCTCAGTTCATTAGATCATCTGTCTTGAAAGAATATCTCATTGAAAAGGATGAGATTCAATTTGGATTTCAATAGGACAGTTTTCAGGATATGTGTCTAATTATTATACCTGACTAAAATGGAGATGTGTTAGAGAATTCAAATATTTCTTTTAAATCTTTTAAATCCAGCATGGTGGAATCCAGTTTGCCTACCTTGTGATGGCCCCTACTCATCTTGACTTCAGTGTCAATGCTTACTGTGTTTAGTCCCTCCCTCCCTCCCTTCCTCCCTCATTCCTTCCTTCCTTCCTTCCTTCCTTCCTCCCTTCCTTCCTTCCTTCCTTCCTTCCTTCCTTCCTTCCTTCCTCCCTTCCTCCCTTCCTTCCTTCCTTCCTCCTTCCTTCCTTCCTTCCTTCCTTCCTTCCTTCCTTCCTTCCTTCCTTCCTTCCTTCCTTCCTTCCTTCCTTCCTTCCTTCCTTCCTCTTGTCCATTCATTCTTCTTATATTTCTTCCTTCTTACATTTGTCATTAAATCAGTCAGCTAGTATTTATTAGATGATTACTGCCCTGATCACCTGGGATATAAAGTGAGGCAAAAATATGGTTTAATCTCTCATGGAGCTCACATTCTAATGAGGGAAGCAACATCCAAATAACTAAGAACAGCATGATATATGGTCTAAATGGAATGTAATCTTAAAGGGAAGGGACTAGAATTGGCATGGGGAAGGGAAGGAAGCTGGGAAAGATCAAAGGTGGAATTGAGCTGAGTCTTTAAAGAAAGTCAAGGAAACAAACATTTGTCAAGTACCCACCATGCCAAGATCTGCCCCACTCATCCTTGGCTATCTCAGTGACCAAGCCTGTTTCCATAACTCTGACCTTTCACTGAACATGACTCCACTAGCTAGCCCTGGTAGTTTTCTTCCCTAAAATATTAGCTCACATTAACATTGTGTGGACATGACCTAAATATAGCGTTAACCTTACTCGATGCCATCCCCCCAAATACTGAAAATGGCAGATATATTTAAAACACCTATCTTGACAAGAATGAGCCCATGCACATACCTCCGCTTATCTGTTTTAAACACAGCTGGTGTTCTATTAATAAACCCCAAAGCATTATTTCAGTTGCTTTCCTGAGCACAAACACTGACAAATCTTGTGTTAACTTTTGGCACAATGGGGATGTGGAAATTGAGGAGCAAATACTCCTTAATTTCCCCCTTTATCCTCACATTTTGAAAAATGACTGTATTTTAAACTCAAAGCCCTAGACTGTGTATTTACCTTGAGGAAGAGAAAACTTGGGGGTGTGGGAAGCGGGTCAAGATTACTGCTTTCAAATATTTGAAGGACTATCAGTTAGGGGAGGGCCCTAGGGGGACAAAGGAGGAGCAAATGTGGAATTTGCTAAGAAGTTAATATTGTTTTGATGTCCAGATGGTTATTCAAAATTTGAATGGGCTACCTCAAGAAGCATTGAATTTCCCCCTCCAAGGTGTTTGACCTGAGCCTGGATGACTTTTTGTTAGATAGACTATGGAGGGAATTTTCAAATGTGTTGTTCATTGGATGGCTGCTTATATCCCTTTAAACTAAGAAACTCCAAGATTCTATAATGGGACTTGCATTAGGAGAAGGATTTTCCTTCTCTGGGAATTCCCTATATCAGTGAAATTACAGCACTAATCCCTATTATTATCTATTTGTGAGGCAATATAGTTTTTTAGGTGTAACCTGCGTTCTTACTTAGAGTTTTTCAATGTCAGAGACCTCTCAAAATGAATGTCCCCTTCCCCCAAAACTTCCAGTGACTATTTACCTCAATTTCTTTAAGCTCCATGAGTACTTTTTATATTTGAATTACATGTTGTTGTTTTTTTCAAATTTACTTGAATACTAAGATCATAGATTTAGAGCTGCAAGATACCTGAAAAGGCATTTAGTCCAATCCTGTCATTTTACAAAAGGAGGAGCTAAGGCTGAGAGGTTAAACAATTTTTCCAAGGTCAAACACCAGTACTAAGTCAAGATTTTGCTGAAAGTTTCTCAGATTCCAAATTCAGGACTCTTTCCACTGTACTGCTCTAGCTCACATAGACTCCAGGGGTTATTATTCCAACTCCTACTAATATCAGTGAGTCAGGTTTTTAGAAGACTGTCTAGTTAAAGTAGTTACATTAACCCTTCCAGGTTCTTGGGGTACCCCAAAGGAACAGTGGCATTCTTCTGAAATGCTTGAACCCCTATTTTCATGTCTACTCTTTATTGCCAGCTACCAGTAATTATTATTGCAATATATTTGATCAGTTAACATCAAATTAACTTTTGCAAAAGGATATTTCCCCATAACATATAGCAAAAAGTATAAACTCATTCTCTTGCTGTCAAATTGGAGTCACACTTTCCTCTGTACCCCGTCAGTGTCTATAGAGAATGGGCTCAGCTTTAAGTATTCAATCCATGAAGTTCGTTTCAAATATGGCATAGACTATGGACAGAGTCTCTCCCTTTCTTGGAAAAACAAGCATCTTGATATCAATCCACTGCTGGCTGAATCAGACAAGTTACTTAGGCATTGACTTCTAACTGTGGTTATTTATCCATAAACTCTGGCATGGACTCTAATTCCTTGGTCTCTGACACTCCCCTGATTTTTTGAACTCACAAGGACACAGTGTGTAATTTTACCAATATTCTTTCACCTAAATCAGGAAAGGAAAAGAAAAGATCTGCCCAAAATCCAAGAGATAGAAGAAATAGTAGGGCCATGTGATTTGCATGAATCTAAGTAGGAAGAGTACACCAATGGAGCTCTTTTCACTCAAAGGTTTAAAGCCATTTTGCCTGCTTGAACATATCCACAGAAGAAATAAACTGAGTTTTCCCTGTGGGAATCTTTGATATGCATGTCCAATTCCAAAGTAGCAACCAATGAAAAAGGCACATAATAATTAAAGAAAATATAGTCATAGAATACTTGTATATAGTTATGGATATTCATGTAGGGAGTTACATCAGGTTGAGCATACTTCCATACTCATAAAGTCTTTGTTTTCCTTGGTTAGTGCCCTAGTATACTACACAAAAATATTTTCCCTACTCCACTGTGTGTATAAAGACACACACATATGCTTATATGCACACATATATTAATATTCTGCAGAATTCTGTTAAATATATTTATATACATATATACATACATTATACACACGTATAATGTAAACATATCACATAATTGTTTTATGTATATATATACATATATGTGTATGCATATACATACATTATACACGCACACACACACACACATATATACATATATACAAATCATTTTCCATAGAATTCTAAAGCTTTGACACTATATGAGAGAGTGAGCTCATAAGGGTTTATTTTAGAACTTGAAGATCCTTTAGTGTATAAATCTTGCTGACCCAGGAGGCCATCTTAACATTTAAAGGCTGCCAATTTTCTTTATCTTAGACCATATAGAAATGGAAATACTGGCTGGAGTTGGGACTACCAGGCTTAATTTCATCCTTGTGAACTTCAACATAGAGCAGAATGCCAACCAAAACAGCCTGGTGTTCAATTTTCAGTCATTTTTGTGTTCCTAAATTCCTGTGGGCTTCTTTTGGCAGCAACATTTCCTACATTTTTCTAAACAACCTCCACCATTTTAGCCATAAATAAAATCCTCTCTTTTAAGTAGAAAGTATAGATAAAAATAAGAAAGTAGTGATTTGGGGTCTGAGAAAAGAGGTGTTTGTTAAAATTCAGAAATTCTAAGGAGACTTCTGAAAAGCATGAGTAGCTTGAGAAAAGAGATCACCTGGATCTCTGATTATTAAATGAATAGTTAAAAGTTGATAGTGAGAGGGGGAATTTCATGACTTAAAGATGGAGGGACCTTAGAAATAATATAGTTCAATATTATCATATTAAATACTGAAGAATTTAGGCACAGAGTGCTGAAGTTGGTTGTACCAAGTCACATAGTCGATATGTGGCCAGTGCCATGATTTAAACCCATCCTCTCCAACTTTAAATCCAATGTTCTTACTACAACAGCACATTGCCTCTATTTTTCCTCTTCTTTCTTGTACTCTTCCTTATTTTTTTCTTTTTCTCCCTCTCCCTCTTTGTTCTCTTCTAAAATGATGTACTCCTGTGTATATTTGTAAATGCAAAGCTTTTAAGTCCTTTCCATGAACGGAATAATTTTGCTTATTAATAACTGAGAGCTTTTGCACATGGTGTAGTTTCAGACCCAAGAAAGTATTCATCTAGCAGTCCTGTTAGGTCACTAGGGCCTGCTCTCTGATTCTAAATATATATATCTGATTTTAAATATATATATATATATATATATATATATACAGAAATTGACTTCCAAATTTAGAATGAATTATATTCTTTAGCCATGTGTGTATGTGTTTATCTATAACACACATATTATAATGGATCTATGCCCCACTGACATTGTTATGACATGACACAAGTGACAACTCATTTATGTCTGTCTATCCCTGTATGACCGTTGTCCATGCTCTCCTATAAATGTGTGTAGTGCCAACTCAATATTCACAGTGCCTACAGAGGCCATGAATATCTTGGCTCAATTCTGAAGTGCGAAATACAACAGACTCTCCACATGGAAGATAGAACCAAAACATTTACTCAAACGCCAGGAAGCAAAATCCATCATAGTAACAAAAATCTATACACAATACCAATGAAGAGGACAACACCATTCCCCAGCCTTCCTCATGCTAGGGTCTTCCCATAAACCAGCTCCGTTAAACAAATCACAGACAAGCTCTCTAACTCACCTCCATCACACTAGCCATTAGCCTATATCCTTCCTACCTCTTACTCCTCTCTGGTGAATTTCCTTTCAACTCTGCTCTAGCTCTGCCTCTTCCTGTTTCACCTTTTCTGCTCCATCCCTCCTGCTCCATCCTTACTGTTCAAGGTGACTTAGACTCATGTGATGCAGGTTTCCATGTGACCCAGGCAGGTCACATAGGCCTATTAATGAGAAAGATCTTTCCATTTAAATTACCGTTACAATATGCCATCCAGAGAATACCCACCATGATGGTGCCTCTCTCTCACTTTTTCTTGTTATCAAAAAGATACCAGAAGAGCTAATGGGTCAGCTATAATTCATTTTTCCCATGGCAAAGAAAGCCCACTTGCTTTTTTCCAACATACATTTCTTTGATTGCATCCTTATTCCAATTATCAGCATTGTTTATTTTTTTGGGGGGGTGTTGTTCTTTGTTTGTTTACTGTTTATACTCAGTTCCCACACACCACACATTTCTCCATTCTACCCTGAGGTATACTCAAATTCTTTGAAGATTTCAGTGTTCTCTGACTTAAGACTATCACATTGAACAGTGCCAAATTATGTAGTTCCCAGATTTTCTGGGTGGGGGCAACTAAACAGAGACATGCGCACCCCCACAAAGCATACTTGGGCCAATTTTTCCATGAGAAAGCCTTTGATATAATCCTTACAACAGATTTTTAAGAACTTAGGGATTTTAGTAATAAAAGTCTTGGAGACTTGTAATACTAATTCCTGAGAACATTGCTCTATAGAGGATTGGACTGTTAGGCTGGAGATGAGAGTTGCCTTAGCGGAGGGGAACAAAATGTGCTGGTGGGATAAAGGGATAGGGATGAAACATTCTTAGTACTGATGATAAACTCTGTTTTACAATCATGTTTGAGGTCAGGATGATTATGTTTTTTCAAAACCATAACATTTTCAAAATGAGATCATGAGCCTATATATCCCTTCATAAGCACAAATAAATATATATCATTTGTGAAGTATCTTAAATTCTGAGAGGATGAGTTAAAATTTTATATGATGTATGTTTAAATGGGAAAATGACTAGATTAAAGCAATGCTTGAATGACTTTTTCCTAGTAACTACATTCAGGTTAGATGAAAATAGTGAAAAAACAAGGAATATAGCACCTCAAAGATACGTTCACATTGACCTGGGCATGACATAATAAGATCTGAAAAAGTACTGGTCATCAATAGAAGAGACGCATGTGAGCTAAAGACTAATTATAAAGGAAAACTTCTTTTTTTAAAATTCCGTTAAGCCGAAGCTTCACTAATCATGTGAGTAGGTGCATGTGTGCACACAGCATATAAACTTATGCCTATCAGGTGAACCCTATGGAAGGTTACTGAGAAAAACATTTTAAATAATTGAAGTAAGAAAATTTTTCATTCTTGTTTGAGGCTAGCATAGATAACAATGCATATATATATATATATATATATATATATATATATATATATATATATATACACACACACACACACACACACACATACATATACACATTTTTTTTCCTAGCCAAATTCACAAACCCCTTGAAATGTAACCACAGACCTCTTGAGAGTCCATAGACAGCAGATAAAAACTCCTGTATTGGCAATGATTGAAATTGTTCCTGGTGATTAGTATTTTGTAACAATAATAAAATTATTTTCAGGTTATGAATCTAAGTGACTGGTATAACAAAGGTTTTTTTTTGCACAAGTTGTGCTTGGCAGAGATGGTCTAATAATATAGAAAGTCCCCCAACTTTGTTTTTCTTTTACTTCCAGACTACCCTCTATTACCCAACATGAGGAGGTGCCCATTCTAAGACCACTTAACAGAGATGATTCTTGCCCTGCCAATCCTTTGACTTCCCAAGTAGATGCATTATCTCTGGCCCTCTAGATAGTCAAGGTATAGGTCTGTCAATCAATGAGATTCTGTATTTTATTCTACTTCATCTGCATCATCCTGGTATCAAGCCCTTGAGACAGAGGGCATCTCAGATTGTGAGGAAGATCTGAGGTCCCATTTACTAAAGTGGGACATGTCTCTTTGGTAAATGGTTATAGGTGTGGATTTCTAACTCAGTTGTCTTTTTTTGAAGATTGGACATTTTTGTGCTCATAGTAGATGTCATTATTTCATGAGCACTTTTATCACTATTTGTTTTCCTTGATATATCTATGATTTCACTGATGTGGAGTTTTCATCCAACAGTATACTGGTTTGGCTAGATGGTACTATGTTTTCCTCAGATGAAATGTTACACATAGTAAACATTTGTTTTGAATTTGGTTTGATCTGGAAAATGGCATGTATTTGCCAAATCTTCTCTACAACATAAACTATATACATCCTCTTTTCACAAATCACAGTCATCACACTGGTCCAGGCTCTTAGAACTTCTCCTCTGGACCATTGCAATAACCTTATATTTCCCCCTGCCTGAGGTTTCTGCCACTCCCATGTATCCCTAACATAGATGAAACGTGATTTAAGCAGAACGTACTCATGTCATGACTGTCATCCCTCCACCTCCACCCCCCCAAAGAAAAACCTCAACAATTCTAATATGTGCCTTTTACCTGTAGGATAAAATATGAGTTCTTCAACTTGTCATATAAAGTTCCTCACAACCTTGATCCTTCCTATTTTCCAAATCATTTAATGTTATTAATCTTCACACACTGCAAATCTAGTTACGCTAACTTTTTTAATAGTTGCATATTCACTATTCTCCATCTTCCATTTCTGTGCCTTTGTATTGATTGTTTTCTATGCCTGGAATGTTCTTTCCTCCAACCTCCAACTTCCTGTATCAAATGCAACCTTATCTAAAACAGTTTGCTGGTCTTCAGCTTCTCTCCCCAATGACACCAGGTTCTAGTGCCTTCCCCTCTAAGTCAACCTGCCATTTACTAGCCATTTGTATGTCAGTCAATCAACTAAAATTTATTAAGCACCTACCAGGTGCCAGATATTGTGCTACCAACTGGCAGTACAAAAAAAAAGGGAAAAAAAAACATCCTGCTCTCAAATTGCTGGTCATCTTGTGGAGTAAGTCAAGAAGAAGGTCATGTTATGAAGGATTTTACTAGTTAAACAGAAGATTCTATATTTGATCCTAGAGGCAAAAGAGGGCCACTGGAATTGATTGAATAGGGGAGCGACATGGTCAAACTTGTGTATCAGGAAGATTAATTTGATAGTAGAGAGGAGGGTGGATTGGAATGGAGAAAAAATGAGGTAGGGAGTCCAACTAGAAAGTTAATGGAATGATCCAAGTCTGAGGGAATGAGGTCCTCTATCAGAATTGTTGTAGTCTCAGAGAAAAGAAGGAACTGTATTTGGAAAGTAAAAATGACAAAATTTCACAGCTGCTTGGATATGGAAAGTGAGAGAAAGAATGAGCAATCAAGGATAACCAGTAGTTTGTGACCCTGGATGAGTAGGAGGATGTTGGAACCCTTGACAATAACAAGGAAGTTAGGAAGAGGGGAGAGTTGCTACCATTTTGGACATGTGATCTCCTTATTAAAATATAAGTTCCTGGAGGGCCAGAAACGATATGTGATCATGGCTAGTCTCTGTTTGGTTAGAAATTCTGCCCCTAGATGTAATCTTTGAAAGAAGAAAAAGGGTTCCTGGCAGAAACGGAAAATGTATTTACTTATTTATTTTGTTTTCAACATTCATTTCCACAAAATTTTGAGTTCCAAATTTTCTTCCCATCTCTCCCTTTCCCCCACCCCAAAATGCCTTGCATTCTGATTGCCCCTTCCATCAATGTACCCTCCCTACTAACACCCCTCCTGTCCCTTATCCCCATCTTCTCTCTTGTCCTGTAGGGCAAGGTAAATTTCTATACCCCATTTCCTGTATTTCTTATTTCCCAGTTCTATGCAAAAAGAATTCTCAACATTTGTTCCCAAAACTTTGAGTTCCAACTTTTATTACTTGCTCCCTCCTCATCCATCTACACTGAGAAGGCAAGCAATTCAATATAGGCTATATATCTGCAGTTTTACAAATGACTTCCATAAAAGTCATATTGTGTAAGACTACATTTCCCTCTATCCTATCCTGCCCCCCCATCTTTTGACCTTGTCCCTCCCCAAGAGTATTTACTTCTAATTGCTCCTTCCTCTCATTTGACTTCCCTTCCATCATCCCCCCCATCCTGCTTACCCCCTTCTCCCCTACTTTCCTGTAGTGTAAGATAGATTGTCTACCAAATTAAATGTGCATGTTATCCCTTCCTTGAGCCAAATGTGATGAGAGTAAGCTTCACTTTTTCTCTTTCACCTGCCCCCTTTTCCCCCTCCATTTAAAAAGCTTTTTCTTGCCTCTTCTATGAGACATAATTTGCCCCATTCCATTTCTCCCTTTCTCCTCCCAATATGTTCCTGTCTTACTCCTTAAATTTATTTTTTTTAGATAGGATCCGTTCCTATTCAACTCACCCTGTGCTCTCTGTCTCTGTCTCTCTTGTGTGTATGTGTGTGTGTGCATGCACATGTATAATCCCTCCAACTACCCAGATACTGAGAAAAGTTTCAAAAATTACCAATATTATCTTTCTATGTAAGAATCTAAACAGTTCAACTTTAGTAAGTTCCTTGTGATATCTCTTTCCTGTTTACCTTTTCCTGCTTCTCTTGATCCTTGTGTTTGAAAGTCAAATTTTCTTTTCAACTCTGGTCTTTTCATTAAGAATGCTTGAAAGTCCTGTATTTCACTGAATGCCCATTTTTTTTCCCTTGAAGTATCATACTCAGTTTTTCTGAGTAGGTGATTCTTGGTTTTAATCCTAGTTCCTTTGGCTTCTGGAATACCCTATTCCAAGCCCTTCGATCCCTTCATGTAGAAGCTGTCAGATTCTGTGTTATCCTGATTGTATTTCCACAATACTTGAATTGTTTCTTTCTAGCTGCTTGCAATATTTTCTCCTTGACCTGAGAACTCTGGGATTTGGCTACAATATTCCTAGAAGTTTCTATTTTCGGGTCTCTTTTAGGAGGTGATCTGTGGATTCTTTCAATATTTATTTTGTCATATGATTCTAGAATATCAGGGCAGCTTTCCTTGATAATTTCATGAAAATTATGTCTAGGCTCTTTTTTTGATCTTGACTTTCAGGTAATCCCATAATTTCTTTTTTTTATATATAATTTATTTATTTTTAGATTTAGACATTCATTTCCACAAAATTTTGAGTTCCAATTTTTCTCCCCATCTCTCTCCTACCCCCACCTCATAAGTCCTTGTATGCTAATTACCCCTTCCCTCAATGTGCCCTCCCTCCTATCACACCCCAGCTTTCTCTTATCCCCATCTTCTCTCCTTTCTTGAAGGGCAAGATAGATTTCTATAACCCATTACTTGTATTTCCTATTTCCTAGTTATATGCAGTAACAATTCTCAACACTCATTTCGAATATTTTGAATTCCAACTTTTCTCCCTTCCTCCCACCCTACCCATCCCCACTGAGAAGGGAAACCATTCAATATTTACTATATATGGTTATTTTGCACAAGACTTTCATAATAACCATGTTGTAGAAGACTAACTATATTTCCCCCCATTCTACCCTGTCCCCCATTAATTCTATTATCTCATTTGACCTTGTCTCTTCTCCAAAGATTTTACTTCTAATTACTCTCTTCTCCTATTTGCCCTCCCTTCTATCACCCACCTCACCCCACTTGTCCCCTTCTCCCCTGTTTTCCTGTAGTGTAAACTACATTTTCATGCCAAGTTGAGTGAGCATGTTATTCCCTCCTTAAGTCATATGTGACAAGAGTAAGCTTCATTTTTTCCCTCCCATCTCCTCCTTTTTCTCCTCCATTGAAAAAGATTTTTCTTATCTCTTTTACGAGTGATGGCTTACCCCATGCTATTTCTCCCTTTTTCCTCCCAATATCTTCCTCTCTCACTGCTTAATTTTATTTTCTATAGATAATCATTCCTTCTGATTCAACTCAACCTGTGCTCTCTGTCTATTTATATGTGTGTGCACGCATGCCTGTGTGTGTGGATATTCCCTCCAACTACCCAAATATTGCAAAAAGTCTCAAGTTACACATATTATCTTTCCATGTAAGAATCCAAACAGTTCAGATTTAGAAAGTCCTTTGTGATTTCTCTTTCCTGTTTACCTTTCCATACTTCTATTGATTCTTGTGTTTGAAAGTCAAATTTTCTGTTCAGTTCTGGTCTTTTCATTAAGAATGCTTGAAAGTCCTCTATATCATTGAATAACCATTTTTTTCCCTGAAGTATTATACTCAGTTTTGCTGAGAAGGTGATTGTTGGTTTTAATCCCAGTTCCTGTGACTTCTGGATTATCCTTTTCCAAGCCCTTCAATCCCTTAATGCAGCAGCTTCCAGATCCTGTGTTATCCTGATTGTATTTCCACAATACTCGAATTGTTTCTTTCTAGCTGCTTGCAGTATTTTCTCCTTGACCTGGGAACTCTGAAATTTGGCCACAATATTCCTAAGAGTTTCTCTTTTGGGGTATCTTCCAGGCAGTGATCTGTGGGTTCTTTCAATATTTATTTTGCCCTCTGATTCTAGAATATCAGGGCAGTTTTCCCTGAGAATTTCATGAAAGGTGATGTCTAGGCTCTTTTTTTGATCATGACCTTCAAGTAGTCTCATAATTTTTACATTGTTTTTCCTGGATCTATTTTCCAGGTCATTTGTTTTTCCAATGCCATATTTCACATTTTCTTTCATTGTTTAATTCTTTTGGTTTTGTTTTGTAATTTCTTGGTTCCTCATAAAGTCATTAACTTCCATCTGTTCCATTCTAATTTTTAAAGAACTATTTTATTCAGGGAGCTTATGAACCTCCTTTTTCATTTGGCTAATTTTGCTTTTTAAAGCATTCTCTTTCTTATTGGCTTTTTGGACCTCTTTTTCCAATTGAGTTAGCCCATTTTTAAAGGTGTCATTTTCTTCAGCATTTTTTTTTGGGGGGTGTCTTCTTTAGCAAGCTCTTGACTTGCTTTTAATGACTTTCTTGCATCTTTCTCATTTTTCTTCCCAATTTTTCCTCCATCTCTCTTGCTTGATTTTCAAAGTCCTTTTTGATTTCTTCCATGGCCTAGGACCATTGCATATTTATTTTGGAGGTTTTGGATGCAGAAACCTTGATTTTTATGTCTTCCCTTGATGGTAAACATTGTTCTTCCTCATCCAAAAGGATGGGAGAGAATATGTGTTTGCCAAGAAAGAAATCTTCTATAGTCTTATTTTTGTCCCCTTAAACCCCTGGTCTGGCTCCTGGTTGAAGTTCTGATCAGCTGCTCAATTCCCCCAGGGGCTTTACATTGAGGCTCCAATGATGCCTGCCACAGCCACCCACCACCTCAGGCCCTGCTGCTACTTCTGCCTGAAGCTGGGACTATGGGGTAACCCTGCTCCCTTTTCACAGAGGTAAAATAGCCTTCTCACTGGCCTTTGAAGCTGCCTCTGCCATTTGTGTGGATCTGGGAACCTCCACTGCTGCTGCTGTGGATTTTCCCCTGAGGCCTGTGGTCCTGCTCCTCCTGGCACCATGTGACCAAGCCTGGACTTGGCTCTGTTCTGCATCCAGTGTGACAGACCTTTCCTGTTGACCTTCCAGGTCACCCTGGACTGGAAATATCCTCCACTCCATTGTTCTGTGGCTTCTGCTGCTCTAGAATTTGTTGAGAGTCTTTTTTTATAGGTATTTTATGGGCTGTGGGGAAAGAGCTAGAGTGTGTGCATCTTTCTACTCTGTTATCTTGGCTCTGCTCCCCCAGAAAATGTATTTAATAAGAATGTATGTGTAGAACCCATAAAGGACTGTATGCTGACTCGGGGAAAGGGGAGGCAAGGGGAAAGGAGAGGGAGAAAGTCTAAGGCTAATGGAAGTGATTGTAAAAAAATGAAAATTAACAAATTAATTAAAAATTAAATTAATTATTTTTTAATTTAGTAGAGACAGGTAGGTGAGCTTGGGGAAAGAATCAGAAGCAAGAGGTCAAACCACATCCCGTGAACCATTAGGAAGCAAACGACCAAAAGTAAAGTCTCAGATGAGGGTATAGATAGGGTAAAGGAGAAGCTAGAGTCAGGAGTAGGAAATGGAAACAAAGAGGGCAGAAAAGTCTGTGTAATAGGCTGGAAGAAGGCAACAGTCATGCTCAGGATGTGTGAAGTAATTAGTCCAAGGAACCTGGACTCAGGGCCTCCAAATCCTCTCCCAGACTGTAGGATGTGAAGATTTTTGCTTGTGCTTTCCCTTTTCTGGCTCCATCTCAAGCTAGAAATACAAGACTCGAATTTGGGACTCTGTTCTGATGGTATTTTTGTCCTGTCATGTAGGAAGTGTTGGAAATAATAAGGTTGTTTTTAAAGACATCATTCCTTGGCTTTCTCTGGAAGAAGGATGATTATTCCAAGGGTGGATGACAGCCTCTGGAGAAATGACAGTAATGAAAAAGCTCTTCAAAATGGAAGTTGTATTAGAGCCCTCTATAAAAAATGAGCGAGGTGGCATGAAACAGAGGACAGACCTAGAGCAGCAGGTCAGCAGGCACCACATCAAACCCCTCCTCCATCATTTACTGCCTACACAAGACACTTAAGTGACTGAGATCCACAAGTATATAATTAGGGGATTGGATTATCTGACATCAGAGGTTTCTTCCATCTCTGGGAAATTTATGATCTTATGAATTAGAAGAACTAGATTCAAGTTCTTCCTGTGAGTCTCACCACCTGAAAAACCATAGACAAGTCACTTAATCTCCATGGGCCTCAACTTCCTCATCTGTAAATTGCAAGATTATTCATGATGGTCCCTAAGGGATCTTCCAGCTCTGGAGCTTTACATTTAGGGTCATAGATTCAGAGCTGGAAGGCTTTCAGAGACAACCTAATCTAACTCTTTCTTTTATTCAGATGAGGAAACTCATCCAGGGTGCAGGGAGGTTAAATTTCTAGCCCAAGTTCTCACAGGTAGTATGTATGAATAATGGTCCACATTTATATATTGCTTCAAAGTGTGCAAAGCACTCTAAATACATTATCTCTTTTGCGATGCATAATCCTGTGAGAATGACTTTGCAAATATTATCACCACAGTTTACAGATAAAGAAACTCAGAGACTTAACCAGGATGATAATTGTCTGAGACAGGATTCAAACCTAAGTCCTCCTGACTCTAAAAGATGGATGGATTCCCCAGCTCTATCCACAATGAAATGCTGCTTCTCACCACACACATTGCTCTTTGGAAAACCCTTATCCATTTCTGTAAAATTCTTAAGTTGAGATTTAATGAGCTAAACATGAATCCTGAGAAAATTTTTGTCATCATCAAGTTTCCCTGCAGAAGCAACCCTTTTTTTTCCTTAAAAATCATCCAATCCAAAATTTAGTTTAAAAAAACCCAAACCTGCTCTTCTCTCTCCAGTTTTGCTCATCTGCCTTCGCCCCCAATCTGCTAATTTAAAAAAATATATATATACGAATAGATTAATTGGAGAGAAAAGCTCCCAGTTTGCGTCGTTGTCTAGTGCCAATCCACCAAGCAGCTGCATTGGTTACTATTTCAATAACTGTACTCATTTCAAAGAAAGCCAAGTATTGCAGCTCCTTGAAAAAGCCTCAGAAAGTGACTAAGCCCTCAGGGTAGCATCGTTTTCAAAGAGAAAGAGATTCACAGTTTACTCTGCTATTTATAGCAGCCTGAAAGAGAAAGGTTAAATGCGTCATTGTAGCAGTATCCCCAAATTTGAGACCTGCCAACTATTTACTTGGACTGAAAAAAGCAAATGGAGAGGTTGAGCATGAAGTCTTTCCCCAAAACATTGCCATCATCATAATTGCTGACATCTCTACAGTGCTTTTCATGTTTCCAAAGCTCTGTACACACAGGATCTCCTCTGAGCTCTTCAACAATCCTACCAGTGAAGCACTGCAGTGATTGATACATTTGCTTTAGAAAGAAGGGAAAATTGAGACTCAAATGAAGAGACTTTCTCATGATGATGTAGTTATTAGGGGTCAGAGGCAGAATTAAAACTGATAGTTTCCTCACTCCAAGTTTATCTCATAGACAATGTCAAGTGCAGGGATGAATTATTTGGTCAGTATTTCTTAAATATCTATTATATACCAGACACTGTACTAGGAGCAAAGGATACAAAGACAAAGAACATTATCATCTCTAAAAGAGCTCACAGGCTAATGTGGAAAAAAAATTTAAATGTACAAACAAGATACATACAAGATAAATTGGGGATACTCTCAGAAAGAAGGTAGAAAGATTAAAAAGAATTGGAAAAGGCTTCTTTCAAAGGTGGGACTTTAGCTGAGACTTGAAAGAAGCCAGGGAAAGCAGAGAGGACAGAGGAGGAGGGAAGGAGTTCCCAGAATGGAGGACAACCAGTGAAAATACTTGAAATTAGAAGTTTGAACGTCATGGTAAAGGAACAGTAAGGAGGTTGGTGCCACTGGATGGTGGAGAATTTGGGGTGGGGGGATGTAAGGTTTAAGAAGAATGGAAATATAGGAAAGGGTAAGGCTATGAAGGTCTTTAAAAGACAAGCAGAGGGTTTTATACTTGATCCTGGAGACAATAAGGAGCCATTGAGTTAGGAAGGAGAAGAGAATGGAAAAGTAAAATGATCAAATCAATTTAACAGCAGAGCAGAGAACAGATTGAAATGGGGAGGAGACTTGAAGTAAGCAGACCAATTATCAGGGTATAGTAATTATTTAGGGATGAGGAGATAAGGGCCTAGACCATGGTGGCAGTGATGTCAAGAGAAGAGAAGGGAATAGATGTGGATAAAGGAGGATTGGATATAGAGAGTAAGAGAGGCAGAGGAATGAAGGATAGCAAATAAATTATAAGCCTGGGTGATTAAGAGGATAGTTGTGCTCTCATTTGTAACAGGGAAGAGAGAAAGATTTAGAAGGAAAAGATAATGATTAGTTGGCTTATATCCTACTGATTCTCTTGTTTACACATGACATTTTATTGATTGTATTCAATTCTCAAACACTGACTCAAACTCAAAAGAATAAAGCCTAACAATCCACACAGGGCAAAACAAGTGGATAACCAATGCCAAAGCAAGCCTATGATATCAATTTGGATAGACAATTCATTCACCTGGTTCATCATTGTAAATATCTTGGAAAAAAAAACACTTTTTAATGTGACAAAACTTTTAATGGAATCATTATTAAATTGAAAGAAGAGAGCTAGATGGATTGAAATTAAAAAAACTGTGCAAAGGGCTTAGTGAAATCTTTCCAGATTATTTACTAAGTAGATGCAATTTCAAAAATGAACTGTGAATTACCCACATTGGAAGTGTCTGGAAAGAAAGATTATTTTTTCAAAAACGTTCCAAATTTTATTTAAATATGTCTTAAGTAGATTAGGTTTGTATAGAATATTTCCTATCTTTACAGTGGAATTTGCTTTACTTTCTTAAAAAAAAAAATTATGAAACCTGATTTGGAAAAGGAGAAATACTTCATAGAGAAAGACTTTTGTTACAGCAATTAGCCACTTGTCCAGTAAGAAGAATGCTTTCTATGATGCTTATTCATTTATTTTATTTGATTTTTATCATTGTGTCTGAGTTCCTGCAGAGGAGAGTGTGGGCTGATAGAAATGAAAATTACTGCTGGTCAGATTCAGGCACTTATTTATAAGACTGATTAGCTCATTAAAAGAGAACAATATTTCTTTCACACACAACCATTTCTGAAAACATATACACATTTATTTTCAAAGCAAAGATGGTGAAGAAGCTGGAAATAGGTTAATAATATGCTATAGGGAAATGTAATTTGTATTTCTGTCCTAGAGCTTAAAATAAAGAAATGACAAGCTCGTGGTCAGGAGGACAGTGAAACCAGCAAGTGTTGGTAAGATTGTATTTGCCTGGAATCTTCCAAGTGTAATCAAAAGTGATTTAATCAAGAAAAGTAAGGGGAAAGTGGGGGAAATGACTGTACTTTCCACAAGAGAAACACAAGAATCACAGAATTTTAGAGCTGAAAGACACCTCAGTAGTCATCTAATTCAACCCATCATGGTTACATCCATGAAGGAATCCCCAGTATAACGTACACAACAAATCATTCAATCTCTGTTTACAGATGTCTAAGGAAGAGAAGGGGAAGTCCATCTCTTTTGGACAACTCCAATTTTTAGGAAAAGGTTTTTCCCCAACGTTAAGGTTAAGTTTGTTTCTACAATTTTCTTTGTTTTGGGGTCTGCCCTCTGGTCATAAACAGAACAAATATAATACCTTCTGCATGTGATAACCCTTCAGACATGTAGATAATGGGGGACTGACCAAAGATTCCAGGCCTTATGATCTTGTGCAGAGTGCCTCTGATGCAATCTCTCATATAGAGGAGACTGGAGAACCTTCTTTTGGAGAATCATGTTGAGGTACAAACAGTACAGATCCCTGGACCACTCCACTGGAGACCTTCTGCCATGATGATGATTAATGATTATCCTTAAAGTCCAGCCATCCAACCAATTCTAAATCGTCTGATTGTTTGGTGTTCTAATTCATAGCTCTCCACCTACTCCATGAGCATAATAGGAGACACTTCCTCAAAAGATTTTTCTACGCTCTAGATAAATTATATACTCAGCATTCTACTTTAGTAATTCTGGTAAAACAGGAAATTAGGTTGGTCTGGCATGACACGTTTCTTGAAGAAATCATGCTGGTTCTTTGTAATCACAACTTTCCTTTTTTGATATTTGTCAAGTAATTTATTTTTTATTTTTATTTATTTATTTAACTTTTTACATACATTTTCAAAAAATTTTGGGTTCCAAATTTTCTTCCCTTTTATCCCCTCCCCTCACCCCAAAACACCGGGCATTCTAATTTTCCCTATCACCAATCTGCCCTCTCTTCTATCATCCCTCCCTTCTCTTGTCCCCATCTTCTCTTTTGTCCTGTAGGGCCAGATGACTTTCTATTCCCCATTAACTGTATTTCTTATTTCTTAGTAGCAAGAACAATACTCAACAGTTGTTCCTAAAACTTTGAGTTCCAAATTCTCCCCATTCCTCCCTCCCCACCCATTCCCTTTGGGAAAGAAGGCAATTCAATATAGGCCCTATCTGTGTAGTTTTGCAAATGACTTCGATAATAGTCATGTTGTGTAAGACTAACTGTATTTCCCTCCATCCTATCCTGCCCCCCATTGTTTCTATTCTGTCTTTTGATCCTGTCCCTCCCCAAGAGTGTTGACTTCAAATTGCTCCCTCCTCCCATTGCCCTCCTTTCCATCATCCCCCCCACCTTGCTTATCTCTTCCCCCACTTTCCTGTATTGTAAGATAGGTTTTCATACCAAAATGAGTGTACATTTTATTCCTTCCTTTAGTCTAATGTAATGAGGGTAAACTCCTTGCTTTTTCTCAGCTCTCCTTTTTCCCTCCACTAAAAAGTCTCCTGCTTGCCTCTTGAATGAGATAATTTACTCCATTCCATTTCACCCTCTTTCCTCCCACTACATTTCTCTCTCACCATTTACCTTAATTTCTTTTAAGATATGGTCCCATCCTATTCAATTCACTCTGTGCTCTGTCTCTGTATGTGCGTGCATGTGTGTATGTGTGTGTGCATGCACACATGTACATGTGTGTGTGTATGCGTGTGTGTGGTGACACCAACTACCCAGATACTGAAAAGTTTTAAGAGTTACAAATATTGTCTTTCCATGTAGGAATGTAAACAGTTCACTTTTGGTAAGTCCCTTATGACTTCCCTTTGCTGTTTACTTTTTCATGCTTCTTCTCATTCTTGTGTTTGAAAGTCAAATTTTCTTTTCAGCTCTGGTCTTTTCATCAAGAATGATTGAAAGTCCTCTGCTTCATTGAAAGACCATATTTTCCCCTGAAGTATTATACTCAGTTTTGCTGGGTAGGTGATTCATGGTTTGAGTCCTAGTTCCTTTGACTTCTGGAATACCCTATTCCACGCCCTTCAATCCCTTAATGTAGAAGCTGCTAGATCTTTTGTTATCCTGATTGTACTTCTACAATACTGGAATTGTTTCTTTCTAGCTGCTTGCAATATCTTCTCCTTGACCTGGGAATTCTGGAATTTGGCCACAATGTTCCTAGGAGTTTCTCTTTTTGGATCTCTTTCAGGCAGTGATTCTTTCAATACTTATTTTTCCCTCTGGTTGTAGAATATCAGGGCAGTTTTCCTCGATAATTTCATGGAAGATGATGTCTAGGCTCTTTCTTCACTAATGGAGCAGGTGGGGGCAGGGCCACCTCCCAGGCTCAGCTCCCTCAGGGGGTTTATGCAGAGACCTGAACTTCTGCCTGCTGCTCTGGGAGTCCCAGGCCGCCGCTGTTGCCTCTGCCACTGCCTCTACTGCTCCCTCCATGGCTGCCTCCCGAGGGGGCCTGAGCCATGGAGACTCCCCGCTCCCCTCTCGGCCAGCTCAGACGTCTCTCTCACTGACCTGTAGCGTCTGTGGGTGGAGGGAACTTCACCGCCACCAGAGATTCCATCCCTGAAGCCTGCTCGGATCCACTCCTCTGGGGCCGGGTGGCCCGGGCAGGGCAGGGGTGAGCTCCACGTCCAGAGTGCTATGGACCCCTGGGGACAGCTCTCCAGGGCTCTCTGGAACGGAGATCTTTTCCACTGTGTTTCTGCATGCTTTGTAGTGCTCCAGAATTTGTGGGGAGTTCTTTTTGCAGGAAATATATGGGCTGTGGGTTTGGAGCTAGTATACATGAGTCTTTCTACTCCGCCATCTTGGTTCCTCCCCTCAATTAATTTTTTAATGACCCTCTCTAGGATTTTTCCCGGTACTGACTCAATCTCAATGGCATCTAGGTAGAGGTTGTTCTTTTCTCCTTTTTTCAAAACCAGGATATTTGCCCTTCTACAACCTTATGGAACCTTTCTTATTTTCCGTGATCTTTTAAATATCATTTACAGTGGCCCATAGGCACCGATTCTAATGCAGGAAAGACAAGAAAAAAATAAAGCTGAAAAAGATAATCTTGAGGATTTAGTTACTGCTCCATCTTTGTGAATAATAGTGTGATAAGCCCATCAAAAAAGCCACTGCATTGAGGAGCTACATTAAATGATCTACAATGTCTAGGAATTATGAGATGATGGTCCTGCTGTATTCTGCCTTGGTCAGATTTCATCTGAAGTGTTCAGTTCTGGGAAACACCTTTCAGGAGAGATGTGGAAAAGTCAGAAACTGTTCCAAGGAGAGTAACCAGAATGTGGAAGGTCCTTGATTCAGCATCATGTGGGTATCAGTTGAAAGATTTGGGGACATTTAGCTTGGAGATGAAAAGGTTTAGGAGGAACATGGTTGCTGTGTTCAAATATTTGATGAACTGTCATAAGCAAGATAGAATCAACTTGTTTTGCTTGAATGCAGAAATTATAAATAATAACATTAGGTAGAAATTTCAAAGAGTAGAATTTTAATTTGATGTCAGGAAAAACTTCCTCCCTATCAGAGCTATTCAAAATTGAGAAGGGCTCCCTTGAGAGGAGAAGGCTTTCCACTCACTAGATGTCTTCAAATTATGAACATTTATTGAGTATGGTCAAGTAAATTCAATTCAATAAGCATGTTTAAAGTACACACTGTGTTCCAGGCATTGTATCAAACAGTGGAGATATCAACAAACAGCAAAGCATTCCCTGTCCTCAGAGAATTTATGCTCTGAGAGTGAAGTTGTTAGAGGTAGGGGATATCATTCATATGAACTCGAGCATCAGCAACCGGGAGATTATGTAAAGGAAATTAATGTTTAGGTTCAGGTTGAACTAGAGGCCTACTGAAGTCCCTTCCAATTCTGAAATTAGTTTCATTTATTATTGTTACATGGAAATTTTTTCCTTATCAATAACTTTTTTTGGATATAGACCCTGCGATGGAACCCCTAGTTTAAAGGTCATGCACATTTAATCCGTTTATCTGTACACTCACTAATTGCTTTCCAAAATTGATGTACCATTTCACAACTCCCCCAATAATGTATTATTGTGTCCATACAACTCCTCTGACACTGACTTGTCATATTTTTTAGTTATTTTTGCCAATTTTCAGGGTTTAAGGTAAAACTGCAGGGTTGTTTCGATTTGAATTTTTCTTAATATTAATGATTTGTAGGATTTATCTGTTTTTGTTAATCTCGACTTGTTCCTGGTTATGGCCAACTTTTGATAAAGCTTTTCTTACTCTCAAAGCACACCTAGGCTACTAATTTACTAAAGGAGAATGGAGGTGTCTTTGTGGCCTGGGAATCAGCTTTAAATTTAAAGTGACCCAAGTAGTTCTTAAATTTTAAAAAGACTTTTAAGCTTATATACATTGCTGACTGAATGTCTGGATTACTGGCAAAGAACTCATATGGACTGATGATTTTGTTAGATTTTATCATTTTACAAGTATAATGCAGATATATCTGTTTATTGACTGTTACCAAGAGTGTTACTTAGAACTCAGAGTATGTTAGAATTGAAAGGAAACTTAGAACAGAGAACATAGGACATTATACTGAAAGTGATCTTGAAATTTAAAATACAGAATCTCAAAATGCAAGAGAGTTAAGAACAGAAAATGCCTAAGCTAGAAGCAAACTGAAAGCTTACCGAATTCAGCTCTTTTGTTTTACAGTGGAGGAAATGGGCTCATAAAGAAGTATTTTGCTAAAATTCCTAAGGCTAGTCAATGAATATGGTTTTACTTGATTTGTAGAGACAGCTCTATTTTGTTCACTTTTCATCATTCCTTTTCTACCCTCCCTTTTACTTCTTGAAGCAACTCTTCTTTGATACCACCACCCCAATTTCTTTGACCTCTCCTATATATTTAATCATTGCCAAGCTTGATAGACAGATAGATAGATGAATAGATATGAATTGATGCGATGTGATGTGATGTGATAGACAATGCACACATGTAATAAACTGTAACCAATGTGGTTATGGATAATAGACCTTATTTTATCTAGGTAGCCTCAGAGCTTCACCTTGTGCTTGAACATAATGGATATTTAATCACATTTCCAAAATGGAACCCATTATCTTTTTCTCAAAACCCATCCTTCTTGGGAACTTTCTCATTTCTACTGATGACACAACCAAAGCTTCTTCTAGTCATCCAGATTTAGAATCTGGAAGTTTTCTACTAAACCCTAAAGTAAAGTTTTCTTTTGTTCATTATTTTTTTCCCCAGTAATATAATATACATAATAAAGACAATAACCAGGATTAGATTGATAGTGAACAGTGATTTTGTAGCTTTCCAGTTGCCTCTGTTCTGGCTTCTGTTCATTTATGTGTCAAACCAGAGAGGTGTTTCAGAATTTCTAACTCTAAGTCAGAAAGTTGTTTCTGACAAAGAACTTTAAGCCTGGTCCCAGACAAAAAAGGAAAGGAACAATTATTCTTAAAACCTGAGAGTATTCTGCCTGACTTTCACTTCATACACTTATTGATATAGATATGGGATCTTAAAGGTCATCCAGCACAACCATTTTATTTCACAGACAAGCAAACAAAGCCAAGTTTGGTGCATTATACCTCTGGCCATAACTAAAGAGTTATCCATCAGTCTGCTCTTATCAAAGAGGGGCTTCCTAATCACCATACTGCATCAGAATGGAACTGAGAGGCCAGAAAGTAGTCTTGAAGAGATGAAAATGAGAAGCTGGTTGCCAGGGATATTATCCAGCAAAGATCATGAGACCACCAGAGAGCAGAGAAATCATATGTGTGTAACACAGTGGAACTTTTACAAACTAATATGTACTTCAAAAGGCATAATCACAAAAATCCAAACATACTTCCCCCAACATGTAGAAGGTATAACTTACCTATCCCCTGCACAATCTCAGTTTCTATAGAGGTAAAGGGGATTAAGTTCATAGTTTAGCTCAGTTCCCATAGAGTTACAGTCCTAGTTCCAAGAGCAAAACCCTTATTGCACTCAAGTCCCAGGCACAGAGTCTTCTCAGGATTTCTTTGTCAGGGATCTACAATCCATGGTTGCCATGATTGAAACTCCCATAAATAGGGATTAACTTCAGAACTTGACCCTGAGGACAAACATGAGAAAACAGAAGAAAAAAAAACAACACCCCTGGGACCATTTCTTAGAGCCAGAACTGATGAAAAAAGAGGGATAAGAGGAGAAGGACAGTAACTTCCCCTCTCATGGTTCAGCTCAAGGAGTACAGGCTAGGGGAAGAAGACTGGAGAAGAACACAACTGGAAAGATGTTGAAGAAGAGACACCAGCTCAGTTCTTGCCTCTTTTAAAGATGAAGGCAGTCAATCAAAGGAAGCCACTCCTGACCCCATGGTAGAGAATGTAGCATGCTCCTCATCTGCCAAATGGAGCATGCTCCATATGTTAGCCAGGGTTACACATGCCTATCTGTGAGATCCTATGTAATGCCCAGATATAGATTCAGCAGGAGATCCCTGTTGTTTCTGGGATCTATGATAAAATCATCAATCTAAAATTTAAAGCCCTTCACAGTCTCCATCCCACCTACTTTTCCAGCCTAATTTCAAGCAATTTTCATTCCTGCAATCTCTGTTTGACCCAAAGTGGATTGCTAGCTATTCTTTATAGACTATGTTCCATCTATCATCTCCATGATTTTGCATAGGTGGTCTCCCATTCTTGGGAATGTGTTTCCAGCAGATCTCTATCTCATAGAATTCCTAGGTCCCTTCCAAGAAGCACTCCAGGTTCCCCTCTTCCACTAGGACTTTCCTGATCTTCCTACTTGGTATCATTCATTCTCTTCCTCTTGAAATCACTTTGTATTAACTTTACAATGACTTATTTCTGTGTTTTTGTTTTTCATCTTTGCAACCCTAGTGTCTCACCCATAGTAACTGCATAACAACTGAATTAAACTGATGGATTGAGTTAAATTATCAATTCAAATATGTAAAAAAATTGAGTATTTTTTTTTATTTTCTGTTGAAACCTGACATTTGTCTGGAGACCCTGAAGAACACATTGTACATGATTATTCCCACAATTTTCCTCAAGCTCCCAAGTCTTCAAAATGATCCTTCAAGCTTCACTAGGAGTGTGTCCCTCTCATTGTCTTTCTATGAAATGCCTCTGAAAATGTTCCTTTTTCTTCAAAGCAGAAATGCTAAAAATACCTTTATGACAGATCCTTGGTAATGCAGGCACACCCACCCCCTGCTCATACTCCCATTGTTGGCACTACGCAATGTTCGCTTGGCTGCCATCATGTTCTCCTCTCACAGTAGATGCCAATTTTGCCTCATCTCCTCCTCCTTCCACTTAGGTACCAAGAAGAAAATTATGAAGGATTCCTGAAGAACACTTTTTTAAAAAATAGCATTAGGTTCTTTAAAAAGTTTAGCAAACATAAATGGAAATATATGGTTTTAGGGATGGAGGAGGAAATTACCAAGCTTTTAGGCTGATCTGTTACTTTACAGAATGGGTTAAGTACTATATAAAATTTCATTTAGAGTCCATGTTAATGCTGAAGACTGTCACTTTCAAAACTATTATTTTAAAACCTCATTTCTTGGGTGGTTGTTAACTTTAATGACCCAGAATGTTCTCTGACCAAAAGGTAGTATCTTAAAGTAAAAAGAATCTGAATTTGAAGTAAAAGAACCTGGGTTCAAACCTCAATTATGCTATATAATACTTGTATGACACTGAACAAGTCACTTTAACTTATGTGGGCTTCTGCTTCTCATCTGGAACATGAGGGGACTGGATGAAATGACTGTCAAGGTGCCTTCCAGATATAGAATAAGGATCCATATCTGATAACATCATACATTCCCATTATTTTCAAAAACACCCAATGTTAACCATCACATGTTTTTCTGTTTGCATGTGTACATGTATAATTCATATATACACATACCTGTGTGCACACAAATACATGCTTATGCACACAGGAACACTGGATAAGTTATTTTAGCCCCTTCTCCCCCCAGAATGTAAATTTCTGGAGATCAGAGACCATTATGCCTTTGTATCTCCTTAAGCCTCTTCATTGCTCTTCACAAATAGGTACTTAATGAAGGTTTATGGAATGAATTAATTTAATTAAAATGGTTACCATCTTCTGGAATACTTCTAAACAATCAATCAGTTAATCAACACACATTTATTAAGCACTTATGTACTCGAAATTATGCTAAATCCTGGAGATTCAATGATAAAAATAAAGCAGTACCTACTCACAAGGAACTCACCCTATGTTAGAGGAATCAACACACCCACCCAGAAGCAAATCAAAATACATACAAAGCAAAGACAATGCAACTTTGGCAGAAGGTAACCAGCAGCTGGTTTGATGAAGATAGAACTCATGTTGGGAACAAAATCAATAGAAATGTAGAAGTCAGGGAGGGGTCTTTTAAGTCAGGGAGTTCCAAAGAAAAGTGATTGAGTTGGATCCAGACATAGTAGTGTTGTCATTTCCAAATGGAGAGCTCATGGCAGATCTCATGGAGGCAGTGGGTTTTAAGTTAACCATTGAATGATATATAGGAATTCAGCAAATGAAAAGAAGTATGGATGATTCTCCAAGCATGGGTAACAGTTGCACAAATGAAGATGAGAGGACCCAGGTAATTATTTTTTATTTCAGAATTTAAGGTGGGACATAATGATTACATCAGTCTGGCCAAACTGCAAAATATGTCAGGAATTACTTATGAGATCAGGATAGAAGGGTAAACATGACATTGGGAAGACCTTTAAAGGTCAGGCAAATTAATCTGAAGTCTGTTCAGCAGAGGAATAATACATTAACACATGTAGATTTGTGTATATGTAAGCAATTCTAACAATGCTATGGAGAAAGCATTGGGAAGCAGAGAGAGTATAGATAGAAAGATAAATTCAGGGGATTTGCAATAGTCCAAAAAGTACTACTAATGTAACAGTAGAGGAAAAATAGAGGAAAGAACAAATATGGGACTTTGAAGAAGTCACTTAATTACCTGAGCCTCAGTTTCCTCTTCTGTAAAAACAATACAAGGGTCAGGTGTTGGACTAGGTGGCTTCTGATGTTCCTTCTAGGCCTAATTATATAATCTGTGAGCTGTGCTCTTTCTCTTATAGACAACTTGTCACTGTCAGGTGGATGATAGGACATCTAAGGTCCCATTGCAACTGCAGAAATTCTATAATTAGGAAGCACTTGTCCCCAAATCAGACTTGATAGCTAACAGGCAAATAGATCCAACCTAATTCATTTTTCATGCAGTTTAAAGTGTCAACATATTTGTAGTTTTAAAAATTACACACATTCTGCAACTAATTAGAATTTTTTTTAAAAGATGAACTATTCATAAAACCTTTGTAATTTTTTTCTCATCTTACAATGTTGAACTCCTCATTCCTCCCAGAGCTATTTTCACCTCTGAAAGCTCTTAGCACTTCTGATCACTTGATACAGGCCCTCATGTCCCCCACTTTCATTGGAACCAAATTGAAACTCTCCAAATTTGACCCCCGTAAGAAAACACTGGCCTGGGAATGATGCACAAGTTCCATACAGCACTTCTATGGAGGACTGCTGTTGCCAAGGGGATTATGAAGAGCTCCATGGTTGTGGAGGTGTATAATTGCAGGTACTCAGAATAGATGGCATCTTTCCCCCACTCTGGAGCAGCTCCATGATCTGCTGCATCAAGGAGACCACGTAGAATTTCTGAAAGAATGTACATGAATTCCAAGAAAAAGAAATGAAATCACCCAGCAGCAAAGCCTGCCCTTTCTTATCTTGTTGCCATCTCCCTTAGAATAAAGGTTCTCATCTGTGAAAGGGAGGACTCAACTTTATCACCTATCTCTGCAGGGATTTCTTGCTTAGGAATTCAGATGAGATTCTCTAAAAAGGGTGTCTTTTTCTTTGCTCGTCTCAGCACACTCTAGCTGAAGAAACCCTTTGCATTTCCTTTCAAGAAAAAAACAAACAAAAAATGTTTTAGTACATAGTATTACACAACATTTTAGAGAATTTCAGAAGGGGAAAGGACCCCAGAAGACATTTAGCCCAAATCCCACCTGAATAAGGGTCCTTTCTTTCTTTTTTTTTTTTATTTAATTGATTTGTTTTCGGTTTTCAACAATCACTTCCATAAGTCTTAAATTTTCTCCCCCTCCCTCTCCCCTCCCTCCCTGACACAACATGCAATCTTATATGGATTCTACACATACATTCTTACCAAACACATTTTCACATTAGTCATGTTGCATAAACTCCCATTAAAATGAATGGGAGAAAACATGAGAAAAGCTTAACAAAACATAACACAAGATAAAAGAGTCTGCTTCCTTCTGATTTCTGATTCCATAGTCCTTTCTCTGGATGTGGATGACATTTTACCTCAAGATTCCTTTGGGGATGCTTCAGGTCCTTGCATTGCTGTGAAGGGCTTAGTCTATCAGAAACAATCCTCCTATACTGTGACTCTTACTGTCTGCAATGTTCTCCTGGTTCTGCTCATTTCACCCAGCATCAGTTCATACAGGTTTTTCTGAAGTCCTCCTATGCATCATTTCTTATAGCGCCCTAGTATTCCATTACATCCATATACCACAATTTATTCAGTCATTCTCCAATGGATGGGCATCCCCTTGATTTCCAGTTCTTGGCCACCACAAAAAGAGCTGCTATAAATATTTTTGTACATGTGGAACACTAAAGGTCCTTTCTACAATGTATCTGACAAATAATTATTAAGCTTCTTTAGGAAAGTTTTTATATTTTTGCAAAACTTTAACTGTTAGGGTAAATTTTCCCCTTTTATGTTAAGATTAAATTTGTTTTCATTCCTGTTCTTGCAACTTTAGGCTAAGGATCTTTATTCTGTCCTTGGAGATATCAGATCTATCTCCATGGCAGTGCCCTAAGTTTCTGAACCTATTTGTTCCCCGCCTTTGCCAAGTCTTCTCCAATAACCAATATAAGAGCCAAGAATGATATAGCTCTTTGATTCACAAAAGTACTTCATTTAATCTACACAACAATGCTGTAAGGTAGATGTTACTACTATTTTCATTTTAGTGATAAGAAAAAAGGAGGACGCTTGTAAGGCTGAGGCCAGATTTAAATGCAAGTCTTCCTAACTCCAGTGTTTTAGCCATTGTTATCTAGCTACCCTTTATTTAATATCATATTCTCAATCTCAATCCTGTATAACCAAGATCAAATACAGATGCACTTTCACCTCTTCTCTCCTAGGCATTATATCTCCATTAATATAACCTTACATTTCATTGGTTTCCTTGACTCCTATATTACACTGACTCATATTGACCTTATCAAACTTTTTCTAAACAAACATTATCTAGCCATCCTTCACTATCTTGCAAATCCAAATGTCTAAACCCACCTATGAGATTTTAAATGTATCTTTCTTAAATGAAATTCTCTTTAATTCAGCCCAATATGGTAGCCTGTCAAGATCTTTTTGAATTCTATCTCTGCTCTCCGTGGGGTTAATCATTCTTCTTAGATTGGGGTCACTTGCAAACATGATAAAATATGTGTTTAACTAAGACACTGAAAAATTTGCAGAATTCCACACCCAGATGGATCTCTGTGTTACTTCACTGGAGCCTTCACTCCAGCTAGACACAAAAAGGTCAATGATTACTTGTTGGGGCCAGGTAATTAACAAGTATCTAACTGCATTATTGCGTAGCTTCTATAGCTCCATATTTTCTATAGCCCTCCCTCCCTCAAATCGAAGTCAACCGAAAGTCATGTCATCATCTTGATGTCATGGTCCTCTTCGAGAATGAAGGACAGATGCAACAAAAACACTTACACAAAAGAATCAAATATTTGGCTTTTAAAAAAACCTCATGAATCTATATCAACAGAATTATTCAAAAATAAAAGTTTACTAAATCTAGCAAAATAGAAATAAGTTCCATCTGGGATGACTCCATCCTCAAACAAACAAGAAGACTTCGACTGGATGCTATGATCCCTTCAAGCAATATCACCACCCTAACACTTACCAAACTTCTAGAAAAAAAAAATGTCAACAAAATTCCTTCCCCTCCCTCTCTTCTCACTGACTCTCAACTCTTTACATTCTGTCTTCTGACTTTATCCCTCACCTCAGACTGTTCTCTCCAGAGTTAATGATGATTGTTTAACAGCAAACTCACATGGTGTTTTCTTATTCCTCATCCGTCTCAGCCTATCTATCATTCAGCACCCTTTCCAAGCTGTACTCCGGATTTGTTTATCATCCCTAAAAAACCTCTTCATTCTGGAAGCTCACCTCATTTCAACCCTGGAGCACACACACTGAAAATACCTTCCATTCCTATGGCTGCTCCCAGAATTTCTCTTTAAGGAGGGTACCCACAGGACATCATTCTTCTCCAGGCTACACTCTGAATCTATGTTCTTTACCATCCCTCTCTCTACCCTTCCACTTTCCTTTTATATGTTTTCTCATTAGAATGTAAGGTTTTTGAAGCCCTGGAATATCTATATTTCTATTTGTATTTCATCACTTAGCACAATTCCCTAATATTGTAAATTGCAAAATAGTTGCTTATTTGCATTGGTAGAGAAACTACTTTCACCAGGATTTCTCTCTAACACTGAAACTACAAACGGGGAAAATAGCATACTTCTATACATGGAAGTAGCAAAATGTAGAAAGGCATTCAAAATTCAAAGTCAATACTGCTTCTATGACCGTATCTCAGAGATCATAAAAATGGAAAAAGGACCCACATGTACAAAAATATTTATAGCAGCTCTTTTTGTGGTGGCCAAGAACTGGAAATCGAGGGGATGCCCATCAATTGGGGAATGGCTGAATAAGTTGTGGCATATGAATATACAGGGATACTATTGTGCTATAAGAAAGGATAAACAGGTGCACTTCAGAAAAACTGGGAAAGATTTGTATGAACTGATGCTGAATGAAATGAGCAGAATCAGGAGAACATTTTGCATGGTAACAGACACAGTGTGCAAGGACTGTTTTTGATAGACTTAGCCCTTCACAGTAATGCAAGGACCTAAATCATTTCCAAATGACTCATGGTGCAAAATGCCATCCACATCCAGAGAAAGAACCATGGAGTTGGAATACTGAATGAAGCAGATTATTTTCTCCTTTGCTATATTTTGTTTTTCTTATGGTTTCTTCCATTCATTTAAATTCTTCAATGCAGCATGAGTAATGTGAACATATGTTTAATAGGGAATGCATGTGTAGAACCCATACAAGACTGCATGGCATCTTAGGGAGACAGGGGAAAGGGAGGGGGAGGAAATTTGGAACTTATGGAAGACATCGTTGAAAACTAAAAACAAAGAAATTAATAAATTTGAGGGGGAAAAAGAAAGCAGAATAGAAGAATCCTTTGTGATGTTTAAACACTTTGAGAGATAATCTCCAGGTAGTTAATCATTCTATTAATAATGCTAGCATTTCATTAGCCTTTATTAAATTATTAAATTATCAATTAATTTTATTATTCTTTATTAATTAATTTTAATATTCTTAATTAATTAATTATTAATTAATTTAATTGATAAAAGGGTGAGTAATGCTTCCGAATGCCAAAGACTAGCCATGGTGGTGGCCTCACCATTTATAAGTCCTTGGAAGAGAGGGTATTTCTGAGGGTGACAATCAACTCTGACTGGTTAACTATTGAGGAAAGCGAATGAATATTACAATGAGAGGTGGACCTATGCTAATGAGTGACTGGGATGGGAGGGGGAGGGGCAAAACATAAGTTTCACTATGTCATTTACTTATAAATTGCCCTTCCTTGGAAAATCTAACCAAAGAATTAATACTCACCCAAACCTGTGTAGGGCACATGTTCCTCACATGTAGGCCACAATGGGCTTTCCCCATCTTAGATTATATTCCTTGTAAGATTAGGTGAGATCTAACCAAGACAGAGGAGAGAGTTAGTTCAATCTCACCATCAGTAATGTGGACTTTAGAAACAGTGGAACTCTGGTTCTCCCCAAATAATTGATTTTTAATAATAATTTCTCTCACCTTTCAATATATTCTTGTGGGAAAAGATGGAAAAAATACCTCCCAAAGATAATATATTTGTCTGGTTTCATAAATAATTGAATTATAGTGTTCAAAGCTTTCTGGTTAATGGGTTACTATAACACTGATTCCTGAATACAAATTGAAGAGGGAATTGTGAATGGTAAGACCTTCAGGTGTTCCTGTCTTTGTATGATATTGTCCTGACTGTATCAAGCCCCAGAGCATCACATCACCTCCTAAATGAGATTATCAATCCTTCAAAAAAGTTTGACCAAACTATCTACATGAGAAAAATTAAGTGGATTAGGAATTCCTATTGTTTTACATTCTATGTAGTATAAAAACACACTGTACAACGATACAATTGCAATATATATGTGTATACCATACCCTAATTAGTATATATTACTTTGATGTTTTATATACTTATATACATATACATGTGTATCCCTTAATAAATATTTATACATGTAATAAATATTGTAATGTGTGTGTATATATATGCATAAATACATATACATATATACATTTTAAGGCAGCTAGGCAGTGCAGCAGATAGATTGCAGGACCTGGAGATTAGGAAGATCTGAATTTAAATCTGTTCTCACACAGTTACTTGCTGTGTGAACCTGAGCAAGTTAGTCAGCCCTATTTCTTTCAGTTTCCTCATATATAGAATGAACTAGAGAAGAAAATGGAAAACCACTCAGGTATCTTTGCGAAAAACACCCCAAATTGGATCATTGATATTCGGACACACCTGAAATGTATACATTTTGTTTATATAGACACATATCACATGTATGAACATATGAGTGTATATACATTCCCACATATGCATATATGTAGCTGTGTGTATAACTTTATTCAGCTATAAACACACATACGCATATATATATACACACACACATATGCACACATGCTTTTATATATGGATGTGTGTAATGTGTATCTATGTATATGTCTACACATTTATCACTATACATGTAACAGTTTATATATATATACATATGTGTGTATGTGTGTATAAACACAGATACATTGATGTATATACATATACATTTACGCATGCCTATGTACCATGTGCATATATACATGTATGTGAAAATATATGTACACATACACACTGTGAGTAGACAGTGAATTGCTCCCATAGTTGGAGACTTTAGAAGAGTTCTTTTAGTTATCATAAACTTATCCCAGCAACAAAGCCATACATTTTAATACCAGAAATCTTTTAGTTACATTGTATGAATGCAAATCATATGACACTATCATTTCCAAAAATTGAAGACAAGGATGACCAGAGGAAAACAGAGAGGATCAAGGTGGATGTGGACAGGGGGACAGGTTGTAGTATCCTAAGAAGCGGGACAAAAACTGTCATTAATGAAATTTATGATTTTATAAAAAGATGGCCTAGCTATCAATAGAAAGTAAAAGAGATAATGGATAGACAACTCAGACATTCCACTGGCTTCCACACAATGTTTGTAATTTTTGAGGAAGGTCATTGCATCCTTTGGTTAGCTTAAGTGAGGGCATGAACAAAAGTCCTACAGGAATGATATGCATGGATGGGTTCTGATCTGAAACACCACATTCATATCAGGGAGATGATCCATCACATGAGTATTAGTGTAAACCCGAAAAGAAGTGATATTTCACAAAATCCAGTTTCGACTCTCATTTCTTTCAGTATTTTTTTTAATCATGAGTGTAGACATGAGAATATGTTTATCAAAATCTATGGATGATTCTAAATGGATTCTAATCAAGGATTACCAATTAATTGTCTGTCTCGATCAAAATCTAAAATGATTTCCAGTGAGGAATGATGGGGTATATCTAATCAGATGAATTCTAATACGGGCAAATATAATATCCTGTATTTGAGCTGAGTATCAGGAACAAATATCTGAGATGGGGACAGGCTTATCTAGCAGTAATTCATGTACGAAGAAGACTTAGGGCGTTCACCTTCCTCTGAGTTTAATGTATTTCAACAATATGATGTTAAAAAAGCCAATGCAATTTTCAGCTTCATTAATCTAAGTAGAGTTAGCTTTCATAACAAGGGAGGTAATAGTCCATTATACTCTACAATGGTCCCAGCATACATGGAATTGTATTCAATTCTAGGTGTCAAATTGTAAGGATGTTGAGAAGCTTGAATGTGAGCAAAGGAAAGATAACTAAACTAGTAAGATTGTTTGAGGAAGGAAGGAAGGAAGGAAGGAAGGAAGGAAGGAAGGAAGGAAGGAAGGAAGGAAGGAAGGAAGGAAGGGAAGGAAGGGAGGGGAGGGAAGGAAAGGGGGATGGAGGGATAATAAATACCTCTGATCCAGATTCTACAAGTGAGATTCCCTTCTGTCAAAGGGCTTATATTCTAAAAAGGTGAAAGAATACTTATCTAGTGGTAATACTTACCTAGTGGTGGTTATCAGGGGAGTCAGTTTTACTGTGAAAAACCACAAGGATTGTAAGGGAAATCATTACTATACTTTTATAAGAGCAACGTTAGTACTGCTATGATTACTAGTTCCCAGAGAGATCATTAGAAGGAGTGTGTCAGAAGGGAGGCACACATGCCTCCACAAGCCCTAGGTATTTTAGAATACGCTGGATGAGATTTGAAACATGTTCTGGGACCAGTTAGTTGTAGCGGGTGAGGTGAGTTGGCATTCCCACCAAAATCGGAACTGTTCAACCCTAGCTGAAGTTCCAAAACTGTGTGTTTTAACTAGGTGGGGATTATTTCTGGAAGTCATGTTTGGAGTTCTCTCTTCTATCTGGGGAGAAAGAGATTGGGAAGGTAACAAGGGGAAGATGGCTGAGTGCTTTGTACTGGTCAATCCCATACCTGGAATGAGTTCCCTATTTACTTCATTTTTTTTTTTTTTACAATGCTCCTCTCTTCTTTTAAGGCATTTCTCAAGTATAACACCATGCATAAAAGCTTTCCTGTTTCTTCCAGATGCTATTGCCCTACTTCCCAGACTAACTCAACTATTTTTTAGGTACTCAGTTTACATTTATGTGCTACGTACACACACAAGCTGTTTTTAGGTACATGCAAACATTCACATGATGTATCATCTCACATATGTGTATAAAGTTATGTATGTGTACCTATATGTATATATTTAATTCTTTGTACATGTATTCTCACCATCTATGAAAGTGCCTATAGGAATGTTGAATAAATCTTATCGATCAATCTCCTGATCTATGGTCTTTGCAGTTCTATTGTGGGTTCTATTGTGGGTTTATTCAATTCTCATAAACTTGCATTGTTTCATGAAGCAAATATATGCGTTTTTTTCCCCTTCCCTACCTCCTGTTTCTCCGTGCTGCTAGAGAACTGCTATTGCAATGTTTCTCCCAAAAAATTCTCACATCATTGTGCACAGGGCATGGGAGATATTGCGGAAATAAGAGATTATTTAAATGCAAGGAGTAATGAGAGAATGGTGAAGTGATGCAGGTGTGCTATGTATTCCGATCTGAGAGTCATGTTGTTGGGATTCCTGTAATGATTAATGATGCAATAAGGAAATGAGAAGGCAGTGACCATGAGGCAGTGGCATTTGCAGATAAAGAATGAGATCCAAGAGTAATCAGGGGCAATTCCAAACTTAGTTAAGGCGCAGAGTTATGCACCATATTTTATGTCATGTTAGTCTATTTCCTTTCATTTTACTGCCCTAAATCACTGTGCTCCAAGGAAGGAAGAAAAGCTGAGTTAAGTATAAAGATTAATGGGGTTGCATATTGCTCCCTGTTTGCTAGGATGAGCAGCTAAAATTTGGAGAGCCAATCACAACTTCTTAGACTTGCAGATTGGAATGGGAATTAACACAAATACAGACTCTCTCCCTCCTCCATGCTCTCTCTCTCTCTCTCTCTCTCTCTCTCTCTCTCTCTCTCTCTGTCTCTGTCTCTCTCTTTCTCTATCTCTCACTGTCTCTCTCACACACACACACTCCTTTCTCCTTTCTCTATACAAAGAAAGTTGATAGTAAATCATGCTTCAGGAATGAACATAATATAAACAAAATTAAAATGTAAAATGGATCCGTGGCCTCATTATTATGTGGTTTCCTTGTAAATATTGTTGGACTTTTCTACCCATTCACACATGTCCCTCTGTGACCCTTGTTTGTGTGCACTTATAAATTTGTCACAGGAAATCCATCCAATATGCTAGAGCCTTACTTGCTCTCCATTTACATCGCCAAGAAACCAATGTAGCACACTGGTTGGACACTGAGTCTTTCCCCCCATTCTTGCTATATGACAAGAACAATTTCTTTTTTTGATCATAAATTGATTTGATGACATGCTTCATTGGTATTCTTATTTGTAATTCCATTTTTACAATATACTGAAATGCCAGCTCACACCTGTGAATGGCAAACAAAAAAGGTCTCAATTGACCTTTGAAAAATACTTATCTCTAATTCTTCAGTCTTTGGTCTCCCACAACTTACAGTCATGTATTATCACCAAAAAAAAAATGCCTTTGCTTCAAAAATAGTTTTGAATATTTTTAAGTGCATTTCCCCAAATCAAACCACCCCACTATTCTCCTCCTATTCACATGGGTAATAATAATTATTACAATTGAATTATTAAGAAAACATAGGACTTTCCACACTAATATAAGTTCAATATAATTTAAAGATTAACATTCCCTCCATAAAAAGGAGGATGAAGCCTGATGTGGAAATAGAGCAACTTGGGATATCAATTCAGGACCAGGTAATGGGCACCAGAAAAACTATAGAAGGGTAATTTTGAAGAAGCCTTGACTTGATAATCAATTCAGATTATGGAAGGAAATAGTTGAAAGAGTGCAACTTTTCATCAAAGACTTTAAAAATTTAGCCTTATTAAAGCCCTATCAAGAGATGACCTGGTGTCTAGACTTCTATGTAAGGAACTTGCTATGTTTCATGACTTAGAGACAACAAATTTTCATACAACAAATACAGGTCACAATATATTCTAGAGATTTCAGGCTATAATCATTATCAGAGATCAAACTGTTTGCCACAATTTGCTAGTCATTTATTCACAGAAATTTAAATTAAAGTTTATAATAGGTACCATCAGTCCAAAAGTTCATGTTCTCTAAGCTATCTGGAACAAAATTTTAGAAAATATAGAGATCTAACCAAGGAGATTAAAATTATGTGGGAACTGGATAGGATGTTTATCATCCCTATAATTCTATCTGCTACTGGAATTGTATTGAGGATGCTTTCATTGAACTTACATAGGACAAGCTCATGTTCTAATACTTTTATTTAATTACAAAAGACAATTGCATTTGTCCATTCAAATGAGAATTTGCAGAACATTGAATATAAATAATAATACAAATCTACCAAATAGATAAGAGTAAGGCAAGAATTATAATAAGTATTTGTGGGTAATAGTAATAACTTACATTAATGTAGTTCTCTAAGATATGCAAAGCTTGCTAAAAGTAAATACTACTATCATTCCCATTTTATATGTGAAGAAACCGAAGCTCAGGGAAGGACAATGCTTTGCTAGTGGCCACATAGATAGTTGGTACTGGGACCAAGATTCACACTCAATTCTCATCTGATTCCAAATCTAGAACTCTTATTCCCATATCATTAAAATTTTTCAGAGTTACAACATCCATATTCTACTCTGAACAAATTTCTAACCTGAGCACATTTGTAGTGGAAAGATGACAATTTATTTGTCCAAACCATTGTACAATCAGTTGTTTCTGGGAGATGGGTCTTAGGGATGAAATATTATTTTATCAAATATTGTTTGAGAGGCCAGGGGTTGTCATGGAAACAGAACTGGATATGGCACCAACATATGTGTGTATGTGAAGCCTGACCCTGCACTTATGCCCTGTGTGACCCTTGTTCCATTGGCCTCTTTGAGAATTGGTTTACTCTTTTGTAAGAAATGAACAGATTAGATTATAGAACTTCCAACCACCCCTTCATCCTATGGTTCTAGTCCAACCAATCCCATTCCTTTTATGGAGAAGAAAATAGAGAACCAAAGTGGCTTAGAAAGTCACTTAGCAACCAAGTGACAAACAGAGCTGAGCTGTCTTCTACCCCTCACTCTTCTGTGTGGATCCTTTCTACATCATCTCCCTTGTTAAAACCAGAAATGAAGAGGTTGGGGGGGGGGCAGGAAAATGAGACAATTGTGAGAAACTATCTGGGACCTATGATTTGAAATCGGGATAAACTATCGTCATATGAAGGTATTTCTTCTGTTTCCTATAAACCATTGTTCATCCAATCATTCTCTTACTGACCAGACATGTGACTTCATTGTTGCTGGGAGGCTCTACAATATTAGTCAACTCTCTCTCTCTCTCTCTCTCTCTCTCTCTCTCTCTCTCTCTCTCTCTCTCTGTCTCTGTCTCTGTCTCTCTCTGTCTCTCTCTCTCTCTCTCTCTCTCTGTTTCTCTCTCTCTCTCTCTCTCTCTCTCTCTCTCTCTCTCTCTCTCTTTCTCTGCTTCTCTCTGTCTGGCTCTGACTCTCTCCTCTCTCTGTCTCTGATTCTCTGTCTTTCTGACTGTCTCTCTGTCTCTTTCTGTCTCTGTTTCTCTGTCTCTCTGTCTTTCCTCCTTCTTCCTTCCTTCCTTCCTTCCTTCCTTCCTTCCTTCCTTCCTTCCTTCCTTCCTTCCTTCCTTCCTTCCTTCCTTCCTTCCTTCCTTCCTTCCTTCTTATAGTCTTAGATAATTACTTGAAACATTGAGAGATTAAGTGATTTAGTTACATAATCAATACATGTAGGAGGTAGGATTAGATCCTCTGTCTTTCTAAGACTAAGGTCAGCTATTTACTCATCTCACCACACTATCTCTGTATTTATTTTTAAAGTCCAAACTAAAGTTAGAAATAATCATGGGAGAAACAGTGAACAATTTTTAATACATAAAATTGAAAATTCTTATGATCAAAATTGCTATAATTAATATTCAAAAATAAAGAATTAACTGGGGAAATAGTTGCATGAGTTTCTCTGACAAAGACAGAATATAAAGGATATAGAAGATATTGATCTAAATATGTAAGAAAAATAGGCATTGTCCCGACAGAAAAATGGTCAAAGAATAAGAACTATGTTCAAAGGAAGAGATTTAAATTATCAATAGCCATATTTTTTTAACTCCCAAAAGCACAAATGAAAAGAGAAATTTCAATGCAAACAACTCTTGTATTCCACCTTATACCTATAAAATTTTGGGGAAATGACAAAAAAAGGAAAATGACAATTGTCAGAAGGCCTGTGAGAAAACAGACAAATGAATATATTGTGGATGAAACTGTGAATTTGGTCTGGCCATGTTGGAAAGCAGTTTGGAACTCTACTCAAAGATCACTAAACTGTACATACCCTTTGCCCTTTGACCCAGTAACACCAATATTGGACCTATACCCCCACAGAAATTGTTATAAAAGAAAAAGAATTAAAGCATTCTCATGTGCAAAATACTTACAGTAGCTTTTGTCGTTGTTGTGGCAATGAGCTCAAGCCTAAGGGGGCTACCATCAATGACAGCAACTTCCAAAGAAATCACTATATATTAATATAATGGGATGTCATGGAACTAAGAGACGAGGACACATTTTCAGACAAGCCTAGGAAGAGTTGCTTGAACTTATGTTGAATGAATGAGAGCAGAACTCAGTGAACGAGATATGCAGTAATAAAAATAATGTTGCAAAAGACTTAAGGACAATGATTCATATAATGAACAAGTACTTCTCAAAAGGACCAGTGAAAAGATATTACATCCTGAAAGAATTGAAGTATTAAAGTACAAAAAAAACATACATTTTTCACACATGGACAACACTGAATTCGGTTTCTTTTGACTGCACACAGGGAAAAGATCCTACACTTAGAATAAGGGGTCCTATAGTGAGGATTGCCCTATGGTTCAAAAGGAGGCAGAATAGAGATCTCTAGGCTTTTCCTCCCACTCCCTTCTACAAGGGGACATTAATGCCTGACAGGAGGGTAAGCAGAATGTTGGGGACAGACACTGCTCTCCTCAGAGAAAATGGATACCTTTGTTAGATGCATATCTATCAGTTACTTTAAATAATATTAGTATAGAGGATATCTATATCTAACTTCTGACCACTCTGTCATAATTATTATTGTCCAGTTTTATATCCAAGGCTTGATCACTTTCCCAAGATATATCAATTCTATAATGAATACATATAGTGGAAAGCAAAGAAAACTCACTTCTCTAAATCATGGCAAACAGAAATCAGAGAAGATCCACATCCAAATATAACAGACCATACAGAGTGATGGAGCTCTCCCATGGGGAATGAAATATCTCAGCTCAACTATGCGAGATTATCGTTGATTTCACCCAAGAAACAATTCCCCAAAGTCTGTAATGTAGCCAACTGGGTATAGGGACATGATGGAGATGGAGATGGAGAGGGAGATCCTCTCATGGCCTCCTAGAGTCTTTTTCTTCACCAACCTAGTGGGGTTGGCCTCCTCCATCTTCCCTCTCAAAGCTGGATGCCAGAAGTACCTGAAGTAATTGGATACCCAAAGAGTGCTAAAGAATATTGAAGCTTAAGGAGTCTCAAAGGGAACTGAGAACTAAGGTTCTCCTGCCTTTCACCAGCTCTGCCTGCTCCTCATGCAAGACAAGGCATTCATCTCTAACAATAAGGAGAGTGCCCCATACCAATGGGCTTTGAGACAGAAGGTACACATGCACAAGGGCATTTTTTTTTCCTTTTGTTTGGAGACAAGGTTGCTAGGTTGTTGATTTTTATTTTTAAGTAAAGAAAGGAAAAAGGGTTATTGAAATATTTAAAATGTACATAAGAAAACAGAATAATATTGGTAAAAATTATTAGCTAGCATTTACATAAAGTGTGTAAAGCACCCAGCATTTCAAACTTCCTATGATCCTCACAATAATCCTGCCATTGGTGGTGTTATTTTCTTCATTTTACTGGTGAGGAAACTGAAGGGGAAAGAGGTTAGGTGACTTACCCAGGGTCACACAGCTAATAAAAGTTTGAAGTATGATTTAAACTTGGCTCTTTCTGGCCCCAGGTTCTATCCACTCTGCTACCTGGCAGCTTGTCAATGTTTACAAGAGGCCACGTGGAGCAACTTTGTTAATATGCTATTGAATTTATTAGATACACAAAACAGCAAGCTGCTCACATTACAGCTTCACATACTGACTTTCTATTCTTTGTATATGTAAATGATCATTATATTTGGGTGTCAACAATGTTCAGAATAAAACAAATTAAAAAAAGAGAATTTGGCAACACCTTTTTTTTTGGTATATCTCCCCCAAAGAGAGTGGGGGGTCCTTCCTCCATTTCTTACTTTGTCTTTAGGCGGGATACTTTAGGGTAAGCCAATTAGACCTTATTTCTAAAGAGACCCATGCCATGAGGAGAGCCTGTAATTTCCCTGAGAAACTATTTTTTTAAAGATCTCTCCTGTTAGAAACTGTACCTGAATAACTAACATAATCTCCGCTTCCTCTAATACGGTGCTTGCTGAAGATGGAAAACATCTGTTCTCAGTGTGAGATCCTTTCACATACCTGCATAAGGCTATTAAATCATCCCTCATTCTTCTCATCTCCAGGCAAAAGAATCCTAGGCTCTTTGATCTATCTTCATAAATATTATTTTTTGACACTCTGGGCACCTCTTCAATTCCTTTAATTTCTACAGGCATTTATTAAGTACCTTCCATGTGCATAACAATTTGCTAGGGACTATGGGTGCACAGAGAGATATGCCATAGACCTTTCTTACAATCAACTAGCAATAAAAGGGAAGGAAACAACATAAGTATGCATACCTGTAAGGCACAGGGAGGATAAGTTCAGCGAAGGGGGGTAATTCTAGGCTAAGTGGAACAAGAAGTTTAAGGATGCTTACTGTCTGTATGACCTTGAGCAACTGTCTTAACTCACCTGGACCCAAGTTTCCTCATTTGTCAAATGAGAGGGTTTCATTTTGTGACCTCTGAGATATTTTCAAGCTCCAGATCTATGATCCCATGATTTTATTTCAAATTGCTTTCAGGATATTCAGGAGACCTTTATGGAACTCATGCCATCTGAGGAAGGCACTGAAGGGAAGGATATCAACGGAGAGAGATATGAGGGAGTAGTCAGTTGTAGGCTTTGACAATGGTGGTAGGATAGGCATGGAAATGGGAGAGAGCAAGATGAAAATGAACATGAGATGTAGTCCAATTTGGCTGTAATTTAGAGAGAAAGAAAGTCAGTTACAACGGTACAGTTCAACGGTACAGTTGAAATGAGTGATGGCTTAAAAAAACTAGGTTTAAGTCCTATATCTATGGCACCTTGGGCAAGTCATTTTATGTCTCTTTTCTGTTTCCTCATTTGTAAAATGGAAGTGAACTGATGAAAGTCATTTCCTGATCTAAATTTTTGGTTCTCTCAGCTAAATTTGCAAAGATGAGTTGAAGATACTTTGTGAAGGCTTGCAAGCTGAATAAAAGTTTAGTGAAAGATGATTTTTTTTTGAGTAGAGGAGTCACATGAAAAGAGAATATGCTTTGATCATTTAGTCCATAAGATATGAAAGCTACATTAGAGAGAAGATAGACTAAAGGTAGGAGCAACAGAGAGGCAATGATTTCAAAAGCCCAGTTGAGAGGTAATGAGAGGCCAAACTAGAATGAATGTGGTAGAAGTACAGAAGAGCTGATATTACAGAGAAGGAAGAATGAATAGAGCCTGACAAATATTTGGATTTGGGAAGGGTGTGGGTGAACAAGTTAGCCTTGACAAAGAGAAGGGCATCTCTTTCTCTGAGTAGGAAGTAAATGAGTGAGAGTTACACGATGCATTGTTTTGTCAGTGTTTTTCAAAAGAGCGTTAGGTGGACCACCGATAACTCTTCCAATTATCTTATAATCCTAAGACTTTGAGAGGCTGAAGAGCATGTAAGAGAAAGGAGGGAATTCACCTTGGTTAGACTCAATCTTCTCAGAAGAGTGAGAGGGGATGGTTCACTGACTGAGCAATGGTGAGATTTGAACCATGGCGTTTTGTCATCATCTTGCAGTTGACTCCCATCTCTTCCCCCAAAGTAAATGTAAATTCCTTGAGAGCAGGGACAAACTCATTTTTCTCTATTTGAATCCCAAGTGCCTAGAACATGTTTGCCTTCAGCGGCTCAGTTGCAGAAGGGCTCCTTGCCAAGTGCTATAGAATATAGTCATCCTTGTACAGACAAACAAGCTTTTGTAACCACGAATACGCTATCTTTACAGCTGATGGAGACTGCCCCAGATTTATAGAAATCAACCCAGAACACAAATGTACAGGTTTGACTACCACAGAAATCAAAAGGCCCACTACAAGCAATCTCTTTCCTTCTTCTTAGGGGGTCATTTTAGAGGTAGACTGTGGTCATTTGCAGTGAATGCATCCCATGGGATGAATATTTCTTGGTTCTGTAACTGCCATACAGGACTATTTCACCCACTACTTTGTTCCTTATGAAATGATGGTGTTTCAGAAGTCTTAGCTCAATAAAAATCAGAAAGGATCAAGGCTAGAAAAGTACCATTTTAATTAAATATCTGAAATTTGATGTTACAAGACAAATTGCATTCTTGTTTTATTATACGGACACATACTCTTGCTAAAAAAAAATGTACTTTTTTGTATGTTTGGGACCATTTAAATGTTTTGTCTACTGCATTTGCAAACATTTCTATACTCGACTTATTGTACTAAGAGAATCCATACTTAAAATGAAAGCTTTTCTGATGAACTCAATAGGCATAAAAAGCAGTTCTCCAATGAACTTTTAACATATTTATCTCAGAGTTACAGAGGCTTGCTCGCCTGTAGCCAAACACATTGTATTTATCTCAAACTACTTCTATGCATTGTTAAATCTGACCATCCCCCCACCCCACCCTGCCCCACATGCTCACCATCCACCCCTTGGTTTATTTTATATTTGAGAGAAAGGGAGGAAACAAGTATTTATTAAACACCGACAATGTGCCCAACATAGTGCTAAATACTTTGCACATATTAGCCCTGGGAGGTTGGTGTTATTATTATTGCCATTTTAGAAATGATAAAACTGAGGCAACAATGATTAAGTGACCTGTCCAAGGTCACATAGCTAGCAAACATTTGTCAAATTTGAACTCAGGTCTTCTTGACTCCAACCTCAGCACTCTGTTCACTGCACCACCTAGTTTCTTGTAGATAAAGGGAAAGGTGGAGTGTAACTGATGGAATTCTTGGCTTAGAATCCAGAAGACCAGGTACAAATCCCACCTCTGACATACCGGCTGTGTTAATAGGCAATTCCCTTAATTTTTATAAGCTGCAAGATATTATTTTAGCTTATCTACTAAGTCACAGATGGGTTGCAATTTGGTGGAGGGAGCTCCCTCACTAGGCATTCCCTACAGAGACCAAGTCACACGTCTTACATGTATTCACATATAATGCTTCCATTATCTTAGCAGTGTTATAACTGCCCCAGTGTTGCCAGGAAGTCATTTCATCATTTCCCCAACTTATCCTGCCCATAATTATCTATTTCTTAAGGGGATGGGGGTGGGATTAATGGTGAGTAAAATTAAAGAAGCAATATTGCAACCTTTTTAACAAAGTCAGATGCTGGAGGGGGGAGAAAGGAAGCAAGTAAGTTTTTTTTAAGACTTACTGTATGTCAGGAATTACACTAAATGCTAGGGATCAGCCATGTTTCTAGAAGAATAGTTATGATGCATGCCACTTACCTCCTGTCAGAAAAGTGATGGCACAAGATGAAGAATGAAAAATACATTTCTGGGCATAACCAATATTGGAAATGGTTTTTGCTTGGCTATGCATATTCATTACTAGAATTATTTGTTTGTCTTTTCACTTTAATCCCTTCACCCTACTCATCATAAAGATGGCTGAGTAGAAGGGAGAGAATATGAATACTTATTAATTTAAAAATAATAATAAAACACCTTGCAGGAAATGATAATCATGATAAATACAGCTTGTCTACCAGAAATAATATTCTACTTTGGAATACTATTTGTTTATTTTTTTTATATCCCTAAATAGGTTGTAAACTCCTTGACTGAAAGGTCTATATCTTTAAAATTATATAGTGTAATACAGAAAAAAGCATAATAAAGAATCTCTGTGTCATGGACCCACTCGCTCTCATACTCTGTCTGGCCCAAGTCTTTTTAGGCTTCCACAGATGCTATCTTCCCATATGTATACAATTGTTGACTCAGAATTGCGTTTGTCAGTAAATATGCATATACACATTCATATACACCTGAATATATATATTTCTTGTTTTTCTTCCATTGATTCAGTCATTTCCAACTCTTTCTGACTCTATTTGGAATTTTCTTGGCAAAGATACTGGAGTGGTTTGCCATTTCCTCCTCCAGCTCATTTTTGTTTTTTATACATTGCAGATTACATTTCTTTTTTTTTTTTTACAGATGAGAAATCGAGACAAATAGGGTTAAGTGACTTGCTCAGGGTCACACAGTTAGTAAGTGTCTGAGGTCATATTTGAACTCAGGGAGAAGAGTCTTCCTGCCTCCAGGCCCAGTGCTCTGTGCACTATGGTGCCACCTAGCTGACTCCCAAGTGGTGTATGTATATACCCACATAGAAACATATACATAAGCATATATGTATATGCTGTACACATATACACATATGCATATATATAGAATAACCATATGCATATAATTATTTGAGTGTCTGCATATATATATGCATGAATATACATGTACATACACATATACTCTATCATATATACACACACATAAAATACACACATACCTACATAGACATAGTCATAGACATAGACATGTATATATGACTTGGAGATAGACAAAACATAGGAGTGAGTGGGTCTATGAGAGAGATTCTTCATTATTCTTTTTGCTGTGTAAGGCTATATGATTTTTAAGATATAGACCTGCCCCCCAAGGAATTATAGTCTATTTAAGGATACAAAAGAAATCAAACAAGTAGTATTACAAAATATAATGTTATTTCTGTGACATAGACAAGTCAGATTTATCATGGTGATGGCAGAGCCTTGATGTATATATCAAGGCTCTTCCATCACCAACCTCAGATATAAGGAAGAACTAGGACCCCAGATGCACTCAATCTCCCCCGCTGGATGCACAAGTTTAAACCTCTACACCCCTCTTCCACAAATCAAGGTTTATCACACAGGTGAACAAAAGTCAAGGCATTTACATACACCCAGTCACTCAAAAAATTCCCATGGGTCTGTAGCACCAAACAGAACTTTCCAGAAAATACCTTCACTCCCTCACAAAAAGTCATTTTCTTTCTCATTCTGTGACTCCAAAGATTGTTGTTGTAAGTAATCCCCATAATTTCTCAAACTAAACACCCAATCTCTATCCCTGTCCCATTGTGTGTTGCCCATTAGATTCTGTTTGCAACACACCTAGAGGTTGGCTACCAAACCGCTTCTATTCTACCAATTACTTGTGTCTGGAAAAGCTTGGCAACTCCTTTATCAAATGGGAGATGATCAATTAATAAGGCAGGATTATAGAATGAGAGATTAAAGAGAACTCAGAGACTACCTAGGTCAACTTTACAGATGAGAAAACTGAGGCATAAGATGGTTATCCCAAAATCACCCAAACAGCAATGCATCAGAGGGGAAATTTAAATGCAGATTACCTGGCTTTAGTGTAGGGGTTAATTTTATGTGTGTACCATAGACTTCTTTGGTAAAATGATGAAATGTATGGAATTCTTCTCAGAATAATGTCTTTAAATGAACAAAATAGAATACACAGGATAATGTTTTAACGTTAAAAATAGTTATCAAAATATTTAAAGAAATAAGGTCATGGACCACAGGTTAAGAATCCCTGATCCAATAAAATTTTAGAGATGAAGAAACTAAAGTCAGAAAGATTAAGCAACTTTCCCAAAGTTTCATAAACCTGGGTTTTGAATCCACATCTTTGGACTCCAAATGCATCGCTCTTCTTACCACTATGTCCAGTATTCCCTAATGTGGCCCTGGATACAAAGAAAAATGCCCTGCAAAATATATACTGCTTGCTCGATTAAAAGTTCTCAATAAACTCTTGCTGATTGGTTGAATTTAATGAGCTGGTTGTTGGGCAAGTTAAGAAGGGCAAAATGATTAATTGTGTGGATTCCTAAGAAGCTTGACTACAAATGGGCTTTATTATTAACAGCATATGTGAAATATAATTAAGGAACGATCCTCCTATATACATTTTGGAGTTCTTGAAATTGGTTGACTTTGCATCCTGTGGTTTTTCCTTTAGACCTTGAAAAATTATTTAAAAGGCAAACTTTCTGTCCATTGAATGACACAAAGAACAGTCATACAGCCCCCTTTTTGATTTTCTTGTTGATGTTCAGTAGTTTTAGTAATATCCAACTCTTTGTGACCCAATGTAGGGTTTTCTTGGCAGAGAAACTGGACTGGTTTTCCATTTCCTTCTCCAGTTCATTTTACAGATGAAGAAACTGAGGCAAACTGGGTGAAGTGATTTATTCAGGGTCACACAACTAGTTAATGTCTGAGGTGGGTCTTGAACTCAGTTCCTCATGACTCTAGACATACCACTCGATCCACTGTGTTACCAAGCTGACACTGGTTTTCTCAGAAATATTTAAAATGCAATTTCCTCACCCCCAAGTTTTCAAGGGCAAAGTGAAGCGTGAGCAAAGATATGGATGCTCCCAGACTTAAGCCGTGCATGGGGAAACTACTGTTCTGCTTCTTAAAATCAGCATGCATTCAAAATATCCAGACAAAATATATCGAAATGAGTTGTAGGCTATCTGAGCCATAGAACTCAGATGCAAAATGTATTTCCACGGAGAATTAGTAAATAATTTCTCTTCATTATGCAATCAATGTTCCTGAAACTTTCCAGCTCAATTTATATCAAAAGAAAATGAACATTATTTCTAAAAACTGCTCTTCCAAGTATTAAAAAGAATAATTCATATTCCTATAGCATTTTACAGTTTATAAAGCACTTCATTCACAACAGCTCTGTGAAACAAACAGCTCATGGGTTGTCACCATCATTTCGTAGAAATGAGAAAGGGATAGTGATTTGTCCAAGGTCACTCAGATAGTAAGGCTGAATTTGGTCCCAAATCTTTTGGTCTCTACACCAATATCCTTGTTCACTTGTATTAAGAAGGCTGGAGTAGGGATATGTTAGAAGGATAGTCACTCAGCATTCTTTTCTGTGATTCCAATTTATTTCCAAATTCCCATACCGTGACATTAAGTTCTTCAGGGTTGTTGTAGATGGAGGCTAGGTAGTGCAGATGTGGCTAGGTGGTGCAATGGATAGAGCACCAGTGCAGGAGTCAGGATGACCTGAGTTCAAATTTCACTTCAGACACTTGACACTCAATAGCTGTGAGACCTTGGGCAAGTCACTTAACCCCAATTGCCTCCTCCCGGGTCATCTCCAGTCATCCTGATGAATATCTGGTCACTGGATTCAGATGGCTCTGGAGGAGAAGTGAGACTGGTGACCTGCACAGCCCTCCCTCACTGAAAACAAAGTCAAGTGCAAATCATGTCATCATTTCTCTGATGGCATGGTGTTCTTCAGCAATGAAGGACAAACACACACAGATGGAGGCACAATGGGGAAGGAAGGAGAAATACCTTCATAGACTTAGAGTGGAAAGAGACCTAAATCTAAATCTGCGTCAGCTCTCTTTCTTCTTTCTCTCTCTCTCTCTCTCTCTCTCTCTCTCTCTCTCTCTCTCTCTCTCTCTCTCTCTCTCTCTCTCTCTCTCTCTCTGCCTTTTTGTCTCTCTGTGTCTCTCCTCTCTTTTTTTCTCTCTTCTCTCTTTGTCTATGTCTCTTTACCTTTATCTTCTACCCGTAGCTCCTAGTTTTTCACCCCTGAATAAAACAGGATAAATCCAATTTCTCTTAAACATGACAGCCTATCAAATCCTTGAAGACATCTGTCCTCCATTTCTGGTTTCTGTGCTTCTATTTCCTATTTCATAGGTTACTTTGAGGGAAATGCTTTATAAAATTCAAATCACCTTTGAAATGCATTACCATATTCATCATTCTTACAGTTGTTACCATTTTCTCCTCTCTAAAATTGAGACAACAAATTAAGGAGCTGATGATAAATGAGTGAGGTCTTGACCCTGACCTTGTCAGATAGTAAGGAATGTGATCTTCATTTCTAGGTGTGCTCTATCAAGCAAACAACAGCAATTACCTATTAAGTTCCAACCATATGTCATGCAATGTACAGGTCACCAAGATATTGTTTAGGGTTCCAGGGAGGGAAATAAATGGAATGATGCTTTCAGAGTTCATTTAGAGAATTTTAATCAAAATAACGACAAACCACAATTCTAGAAGACCTGTAATGGCAAGTACTACCCACAGAGAGTCAATAGACTGAAAAAGCCATTGATGATAAAGAAATTTATGGGAGGAAGGGAATACAAATGGTCATTAATTGGAAATTATTTTCAAAAGGGTTTTTTGGTTTGTTTTTTTAGAGTTAATTTGCTGTGCATGGCCATATGCACCTCAAATGCCTCGTGTCAGGTAAGGTTGGAGCTAGCAGAATATTTGAGCTTAAAAGATCTAAACTGCAGTGGATTCACTCAATTAAGCTACAGCACCTTCTGGCTTTAATGTAATGAGCCTGAAGAAAGGAGGGGTGGAATGGAGAGGCAAGCTGCCAAAGTTGGGGTAAGCTGACTCAGTCAGAAATAGAGCAAGTCAAAGGTTCTGTGACCATTTGTAGTGGGATTAAAACCAAGAGCTGCCACAGCACTTCCACCATGAAATAAATAGCCCAAAATTCAAAATATATAACTGATTAATCAATGTAACAAAGAAATAAACTGAAATGTTGTTCTGGAGTGAGAAATTTACATTTTTCTTCCTAAAATAGAGTTATGAAATGTATAAATATATAGGGATATATCAATATACCCACATTTCATTGTACCAATATATTGGGATATACTAAACCTCAAGCCATATGGAAAAGATAATTTTATTGCTACATTTCTTCATTGGTAGGCTTTAAGATGCAATTTTCATAGACTCCTCCTTTTTAGATGTCTTCTTGATGCATTTGCTTATGCTCTTAAGTAAATGCTACTAAAACTATAGATTATTTTTTGAAAATTTTCAAAATTATTATGTGTGCTTGCATGTGTGTGAAGCCCAAGGTTGGAGAAGAAAACCAATTAATGACTATAAGCCCAGTATGATACAATGGTAGAACATAGCAGACTAGAGTGATGATGACGATGATGATGATGGTAGTGGTGATGATGTTGATGATGCAGACTTGGGCTGCATTGATAGAGGAATAGGATCCAGAAGCAAAGAACTGAAAGAAAGTATCTGAATATCCTTCCCTACCCTTTGCCACAGGCAAAGTATCACGCTTAGTTCTGCCTGTCACTTTTAGGAAAGTTACTGAGAAATTAAAATAAACATCTAGAAAAGGTTGAAGATGACAAGGGAGCTGGAGACATAGGAACAGGGAATGTTTAGCTTGAAAAAGAGAAGCTATAGGGCAAAAGTTATAATTCTGAGGTTCAGGGACCACCAAGGGATCTAAAGATAATTTTCAAGGGCTCTATGAACTTGAATGGGAGAAAAATTGCATTTTTACTTTCACTAACTTCTAATTTGAATTTACTATTTCTTTGAATTATTTAAAAACATGATTCAAGGAAGGGGGTCTATAAGTTTCAACCAGTCATCACGGGGGTCTCTGACATACAAAACAGTAAAGAATCCCTGTCTTAGGGAGACATGAAAGCAATCTTCAAGGACCTGAAGGAAGGCAGGAGGAAAGCCTTTATTAATTGGCTATTATTTGCCATATCCTGTGCTAAGCACTTTCTAAATGTTACACCAATTGATTCTTTAAATAACCCCAAGAGGTGAGTGCTACTATTATCTCTATTTTACTCTTGAGGAAACTAAGGTAATCAGGGCCACACAAATAGTAAATGTCTGAGACCATATTCCAATTGTCAGACAGCTATGATGTGGAAGAGGGTTTCATTACATTCTATTCAGACTAAAATGGCAGAAGTAAAAGAAATGGTGTTGGAACCAGGACATTAAGATAACTAGAAACCAATTTTTCATCCTATGCAAGGGGAAACTTGCTAAAAATTAGAGCTATCAGAAAGGGCAGTGGGCTTCCTTGGGAATTAGTGGACTGCTTCTCACTGGAAGTTTTTGAGTAGAGGCAAGATGATCACTTGTTAGGGCTGTCACAGAGGGGCTTTTTATCCATGTATGGATTGAATGAGATGATCTCAAGGGTCCTTTCTAATTCTGAGATTCTGTGAAAGAGCAGAGCAAGCAGTTCAACTGAGGTTTCCTGACTCTAGACTCATCACTATTTCCACCTTCCTTAGTTGTATTCCCTACGCTATCTAGCTGAGTACTGTGTGCTCTCCATATTACCAAAGAAATTTAATTTTCAATATTGCTAATGAAATTAAAATTTCTTAATAAATATCTTTTGAATGAATCAATCAATGAATTGAAGTCTCCCTAGCTGATAGTTCAGTATTCTAATGAGGGGAATTTCAGAGTCAAGCAAATTTAATAAATTCTTCTAGCTTTATAATAAGTCTTTTAGATTTGTATTAAGGGAAGGTATATGGGAGGCAATTTTGCAGTCATCTTCTGTTGCCACTTTACGTAGTATTCTTTTAGCAATTTAACAAAATTGTGCTAGGAGTCAATCATTTGCATTAGATAGGCTCTAATCAGCAACAATTACAACAAACTATGAGGTATAACCACACATCTAATTGGTAAAAATGCAATTAAAATCAGTGTCAACCAACTCTGATCAACTTTGAAGAAATGGGTACACTTGTTCATTGGCAGTGGAATTGCAGACCTCTTTGAATCTTTAGAACCTCTTTGGATTGTAAGTTGGCATAATGTAGAAAAAGCAGTAACAGTCATGATTCCAACAATCTATACAAGGAATATAGAATAGCAAGAATCACAAAATAGATCTGTTTGTTCAAAAGGATTCAGAGTAGTACTATTTATAACTGCAAAGCAATTTTTAAAATGAAAATGTGGGTACCTAATGTTTGAGAAATGTTTCAACAAAATCTATATGGTGTAGAATGTTCATTGTCCAGAACACACAATCTGATGAGATGTACATGTTACTGAGTTCAGCCATAAGCATTTATATGTCTTGGACATTTATTGCATTTGGATGAACTTAACTCACAATTAAATAGAAGGAAGAGAGCAGAGTGAATTGCCTATGGAAAATTACAGAGATCTTTCACTGTTCCCCATATTCTCCTCGAATCAAAGCATCCTCCCCTTTTTAAAATAGCAATCTTTTGCCAGAGTCGCAGTATGGCTGAAAGTGAAGGAGTACCCTACACAGTTTCAGAAGGATTAAAAATAAACATTATAGGACAATACAGAGATGCCTCATGGGCATGAACAAGTGGCAATATATCATAGATAAAGAACTTGGAAGGAGAAATGAGGAAAGGATGTAATCAGAAAAAAGAGATGAGGGGCTGATCAGTAAGGGATGGCAAGGGTTAATAGGCAACCAATCCAACTTCTCCATGGATATTTTCACAATATCAGGAAAAATAGAACACCCACGGTAAGTTAAGTTGATCCTATATGGCAAATTTATGGAAGAACATGGACAGATGTCACAGGATGGTCAGGTATGGGAATTTCTGTATTCAAGTATCATCTCTTTATCCAACTTTAACCTCTCCCCTTAGCTCCCATCTTGCATCTCCAGTTTCCTGTTATAAATTCTGAACCTGATTTTCCTTAGACATCTTAAGATCAATAAATTAAATGAGTCTGCCACTAATTTTAATCTAAACCTAAACTCATTCCCTCCCCTCCTCCACATAAACACTTTACTCTTCCAAACTACACTCTTACTGTCAAGGACGTTATTTTGCTCCCAGTTCTCTAGACTTACTACAGTCTAGGTGTCATCATCAATTCACTCTCTCTTGTCACTCCCTTTCATCCATACATAATCTGCCAGTTCTGTTGATTTTATTTTTAAAACGTTTCTCATATATACCGCCTTCTTTCCTCTATCTTTGCCACCAACCTGGAACAGAACCTGTATTAAATCATATTTGGACTATTACAATAGCTGCTGGTTGGTTGGTTTCTTTGGTTTAATTCTCTTTCATCCCAGTCTATCCTCCACTCTGTTATCAAAATATTCTTCCTCAAGCATATGCCTGAGCATGTCACTCTCCTATTAAGTGAACTCTAGTGGTGTCCTATTTCCTCCAGAATTAAATGCAAAGTCTTGTATTTGGATTTTTAAGTTTTCCATTTCTGCCCTTTCCTCTCTTTCCAATCTACTTTCTACTACATACTTTATGGTCAGTGAAATTTACCTCCTTGTTTTTCCTGGCATATGATGCTCCATCTTTTGGCTTCATGTATTTTCACTGAGCATCTCTTAGGTACTGAATAAGCATTTGTTCATTGACTTATCATTGGAGGGAGATCACAGATCCATAGGAGTATTTTAATACATTAGCAAAAGCAGATAACATAATGCAAGTAAGACAAACAGGTATGAGGCATATCAAAGGGAAAGACCTTTATGAAATAATGTAAAGAAAGCACAAATGGAACCACTCACTAGTAATGAACAGATGTACTTCTGACGCTGCCATGACTCAACTGCCCTCTCATCCTGGAACTTCCTTCAGTGCCTATGTCACCTTCTCTCAATGGTCAGTTCTTTCTGAGGCCTCCATTTGGGGAAATATGCATATTTCATTCCTATCCTGGATGTGTTTTAAACTCTATAGAATCCTCATAAATACTCCTCAACCCACCCTTTTCCTTCTCTTTTCTCTTATATTGCCATCTTTCCTGCCACCCTTCACCACTGAAATTTAAGCTCCTTGAGAGCAGTGACCATCTTTTTCTTGTATCCTTATCCTTAGGTTTTAGTACAATGACTGGTACATAGTAAGGCTTAATAACTGTGTGTTGTTTGCATAAAATGAATAAGAATAAATGGAAGAAAGAATCCTAATTCAGACTTGGAGCAGTAGTAGCAAACTTAAGTAGAAATGGAATCCACTAAGTCATATATAACAATCTTTGTGAGCTGTATATTGACTGACTGAGAAAAATATATGTGAACATTATCTATATTTGTTTTGTATTCTAACAGAGTGTTAAATATTTCTCCACTACATTATTATTATCTATTTTAGACCATATTTGGGAGAGTTATAGGCCACAATACAAACTGTGTACCACATGTTCGACACTTCTGACTTAGAGGGAATGAGTAGCTGTTGTAATATTTTACTTTTAGGTAAATAATTACAAAACAAATTCAGTTATTTGATCTAATGTTCAATATTAGTTTATTATAAATAATTTTAAAATATCTCTTAATATTGAAGGGGAATAACTTTTTGAGACAATTAAATTTTAAAACCATTGTATGTCAGAGCTGGAAGGAAATGGAAGAATATCTGTTCCAAGATCCAGGTTGTATGACTGAAGAGACATAAGCTCAGCGTCACATTTTTTGGTAGTGGTGGTTCCCTTCCTCACAGACAAGTCTTTTCCTCTGAATTAACAGTTTAATAAGTAATGAAATTAGATATAAGCCTGGAACTTAAAGGTTAGGAAGAAAGAGTTCAATAACAAATTTTATGTGGTACATACCCCAGAGCAAACTTCTGTTAGAAATAAAAAAGTACCAGGAGGAAGAATAATTTACCGTCCCTATAATTTAAAAGGTCTGAGTGGGAAGTGTGCCTCTCTCTCTTTTTGATTAATTTGTTTCTTTTCAGTTTTCTCCAAACACTTGCCTATATCTTAGATATGTTTTCCCCTCCATCCCTCTCCTTTCCCCCTCCCTCCTGGAGACAGCTTGCAATCATATATAGCTTGTACACATACAATCTTATTGCATACGTTTTCACTTTAGTCATGTTGCATAGAAGAACTGAAAAGAATAGGAGAAACCATGAAAACAACACAAAACTTAACACAAGAGAAAATGGTTTGCTTCATTCTGCGATCCAATTCCATAATTCTTTCTCTGGATGTGGAAGGGATTTTTGCCTTGAGTCCTTTGGGAATTTTTTAGGTTCTTGCATTGCTGTGAAGGGCTGTCTTCCAGGAAAATTCCTTATGCACTGTGGTTTTTGCTGTGTCTCCTGGATCTGCTCCTTTCACTCAGGATCAGTTCATGTAAGTCTTTTCAAGCCTCTCTGAAGTTGTCCTGTTCATCATTTCTTATTGCACAATAGTATTATTCCATTACATTCATATACCACAACTTGTTCAGCCATTCCCCAGTTGATGGTCATCCCCTTAATTTCTACCTCTTGGCCACCATAAAGAAAGCTGCTATAAATATTTTTATACACGTGGAACTTTTTCCCATTTTTATGATCTCTTTGTGATACAGTCCTAGAAGCAATATTATTGGTTCAAAGCACATACACATTTTTCTAGCTCTTTGGGCATAGCTCCAAATTGCTCTCAAGAATTGTTGGATCAGTTCACAGCTTTACCAACAACGAATTAGTGTTTCAACTCTCCCACATCTTCTCCCACATTTGTCATCTTTATGTTTTTTCATGTTAGCCAATCTGATAGGTGTGATGTGGTACGTCAAAGTTGTTTTGATTTGCATATCTCTAATCAATACTGATTTAGAGCATTTTTTCATATGGTTATAGATAGCTTTAATTTCTGAAAACTCCCTGTTCATATCCTTTGGAAGTGTGTCTCCCTTACTGATGTTTTTGTGACTTTGGACAAGTTCCTTAAGTTTTAATCTCTGTAAAATGAAGGGATTGGACCAAATGATATCACAGGCATCTTCCACCTCTAAAACTGATCAAACCAAAAGGACTGATGAGCCAGAAGTGGTGACATAAACCTATAATCCCTGCTACTGGAGAGGCTGAGACCGTTGGATCACTTGAGCTCAGAAGTTCTGAGCAAGCCAATTGAGTGTCTGTCCACATTGTCTGGTGCCAATATGATGAGTTCCTGGAAGGGTGTGGGGGACGACTTGGATGTCTAAAGTGGGGTGAAATAAGGAGGATGGAAATGGAGTAGCTCGAAGCTTCAGTGTCAGTAAGCAGTGAGGGGAAGGAAGGAAGGAAGGAAGGAAGGAAGGAAGGAAGGAAGGAAGGAAGGAAGGAAGGAAGGAAGGAAGGAAGGAAGGAAGGAAGGAAGGAAGGAATGGAGGAAGGGAAAGAGGGAGGGAGGAAGAAAGGAAGGAAGGGAAAGGAAGAGAGGGAGAGAATTCCAGCTAAATTCATATAAAAATAGAAGTGCTTCAACATTCGACAAGCATTTCTGAAGTACTCACTATGTGTATGTTAAGCACTTGAGGGTATAAGGAAAAAGTGAAAATGTTTATGGGTGAGAAGGAAAAAGCAGATAATCTGTGGGAATCTTTTAAACATTCACAGAATCCTTGGCTGTTACTGATCAGTGGCCAATGATGGGATTAATTTGTTTTCTCAAAGTACAAGACCCCTCAGCTTTACAATACACATACCTGGGAATTACTAGAGGTCTCTGCAGTCCTATGTCTTCACATGCTTCACCCCCCACTACACTTGCAAAAATATATGTTGTCTCTCTTTCTCCATTAGAGTATAATTTTCTTGAGGTCAGGGATGATTTCACTTTTGTCTTTGTATCTCTAGTGCCTAGCCTAGTGATTGGTATGTAATAATACCAGTTGGGTGACTTGTTAATATTGCCTGAATTCAGATCCCATCTCTGAAACTGACTCAGTGTGTGATCACTGGAGGGGATAAAGACCAGATCTATGATTTCCTTGCTCTAGGGAATTCCTAGTCAGGAATTGTATTTTTCCAATGAAGTTTGGTACTTTTTTCTGCAATTTACTGGGAACTGAGAAAGTTGTCTAAAGTATCAAGATATTAAGTACATTGTCCAAAGTCACACATTCAGTAATAGCTAGATGTCAGATATCAGACTTGAATTCAGGTCTTCCTCATTTAGAAGTCAGCTCTTTATCCACTCCTATGCCATGCTGCTAACAGCTCTTTCTGTATGAACCTGAACAAATACGGTATAATATAAGCTCTTCAAGGATAGGGGCAGCTATGTGACAGAGTGGATGGGAATGCCAGGATTGGAATGAGGAATCCTCATCTTTCCAGAGTCAAATCTGGCCTCAAATACTTATTAGCAGTGTGACCTGGGCAAGTCACTCAACTCTCCTTGCCTCAGTTTCTCATCTGTAAAAATGAGTTGAACAAGGAAGTGGCAAACCATTCCTATATCTTTGTCGAGAAAACCTCAAAAGGTATCATGGAGAGACATAGCTTAAGTAACTCAGCAACAGAGGATAGGAAATGTGTTTCTTTTTTGGTCTTTTGTCTTTTGTTTTATCCTTAACAATACCTTGCACATATAAGGCTCTCAGCAAGTACTTAAATCATCAGCTTGAGTTGAAAGTCTCTTATCTCTTTGTACCTTCAGCAACTTCAGCAATATATTAAGTTAGAGAATTCTAATTTATTTTAGTGGAAATTCTCTACTGCTGATTAAGAATGTCATCTTTCTGGTGGGAAGCTCTCAATAGGTGGTATTTGTGCTCATTTCCCAGAACCATTAGAGAAGGATGTTTGTATAATGGGGTGGATCTGGAGACAGAAAGAACAGCATTTGGATCTGTTTAACTTTGGAGAAGTCATTTAATTTTCAAGAATCCCGTTTTCTACATTTCTGTCATGGGGATAATAAGCATGTCTACTTTTCAGGGGTGTCATCAGGATAAATGAAGTAAGGGATGTAAAGTTCTCTGCAAATATGAAGCTCTATGTAGATGACGGCTATCATTACTGCCATTCCTGGGGAAAGGATAGTGTTACTCCAAAATATGCTCCTAACCACTTTGGGAAGATCTAAATAGTGAACAACACTTGCTGAGTCAGAAATTCCCAAATGGAAGATAGGAGTTTTATCAGGTTCTTCAGCAGATTTCGCCTGGTCTGCCAACTTCCAAATCCCATTCGCCCTCTCATATAATTATTATCTAGAATGTCCTTGAAAAGAGCTTAATATATTCTTTTCTCTTCTCTTTGAGGTAACTCTGGATGGAAGTGGAATGCCACATAATTGTGTTATTTCAGACAATAAAACAAATCATCCACTACAGAGAGGTAATCAAGCAATTTAAATTTGTCATGGTCTCCTGAACACCTGCCTTCTTATTTGGTCCCTCCTGGATTCCCCCAATAATTCCAAATGAAGGGGGAGGGAATTAGCAAAGCAAAACAGACATTTCTTCAAGAGTACTTAGTTGAACCACCTAATCTCCACAAAAGCTAAATCTACAAGGATGTGAAATCTTCTGAACAACAATTCAGAATTTTTTTAAAGAAATATTTGTTTTCTCTTCTTTCTTTAATGCTGCCCTAATTTGAATGATAATTAATTATCTAATGCCTTCTGGGAAACAGTAACTTCCTTTTTTTTTTTTGCTGTGGTATTCATGACATTCAGTCATACAACACTGAATATTGGTATTGTAAAGATGGTTCTTTGTTTCAGGAAGGACTTTGGGATCATCCAAAGAATGCTATAATTTCTCAAAGGCAATACAGGACACTACACTTCTGCATAAAGGTGACCTAAATCATTGTCCATTTGTAAGGTCTGTCATACACACACACACACACACACACACACACACATACACACACAGAAGAAGTTTATGGTTTATCCATTCAATTGTGTATGATTGCATGATCATGACTCTGTTCATCCACTTGGTTTTCTCTGTGTGCATTATGACTTTTCTTTAGAAGTATTTCACTTGAAACAAGTTAGACAATGTCTTCAGCAAAAAGTAACATCTGTAGGATCTTACTATCAAGAAGTTTATTGTGTGAGAGTGAACAGCCTTTGAAATATAGCAAATGAATGATTATGAAACAGAAATAAATCTATGGATGCCATCAAAGAAAAATAGGTAGTGAGAACAATGGGTTACCAGTTGACTGCTCTTCTACAATGTTCATATTCTAGAAATGTCAGCAGAAAGTGAGAAAGGCTTCTAACATGTTGGGTTACCTACTGAAGAAAATATTGGAAAACTCATATAGGATGTGCAGGCATCTGCATTATGAGAAGAAATACACAGTGTGAGAAGCATGCACTGGTGAAGTTGTGGATCTATTCGAGTTAGGTTTTCTTAAGCTAAACTAGTAGGTACAAGATTCTTGTTATTTTCCTGAGATGTACTGAAGAATATTGAGTGGGCTTATAAATTCTGCCCCTGAGAAAGATGTAGTGGAGTCTCACAGGAGGTATTTGAAATCACAGGTGGACTCTCAATGAAAAAGTTCACATGTAACCCACATAAATAATCAGCTGCTTCTATTGTAATTATGCCAATAGGAGGTTGGGGAAGTGGGGCAGAGGACAAAGGAGAAAATCTAAAGAAGAGAACTCTGAGATCTTTCAGCCCCACTGTTATAAATCATTTAGAAGCACACAAATAATTAGCTAGTGGATACTTGGATAAATAATATGCAATCCTGACATCCCAAAGGGAGAATCCCCAGGAAGCAGCATGGTAGAGCAGAAAGTTCTCCAGCCTGACAGTCAGAGGATATGGGTTCACACAGGTGGTAAATGTTATACTAGTCACACGGGTGATAAATGTCAAAGGCAGGATTTGAACTTAGGTCCTCTGACTCCAGATCCAGAGCTCTTTCCACTGGACCATGTTGCTTTCCTGCTAAAGGAAATAGTCACTTGACTACACTAGTTAAAAACCAAGGAGACACATGCTTCTGTTGGGGGATGGGAGGCAATATTAGGGCATTGAGAGATTCCTCATCAGCATATATAAACATAAACACATACATACACACATATTATAATTAGATGGAGGATAAAGGTTGGAGTAAGATTATTAAGAAATTTTCATGTTATGGACAAGAGTTTTGTCACTAGAGCCCATTCAGATCTGGGCTTTAGTAATATCATTTTGACTGCTATGAAGGAAATTCAGTTAGAAGGCCCTGGCAATAGTCCATTTGGGGGTAGTGAACGAGGGTAGTTGTCTGTGAGTGGAGAGAAGGAAACAGATGTGAGAGATATTATAAAGGCAGATATGGGCAGAAAAGGCATCCAGGTTAAAAAAAAGACTAGAGGCTTGAAATTTTCACTTGCCCCTTAGAAAGTTGATTCAGAGAAAAGTAATAACTCTCAATTTTGGGATCAAGGGTAATATATTCTCAGATAAACTTCATCTTTCATGGTTTGAAAAAAATTACAAGCAATAAAGACAAATTTAATTGAGAGGAAAGACCATAGGATATCACACTTTAGGAAAGAGTGAGGAGACAAAGACCCTGAAGCAGACCAGTGTTTGAAAGGATTTTGGTGTACTGCTCTAAGTAAGGGGTGAGTAGGAAGAGAAGGGTACGTATGGTCAAACTGTAGATGGTCCTACCTGTTGTACAGTTACCATCAAGGAAGGACACAATTTGGTACCTTCAGGATTTAATGATTCTTGCTAACTAGGTGTTAAACACAGTGCCTGGCATACAGTAAGTGCTTAATAAGAGACTTGACTTGTTAAGCTGTCGTTTCCACGCTGCCAAGGAGAGGAAGCACTGTTGAAATGGGAATGTAATTGTATCATTATTTTTTTAATGAACCATATTTTAAAGCCACTATGGAAAACTTGGGCCACCTCCAAATATTGGTACCCTGAGAACAAAGCCCGAGTTGCTTCATCCTACTCATGCTTCAGTTTCAGAGCAAGATTGAGGAAAGATTTGCTTGAATTATTTGAAACAAACTGAAAGCTAAGTTCAAATTTATATTTCAAGGTGTGGACCATAAGCGATGACATTTGTATGAGAATCCTATGAACTCTGCTTCAGTCCAAGGTGAGTTTAAATATTGCGGTGTATATTTTACCTAAAGGAGAACACTGATCAATTTACTCCATTGTGTATATATCTGCACATTAATTAGATACTTTTTTTTTGTATTAGTATTACTTGACTAAGTTTTGCATTTCTTGTGAACCCAGACACAAATGAAAGCATCGTGGGACTTTATAAACCACATCATATGAAAAGTTTCCCCAAACTCCTTGGAATGAAAACTCTGCTTTGCACAACTATGATTGAGGCCAAGAGGTAAAGTCACTAGAGGCTGTATTAACTCAGCTCAGTTTGGCAGGAGAGTCATTAGAAGAAAGGACAAGAGAGGAGGGCTTGGCATCAGCTTTGCAGGAGTTATAAGCCTTGTTTCTTATGCCTCTTTCCTTTTTGCCCTAATAGATTTCTCCAGGGCTACATTTCTAAAGTCTTGGTTTCAGATTACTCTAGGGGCTTTGTAATACACTGAAACACATTTTTGCCAGGATATAAACACCTGCTGGGACTAGATTCAGGGTGATACACTCAATTCTGATGAGAGATCTGTTACTGTCCTGGGGCGGTGGCATAGAGAAATCAAGGGCTGTCTCTAGAATACTCGTGTTTTCTGTTGCTTCTATTAATAATTTCTTCCTCTTGTCTCAGTGGATGGAGTGAGGGATCAGGCCTGCATTATAGTATATTGGTTATCATAAAAGCTAAGGAGGAGAAGGTGATAACCCTTCCTCTAAAAAAGTTTGCATTGAAAAATGTATAATGGCCATTGAGCCAAGTAGGCACTCTCATCTTTTATGAGATTCAGAAGGGAGTAGAAATTTTTATTACTCCTGTCTTATTTTTTTTAACCTGCTCATTTGGGCTTCTTTTTGATTGGGGGGTAGATCATGGAGAGGATACACATACACATATATGTATATACATGTATATGTATACACACATGTGTATATATACATGTGCATATACATGTACAAGAATAGATCTGGAAGAAGCCTCACATCTTCTGGTAAAGCACCTTCTTGAGATCAAGGACAAGTGGCTTCCTGCCTTTCATTTCTAAAATCACTACACTAGTCCTTAGTTACCCATCCTAGTGTTTTATCATATTTTTAAAGTTATATGGATACATTTCTTAGAAATGACAGTCATAGGACAGGAACCCCACATACATTGCATCTTTTTTTGTAACAAAGGAAAAAATAATTAAGCAAAATAAACCAGCCAAAAGACAGATGTGATGGCAGATATGAAATCCCAGATCTTTTGTCTTCCACCATTCAAGGAGGAGGGTTAGTGCTCTTCATTAGCCCAATTCCAGAGCTAAGCTTAATCATTTCAATTATTACGAGTTTTGCTCATCTTTATCATCACTTTCATTTACCTAATGGCGGCTGTGGCTTCTGTGACTTTCCTAGATCTGTTTTCTTCACTTTGCATCAGTTTTTACACATCATGTCATGCTTCTCTTAATTCCATACATGCATCTATCCATTCCAGTGCTACAATACCTTGACAGTAAGTTTTCTTCACCTTCAAATTATTTTTTCTTCTTCCATTTTTAACGGATATAGAAAGCAGTTGGATGATAATTCCCTCATGTAAACCCATTATGTAAGCTACTTGAAATTTTTTCTTAGCTATCTCTTCTCCAGGGTTTAACTACCCCTCTTCTTTCCTTAAATGACCTCCATCTCATGTATTCTTTTGGTAATTCTTCCCTGGATTCTTTCCAATTTCTCCATGTCCTTTTTAAAGTCTGATGATTAAATCTGGATACTCTAATAAGAGTCTGACATGCTGAGTTTAGCAGAAAAATACTTCCTAGCCTTGGAATATTATACTCTTATCAATACCTCCCAGGATCATATCATAATGATGTTATCTTGCCAACTCATATTCAGTTTGTAGTCAACTAGGACATTTCCTGGTTTGTTTGTTTGTTTGTTTTCTGTGAGAAATGTGTCTAGCTAAACTTTCATAAAAATGATGAAGATCCTTGAACATTCTCCTATTGATTTTCTCATTTCAAAATTAAATATTTCTAATAGGAATACCTTAGCACTAGAAAACTGGCTGCCAACTGGTGATTGTTTTTTGTGGTTTCACAGGAACTCAGGGGAATTCATGCATTAAGGTGTGAAGGTGCTGTACATATATAGATGGAATAGATCTTTTGAGCTATAGAAATAAACAAAGAGTAATTTTTGTATAAAGTATAAAGTAATTAAGATGAGCAAATGCAACTTTGAAAGTCTTGCCAAAAACTCACAGGTATTTCTAAGAACTAATAACTCATAAGAAAATATTTTACATTGCAGGGTATAAAGCCACAGAAAAAAACCAAACAAATATATATATATGCATATATATATATATATGTACACACACATATATATATAATATATATATATATATATATATATATATATATATATATACAGAGAGAGAGAGAGAGAGAAAGAGAGAGAGAGAGAGAGAGAAAGGTAAGGTGGGACCTTTGATGCTTGCCAGCTTTTTTACTTTGGGGGAGATGTTTGACTTCTCTGGATCTCAGTTTCCTCATCTGAAAAATGAGAGAGTTGGACAAGATGACTTTTAAATTTCTTTTTCATTCTATCATTCAATATTTGCTGAAGGGAAAAAAAAAGAATAAAGAAATATTTGTGATTTATTTTTTATGAGTTTAATTCTCTTTTCCCCCATCCAGAGAAGATTTTGCCTCTTGAATTTTCTTCCTTTTTCTTTCTCTAGTAAAAAAGAGAGATTAGAGCCACACTTGATCATATTTGGGAGTTTTCCTAAACATTCTATTAGCAGAGTATAAAGAAGTTACTTAAACAAGTTGATATCTTCTTTAATAGGGAATTGGCCATTGGTTGAAAACATCTCATGGAGCACAAGGAAATTGTGATTGGCTAAGAGTCAGTCAGACTCATGGCAGACTTCAAAAAACAAGTCCTCATTTTGAGGCAGTCATATTCAGAGGGAGGATTGGCTTTTGGAGGAACATTTCTCTCTCTTCTGCCCATCCCACCTTGTTGGGAACTGTAAGTGTGCCTTACTACAGTACAGCATGACCTTAAAAGACATTTGCACACAGCCAGAAAAGGAAATTGAAACAAGTTTCTTCTTGAACTCTGACCTTCAGTCCAGAGTAGAATTTTGAATTTCCTAAGAAGTGCAATCTTATAATCGGTCCTAACAAAGAAGAGAGATTTCTGGGGCAACATAAGCTTTGAAAGATATCACATAAAAACTTTGTTCTGTGAAGTTTGGACTCAGTCAAGGGGTTGCACTTGAGGACCTAGAGGGCCACATGTGGGCTTGAAGCCACAGATTCCTCACCCATGAACTAGGCTGTGGACTTCCTAGCACTTGGGACTTATTGTTTCCCAGTCTTTTTGCACACTCATAACCAAGTTAGACATGGTTCACTGTAGTTCAGTAATAAACTACAGTTGTGAAGATGACACAAAAATAATCCATTCACATACTACACACTAGCATAGTTCATTCATATGTGTTAATGTATTCCAAATATTTTAAGTAGAAAATTGGAAATACTAAAAAAAAGAAAGATAAAATACACGTGTTATTTCCCAGTGACAGCTTAGTTATTTAAAAAATCAAAATCCATATTCTATGATGGATTGATGATTTTATTGACATGGATACTCAGTTCACATATCTTGGATTTCAATCAATCAATGCCTTGCCATCCTTTTCCATAACCTCTCACACACTTTCCATGGAGGTTCTTCCTAGCTCAATGAAGTGCTTCCTCTAGGTGTTTGAATATTACATTGATAAATATGTGAACCTCTCCCATACCATGACAGATCCATCTTCTTTCCCAAATATACACATCTTTAATGATTTTTTTTTTCTGACACTTCCTGAGCATGGTAAAGTGCTATAGCTAAATTCCACTCTCCATCCTCCATGCATCTTTTTTATTTTCATAAATTTTTGTAACTTTGTCAATTTTGATTCCTTTAGAGAACACGATTTTGCATGACTTATAGTCACCTAGTGCCCCCAGAAGCATATTGTCTGTTGTTAAAACATGAATTTTTGTTTGTTTCAGAGGATCAATGAAAAAAATCAATGAAAATACTGTTCAATTCCCAAAAGTGAATTGTTTGGGTTTGTCACACCTGTCACTCACTTTGGTCACTAGGGAATTAAGTAGCAAGTTGTTATATACTAAAACTGATGTGGATCTGAGATCCATGCTCTAAGTAAATTGGCCAAGCAACTCATGACAGAAAAAAGGAAAGAAGAGAAAAAAAAGTCTAAGAAAGATAACTATTGTTTGGAATATGGTATGCAGTCAGATGAACAATCTGTTGACTTACTCCTATTCTTGACATCTATTTTTGTATTATACATATCCTTTTATCTTGCACAGATACTTCCAATTAACTAAATTTGAAATCTTATAGGCACATGAAGAGACTTTTGGCCTATAGGATGACCTATTAAAAAGTTCCACGATTCTTTGTCCAACCTCTTTTCTAAACTTATTCCAAATTATTTTTCCTCACATGCTCCATGTTTTTAGCGAAGTGATTGACTTGCCATTCCCTGGGCAAGACATCCCATCATCTTTGTCTAAGCTATTGAATTCATTATTCACAATGCTCTCTCTCCACATCCCTGTCTCTTGGAATGCCTATGTCTAACCTTCAGGGATCACCCCCTACTTAAGACCTTCCCAGATTTCTCCATTTTTTAGTTTCACTTATTGAAATTGCTTTGGTTTTGTTTTGTACATATCTGTATTGTCTATTCATTTATCATGTGCTATATTTCGTCAGGAGTACATAGTCTTCCAGGCAGTAGGGACTATTTTGTTTTTTGTCTCCACATTCCCATCACTTAGCATGTTGCCTGGCATGTGGTAGACCCTTAATAAATGCCCATTGAATTTAATCTAATTGAAAGCTCAGTATTTGGGGAGCATAAATAATTTCAAACAAAACATTTGTTTATTAGATACTTAAAATTGGAGCTCTAAAATATTTTAAATAATAAAAGTGTTAATGGGAAGAGACCATTCTCTGCTCTTGATACCACCATATTTTGTGAGCACTAAATGTTCTGACTCCAGATGATGAATTTGGTATTCCTTATCAAAACTCCAGGAAGTCTGTTAATAAATAAAGAATATAAAAAGCCAGTGAAAAAAATCTCACCTTGGGAACACTCAAGTAACATTATACTGGACTCTGTTCAAGGAGATATAAGCAAGAAAGCAATGGTATTAAATGTGGGTACTCGGTTTTCAAAAGGCTATTGATTATCTGAGAAACATCCAGAGGAAGTGAACTAGGACAGGGAACATCTTCCACTTGGGTTGGGTTGAAGGATAGAAGAGAGAAGTCCTGTGGGAATATGATCACTTTATTTACTTGCAGGCTGTGACCAGGAAGACAGTTTAGATTTGAACTACTTGGTATAAAAGAGGTCTAGAAGTCATAAAATTGTGAATTTAAGCTCCTTTTAATAAAGAAAAAAAAACATTTCCAAGAACTGAAATATTTCAAAGTGAAATGAAATGTTGTAACAGTGAGCACACTAAAGGACCTGCAACCACAAGTTCTTAGATCTACATTCACAAATCCATAAAAGGAAAGCAACTGTCAAGGGCTTAACAATCACTTTAATCAAGCACATGTATCATTCCTTTAACCAAGCACATATATCATTCAACTAGTTCAAGGGAGTCAACACCCTGAACTTCAAAGAAAATATAGAGAAATCAAAGATCAACGGACACAGTTTCCTCTGCCTGACCATCAACAGACAGGTCCAACTAGACATAGTTAGCAGGGAGGGAAGCACTGACATCTGGGTTTTCGAAGTCAGAAGGCTCCTTAGCAGCTGGTCAAACAAACACTTCCAGTAAGTCACAAAGTAAAACATCAACTCTGGGCATTTATACCTTTTCTAGAGCCAGAGTGCATCATAACCCTTGAAAACCAGCCCCTCATTAAGAAAAAGCATGGGCCTTCCCACAAACCTTCCCTAATCAAACTCCCCTTAATGGGCAAGTCCATTAGTGATTGGGGAAAGATTATTAATCACATTAAAATAATAAACAATAAAGATACATATACTGTTTCTAGTTAAAGAAATTCTTGTTTCTGTACTTTACTCCTAGTAAAGACTCTTGATTGACAAAGGCAAGATTCAATCAGAGGCACTTTATACTAAAACAAAAACAGAAAATATTCTATTTTGTTTGCCATCACAAATACCTGAAGGAATAGTGAGTTCTTGCTCTCTCCCACTGGATGTCTATATGAAAAGATTAGATGACCACTTAAGTACTCAGTAAGTGTATAGAGGGATTCTTTTTCTTCCCTTTTTCCTACTGGTTAGAGTAGATACCCACTGAGATCTCTTCAAATTCTGAAATTCTCTGATTCTGTAATACATAGAAACCATGATCTTTGGCCTTCTAAAAAATATAACCTGCTTTTAACATTCTTTTCTACCACATTCCATTAATTCCAAGGTCTGTGAATCCTACAGAAAACATGTTCTATGATACTAGACTTTGAATTAAAGACTGATATTTCTAGACCTCAGTATCAAAATATTTTATTTTTAAGACTTTGTAAGGACTATAGTGCTATCTGTCATGATACTACTGAGGTTCAAAGAATCCAAATACATAGTAGTAAGTAGAAAAAAAATGTTATTTTCAATTTTATAGTCACTTCCTTGCCAACTGGTGTCAGCTTAAGTTAAATGGAAACTAATGTTTTCAGACTTTTTAAATCTTATTTAAATTTAATTTAAATTTTACTCTTTAAATCATCATTTCAATCGACTACTCCTGAAATTTTTTAATATTCTCTTTCTATTTATCCTTATATGATATAATCCAACAGGTCTATTTGGTTCTTCTTTGATAATGCTTTGTTTTCTCACTGCCAAAATTTTAGCCCAAGTCCTTATTAATTCATACCTGCATCTTATAGTAGCCTCCAAAAGTTCCCCCTCTCTGTTCTTACTCCAGTCCATCATTTATAGCACTTCTAGACTAATTTGCCTAACACACAGATTTCTCTGCCAAATTACTATGTAAAAGCATTCCATGGCTCCTTATTTGTTTGTTTTAGAATAAGGGTTTTTTTTAGGATAAATGTTTAGAATTTTTAGAATAAATGTTTTAGAATAAATTCCAGAATCCTTAAACTAATACTCAAAGCTTTTTATATTGTGTACCCAACCTGCCTTTCCAGTGGAAGATGCCAAACATTACTTAGGCACCAAGGTGGTGCAATGTATAGAATGCTTGACCTGAAATCAGGAAGACAAATTTGAATCATGCCTCAGCTACTCATTGACTATGGCAACCTTGGACAAATTACCTAACTTCCCTGTGCCATAGTTTTCTCATGTGTACAATGTGAATGATAATAATAGCACCTTTTTCACAGGATTGTTGCAAAGATCGAATAAGATAACTTAAAGGGTTGCATAAATGCTTGCTACTACTATTAACTCATTCTCTATTTGATTTTTTTTAATTTTAAACAAATACTAAAACAAATACATAATAAGAAAAGAAAAAGAAACTATGAACTTAAATATAAAAGTAAAAAAGAAAAAAATGCCATGTGCACAACAGAAAACAGGAGACTATAGAGCAACAACTTATCATTTCAAGAAAGTCTATATATTAATGCTGTGCGTTATGTTGAGGGCTGTCCATCTTTTCTTTGCTTCCTTAGAGATTTTCTTTTATTCTCTGTTGTGTACTTTTTACTTTGTTCTTTTTCCCCATCCTTCCCCCTACCCACCACCTCAAGGTTACAATTGAGCATGGTGATATTTATATATAGGTACTGATACATACGCACATTTTTCTTAAGATTTTACTCCTAATCTTGTTTATGTTTGTATATCTCTTTTTTCCTATCTCCCCTTACTCCTCTTTTTACTTCTATCTTCTATCTTGCCCTTCTATTACTTAACCTACTCCTACTCCAGCAATCCTTCCCTTCTCCTCCCATTCTCCTAAATATGTACTTTCTGTATTTTCCTTCTAACCTATTCTCTCACCCTCCCCTCTAAAGATTCCTCCTTTATCTTCTTCCTCCACCCTATTTCCTTAGAATTTTATTTCTTTCTAAATTTAGAAGACCTTGACACTCTTCTAAGTCATATGTATTTTCCCTTCTCAGATCTATTCCTGATGAAAGTAAGTTGCCAGAACTAACTACTCCCCTTCCTCATCTAATTCCTCTGTATCGACTGTTCCTCTTGCACCTCATTTTTTAAGATAGTTACACTTATACCTGTTCTTGAATGATTTTACTTTTTGAAGTCATATCATACTCAATCCTACCCTAATCCTTCTTATAAACTACCTAATTATTGGCAACAATCTAAGAGATAGGTTTTGCATTTTTCATATATAGAAGGTAAACATGCTATCCTTGTATAATCCCTTGTAATTGGTCATTACTATGTACCTTGTATTCCTCTTGGCTCTTCTGTGTCAAATCATCTACTGAGTTCAGGTTTTTTGTTTTGCTTTGCTGCTGCTGTTGTTGTTTTCTGAAGAGAGTCCTGGAAGTCTGACAGTTTATCAAATGTCCATTTTTTTCCCATACAGAACTATGATTAGTTTTGCTGGGTATGACATTTTCAGCAGGAGACCCAGTTCTTTTGCTCTGTGATAAACAGTGTTCTAAGACCTGTGATCTGTTAGTGTTGCCACTGCTAGGTCTTAGGTGAGTTTAAATGTGGTATCACCAAATGTAAATTTTTTTTCTTGTTATTTGTATTATTTTGTCCTTGATCTGGGTTTTTTCAGAATTTAACTATAATATTTCTATGAGTTTTCCTTGTAGGATTTCTTTCAGGTGGTGATCAATGGATTTTTTTCTACTTTTACTTTCCCCTCTTCTTCTAATGCTTCAGGACAATTTTCTTTAATTATTTCTTGTATTTTTGTATCAAGATTCTTTTTTTAATCAGAATATTCAGGTAGTCCATTTATTCTTATGTTTATCTTCTTGATTTATTTTATAGAGCCATTGTTTTTTCTTTTGAAGTGTTTAACATCCTCCTTTATTTTTTCATTTTTTTAATATTTTGTTTTTTCTGTTATAACTTTACTGGCTTCCCCTTGCCCAATTCTGATTTTCAAGGAGTCATTTTCTTCCTTAAGATTCTGGATCTCCTTTTCTAATTGGTAGATTTTCTTGTCATAATCTTCAATATCATTCTGTGAAGAGGAACTCAAGTCTTCTCTATTCCCTTAGTAGCTCTTCTATGGTTGAGTTCTTTCCTCCTTTGCCTATGCTTTTTTTTTTGGCAATAATTTAGTTTTTATAATCACCTCTAGTCCTGGGGCATGGGAAATGGTGCCTCTGATGTCTGTAACTTTTCAATTATCCCCTCTGATCTTGAACTCAAACCAAGACCTCCAGTCTCCTGCAAGCACCAATAGTCAATGGCGTCCTTGCCCCTCTGCTTGTGCACTCAGCCAGCATGTGCTGGTTCCTTCTCACCCCAGAGGCTTTCTGAAGCACAGCTGTGTTTGGAGTTCCTTGGCAGGACAGGTTCTCTAGATCTTCTCTAGGTCAGACACCCAGTTCCCTGTCATTGTCCCGAGGGTAAAAGTTCCTGTGGCTGGGGCTGAGAAAGCCTCTCAAACCAAATAAACCCAGGGTTTGCCACTTGTTTAAGCTGTTTGCCTCTAGTTGTTTCAGTAGACTTTAGCCTGGAGATGTTTACTCTTCACGGAGAGGAAATCTCATCCTGGGGTTTTTCTACAGGTCTTCTTCCATTGTCCCAAGAGAAACCCTGTTCTGCCTCTATTCTTATTTGTTTTCATGGCTCTATGTTTACCCAGAGACACTATTTTATCTCTTTTTTGTGCAAGAAAACCTTGAGAGCTTGAAATTTTCTGACCTGCTCTACCACCTTCCCAGAATCCCCTTGAGTTATCCCCTATTTCATACAGATTGATAGAGTCATCATTTGAACATGCCTATTTAATTCATAAGATCATAGGTCTAGAGCTAGAGGTTCATGAAGTCCAACTCCTTCCTTTGTTAGATAATAACACCCAAGTTAATTAAATGATTTATTGAAAGTCACAAAAATAGTATCAGAAGTTGCATTTGAACCCAGAATCTCTGATTTCAGGAAAAGTTTTTTTTTCCCTGTAACACATTCATCATTTCCATTCTCTGATCATTGTCGCATGCTATTTTCTTCCCTCACAGAATTCCTATAGCACTTATCCCCCTCACTATTCATCATAAATATTAATATTCTCCAATGAATTTCTTTCCAGAGTATATGTTTTCTCTTTCTAATTAATTTATAAGATTCTTGTGGGGAGGGACTTTGCCTTGGTGACTTTTATATCCTTCCACGGCCCAACATAACACCATATTCGTAGCTTGTAATCAGCAAAGAGCTGTGTGTATGTATATATATATGTATATATGTGTATATATATGTATATATATATGTGTATATGTATATATGTGTGTGTATGTATATACGTGTTATATACATAACATAACATAATACATAACAGATATACATATCTGTGTGGTGCAGTAGATAGAGCACCAGTGCAGGAGTCAGGAGAACCTGAGTTCAAATTTCACCTCAGACACTTGACACTCAATAGTTGTGTGACCTTGGGAAAGTCACTTAACCCCAATTGCCTCATCCTGGGTCATCTCCAGGCATCCTGATGAATATCTGGTCACTGGATTCAGATGGCTCTGGAGGAGAAGTGAAGCTGGTAAGCCCTCCCTCACTCAAAACAAAGTCAAGTACAAGTCATGTCATTATTTCTCTGATGGCATGGTCTTCTTCGGCAATGAAGGATGAACACACAACATATATTCCTATATAGGAAAAAATACAACAGGAGGGGAAAAGCAGTGATTTTAGAGGCAGATGACTGAAGTTCAAATCCAACCTATGTGACTTACTGCTGTTGTGAAGCAGTTCAAATCACTTACCTCTGGGGCTCAGTTTTCTCATCTGCAAAATGTCAGGGTTGAACAAGATACCACCTGAAGTCCTTTCTAGCCTTCACTCTATGATCCTATGATAAATGGCTATTAACAATTTCTTTTTTATGTGCTATAGTTTTTCTTTCCAGGGTTCTACTGAAAGAACGAAAATCAGGCTTTCTACAATGTATTACTCCTACACAAGGATGTACAAAGGCTGATGAAATTTCCAAAGGACAGAAACGTCTTTCCAACCTGACAATGAACTTTCCTAATGGAGATTTATGTCTGAATGCTGCCCACATTTTAGACAAAGGAGATTGAAGTGAAAGGGATTCACCTTTCTTAGCTGTCAACTCCTCTCTCCATTTGTAAAGCATAGTGCTAGACTTTATTCTCTCAGAGGTGTCTTTATGATGATTTCCCCTCTCCTTATTCTCCTAGTTATATGCCTATTTATTTCAATTTGTATCTATTCCTTCTGGGCTACAATTTTTATTCCATTTCCCCATAATTTAGAGTGTATGTAGGTTTAGCTCCATGGACTGTAGGAAACTAAGTTCTATAAACACAAAAATCACCACTAGTTGATTCTCCTTTTGCCTCAAAAATCCCCTATCTCATCAGGAAAATTGAACAAAAAATGATAATAATAACGGACTCACAGATTTAAAGTTGAAAAGGACATTTGAGGACATCAAGTTCATTACTCTGTCTAATTTTACATATGAGGAAACTGAGCCCAAAAGACTTGAAGTAATTTGTTCAAAGTCACTCAAGTGGCAAATTATAGAGTTGGGATCTGAACTCAGGTATTGGGGCTCTCAGTCCATTGTCCTTTCCATTGTACCATAATGCTAACCCAGAATGATGACTAAAGAGAAGGAGGAACTCATTTCACATCTTCAAAGCACTTTTCTCACAGCAACCTGCGGAGGAAAGTAGTATTGTACCATTTTACAGATAAAGAAACTGAAGATCACAGAGACTGAGAATAGTGGGAGGAGAGCAAAGCAAATACAAGTGTATTATGATGAAAAATTCGTGTTTACTCAGTGATTCAGAAATGTTTTTCTTGGAACAAACTGCAAAAAAACTGGCTCTGGGATAAATAATACATGGGATGTAACTGAAATTCAAAGTGACAGGAGTTGGAGATGCAAAAGACATAGCAGGTCATTTCTTGTCCATCCTTGGTATCCCCAGCAAGATTGCTCCCTGCAGTCTAATCTCTAGGGTTTATTCATTATAATTTTAAATCACCCTCAGTGGGATTGTCAGCTCTTTCCTCATGGAGTCCTGAGAGAAAGGGACACTTTCCCTGGATCGTAGATATTGTTGGGCTATACTGGAAGGCTACAAGACCTGGTGGTTGTTTTGAGCTTGTTGAGAAATGATTAGTATATTTTAGTCTATATAGTCACTATATAATATTATATAGTTTATTATATATATATGTGTATATATGCATGTAAAATCTTGATACCTCAAATTCCTCCCCATGTGGGGTTTCTGAGGACTGTAGTGTAATGGATAGAGGGCTATCCTTCAAGCAGGAAAATGTGAGTTTAAAGTCCTGTTTCTAAAATATACAGTGTGACTCTGGGCAAGTTTTATTAGCCCTCATTTCTTCAAAACTGCAAGTTAGAGAAGAACTGCTAGCATGCATTACTGGGGGGAGCTCTCCACACTTATAAAAGCATTGATCTGGACACCTGTTCCATCCTGACCCCTACTGAGAGGACCCTTGAGTAGTTTATTTTTTTTATTGCATATTTTAATATGTTTCTTTTTTCTCCCAGAAAACATATATTCCACTATTACTTTGTGCATCAATTCAGAAACAAGACATCAAAAGGATAAAATTTTCTCTTGGAAAATCCTCTAAATGAATGTCAATAACAGATTGGCCTGAAGATAGAAATTATGATGATTCTACAGTTTCACAGGAAGTTTGTTTGTTTGGGCATTATTTGCAATGCTATTCTCAACTGGGATTTTCATTATCCTTAGAGGCTGGAAAGCCCAGAGTTGATGGAAAATTCAGAAGTATTTTCCTTCTGTCTACTTCAATCACAACTAAGATTTGGGTTCAGAACTTAATTGCCTTCTAATTCTATTTCCATATATGTATTCATGGGAACAAATAATTCACCACATTTCAAAGCCTTGTACACTTCAGGTCAGAAGAATGATGCCAAGACATCTCACTGATGAGACATGAACCCTTTCAGCCTTTTCCCTGGTATCAGAGCCACTCAGTGTTCCTTTTGGGGTTTGGATTTCACAAGTGTCCAGATTTTCACACAGGATGGTTGCTTTGGTTGCCACAGTGATTTCTTATGTAGGAGCTTTTAGTGAATTTCAGGTCTGATTGTCACCCCTAGAAAGGTTTACAACATAGAGAGAACAAGTCATGAACAATGATGTGAGTAATCATAATGTTGTGTTTTTTTTGGTTTTGTTGGTTTTTGTTTTTTGTTTTGTTTTGTTTTGTTTTTGTAGAACAAACATTAGACTTGGATTCAAATGATATAGGTTGCTTCAATGCTAATGTCCAGTGAATTGATACCTATGAATAATGCTAAGAAATGGTTTTTCTTGCTCAGTGATTGCATCAGTTTGTATTCTCTCTCTAGTGAAGTTTATCATAAGCCATAATTATGCTGTTTCATCCTATGTGACTCATTCATATCATTCCATAAATTCTCTATCGTGAGCCCCCCAAACCTGATGTCTTCCTTTAATTCTAATAACAGTGTATAAATCTTAATGAAATATGATGATTTTCCGTTGATTAGCCTTCATTCTTGACAGTCTATTTTCTTTATCATCATATCTTTTTCATAAGGCATCTTTTATGTTGCTTCTGTTGCACAATTCTTAGTTGGAAGTATATTGCAGATTAATCATTGTCTTTGGGTCATAAGATGATAAAATGATTAAACACAACTTAATATATAATCTAGAGTACTCACTTTGTTTTATAGAGAGGAACTTGAAGTCCATGAAATTTAAGCTGTTTCCCAAGGTCACACAAGTAGTGAGTGACAGAGCCAGGATCCAAATCCAGGTCCTCACAAATTAATGGCTTAAATTCTTTGGAAAATATGGTATTCCACGACTCACAGTAACACAACATTAGAGGAAGGATACTATAATTGAAAAGAAAGGCCTTTAAGGTAGGATATCAAAAACACTACAAAATTTATCAATGGTCTTTCAAACCTTACCCTTTATACTATTCAGTTCTAGGGTCAGTTCATTGTTTATTCATCCATCCAAGATACAAATACTAATGGTACAGCCCTATAAGTTGTACAATCAACTGCATGAGTAATTTAGACAATAGATTTTCATGCATTTGGATTTTCCACTGTAGAGAGCTAGCCTGAACATTTTTATGTAATCGAGAATCTCATTTAAGTGGCTCCCAGATTTCTTGGGTTTGATTCAGTCAGCACGGTTTTATCCCAAACAATACTCTTTGGAATTTCTCATTATGTATAGGGAATGGCTATTTAATTTGAACTCCCCAGAGAATGTTCTCTAAGATGGTAGCAAATATCTTGAGAGCAAATACTTTATCCCATTTTATGCCTCATTTGATAAGAACCAAAGGCATGTGTTGTCCAATATTACATCCTTCAATGAATTTTGTATGATTTTCAAACATTCATGAGAGACATTTTGTATGAGAAAAAACTTGAAAGCATTGACATTTGCTCTCCTGGGACAAATGCCTTTTTGTAATCAGCAAACAGGAAGCACAGTGGAATCTGATGTTGTTCGTATCTTTTAGTTCGTTGCGTGACCATAAACATGTCATCTGCTGCATAATATCATTTGCAAATGCCTTCCAGTACTCATCTCATACTTCATAAAGATGGCCTTCAGTCATATATATAGAATATACTCATAAAAAAGTTTGTAGAAATGGAAAAATGTGCACATATGGTGCTACAAATATTTTCCTGGGCAACTTTTCAGAAACATTAAGATCTAGGATTTTATTTCATTTTCTGCCTAAGCCTTTATATCCTCCCCTCTTTCAGATACCTTGATTACCAATCCCTCAACGCCCTAAAATTGTTTCTCCTCCCTCCACAGACACAGACAAGCTTCTGTATGACTGTTCTAATCGATTAATTATTCCCATCTTTATTTTCCTTAGTAGGAAGGCAACATGGTACAGTAGAAAATACACTGCCTCTGGAGTCAGAGGCCTTGAGATCAAATCCTACGTTTGACATTTACTAACTGTGTAAACTGGGTAACTCACTGACTCTTCATCTATTTAAAAAAAGGAGATATGACTATATTATACTATATGACTGTGAGGTCACTTTTACTTTTGAATTTATGATCTACTGAATCTACTGACATTTTTACTTGCTCATGTAGTTCAGGAAAAGCAAATCAAAATATACTTGTAATTACAACTTCATGTCATTATAAATATAGCAGATTAACAATGACTTTTTTCTAAGATATTTCTTTCATTTAGTCCTAGATACTTGCTTCATTTGAGCCACATTAAGAAAATAATGGGAAGTAATAAGTACAAAAATTGAAGAGTGTTTGTCATGAAGACTTATTTGCTGTTATCTAGAATGGGCTTAAAAAAACTAATTTAGCTTTGCTTACTTGGATTCTCAGTTTTCAGAAGTCTCAGGCAGACAAGGGTATAGCTGATGTTTTTCCATCTTATTTAGTTACCTGGAAAAGTGGAAAATTGTACCAGCCTAAGGGTTACATTTTTTTAGCAGTCTGTGTTGTGTTGTATTCTAAGAAGGGGAAATTGCACTATTTTATTACGATCATGGAAACACTTTACATGATGGAATTGTTAAAGAAAGATTATTGTGAGTAAAGAAGACCCATATTTTAAATCAGAAAGGACATTATAGGGTCACCATAGCTACTATTTCACAGGGCAAATGACGTCTGCAGAAGATAAGAAACTAAACGAACATAAAATGATAGTGAATGATGATGGTGACCAAAAAATATCAGTTTCAATATGGATTTATTTGTGTTTAACATTTCCATGACTTTCAGAGGCTTTTTATTTCTGGAAGTTCAGTGCTGACTCCCATCTGAAGTGTGTCTGCATTTTTGTGGCTGTGTCTACATAAATGCAGACACATATAGACCCAGATAGACAATGCACACACACCTAAATACATATGCATCAGAAAATGATTGGGAATCCTTGGCAAATGTTTCAGGTCACTATTAAATGAATTAAATTGAAGAGAAGTTATTAACACGAACTAGTAAAAATTGTTACCGTACCTAGGGTTTCCTCATGCCAAGGAAGCAGGAAGCCATATATGTACATATCAATATCCATATGTACATATAGCTATATCAGTACATAGATATAGAAATATGGATAGAAATATACTATATATAGTCCATAAACACATACATACATAAGTATGTATATAAACAAAATCACAGCTCATTTAATATAATTTCAAATATTACTGCATTTATCTTAAAAGTGTTTTTGGCTATCCTTTAAGAGACCAAAACTGAAGGAAAATGTAGTTCCCTTAAACAAAGGGATTTTGTCATTTAATCCACATATCCCATGTCCTTAAAATGATGCCTAACTCATAGAATGTATTTAATAATGCTTCTTGCCTTGAATTTAGTGCAGAGCCCCAAACGAGGACTATAGGTAGCTTAAGGCTTACTAGTGACAAGTCCAACATTACCTAAATCTAGGGTAAAAATACACATGGCTACTAGGGACCTAGGAATCCAAGCAAAGTACAACAATAGAAAAAGTAACCCATGAAAACCCCAATGTGTGTTGGTTGTTCAAAGGATTATTCTCTCTTTCTCTCTCTCTCTCTCTCTCTCTCTCTCTCTCTCTCTCTCTCTCTCTCTCTCTCTCTCTCTCTCTCTCTCATCTCCAGAGAAAGGTCAGAAGCTGTATATCCCACCCAACAATGTGATCAGAGATACCACTGGAGTGGATAGCTCTGGCAAGTTTTTTATCTCCTACGGAAAGCTGTTGGCTAGAATCCTTTCTGTGTTTTGTTGTTGTTTTTTTTTTTTTTAATACTTCAAGGATTTATGAAGTGAGATTTGGGGAAGGGTAGGAGAAAGAGAAGGAAAAAGCATTTATATAGCACCTACTATGTGCCAGGCACTGTGTTAAGTACCTTACAAAAATAGTATCTCAGTTAATCTTCATAATAACCCTATGAGGTAGGTGCTATTAGGCAATCCATTTTACAATTGAAGAAACTGAGGCAGAAAGGTTAAGTGAGTGCAGGGTCATTCAGCTTGTAAATGTCTGAGGCCACCTTCAAACTTGAGTCTTTTGAATCTAGGCCCTGTTCCCTCTCCTCTACACCATCAGCTTCTTGATAACATCATTCACAAAATCACAGACTCAACGTGCAACTATTGAAACTAAAAATTACAGAGTAATCTTTCAATTCTGCTGATTTTCACTCTACAGTACGTCATACATACTTTATAAGCAAGTTCAATGGAAGTAAACTTGAAATCATAGAAGATGCAAATGACCTTTCAAAATCCACACAATGTGTTCTGAAACATTTTGTGACTAATACCATGAATCCGTGATCAATGAACTCTGTGGTCTTCAATCAGACGTAGACCATGAGTACTATTTGAGCTGAACTTCTGCATGGTTCATGATTTTTAAAGTGTCGTTAATATGTGCATGTTATTGCCCTCTCTTCCATTCTTACAAGTGCCCACTTGTGAACACAAAAAAGCTAATCATCGGTAATAATCCTATGAAAGATGTTAACCATGTTTTGTCATTGACAGATCTCGCTCTAACCTAAAAATCTTGTGATTATTGACCTCTGTTGTGTTTATTATAAAACTTAAAAAAAATGATCTAGCCATTTCGAATATCAGTGTTACCCTGGTGTACTCATTGCCGTATGCATTATTATTCTCTGTGGCTGTTTTTTTGCCTTCATATTAGCAAATATGAAATTCTGTGAAAAACAACAAAAAATGCTTTTGATCTTCAAAACTAGCCCCCTTCTGTAGCAGGAAACAAATTGCTTGATCTTGAGAACTTTCCCATCAAGAATTTAGTATAAGCAGATATACTGGTATTATTTTGATGTTTTTGTTGGTGTTTCCAGACTTAATGGACTTCAAAATCAGAATCATTTCTTTATATTCTTTTTCATATAATTCTCCTGATGTTCTTCATCACACATTAGTGATCAGAAATGAGGCGTAATTCCCCATTCGCTGTGCATAAGAGCTATGTAGGTATCTTAATGTAAGTTGAAGGGAGTTCTGCCCTAACTCATGGATTGTGCAAGCATGAACTGCTGTTGGGTCTGATTGATTGTAGATGGATTGTGGTGTGGTGTATTTGAAGGCTATTGAATGCAACTTACAATGCTTAATAAAAATCTTTATTCTTTTAGTACAAAAAAAAAATCACAGAATCTCAGATTTAGGGAAGGACTTCTGTGGCAAGCTAGTCCAAATAATCTGATTTTTTTTTTTTAATCTCTTCTACAACGTACCTTGCAAACAGTCATTCACTTCAAAACCCACAATGAGTGTAAATGGATTCCCTCAGTGGGTGGCTCACTTTATTTGCATCTAAGTCTAATTATTTTTCTTGCCTTTTCTTGCCTTTTTCTTGCCATGAAGCCTAAATTATGCACTCTGAAATTTCCTCCCATTGTTCCTAGCTCTAACCTCTGGGATCAAGCAGAAACTGAATATATTGATGATGACAACCGTTCAAATATTTCAAGACAGCCACCAAATCTATCAAGTCTATTCTCCAAGCTCAGTCCCTTCAACTCATACCAAAATGGAAAGACCTTGGCATCCTTTGCCCTCCTGGACATTGTCCTTTGGTTACTTTCCAGGTTACCAATGCCTTTCTTTAAATGGGTATCCAATGCTGATCATAATCTTCCACATGTGACTGATAGAATGCAGCAGGGCCATCCCTAGTCTTGGATATCACATGTCCCTGTTGATTTAGTCTAAGATTTTCCCCCTCAGTTGCCATATTACACTGTTGTCTCCTGTTGAACTTACAGTATACTAAAACACCTCCATCTCAAGGCAGATCTTTTATCTGATCACTTGACATCCAGTCATTCTTCTCCAAACATAGCCAGTCTGACCTTCAGACAGTTATACATTCCATCACCAAGGCCATATTTTAAGTCTATCCAGCATGATAAGATCTGCCAAATCTCTTGTTCCATAGTCACTGGGCATTCAGGGTTCCCTCCATGCCACCGTCAACAATAACATTTTTAGGACAGCTGCTGTTTTCCTTTGTGGATTTTCCTTGTTCTAAACTTCTATTTAAACACTAAAGAAGTGCACTTGCTTACTCCTTGATAATGCTCCCACACACTTATATCAATGTTTTCCCATGTCATAATTTTGAATCTTGTTCTTCTATCATTACCCTAAATTTAATATCCATAGGCATTTGCTCTTGTTAGAATACAGGAATCTGTATTCAATTCAATTCATTCAACACTTTTTAAGTAGCTGTGTGACATGGTAAATATCATAATAAAATACTGGGTGTGGAGATAGAAAGACCTGAATTTCAATACTTTTATAGGATGTACTTACTAGCTGAATGACTCTAGGGAAGTCTCTTACCCTCAGTTAGTCTGTTTCCTCTTCTGTAAAATGGGTATCATGGTACCAATTTCCAAGAGTGAGAAGAAAGATAAAATCAGAAATGCTATATAAATATCAGTTATCTTTATTCATATAAATGCCCACTGTATGTAAGGCTACTCTTCATAACTCTAAAAAACCGTTCTGTTGTAGTGGAGGGAATTCTTTGGGAAGTTTCCTACACCAGTAAAACCACTTCAAAATATGTAAGGCACCAAACAGTGGCTCAAATATTTTCTCTTAATCAAATCATTGAATCTCAAAGTGGAAAGTTGCTTAGACATTATCAAGTGCTAGTCTAACATGAATCAAACAAGATTTCTCAGCATCCTGAGTTGAGGTTTGTTACATAGCTGGTAAAAAAAACAAAAGTATATTTGAACATGAGCATAAAGCTATTTGATTTTTGAACATATCAGGCTGCTTTAGAAAGTTGGTGTACTTGTCTAAACCTTTTCTTGGCAATCTAGGAATAGAGATGGTCATGCCAATAAGAAAAACTTAGTATCACCAGTGGTTTTCAATGCCCAAATTAGGTCTAACAACAAACAGGGATCTGAGTCATTGGTCTCAATGAACTAGTTGGTTAGGTGTCTTGCCCCCAACCCATTCCCCACTCTTATCCTATAGCCACAATACATAATACACTAGAACAATATTTAAGGATTAATCTTTATGTTGGGTAGCCTGTTCAGTTGGAGAACAGACCTACACTTCCCAAACTGACAATTGCCTGGCAGGGTGATCATGGACCTAGATCTGAAAAGGATGTTTTGTTTTTGTTCAATCATTTTTTCAGTTATGTCTGACTCTGTGACCCCATTGGGTGTATTCCTGGTAGGGATATTGGAGTAGTTTGCCATTTCTTTATCCAGCTCATTTTACAGATAAGGAAATGGAGGCAAACAGAGTTAAGTGATTTGATGAGAGTCACACAGCTAGTAAGTGTCTGAGGACAGATTTGAATTCAGGTCTTCCTGACTCCAGGGCTGGATCTCCAGTCACTATACCACTTACCTGCTCAGAAAGGAAGTTAGAGATTATTGCCAAAACCAAACCGAAGAGAGTTAGTGGCTTTCTGAAGGACACAAAGGTAGTGTCAAAAACCAAAATAGGAGCCCAAATGCTCTGAGTCCAAAGAACTCTTTCCAGTCAATAGAATGACATTTAGGGAAGAGGCATTTTTCATTTTTATCTCAGTACCTGAAACATGTAGAATAGTGCCTGCTTCATAATAGGGCTTTAAATTGTTTTCTTGTTGAGTTGAACAAAATAAGAAAATCAAGGATAGAAATCAGTTTATAAAGTGCCAAAATGTTCAATCTGGTGTTTATCTTATCTTTCTACCATTTCTTTTCCCTTTCCTTCATGATCTATGTTTTTTCCATCTCTCACTTCCAGCTTCCTAACATTTCAAGTTGGTCATTTTAGGTAAATAGATGCCATGTTTTCAGATGAAACCTGCTCTATCGATCTAACAACAAAAAAAAGGAAAACCCACACCTCCTAAAGATCCAGCAAACAATAACGAGCATGCAGAGTGTGATCAGACTCATTTCAAAGAAATTTCTCCAATTCACTGATTGCTTCATCTCATCATTTCCCAGACTGCAGATTTTTACATCTTGGCATTCACTATGGTTATAGCATTGTAGAAATGACAAGGGCTGGAAATGGTGATTACACGAAAATTCTGGATTCCTCCCTGCTTTTATGTTCAACTGACTTTTATATGAGTCTAATGACACACCCAATAAATTCCAACCATTGGTGGCCAATGAATGTGGGTGGTGTCTCATTAACACATCAATCTGCAGCAAGCCCTTTAAATATACCAGCTGCCTCTGGGCTCAGTTTTGATGGGTTTGGACAATAGATCATATCTGCACATAGGAACTGGTGGATTTGTTTTTCTTCATTGAATTTAGTCAAAACATTCTTTTGAAAAAAAAATACAACAGTCTCATAACCATTAAACAAACAAACAAATCACAGCCTACACACTCTAATTGGTTGAGGGTGGTGGGGAGTGAGAAAATGGTTGGATTTTCTCTACATCACTACTTTTTGAAAACTAACAAACAGAAGGGAGGGAAAGAGGCTACTAGCTGGCAATTTTCCCAAGAGAGATGTAATTTTAGAGGAGTGAGGAGGTGGTGGTGGGAGAAAGGGCTATTTTAGTCAGAATTGAAATACCTTTTCAAAGTAGCTAGTGTGAGTAGATCATTGTTTTCCCTTTTGCTTGGGGTATGTGGGTGGGATACCATATGAAATGTGTTTGTTTGACAAATACATGAAAAGTAATTAAAATTCATTTTTTGTTCTGTTCTTTTAAATTTCAGATTATCCCTTGAAGATAGTTTTTTTTTTTTTTCCCCCCTATTACTACAATGATCCTTGAAGGCAGGAGCTGTTTCAGCTCACTTTTACATCTCTAGCACTTAGCCAGAGCACCAGCTAGGTACTCATTAGGTGGTTTTTAAAAATGAATTGAAGAGATGCAGAAGGAGATTGATTGGAAGACAAGAGTAACCATGGGAGAAAATGAGGCATAACTTTTTAACCAAGATGTTATTCAAAAAAAAAAAAAGGATTATAATCTCTAGAATACAAGTAACTTTTGCACCAATTAAGTTTCATTTTATACCAGCCTAATCATGTCATTTCCCTGCTCAAGATTTGTCAGTGACTCCCTTTTGCTCACCAAATACAGTCCAAATTCAGCAGACACACTTAAGGCTCTCTACAATTAGCTCTCTGCTTTTCTATGCTTACCTTCACTTCTCCCCATCATGTGTGTCACATGAGGAAACTCCAAGGGCCCCTCCTCCATGCCTAGAGCTTACTCATCTTAATGTCTGCTTTCATTATCCACCTCCATCTTTGCCCATTGCCATCATGCTCCTCCATCTGGTTTAAATGGCAGGACCAAAAGGAAGCTGGTATTGGTCTTCAGAAGGAAAGATATCTTCTTAGACAAAACACAGCACTTTGCTCATCCTTTATTTTGATTGACTTTACATTATTATAATGATTGCGTTGCTGTGAAATTTGTTTCACACAATCATATAATCAGCATTAGAACAGGGTTTTCAGAGACCATCTACACTAGCACAATGGCTCTCTAGCATTGCTACCATGTGGTCATTGAGCCTATGTCTAAAAACTTCCAGTGATGAAGAAATCCATTAACTCCTGAAGTAGTTCATTCTACTGTGATTGCTCTAAATATTAGAAAGTTTCCCCTTATATCAATGCTATATTTATCTCTTTGGAATTTAAACCCCATTATTCCCCTAATTAATTAATTCCCCGGTTTGATACTTCCTTCACAGAAAAGTCCTTCAAGTGATTGGAGACAGCTTTCATGTCCTCCCAAAGGTTTTTTTCTTCCCCACACTAAATTTTAGTTCCTTTATCTGAGCCCAGTAGGACATGAACGCTAAGTTCTTCACTATCTTAGCTATTTTTCTCTGTCCTCATGCTGCCATACCCAGAGTTAAATACAAAATACTCCAGGTCCTGACTGAACAAGTTAGAATATTGCAGAAACATGTCCTGCTTTGTCCTGGGAGTATTTCTCTGGACATTTTACCCTTGATTATGCATTGTATCCCTCACACAAAATTGCAAGCTTGATGAATGCAGAGGCCATTTACAGTTATTAAATAACCTTGCTCCACATCTCTCCCTCACACCTAACATAATTCTTATTATGAGTTCAGTTCAATAGTATCACAACCACAATGTTCTCTTATCTATTCCCATTATTGCCAATCAATTAACATTTATTAAACACCTACTATGTGCTGGGCACTGTGCTAAAAACACAGGGTATAAAAACAAAGATAAAAAAAAAGGTCCATCTATGAAGGCGCTCTCACAGTCTACCAGCACCATAGGTATTTAGTGTTGTCTCCCCAGACAACAATTAATTTTAATTCAACAAGAAATTACCAAGTATCTACTACAGTGTTAGGCACTCTGATAGCTTCCAGTGATACAAAGATAGGTACATAATAGTCTTTGTCCTCACAAAGCTTACAGTTTGCTGGAATTCTACTGCTAAGTGTACTGGGGACTCCTTCCTGCATTCTGTCTCTGATCCATTTGTCACACTACTGCCAACAATGGAGCATTGTGGGAAAGTGTTGGAGTCAGGAAAGAATTCATTTCAAATCCTGCCCTAGGTTTTTAGATTATTCATTTACTTGATCATCAATTTTATTGTCTGTTAAGTAGGGACAATATTTCTTGTAACATGTGACTTATAGGATTATTGTAAAGACAGCTTGTGATTACAAGGGCAGCTAGGGGTACAGTGAATAGAGTGCCAGTCCTGGAGACAGAAGCACCACTTTTCAAATCTGGCTTCAGATGCTTACTAGTTGTATGACGTTTGGCAAGTGACTTGATCCTGTTTTCCTCAATTTCCTGACCTGTTAAATGAGCTCTGATGAAGGGAATGGCAGACCACTTTTCTAGCATTTTTGCCAAGAAAACCCCAAATGGACTCATGAAGAGTCAGACACTAATAATCGACAAAACAACAAAGCTGAGATCATGCATTCAAATGTTTTACAAACAACAAACTGTTATATAAATATCCACCATTATTTTTTTTACTGAAAGTCAGTGTGGCACTGTGGAGAGAAGGGCAGGCTTGGCTACAGGAAGACCTGGGTCCAGGTCCATAGTCTAACATCTCATCTATGTGACCACTGACTTAAGTCAATATTTCAGTTCCACCAGAAGCTTTGTTGCACAATTGGTTAATACACTGGTGTGTTGATTTGCCTTGGGTCAGGGTATTTAGGCTTGGGAATCAGGATTAAAAACAAACAACAAGCTTCTCCACAATTAGAGGTATCTCAGAGTAGAGTGTCTTGTCACAAGAGGTGGTGATTTCCCTCTCCTCTTTGAGCAAAGACTGGATGATTCCTTGTGAGTTATGTTAGAGTGGAAAGTCCCATTGAGGTCCCTCACAACTCTAAAATTCTGTGGTAATTGTTTCCTCAGTGTGATTTCTCTACAAAGATGGATCTATCAATCCATCCATCCATCCATCCATCCATCCATCCATCCATCCATCCATTCACCTCTATCTATCGATTTATCTGTCTGTGTCAGTCTATCTATCTATCTATCTATCTATCTATCTATCTATCTATCTATCTATCTATCTATCTATCTGTCTGTCTCTCCCCCCCATCTACTTATCTAATATCTTGGTCACAGCACAGTATCATTTGCTTTGTGTCAGAGCAGGCAGTTGATTTCTTCTTGGCATGGAGGCTAATGAATGTGGAAGTAAGGAGCATAGAGATGAGTTTTGCAGTACTACTTGTGAAACTCATTAAAGTCTAAGTCAAATCCTATTTCCTCCAAGAGTCCTTTCTCTAGTTCCCTTGTTTAGAAAACACTTTTCCCTTTGGAACTGATATATCACTGTATTTTGTATGTTTTGCATGTACTGATCATGTAATACCAAGTTGGTCTTATCTGCTCTGTTTAACTGTAAACTACATGAGGATGCATCCATGGCAGCATGATGTAGGAATGGTAAAAAGTGTCATGGAGGCCTGGTTCCTGGAGAGATGATGCTCCTGTAAGAGAACTGGCCAATTGAGGGAACATGCCTTATCCAAATGTAATGCTGGGCTGTATACAGTGGGTACTTAATATGTCATCAAGGAAAAATGGAAAACCTGGCATTCATATGAGTCAATAAAAAGCAAACATGCATTTTCTTTTGCGCTCAACACCCCCAGGAAATAGAGAGCTGTCCAAAAATGTCACCAAGAGTTACCTCTGGATTGGTACTAACTATTCAGCAGACACTTAACCAGTAGTCTGATTTTCCATTTCTTAAGACACTTTTAAAACTGGACCAGGGAAAAATAAAGTGTGAAATAAAAACCACAGGGTAAGGTACCCTTCCAAATAGACTGAGTAAAAAGAAAAAAATGAAGAAAATTCTGAAATGCTCCTTTAGCCTTCTCATTTTTCTCAGACACTATTCTTTTTAGAGTGTTGATGGACTCTTAACTTCAAAATATCTGGGTATTTACCGTGGCCATGTGATCAGACTGCTCTGACCTGTTGATGGTATAACAGGAAAAAGGACTTATACTGTTTAATGACTTTTTCATGCATCATTCCAAATTGCTTTCCAGAATGACTGGATCCATTCACAGCTCTACCAGCAATGCATCAAAATGCCTTCCCCACCCCCAACCCCAGCCACTCAATCATGTCATTTTCCTGTTGTCATCTTTTTCTTTAGATCTATAGGTTAAATAAAGCTGAGAGTTGTGTTTAACTGTTGGTCCCAGTTTCTTATTTAAATTTACCTCTTTCTAATCAATCATTAGAATACTTATAAAATATCTTCAATGTATTAAGCAAAACAGTAGATGCTGGGAATATAAATACATTAAACGAATAGCTCTTACATTGGGCCTTTTAAAATCATGTAAATGCAAAAATGATAGCAGATAATAGGTGTGATTTCCATGGACATAATATTATTCTAATTTGTTCCAAAAAGTCAATCCAGATATCAAAAGGTTATAACCTATTTCTGTCAAAGAGGGAAAAAATGTTATTCTGGTGAGATCTAGACAGCCAAATGACAAGGTCATAGAATCATGTAATTCCTCAATTGGAAGGAACCTCAGCCACTATCTAACCCAATTCACAGCCAAGCACCAATGTATGGTCACACAAGTCCACACTGAGTCTTTTCTTGAAATCCTCCAATGAAAGGGAACAAACACTCTTGTAAGAGTGGATCTCATTTCTAGGGCTCCTAATCAACTTAGAGATAATTCTGTTAGGAATTTTTTGTTCTCCGTCAATCACAAACCTGTAATTTCTTGATTTCCATTTAGCTGATTTGATCTCACAAAATCCCAGAGTTGGAAGAGACCATAGACACCATCTTGTTGTAGCCATACTAGAACAAAGAAGCCCTCTATAACAAACCCTTCAAATGGCCAATCCATCCTTTGCTTGAAGACACGAAGTAGAAAGGGGTAAGAAATTGCTATGCTCTACTTCCCAAAACAACTTATTAAAATCAGGCAAGGCTCTAATTGCAAGGTAGTTTTCCTTGCATTAAGCTTGCCTTTCTATACCTTCTGTCTGTCAGTTTTAGATGTGCTCTCTCATCCTGCTCTGAATAGATATAATCCCTCTCCAATTTATTATTTCATTCTTACAATCTATAAAAATTTATTAAGTATTTGCCAATGGCAAGGTACTATAGAAAGGTTCATGAATACAGAAGCAAAAACCAAATAGTCCCAGTCCTTAGGGAGTTTGTATTTCTCATTAACATCTATGGAATATTTGGAAACAGCTATCATGTCCACCAAAAATATTTTTTTCTTCAAATGAAATAGCTCTATTTGCTTCAACCAATCTTCAAATGACATAATCTTGAAGCCCTTAAACTTCTCAGGTATTTACATTTAGACACTCTCCAACTTATAATGGCCACCATAAAAAATACACATCCAGAATGCCACATTCCAAATGTTGTATAGCCACAGTCCTGAATGGTACATTCTGTCACTCCAGTGCATCACAAGGATCAGTATGGTTTTGTTTCTCAATATTTCAGAACCATGGTCAAAGTCATAATAGTTATAAGTGGATTCAAGGAGGGAGAGATGGAAGGCAGAAGAGATATTTTACTTTCACCTCAGAATGGGAGCACACCAATCTCTTTATCAAAGCAAAAACACTTTTTCACTGCTTCCCCAACTTCTGAAACACACAAATAGACCCTGCTCCCACTGTCAACCAGCTAAAAAATCATGGATAAAATATAAATCAGAAAATATTCAAATTCATGGGATTGAGGCAGTAATAAAAGATGGGGAATGAATTATCTGTGAAAATAGAATTAATCTTCTTTTATCCTACAATTCAGAAAGTTTTCTGGTCTGTGGCTAACTTAAAAATGTCCACTGTCAGAATAAGTTGGGAGAAGCCACATTCCTTATTTGTCCTGAGTAAACAGATTAAGCTAATTCACTTCCTTCTTGCAAACCATTTACTCATTTTTTGTAATGGTTCTGTTTCCAAATTCTGTTAAGGATGGCTGACATCACATTAAGTTCTCTTTGCATCACTTTCGAAAACAGAGCGACTAAGATTACTGCACGTTGGGAAAATGTTTCACTCTCATTTCTAAAGTTGGCCCTGAGTTGACAGTGGGTTGTCAAAAAATCTTCAAGAGGAGTTTCAGAACCAGATGGATTTTTATCTGTATCCTGATGCACTGGAAGGAACAGAAAAGGCTACAGCTGCTTAATCCCTAAGGTAGAATTTTCAGGAATTAAAATTCATCATTAGCAAACCAAACATAACGTATCCAGATTTCCAGTGCTTAGCATAGTGCCAGGGACATGATAAATGCTAGTTGACTGACTGGATTCCAGAGAACAGCTATTTGGTGATTCCTGCATGTCACTCCTTTGGGAACAGCTTGAGAATTGAAGCCACAGCTTATCCATTCTAACAAAAGTCAGGTGATAGATGCTTGAGGGAATTGTTTCCATGCGACATTTCCTCAGGAGTATAATATCAACAGAATCTCTATATTTGGAAGTATCTTCAAAGAATGTCTAGTCTAACTGACACATGAACAAGAATCTTTTGTACAGTATTCCTAATGAGAACTTATCAGGCTAATAAGTATTTTAAAATGATAAATGTTTACAAAGATTTGACCACCTCTCATGGTTTTTTTTGGAGTTGTAGAGAGTACAACTCAGAAAAGTAACATCATTTAGTGTAAAGCACATTAGATCTAGGGCTGCAGAAATCATTGTTCTGTACTACATATATACTGTGATGGAAGCCAAAAAACATGCATGTAGCATGTCATGCACACACGCATACACGTATGGATTGCATTTGGGACAAAAGCTGTACTGACTTCAACATAAAGACACTTGCTATTTCTGGACCTAGAAACCAGATTGTCAAAAGAAAACACCATTTGGAAAGTGCAAGGCTTCATGTTTTCTCATTATATTCATGAGGAATCTCTGCTTCTCTTACATATCCAAACCACTCAGTAGAATACACTGAAAGAAAATGGCAGCCAAGGGACTTCAGTAAATATGATTTCCAAAGTCCCTGAGGACTTCCTCTTGAATACACTTTTATGTTGGAAACAACATATTTTAAAGCAATCTTTGGTGCTTTTTTCTTCTCTCTTCATTTTCCTCTTTTTTTCCAGCAATAACAAAGTTGGATGACCAGTTCTGTGGATTTCATATAATAACATCTTATGCCACTTACTATTATTTTATTTTATTAAAATGTGATATAGGGGACAGCTCTTCTACCAACCTCAAAGAGTCAGGGAAAGGATGAGAAGACAGAGGTTAAGGGACCTTGTGGCATAGTAGATATAATGATGGATTCAAGGCCAAGATGACCTAATTTTCAATCTTCTGATGTTTATAAGGTATGTGGCCACTGGCAAGTTACTTAATTTCTCCAAGTCCTCATTTTCTCAACTGTATAATGGTGATAATAAAAATCATGCCTCTACCTGTAATACCAACCACTATTATAGTGAGGTTCAAAAGAAAGAATTTACATCAGTTTATAAATATTAAAGCATTATATGTATATCTGTTATTGGTCTCAAAAATAAAATTGAGTCCACTCTCAGTCCCTATACATTATTACTTAACCACTTCCACATCTAAAATGATCATTTACCCTTTTCAGAAAATGTGAGGATTCCAGATGTTCATGCAGATGAATAAAAAGGCAACAGAGGCTCCTGCTAAGCCTGACTTTTGGACATCCTTGTAAGGGCCACATAAGAGGGGAAGGCATATAATTACAAAATCCTGTTATTTTTTGAGAGAGGAGAAGACACCCACTGGTACAGGGTCAGACTGTGGGGGAATAACGGATGGTGATGTTTCAAGGTTCTAGTGTATCAATACCAACCTGGGAGGTATCCTTTCAGAATCCTGGCATTCCTTTCAGCCAACAGTGATAACAAATATATCATTTTGCAGGAAAAATTGACTACAGTTACTATCTGACACCTCAGTTTTTGTCTCAACACAAAAAGGGTAGATTTGATTATGTTCAGTGTTCTTTAATTTTGCTTCTGGCATGAACTTAGATAGAACAAGGTCATGCTTGTATACTGGACCACTTAATATTCGACAAATTCTATGTTCCATCTCCTACATCTGTGCCTTTGAAGAGGCTTTTCTATGTCTGGAATGTACTGTCTTCCCTACTGTCTCTTGGAATGGGGCCAAAAGTTCTATCTAAGCCTTATCTCAAGTGAAAAGCCTTTCCAGACCCAACCTTAGTCATTAGTGAGTGCTCTCTTTCTCCTCCAATTATCATGCTTATATTGGTATCCCCTACAATATAATGGGAGCTCTTAGAGGACTATTTTTTTATCTTTATCTTTATACCTTGGCACCTCACATAGTACATTGTACATACAAGGTGTTTTAAAAAATATATTTTAGATTTGTTTGCATTTCACTGAATTGTAGAATGCACATACACAAAGTTTTCATATTGTTGAAGGGGAATAATTGAGGCATATTTGAGCTCACACACAATTGTAGAAAAGCAGTTCACAAAATTTAAAATTCTTTACAAATATAATTATTATTAACATGAATGTAATTATTAGAGGTATTGTGGATTAGTGCAGGAGGTTCCCTAAAACTTAAGAGTTGTGTCTACTGAACCAGCAAGAGCAAAGGCATGGAAAAATACAATTTGGGACAAAACATCTAGAATTTCCTTAATGTCTTAGGATCTTAAATTTAACAGTCACTCATTAGACTATGAGCTCCTTCAGAGCTGAAACTTTGCCCTATCTTTCTTTGTATCCCCATTGCTTAGCACTGTGCCTGGCACAGAGTAGGCACTTACGTGCTTTTTGACTTGACATTTAAACCTGGGAAGAATATTAGAAATCAATAAATTCAACCCTGTCATTTTACAGGTGAGATACTGAAACAGAGAGAGGTTAAGTATCTTCCTCAAAATTACACAGTTAAGTAAGAATTGACAGAGCCAGAGTTCAAAACCAGGTCCAATGATGCTAGGACCTTTTCCACTGTAACACAATGTGTGTTTGTGTGTGTGTGTGTGTGTGTGTGTATGTGAAAGAGAGAGAGAGGGAGAGAGAGAGAGAAGATATATACATGGAAGGGACTAGAGTTTTCCATTTAAAATTTGTAGCAAGACGTTTTATATTAAAAAATGCCTCCAAGATTATATGGAAAGTTAATTTTGGCTTCTTTCCACTTAGGACCAATAATGATTTGCTGCTATCCATGGTCTATTCTTCCTTTAACATATTTGGCAATTCATTCTCAGTATCCCAAGGGATGTATTGCATGTCCCTTGCAGGTAGCTGGCCCGTAAGGTAATCTTTTTCAGGTCAATTTTCCCTTTCTCAATGTCCTGTAACTTATCTGTCTGCTTATCTCCCTTTAATGTCAAAGGGAATTTGTGTGCTCAGAATAAGCTCCTTGAAGAAAGGGAAAGGCAAAAGTTGAACATGTTGAAAGTGAAAGGAATATGGAGAACCAGGAAAAACAATAAGAACTGGTCTTCCACGTACCCTCCCCACTCTCACTCTTCACATTAAAACTTGCCTGCTATTTTTGAGACAGCTTTTCTTTCCTTTCTCTGACACACAGCTTTGGAGTATAGGATATCTGAATGCATTGACAATATATAGCAAAGCTAATAAATGCATTTATTTCTCTGCAGAGATGTGTCTGTTGTTCCTCCTAAATAATGTCCAGCAATCAAAGATGAGGAAGGGAATCGGGGTGGGGGAAGCTGCTGTTGAGAGACAGAGAGAGAAAAGGGAAGCAGAATCCTTGTTCAGCCACAGTCCTTTGCCATGCATTCCTCATATCTCCTCCAGATAACCTTCCAGTTAAGTGTCAATGCAAGTGATGCTCTTTTTCCAACTCGGAAGGCATCCTTCTCAGTACAAGATTCAAAGATTTGGAGATGGGAAAGATTCCGGAGCTCAATCTGCTAATTTTAGATGAGGAGAGCAGAAGCATTTCTAAGCAAACCTAAGGCATCAGAAAGTTTACTAATTGCCAAAGGTCACATAGGTGGTAAGTGTAGAATGTCACCCTTGTTCCTCTGACTTTAGAACCAGCAGTCTTTCTACTCTGCTGTCCTCGATGGAGCATGCCTGGCAACATATCAAATAACGGATCTCAAAATCAATTACACACATACATATGTGTGTGTGTGTGTAAATTATATGTATGTACATTATATGTATATATATATATATTTATATATGTTTCCCATTCAAGTGAGGTGATGGAAATTTTAGTGGTAATATTGGGCTGGGTAAAGGATGTGCTTTGGTTTTTTGTTTCTTAGATTCCCCTAGGTCTAGAGTTCAATTCTTTGGTGTAGTAGTTGTCAGGAACTGGATTATATGCTTTCTCTCCTCCAATCTCTTTGTAGGCTCTAGAGAGATAATTAGAAGAGAGCTAGGAGGATTAAAGATTTGGAGCTAGAAAGGACTTTAGAGATTATACAATTCAACCAAACAAATGAGGAAATCACATCTAAAAGGGCATATAGCTGGAAATATATCTATACATACATATATACACATACATGTATATACATACATATGTATGTATAATATGGTTCTCCATAATATGTATATATGTGTGTATGCACACACACATATCCAGCAAGTTGTAGAATCAGGCTTTGAACCTAGGTTCTATGACTCTAAATATATGATCTTTGGATTTGAAATTCAGTTCCTTTCTATAGTACCATATCATATCCTCAGGGACAGAATCAACCTAATAAATATCTCCAGCATTTTGGACAGACCCCTGGTTGGAAACTTCAGTGGATATGGATGAGACATGAATGACAAGACATAAATACGTTTCTGGAGAGTAAATCTATGTCTGCAGAATGTCAGCTCCCTGAAGTCAGGACCTATTCTTGTCATTGCTGCATTTGGCACAGAGTCTAGTGCACATTAACACATGCTTGTCAAATTGAATTGAGAAGAGCACAGCTCCACTTTACTACTTGAGTATGTCATTCACTGCACAAACATTTATTATGGGTAATTCACCAACAGAATGTAAACTCCCTGAGGGCAGGGATTGTGTCATTTTTATCCTTCTATCCCCAGTGCCAAGTACTGTGTCTATGACCCTGATAAATATTTGTTGAATGAGTAAGTGAATATTCTTCAAATTGAGGTGGAATTTGGAGATATGTATATGTATATATACATATATACATACATATATAGAGACATATATGTGTCTATATATATATGTATGCATATATAATTTAACAAAAACAGTGGAACCCCAGCTTGTTACAATTTCACCTATCTCCAGAGCCTCCTCATTTTCCCTGAGTCACCGTTTTCTCATTTGCCACACTCATTTTCTATCATCAACAAAAACAACAAAGATAATGAGGTATTATAGTTTTAGCATCATCTCCAAGTGTGATATATTTGACATACGTCATCACCAACTCATAAAAACCAAACCACTGCATTTGGAAACATGAGCTGGCCTTCCAAGGTAATCTACAGTAGGAGAATGGGAGGTGAGAGGGGGAGAAGGTCACCATAAATGAAAGGCATCCCACTAGCAAAACTACCTTGGAATTTTCCAGCAGTGGTTTTAATAATATACCTTCTCTCTTGCACCCAAATTATCCTCAACTAGTCACTCAAGATTGTACTGCCAACCTCGGTTTCCAGGCTGATTAACGCATTATTTCCTGTCATTCATTCCTACCAAATTGGCTTTCTAGCTACTCTTTATGCAATGAATTTCATCTTCTGTCTCCATTTGTTTGCCCATTTTTTCCCCGATGGATGGGATGTTATGCCTCTTCCTTTCTTGCTATTTCCAAGATCCTTAGCTCTTCTCAAAGTTCGACTCAAACACCACCTCTTATAAGAGCATTTATTTGATTTCCCCAATGATTCTCCCTCAAGAAATTTTAATGTATATATTAATTTGTTTATACTTTGCATTTGATTATTTATATGGTTTCTCCTAAGTAAAATGTAAGTACCATGAGGGCAGGGATTATAACATTTTTTCTCTTTGTTTCTTCATCATTAGTGTTCAATAAATGTTTGTTAAATTGCAAAATTCTGTTGAATTTTAAGTGTTTTTCTTTCCATTTAAAGACATCTGAGACCCAGACCTTAGAACCAACTTGCACTTTTCAATGCCCAACCAAATCTTACCATACCACAGCATCCCCCCCAAAAGGGTCCCGGGCTCGAGCAGGAGTCATCAGCACCAACCCCAAATACTGAGGCACATAGTATAGCATGGCTGAAGAATGCAGTAATATTTCTTTTCCAGGGTCAGAGAAGACACTCTAAGCACCTTCCAGTATTTGAGCCACACTTCAAATAAGCTCTGTCCAGGTACAGAAAAAACCAACAATATTTTATTTATAACCTTATTTTAGTTTTTTTTTAAACTACAAATTCTGGTTCTAGAGTCATTAAAAGATGATGGGATTTATAGATTCTGACATGTAAATTAATCTCTTGTTTGTTTTCTCTTTTTTCTTTTCCACAGAATGGTCCTCCTGGCAAATACAGAACAGGTCATTACATGAAAAATATAAGATTTTGCATTTTTTTCCTTTTTCTCTCTTATAAATCTATGTCTAATACTGCATTCCCCCATTGGAATATTTCATAAGGGCATGAGAAGAAGAAAAAAAAAAATTAAACAGAAGAGACAAAATAGACCGAATCTCACCACTAGAATTCACCATAAAAATCCCAAAGTGTAACAGAATTCTTACAAAATTTCCTAGACCAGTTCTTTAGGGAATCGAGATCTCCTATGAAAAATATGGCAAAGAGGGAGGGAGGGCAGTAGGGGAAGGGAGGGTAAATAAATGCAGCAAAACAGGTTCTGAGGAATACACATCATTTTGTCTGCTTTAGATCACAATAGAATTTTTAATAAATAAATTTCTTTTCTTTTTTGTTTTTTTTTGTAAAGACACTTTTTTTGAAACAGTAGATTTAGCCCAGTCATTTGTGTCATTTTTTTTTTTATAAACCGTCTTTTATGTTTTGTTTTCTCTGTAACTTTTGTAAATGTTTTAAATTTGAGTCTCTTGTACATTGTCTTTCGAGTTCATTCGAATCAACAACGGTTCATGCACTGAACTGTGTATTGAGTTTATTGTGTTAACTGTTGTTGTGTGGTTGAAGGGAGATTTGTAAGAGTTATAGTGATTTAGGTGCTCATGTTCTATAGCAGGCATGGGCAAGTGGCTCTCTATGGGCGTGTCCCCTGTAATCTCATCATCCACATTAATGATCTCAACAGTCCGCGTGGGGGCATGGTGGTTTTGCCGATGGTGCTGTTTCCTCATCTTGTAGAAGATGACCAGCATCACCGCTGCCATAAGGGTGATGGCTACAAAGCAACCAATGATAATCTTAGTGGTCTTCATCACCTCATCGATTCCCGGGATGCCATTGTTTATATCGGTCACAGGGATGGTAAATGTTTTTTCGGTTGACCTTGTGCTCTGAGGCGTGAGAGAGGTGGTCACATTGGTGGTCTCCCAGTCAATGACTGGTGTGGGCCCCACATTGTTCTCTGTGGTTCGGGCCTCGTCCTGAGAAGGTTCCATAGTCTCTACGGTGACGGTGGAAAAATACGAGAATGGGGTAGTGGTTGCTGCGGTCACATTCAGGGTGGCTGAAGCTGTGGTATTCCCGACAGAGTTACTCACCATGCATGTGTACATGCCTGTATCTTGTATAGTTACATTAGTAAAATTTAATGTGCCATCACTGAGCACAGCAATCCGGACCTTGTATGCCCCATGTGTCATGACCGTCCCATTGGGAGTAATCCAAGATACAGAGGTCAGTGAGGTGGAGGCCCTACACTTGAGCTCTGCTGCCATGCCCTCTGTGACATTGAGGTCTGCAGGAGGCTCAACAATCACAGGGGCATAACAGGTAAAATAATTCTGGTCCAATTCCCCAATGTACCTCCCTTTCAGGTTTGAGGGTGTATTACAGCGGGCACAGCATGCAGTATTTGAGGGCGCCATGTCCTTTATCCACCAGCTGAGCCACAGAATATCACAGTTGCAGTTCCAAGGGTTGTGATGCAGGTGGATCCTCTCAAGGTGATGGAGGGGAGTGAAAAGGTCGTGAGGCAGTAAGGTCAGATTATTGTGTGCCAGGTTGATCTCTACCAGAGACTGAAGGTTATCGAATGCATTCCTTTCAATCACTTGGATCTGTGACTGGATCATCCACAATTTCTGAAGGTGCATCAAACCCTGGAAAGAGCCTGGCCTAATGGCAGACAAATGATTCCCAGAAAGATCCAGCTCATCCAACTTGATGAGTGGTGTGAGGTTCGGGATTTCCCGCAGATTGCACATGGCAAGGTTCAGATACCTCAAGTTGGAGAGACCTTCAAAGGCCCCTTCTGAGATGTACGAAAGCCTCTTCAATTCTCCTAAGTCCAATCGGCGCAAAGATGGAATTCGGTTAAAAGCATAAGAAGGGATGCTTTCAATGGGGTTATTCCGTAGCCAGAGTTCCTTCAGTTTAGATAGGTATACAAAAGCCCCATTAGGGATGGTGGTCAGCCGATTGTCAAAGAGCTCCAAAGTGTTGAGGTTTGCCAAACCATTGAAGGCCCCGATTTCAATGGTGCGGATATGATTCCTGCTCAGCTGTAGGATCTCCAGATGCCTGAGGTGTTTGAAGCTGTTTACCTTGATAATCTGAATCTGATTCTCGTGGAGATTCAGGAGCCGCGTGTTGGTAGAGATGCCGTCAGGGACCTCTCTCAGATTTTTACGCACACAGATGACCTTGCTGAACTGGTTACTACAGGAACATACAGAAGGACAGGTTTGGGCCCTCACCAGACCGGCCACTACAAGAAGTTGGAGAGCCAGGAGCACCACAAGCAGGGGGTCAAATAGGGCCCTGTTAAACCTAGGACCTATCATTATCTGCTGTGGATGTAAGGTCATCTTGTTCAACATTCATAATTTATCTGGGGTTGGTCCTTCTGGAGTTCAAATGATCTGAAAAAAATGAAAAAAATGAAAATGTTAGATCTCTGAAAAATATCCTTCTTGAAATAATGTCATTGGCAGAGGTTTTTATGTTCAGACTCTCCAGTCCCAAAACTAAGAGAATGAATAACCAGTTATCCTTATGGTGAGCTATGCTATTTGACATTTGTTGTGAAGTGTGCTCTGACCCAATCAGCACATTGCAGCAGTTCAAGTAGGACCATAAGAGAAAAGCAAAAAGAAAATGGAAGACAGGAGTGATGAGGTCCACACACAGTATCTTAGCAGCCCTCAGAAAAAAATAAGTGGACCATGATATTTATCAGAAATGCTTCAATGTTATCTTAAATGTCTGGCTCATTGGATTATAGATTGAGATGCCTTTAGGTCATCTAGTCTAAACCCTCCATGAAAGAGGAGAAAAATAAGGCCTATACAGAGGGAGTAGACTTTTCCAAGGGGACACAGCTATTATTTCAGAGCCAAATTCTCTGATTTCAAATCAATGCAATTTCAATTAAGACAATATTCACTACACACTGGGGACAAAAAGAAACATGAATAAAAATCTGTCTTCAAGGAGCTTCTCAGAAGATGGCAAGGGAGGGTGACCAGAATGATGAAAAGCGTTGATGTGAAGGAAGTGGGAATGTTTGACTTAGAGAAGAGAAGGCCTGCTTAGGACAAGAGAACTGTATTCATGTGTGAAAGAGGGATTGGACTTGATCTGTTTTTCTCCAGAAGATTTTTCCAACTAGGAAGCTGAAAAGAGGAAAATTCATGTTCAATTTCTAGAAAAGCTCCATTACAATCAGATGGCCTCCAAAGTAGAATGGGACCTCCATAGGTACTAATATAGCCTCTGGAGGCAGAGGCTTCCCCTCACCAAAAGTCTGTAGGCAGATTGGATGATTATTTGCCAGGGATGTTGTATAGTAACAATTGCACTGGGAGTCCAATGAATTCCCTGAAAAATCTTGAATTTTTGTAATCTTGAGTGACATTTTGCTTTACCATTGGGCAGACTGGACTTAAGGTCCACTTATTATTTTAGCATCTTTCATGTGAATCAACCATTAACCCCACTATATTTTTTCTTCATAAAAAAAGCCTCTCTTTTTTGAGGGGAGGAGGGTGACCCCACATGCAAATACTGACAAGTTAATATCTGATAATGAAGTCTTTAATAGCATTTGCTTAACTATGACAAGTGAATATAATAGCCCTGATATAAAATAGGTAGCTCACAAGACAGGTCACAGGGGCTTAGATTTAGAGTTGGAAGAGACCTTACAGATCCTCTGCTTTCCTTTTAAGAATGAGATAAGAGAGGCTCAAAAGAAGTTTGAATATGCCCAAAGTCACATGGGTAGTGTCATCTTTTTTCACTATGGTAAACTCTCTCCTGTAATAGAAAAAGAGGGAGGACACAGGATTAAGGTCAAAAGGCAACATATTCATTAACCATAAGCTTTAATTCCACTTCTGAGAATTCTCTTCCAGGAAAAGAATTGTTTCTCAAGTAGTCTTTGGAGTCAGAGGACATGGGCTTAAACAATACATCTGATGCATACTACTAATGTGACCCTGGGGAAGTAAGTTATCCTTTCTGGGACTCAGTCTATACATCTACAAAAAAAGGCAATTGGAGTAAATGACCTCTAGGCCATCTTCAAGTTCTAAGATCTAGCCAGAACTATGTTCCTCTGAACTATGAACTTGTGATATTCAGTAGATATTCCATTTCTCTGTAGTTTGCTTTTATTACTAGTTGTGAAAAGCATTCCAAGCCTTGAAGCCCCATCTGCTCTGAGTCATCATTATCTTTTGCCTGCAGTGTTCAAAGTACTATAATCTTCTAAGTACTATAAGCTTCAATAACTCCCTATTACCTGTAGTGGGGGCAACTAGGTGGTATGATGGATAGAGCACGAGTGCAGGAGTCAGGAGGACCTGAGTTCAAATCTCACCTCAGACACTTGACACTCACTAGCTGTGTGACCGTGGGCAAGTCACTTAACCCCAATTGCCTCATCCTGGGTCATCTTCAGTCATCCTGATGAATATCTGGTCACTGGATTCAGATGGCTCTGGAGGAGAAGTGAGGCTGGTGACCTGCACAGCCCTCCCTCACTCAAAACAAAGTCAAGTGCAAGTCATGTCATCATTGCTCTGATGGCATGGTCTTCTCTGGCAACAAAGGATGAACACACACATTACCTATAGTACAAATACAAACTCTTCTGCTTGACATTTTAGGCCTTGGCAATCTAGCTCCAACCTGTTGCTCTAGAATTAATAATCTTACTCGCTTTCATATGCCGTTTCAGCCCAACTAGTTTCCATGTCTCATTTCTGAGCCTTTGTGTAGATAGTATCCCTCCTCACTTTTACTCCTAAAATTCCTACCTCCTTTCTAGGATCAGTGCAAGTGTTACATTCTACAAGAGGTCTTTCCTGCTTCCTCAATTATTACTGTCTCCCACTATCTCCCTCCCTTCCCCATTAATATATATATATATATATATATATATTTTAAATTTTTAAAATGTTTTTAATATTTAAAGACAGCTGGTGTAGTGGTTAGAGAATCAGTTTTAGACCTGGGAAGCTGTAAGTACAACTTTGGTGGTTTCTATATGAACCTGGATTTTCAAACTATAAGTCACAAAGCACAGAAACAGATAGGTAATGGTAGAAAGAAATTCCTCAGTGATAATTCCTGGTAACAATAAACCTGAAAGAATCTCTATCATGCCTTTATCTGTCTGTCTATCAATCCATCCATCATCCCTCTATCATTCATCCCTCTATCTATGCATCTATCTATCTATCTATCTATCTATCATCTATCTATCTATCTATCTATCTATCTATCTATCTATTATTTATCTATATTCTAGACCTGTGATTCCATCAGTATCTTTTTAATTGCCTGTGCACCTTTTCTTTCTACTGGTAGACAGTAGACAGAAAAGACAAATTTCATCTTTGTCTTTTTTATTCCCATTACTTTGTAAGGTCTCATTAGTAATAAGTCCTTAACAAATGTTCATTGAATTTAATTTAAGAGTAGTCCTCCATGCTGTAGTCTTGGAGTGGCAGGGGGCACTAAAAATGTAATGGAATCATCCTTTATACACCTCTTCAGCCATGAAGTAATCAACAAAGACCAGAACATAGCTATTTTAAGTCATTTACCTTTTTTTTTCCATCTTATATCATGTTTATTCTCATCTCTGACCCTGTGATGACAGAGAAGTTGCTTAATATGTTAAGAGTTGGAAATAAAAAGACTACTGAAATCTAACTGCATAGGTATCTGTTTATAAATAATAATCTCATAGCAGGAGGGTTAGTGTTGATCATTACTACCATAATGATGATGCTGCAATGCTGACCAAGTGCCAATAATGTGCCTGGCATTCTTCAGATACTAGGTTCCTTACAGTCCTTTTCCAGTACAAATGTCGTCATTGCTTGAATATTTGTGTATGTGTGGGTATGTACATATAATTTCATCCATTCAAGAAGACAGGAAGAAATGGACTGTCTGGGCTTCCCCATCATCATTACCTTTTAGTATTTTCCCCTATTGAGCCACAGTGCCCTGCCTTCCCAGTGACTTTTTCTTTCTTCCCTTGCAGGCTGTGGAGTATTTTCTATCTAGTGCTTTACTGCAAGGTCTCTCTGGAGTAGCGATTAATGAAATTCCCTATAAATCAGCCATAAGTGAAGTCGTATGAATTACAGCTGGCTCAGAGCACATTTATAACATAGAGCAACTGAATGCATAATGAATGGATCGACTGGAGCAAACTACCCTCCCAGACAGGTTTCCCACTCTAAGTTCCAAATGGTTTCATTTGGCATCAAAATGCCACGTTACGATATATGAGTGTATAAAAATTTATTTCTCACATCAAAGTGAAATCCATTTAAATATATTCAATCTTCAAAATGATATTGTCAGACAATGTATACTTATGAATTTATTTTGGGAGGTTTTATATTTAACTGCTCCTACACTTAGAATTGCTTTCCAAAGGATGTCCTGTTTTCCTCAGCACTGCTTTCTCTTTTCTTTGTCTACCAGTGTTTCTGGGACACTGATACATGGCTCACGGGCTTAAGTGCAAGAAAGATGGAGCCTGGAGGGTCACTACCAGAGTGACTATCCAGCATCATTTCACAATGCCTATTTATCCTATATGTAGCTTTTTTTTTTGTATATACTTATTTGTATGCTATCTCTTCCATTAGATTGTGAGTTCTTTGAGGGAAATGACTGTCTTTTGACTGTTTTGAATCTTTAGCACTTAAAATGGTGCTCACAACATAACAGGTACTTAATCAATGTTTATTGAGTGATTGAAAAGGTTTTATGGTTATATTGCAGAGCACTCTGGGCTTGAAGTTGGACAGACTGTTCAAATCATGCTTCTGAAACTTATCAGACATTTGATGTTGGGTTTTCACTGTGGAAGTACCCTTTAGATTAAAATGTCTGTTTTCTTTGAGTTACCAGACTAAACAGATGCACTGGACACAGAATAAGCTTGTTTACTGAAAAGAGCCAATCAGAAGACTGCAGTGAGTCTAAGTCTTGCTCACTCTCAGAAGCCTGGATGGCGTTTACTGATTGACCTTGCTGTGCTGTGCTCCCACCCCGCCTCCACCCAAATTGGCTCAAACCAGCCTTGGGGTTGACTGTTCTTACAAATCCTGCTTCTTTGTCTATCTGTTCCTGGGAAAGATTGTGCATTCCCTTTCTCTGAACCTCTCCTTTCTAGTTTTCAAGCATAAATCTCCCCTGCTTCTTCTCCTATACTGTTGGATCCCTCATACCTTGTACTGGGAGCCTCAGCATTAGTGTCTGATTGTCCTCCTGATAATTTTTTTTTTTCTGTTTTCAACTTAGTTTGAAGTCCTTTGCATCTTGAGGAGTAGGTTTTGCTTGGTTGACATCATTAAATGTATGTGTCACTAACAGCTTTCTAGAACTTGCCATATGTACAAACTGGACATAGTCTTGGATGGAAAAAGATGAAATTCAGTCAATAACTGGGTTATTTTCCAACACATTTGCTGGCCAAATCCTTTATGTCCCAGTTGGACATCTTGAACTGACCCTAACATGTCCAAAACCAAACTCATTATTTTTCTCTTCCAAACTCTCCTTTCCTCCTAGCTTTCTTTTTAATAATGAGGGTAACATCTATATTCTTTCCTCTGACATTCTCACCAGCTTGGTGCAGGTCTATACCAACTCATAACTGGACTATTTCAATACTTTCCTGGATGGTCTCCCATTTAAGCCTCTCCCCTTTCTAATCTGTCTCTCACTCATCCTTCAAATTGATTTGATCATGTCACTAAAGTATTCAGTCAACTGCAATGGCTCCCTATTACCTCCAGGATCAGATATCAGTCTTCTCTTTGGCTCTTAACATCTTCATTACCTGACCCCCTCATGCTTTACCCCTTCCACTTACTCTGCATTTCAGTGATATTGGTTTCCTTGTTCTTTGAACAACACACTCCTAAGTCAGGGCATTTCCCCTCACTGCCTCTTATGCTCCCTCATCCCTGCCTCCTGGCTTCTTTTACATGTCAAGCAAAGTTCTATCTTCAGCAAGAAACATTTCCTGTTCCCTTTTAATGCTTGTGTTTTCCCTCCATTGCTCATCTTTCATTTTTCTTGTATATGTCTTGTTTGTACAAGATATTTCCATATTCTCTCCCTCATTAGACTATGAGTTCCCTGAGAACAAAGACTATCCCTCCGTTTCTTAGTATCCCTAGAACTTAGCAACGGAACCTAGCACAGAGCAGGCACTTAATAAATGCTTGCTGATTTGACTTGTTGACATCAACAGGGAAGACTGAATCAACAGAGGGGAAGTTCTTTATCAAGGTCATAAGAAGTCTGTTAACACTATGGATGTGATAAATTTAAACTGGCTAGACTTGTTTAGCAGACAGATGAGAATGGGATATACAGACAGCTCCTGAGAGTAATCTAGAATCAATGATTCAGGGGAGGGGATAAAAACGAAGTCTAAAGATTTACTCAAAGGTCATGTAAAGAACAGGGGGAAAAGATAAATTCCTTCTTAGGAAATCATTATGATAGTCAACTGTGCTTTCCCCCACCATGGCAGAAAGTCTCTGGACCTACATAAGCAAGAGATATGGTAGAGGATGGTGGAGTCACAACCACAGTATCATCCTCAGCACTAACACAGGGCAGAATGACTTTTTTCCAATTCATGAAAACCTCAGGGTCTTTCTTTCCCTCAGCTCTCAAAGAATTCTACAATAGTAATATAAGAAATCCTCAAAGTCGAAATGCTCTCCTCTCATACTGAACTGTGAGCAAATCAATACTGCCATTACTCTTGGAAAAGGCGTATCCCCACCTCTATTATTTGTTGTTTTGTCCTATTATAATATAAGCTACTTCTGAGGAGGAACTGTTCCCCACCTTTGTAAAATTTATGTGCTTAGGTGGAGCCAAGATGGTAGAGTAAAAAGATCCACAAACTCTAGCTCTTCCCCCACAGCTCATAAAAATATCCGTAAAAAATGACTCTCAACAAATTCTAGAGCAGCAGAAACCACAGAACAACAGAATGAAAAAATTTCCAGCGAAAGGTAACCTGGAAGGCCCATAGTAAAGATCTATCCCATGGGATGAGGAGCAGAGCCCAGCCCTGGCCACATGGCACTGGGAGGAACAAGACTGAGACAGCCTCTGGGGCAGAATCCCCAGTAGCAGTGGAGGGTCTCAGATCCCTCAACCCACAAGTGCCAAAGAAAACTTCAAAGGTCAGTGAGAGGGCTTTCCCAACTGAGTGAGAGGGGAGCAGGGTGCCCCTCAGCACTGGCCCCAGGTGGCAGCAGTGGCAGCAGTGATGGCAGCAGCTGCAGCACTCATTTGTGAGGCACTCTGCCTAAAGCCCTTGGGGGAATTGGGCAGCTGATCTGAATCTCTGCCCTAACATGGTCCTGGGGTGAGGAGGAGCACTAGGACCCTCCTCTTGACAAAAGATTCAGAAGTCAAGTAACTGACTGGGAAAATGCCCAAAAAAGGGAAAAAATAAGACCATAGAAGGTTACTTTCTTGGAGAACAGGTATTTCCTTCCATCCTTTCAGATGAGGAAGAACAATAAATACTGTCAGAGGAAGTAAAGGCTTCTTCATCCAGTACCTCCAAAATGAATATACAATGGGCTCAGGCCATGAAAGAATTGGAAAAACAAGTCAACAACTTGCTAAAGGAGACCCCCCCAAAAAATGCTGAAGAAAATAACACCTTTAAAAATAGGCTAACTCAATTGGAAAAAGAGGTCCAAAGTTAATGAAGAGAAGAAGGCTTTAAAAAAGCAGAATTAGCCAAATGGAAAAAGAGGTTCAAAAACTCACTGAAGAAAATAATTCTTTAAAAATGAAAGTGGACCTGAAGGAAGCTAATGACTTTATGATAAAACAAGAAATTAAAAAATAAAACCAAAAGAATGAAAAAATAGAAGGTAATGTGGAATATCTTACTGGAAAAAAGATCCAGGAGAGACAATTTAAAAATTATGCTACTACCTGGAAGCCATGATCAAAAAAAAAAAAAACCTAGACATTATCTTTCATGAAATTATCAAGGAAAACTACCCTGATATTCTAGGACTAGAGGGCAAAATAAATATTGAAAGAATTCACTGATCACCTCCTGAAAGAGACACAAAAAGAAAAATTCCTAGGAATATTGTGGCCAAATTTCAGAGTTCCCAGGTGAAAGAGAAAACATTGCAAGTAGCTAGAAACAAACAATTCAAGTATTGTGGAAATACAATCAGGATAACACAGGATCTGGCAGCTTCTACATTAAGTGATTGAAGGGATTGGAATAGGATATTACCCAACTCAAAGAAAACCAAGCATCACCTACCCAGCAAAACTGAATATAATATTTCAAGGGAAAAAAATCATCATTCAATGATATAGAGGACTTTCAAGTATTCTTGATATAAAGACCAGAACTGAAGAGAAAATTTGACTTTCAAACACAAGAATCAAGAGTAACATGAGAAGATAAATAGGAAAGAGAAATCATAAAAGACTTCCTAAAGCTAAAATGTTTACATTCCTACATGGAAAGATAATATTTGTAACTCTTGAGACTTTTCTCAGTATTTGGGTAGGTGGAAGGATTATACACACACACACACACACATTCACACACACGCGCACACACACACGGAGAGCACAGGTTGAGTTGAATTAGAAGTGATGTTATCTATAAAAAGTAAAATTAAGGGGTGAGAGAGGAATATATTGAGAGGAGAAAGGAAGAAATGGAATGGGATAAATTATCACTCATAAAAGAGAAAAGAAAAATCTTTTTCAATGGAAAAGGGAGGTAAGAGGGAAAAAGTGAAGCTTACATTCTTCACATATGGCTTAAGGAGGGAATAACATGCTCACTAAATTTGGTAAGAAAATCTATGTTACACAGGAAAGTAAGGGAGAAGGGGACAAGTGGGGTGAGGGGGATGACAGAAGGGAGGGCAAAGCGGAGAAGGATGTAGCTAGAAGTAAACACTTTTGGGAAGGGACAAAGTCAAATGAGAGAATAGAATAAAGGGGGGCAGGGTAGGATGGAGGGAAATATAGTTAGTCTTACACAACATGACTATTATGGAAGTCTTTTGCAAAACAATACAAACATAGCCTGTATTGAATTGCTTTCCTTCTCGGTAGGGATGGGTGGAGAGGGAGGAAGGGAGAGAAGTTGGAATTCAAAGTATTAGAAATGAATGTTGAGAATTGTTATTGCACATAACTAGGAAATAAGAATACAAGGAATGGGGTAGAGGAATCTATCTTGCCCTACAAGAAAAGAAAGAAGATGTGGATAAGGGAAGGGCAGGGTGTGATAAAAGGGAGGGAACATTGAGGGGAGGAGTAATCAGAATGCAAGGTGTTGTGGGGTGGGGGTAGAGAGATAGGGAGAAAAATTGGAATTCAAAATTTTGTGGAAATGAATGTCATAATCTAAAAACAAACAAATTTATGTGCTTAGCACAATTTCTTCATTCATTCATTTATGACTATTATACATTTATGGAGATAATCCTATAGAATTTAGGTTCACTTTATGTATGGAGAAGGGGGAGTTTGATTTAAAGATCTTCCTACCTATTTGCTTCTCAAGACTTGATTGATTGTCTTTTATGGGATGGAAAAGAAGCTGAGTTTGAGGATTCCAACAACATAGGGTACTCGTTTTTGTTTTTGTTTTTTCCATGAGTGGGCTCCAGTAACTCATTAGAAATTATGAGTTGCTTGGGAGGCTAAGGACTGAGGACTTGATCATATTTGACTGGTAGTAATTGTCAGAACCTAAATCATCAGGGCTCCAAGGTTGGCTCCCTATACTACACCTTGCTTTCAGTTTCTCACAAAGATACAAATCAATTACATTAAAGGGCTCCTTTTTATGAACTTTCTCCCTTTGCATTTACATATGTTATTAGAAATAACAACCCTCTTTTCAAGTCTAGCCTTAACAACATCCTTTATTGAATGTCTTGAAAGAAAAATCCATAGTTCACATAAAAATCTTCATGGAGACCACACACAAACAGATTGTTTTCATTCATTCATTCTTTTATTAGCAATTTTAAGTGAGTATTGTGTGCAAAACAGAGTGCAAGAAATGGCAATAGATGAAAAGATAATTAAGGCATGGTCCCTGTCTTTCATACACACAATAAACATATTTATGTATGTCATAAGTATACTTTTCCTTCCTAGACCTATGATTCAGATAAGGAAAGAACTGGGATCAAAATACATTGGCAACTGTTTTTCAACATAAACTATTACTACAGTTAAAACTGCACTAAGACTTTTGGGACACACTATCTTAGAGAAATGGCTAAGGGATATTGAGAGGTTCAATGTTGTATTCTTGAGGATTGTGACTGGGAAAATAATATTGAAGACAAAAATTCAAAAAAGAGAAATAAAATGAGTAAAACTAACAGAATACTTATATAAAAATAGCAACATTGTATAAACAGTCATAAAATCTGTAAGAATTATTTATGATTAATGCGATGACCATCCATAATTTAAAAACACACTATATACCTCTTAACAAGAAATTAGTTAAGATGTAGCAGAAATTGGATGGTTATTTTGGACATGATCAATTAAGGGATTTGTTTTGCTTGTTTATAAACATTTTTTACAAATAATTTGTTCCCCTCACAATTTCTGTCTTTCTCTGTCCTTGTACCCCCTCCACTCTTCTCTGTTCCCTTTCCCCTCCTTTTCCCCTCCTCCCCTTCCCATTCTTACTCCCTCTAGCCCCTAGTAGGGCACAGAATGACATGAGAGAGAAAAAATGTAAATTACAATGGGGGAGCTAAAGGTGTGTAATTATGTGCTCTTTCAGACGAGGTCCCTGCATTGTTAGTTTTGCTAAATTGTTTCACTTTGTTACAAGAAAAATCTACCAGAGCTGGAAATATTTGTAATGTTCAAACAAAACACGTTAATAAAACTTTTTTTAAGTAGATGGGAAAAACAAATAACCAATGGAGTTTCCCTGTCCTCTAGGCCTTATTTTACCCTGCAATCTCTCAGTATCACAGATTCGTAAGCATCCCCATGGCATGTATGAGATACCTTCTCAAAACTAGCTATGAGCTCTGTTTCCTCTAATATTTCGTTAGGAATTGGATCAATTTGATTTCCATAAGAATGCATTCAACACAATTAAAGCCAACAAGCTGTTGACAAATACCTACTATGTGCCTTATAATATAGCATGCTTGCATTATTAAACACCAATAAGGTGCTGTGCATTGTGGTAGGAAGGCAAGGATATACAGAAGCAAACAAGAGTCACTACAGGGGAAGGATGGGTGGGCAGGCAACGGGACAAGAAGCAGTTACACATAAAATACCTGGTATATGTATTTAAACTAATGAGGAGGGGGGAGAAGGCGGTTCCTGGGAAAGATTTTCAGATTCAAGTGATTTGCCCCAATCAAATATAAGCTTATTGAGGGCAGGGGCTGATTCCTTACTGTGTTTCTCTGCCCAGCACTAGCCTAGTGCCTGATGCATAATAGGTGCTTACTACATGCTTTTTAATTGATTCATTATTAATAAATCAGTTAATTCCAGAGCAATCAAGGAAAGGACCTCATGCAGGTGGTAGCACTACAGCTGATCCTAGAAGAAGCTGGCACTGCTGCAACTTCTTCTTAGGGAAATAGGACTACTCATTGTCCCAGTCACAATCCTCACAAATATAATATTACGGTAGAGAGAAAGAAACAGGAAAAAATAAAATAAATAAGATATCACTTTATAAACAGAAAGTCAGATCCATAGGATCTTAAAAACCTAGCTCTGAAAGGCAGCCACAACTTGGCTAGGCTAAAAATAAAATTAATTTGTTTTTCTTGCTGCTTGCCTTCACATCGTGCATCACAAATAAGCAGCCTTCGTGGAGGGCTCTAGCAGAGCCTATCTCCTTTTGATCAGTCACTTTTCCAGGTTGATTATTTATGAAGTTATGAAATATACATGGCCAACTTGTTACCTGAATTAAAGGGGGGCGTGGGGGGTTTCTGGGGCTGTGTTTGTTCTTTGATGCTGGATGCTTGTCATCCATGCATCTCAGCATCCCTCTCTTCTTTCAAAGCTCAGCTCAATCTTCTGCCTCCAAGAGGACTTTTCTGATGTCTTCCAGTGGCCAATTCTTCTTATCCCTAGAAGGGATCTCATACTAACTGAGAACATCTTTTGTATTGACTCTGCACTTACTAGCTGTGTAACTCAGGGCTAGACACTTAACCTCTGTTTGCCTTAATCCACAGGAGAAGGAAATGGAAAACCACTTCAGTATCTTTGCCAAGAGAAGCCCTCAGACGAGATGCTCCATGGATAGGGATTGTTTTGTTTTTCATGTATTTTTGCCCTCAGGACCTCAGTGCAGTTCTTGGAACATGACAGATTCCTGAAAAGAACTTCACTGACTGTTTGGTTACTAGCAGGGTATCCTGGAGACGATTGTTAAATTTCAGTGTAAGCACTGATACTTCAGAAATCAGAAAAGACAACAAATCAAGGCTTGATATATTGTTTTGTTGATTTTCTAGTCTTAGGAAAATAGTTGAGAAAATGTTAATAATGAAGATTAAAATCATTCCATAGGCATATACATGTACACACATGCATACACACATTTATATACATGTATATACAGGTTAATACATACATATTATAGAGAGCTGGTTGTTAAACTTTCACTAGTATGCTGCTAGTTAGTAGTCATGGAGCACTAAAATGGGAAATAGTTTATGATGCCTTATTTCACATGTCTTGTTGAATTTTAATGAAAAAAATCTTGAGATGGAGTCAAGATTCTGGAGAACCAGAAATAAAAAATGTCATTAATAAAGCCTGGAGTCAGGCATACCACAGATCTGTGCATCCAGGTGGCTCAGGAGACAGAGTGCTAAGCCTAGAGTGAGAAAGACCTGAGTTCAAATCTAGCCTCAGATATTTACTAGCTGTGACCCTGTGCAAGCCACTTAATCCTGTTTGTCACAGTTTCCTCATTTGTCAAACGAACTGGAGAAGAAAGTGGCAAACCACTCTAGTAATTTTGCCAAGGAAACCCAAAATGGGGTCACAAAGAGTTGGACACAACTGAAAAATGACTATTCAACATAACATTCAGGAAGATTTGACATCCAGACTCCATTTTAATGCCTCCAATGGTAGGGTACCCACAACATCATGGGATATACCATTGGATTTTTGTACAATTTTAATCACTGGTAGGTATGTAGTGCCATATATAGGTTCCTGGACTCAGAGCCAGGAAGCCCCAGCTTCAAATCCTGATCCACATACTTATTAGCTATGTGACTCCAGTTAAATCATTCAACCATTGTATATCTCAGTTTATTAATCTGTAAAATGAAGACAGTAATAGCACCCTACCTCATAGAGTTATGTGGATCAAATGAAATAGCAATATGTAAATTACTGTGCAAATTTAATACGCTATATAAATACTACTGCTACCAATATTACAATAGTTTGTATATGTTATTTTATGCATATATGTTTATTATTCATTTATATATTATATATAATAATAAATTTATATATAAATATATATTTTATATAAAAAAGCTATTTTATAAAGAAGGTTTTATTAAAAGCATTTTATGTATATTAACTAAATGGTAATTATATTATGTTTAGAATTTATTCCTCATATGGAGCTGAAATAAGCTTTCCTGTATATAGTTTCAAAATCTGTTTTTTTTCTTGCTTCAGGTTCCAAGGAAAACAGTATCATTCTCTCATCTGCCAATCCTTCAAATATTTGAATGCAATTCTTAGGTTGCCCAAGTTTTCAGCTGCTCCAGCTGATCCTTCCTTGATATGGTTTCTAGTCCCCTTGTCATCCCAACCTCCTTCCTCTGAATATATTTTGATTTCCATCTTCTGGATATGCTCCAGGTTCTCCTTTCTAGAATGTGGTGCCTAGAACTGAGTAAAATATCTCATGTGTCATCTGATTAGCACTGACCTCTATGTTGGCATCTATCAGTTAACCAATCCAAAAACATTTTACTAAGTGTTACTAAGTGTGAGGCACCTCAGTTGGAAAGACAGCTTCACCTACTGTTGAGAGAAGTAATACACCTGGAAAAAATAAAGGGATTGGACTCAGGTCCAAAGTACTTAAATTCAATTAGACACTGGGCTTCATCCCATCTTTTCTCAAGGATAGATCTGCAGCATGGAGAAAGAGTTGGCTTGACTTCAAATACTGAAAACAAAAGCTTCTTTAATAATTCCAAAATTCTCCCCAAAACACAAGCCTGCCATTTTAATGAGTCAGCTAGGTGGTGCAGTGAATTTAATACTGGGCCTGGAGTCACGAAGATTCATCTTCCTGTATTCAAACCTGGCCTCAGATATTTACTAGCTGTGTGACCCTGTTTGCCTTAGTTTCCTCATCTGTAAAATGAGTTGTAGAAGGAAATGACAAATCACTGTAGTATCTTTGCCAAGAAAACTCCAAATGGGATCATGAAGAGTCAGATACAACTGAAAAAATGACTGAACATCATTTTAATATAGATCTCTACCAATGAAGGATGACTGGGAGGCATGGAATAGCAATGACTCTGAAGAATTAGAAATGATTGTCAGTCACAGTATAACTGAGAAGCAAATGGTGGCCATAAGCAGGCTGCAACACATAAACAATAAGGGGCTATAAAAAAGAACTGGAGTGAAGGTTGTCATCAATAGGAATATTAATAATAAACATACTGCTACTGATATTAATGATGACAAAAGCTAGAATTTATAATTATTTTAAGGTTCACAAAGCACCTGACAAATATCATCTCATTTATCTTTATCTACCTCTGGGATGTGAGTCCTATTATTATCTCCATGTGATGGATGGGGAAACTGAGGCATAGGAAATTTAAGTGACTTGCCCAAGCTCACAAAGTTGTTAAGTGTCTTAGTGTTTGAACCCAATCAGGTCTTCATAATTTGAGCACTGTATGTATTGTACTATGTACTTATAGAGTGGAAATGAGGCATAACAGTTAGACAGTTGGAATGTTATCTTTCCAATGTTCCAAGAAAATAGAGGGTTTTCCTTATTGTGAAACTGAGGACAGCCCCCACCAGGTGAGAATGGAGGAAGCAATTGTATTTATGCCCACCTCTGCATCCTTGTCACTTGGCATGATGCTTGGCCCATAAATATTTAACAAATGCTTACTGAAAGCAGATTGAGTAGACCATGAACCAAAGTTGAAGCACAGGGCAGATATAGACAGGCTGCAATCTGCAGCATTGGAGGGAACTTCTATATCATGGAGAGCATCCAGGAGATTCCGAGAGTCTGCCAAAGCTATCTCTGTCAAAATTTGTATTTTTAAAAAATTTTGTCCATGTTGATTTTCCAAACAAAATGATCCTAACTGCTCAAATAACATAAATCTGAACTGAAAAGAGTTTGCATAAATACCCAAAGGAGCTGGAGTGACTTGAATGTTGAAGGATGAGATGCTGATTTGGGGAATGATACCAGAAAGCAACTGAAATCAGGTGGAATCCAGGATTATGAATTAATACACAGACAAATATATACAAGGATACATACACGCATGTGCAGACATAGGTACATTACATGGACAATGCGTGTGCACGAAGGAATGTACAATACATATACATGTGTGCATACATTCACGTGTTGTACAGACATAGACATGCATACATGCATGTGTTTCTTCACATCCCTGGGCACATGCAGAATATGAACTGGTCATATAATTTGGCAATTCAGGATATGCAATGAGATAGTCTTTGAGTTTAACAAAAGAGAGAAAAGAGTCCAGGTACACAAACCGGGATATTTCAGATGATCAGGCCTTCAGAATACGCAAGATGATCTTCCTCCCTGACACACTGTCCTACCATCCCATGAAAACCATGCTTATTGATTTATTCTTTTACTTTTGGCCTGATGGCTTTCCCCTGCTCCTACCCTCAAGGGTTAAAGAAAGGATAAGTTACTGAAGAAGCAACTGGAAACCATAGGATAAGCGATTTGGGGGTGGGTGAACCTTCAGAGGTCATCTAATCGGACTCCTTCATTTGACAGAAAAGGAAACGGAGACCCATAAAGATGAAGCAACTTGCTCAAGGTAGCAGAGATATATGGTTGAGCCAGAATGTGAACTCAGGTTCTTCGAATGAGTATGTCACCTCTTTTCTCTGCTGTGATTCCTTCTAGGGATATCATTCAGAAAATGTACAGAGAAAAAAATGAAATAGACCAATCAAGGGGTAAAAGAAAAGCATGAGGAACCCATGACCCTGAGTGCTGTATGGTGGCTCACATGGTGGCATGGTGAACTTAGGTTCACAAATCAAATCCAATTACATCAGGTAAACTCTATATGTGGCAGGCAATGTCTTAAATACTGAGGATTCAATAAATAAGCAAAAACAGGGATCAGGTAGCCAAGTTGGGATTTGAACCCAGGTCTCCTAACAACAAATCCTAACACCAAAACATTCTCTGCACTGCTCTGGATCCAAAAGGCCTCTTTGAAACTCAAGGCAGGCAAAGAAAGGAATGCTTTGAAAAGATTGGCAGTGCTGTTAATGACCTTGGGGCCCTGTGTTTCCATTGGATTGATGATTGGCTGGGAGGAGTTGATGGTCATTAACCTCCAACTGCTCATTAATCCCAGGGAAGTGCTCTGTGCCAAGGTCATCATTGCTGTTATAGGTTGAAAACCAACACACCAGCAAAAACTCCCCCCAAAAAAAATCCTATGGATTTTTGCTTAAATGAGTGATGACATTTCAATTGATATGTTCCAGGATGCTGGTGAGAATTAATGCCTTGCAAATGGCCAGTCCTATTTGTCAGATCCCTGCTAGAGGGTCTATCAAGTACTTGCATCCCCCATCATTAATGGTCAGTGCACAGCTCTGACTTCCCAGACATTCACAAACATCTTAGTTCTCTTAATTCGGCTTCCCTCACCCCCATTCAGTCAGCTGATGGACAGATGGACAGAGCACTGTCACTATATGCTGTGTAATGGGAGATAAAGCAGTTAGGTTGATATAGTTTGAATGAGAGGAAATGTGGTACCATAAAAGACTTCAAGTTGCCCTTTCAGTGCTCTAGTTGGTGCTCAGTGATTTCAGTTGTGTCTGACTCTTCATGGCCCTATTAGGGGTTTTCTTGCTATTTCCTTTTCCAGCTCATTTTGCAGATGAGAAAACTGAGGCAAGCGGGGTTAAGTGACTCATCCAAGATCACAGTCTGTAAGTGTCTGAGGCCAGATTTGAACTGAAAGATGAGTCTTCCTGCCTCCAGGACCTATGCATTACGGTGCCACTAGGATCTGTGCATTACGGTGCCACTAAGCTGCTCTAGGAAGCTAGCATGATACATTTCATAGAAAGTGCCAAGCTGAACATGGAGAGGCAGTTCCTTACATGGCGGGGCATTACTCTTCATGGTTGCTACTCCTGTGAATTCCTTGACCCAACAGGAACAGTCTTGGCTACTTAGACGTCCATATTTGCGCACTCTCCAGCTTTGTCTGACCTCTTAAGAAACCTCACTTCCTGCTTTGATCTTGGAAAGCTTTCTGATCCCTCAAGATTACAGCAACCCCTTCTCAGGCCACAGTATCTTCCATTTTGGTCTAAGCTGGCTTGCCCTAGAGTCTGAAGATAATCACTGGAAGCGAGCGGAGAAGAATTCAGTATGAAAACTCTCTCACTGAGCCTATGTTTATGGGGACCGGAGAAAGAGAAGGGGGAAAATGAGGCCTATTAGTGTGATTTCTAGTTATCCTCACATAATCAGAACATAGATAATAGGAAGAGCCTCCTAACTGGGACTGGAAGAGAGTTCCAAGTAACACATCAATGATGCAAAAATTGCTTAATGAGAAAACCTTAGTGAAGACATACCAGATAATAGAAATCACTGGAATCCTCAATTTGCCATCTCCTCTCCCCTTCTTCAAACCACATCCTGAATGACTTTCTACAAAGCAAACTAACAAAAAACCCAATCACAAACATTTTCTTACCTACAGCATGCCATTAAGACTATAGGTTTTATACCTGCATGACATGGAAATGATGTCACAGATGGCAAAACAGGCATTCTTACCATTTAGCCTTCATTTCTGACATTCTACATCCCATCACTATGTCCTCATCTTATCTCTTGGAATACCTGGTTTTCTTCAAAAGATAAGTTCCAGTGCCACCTCATTACCCTGCTACTGGTATAGCCTTTCCCCACTATGACTTCATATTTATTTTGTTACTATTATATTTACATTATATTACATATATTATATGTATTATATATATTATACATATATATTACATACATATATTATATTTTATATTACATTATATCAATATAGGTATATGTTATGTTTCTCTATAGTACGGAAACTGAGACGGTCCATTCCTATAATCTACCATCAAAGTAGAATATAATTGTTTAATAAAGGCTTCTTGATTGACGTATTAAGGTAGGTGGCACAATGGATTGATTGATGGACCTCTGGAATTGGAAAGACATGCGTTCAAATCCAACCTTAGACATTTGCTAGCTATGTGACTCTGGCCAAGTCACTTAAACTCTGCCTCAGTTTTCTTATATGTAACATGGGTAGAGGTGAAGAACAAATGAGATACCATAAAGGTCTTTGCAAAACTTCTAAGTAATATGTTTATTTTCTTCAAATTTTCTTGTAATATCTCTCTTTATAGCTAGGTCACATATCCATTCTGACCTGATCTTGGTAAATGGTGTAAGACACTAGTCTATGCCCAATTTCTGCCATCTTGCTTTCTAGTTTTCCCAACATTTTTTTTTTTACAAAATAATGAATTCTTATCCCAAAATCTTAAGTCTTTACACTTGTCAAATACAAGGCCACTGTATTCATTTGCTGCTATAAATTATGTCTACTCTATTCCACTTAAATGCTAGCTACTATTATTATTACATAAAATAATACTTTTTGTTTCCTCCATGGGTACCCACATCCACAGGACAATCTGCCCTATGGTTGGAACCAGAGACATCTTTTGCCACGATGATTCATTTCTTCCACTTCCTCACCTCCTTCTCAACCCACTGCAAATTAGCAATACTCTAATTAAATCAAAGTGGGTCGCTCCAAGGTTACCAATGATTTCTTTACTGCTAAATCAGATAGCCTGTTCTCAGTTCTCATCTTTCATGACCTTTCTTCAGCTTTTGAACTATTAGTCTTCTCTTCCTGGACACTAACCTCTTTGGCTTCCATGATGCTACTTTCTGGATTCTCTTCCTACTTCTAAGTCCACATTTGTTCGGGCTCCTTTGCTGGATCATCACCCATCTTGAATGTCCATTAACTGTTGCACCTACTTCATGAGCATTCTATGCAACTTTGCCTCACAGAAAACTAATTCATGCACATGTCAAGATCTTAACCTTGTGATGTCATTGGTTTTTGGAAAGAAGGGATGAACATCAACAACAATGAGCTGAAAAAAATGGCTTTTTGCCTGGCCTGTTGACTTTGGTAAAGTTGATTTTGTGTGCTGCAATATTCCAATAAGTAAAATGGAAAGGGACATATCTGTTCTGTCGATATCACAAGATTCTTGAGGGAGGTTAAGTAAGAGAGAAGATATAAAAATGGGAAGAGAAATTTAAAACAACATTTCTCTATAAAGGTAAGTTAGTGGGATTGTTCCTTGTCCAATCCCTAGGATTGGGGTCTTTAGGGTAAACTGAAAGGGATGAATAAATTAGAAAGAACTGTATTAGAAATCCTTTCCTGATTGGTTCATCGATTCTAGGCTCTCAGGTAAGGTAAATATGGAAGGAATTCTCTTTATCTCACAACGAAAATCTGTGACCCACAGAGAGGGAAGAGTAAAAGAGTATTGGTATCACGGAGTCACATCAGATTGTAGTGAAAATAACCTTTGGGTTCTAATCCCACCTTTGACTTATGGTCATAGATTTGGAGCTGGAAAACACTTGAGACTCCATCCAGGGAGGAAGTTGACTCAAAAAAAGGTGAAATCATTTACCCAGGGTTACAAAACTAGGAAGTATCAGAAATAGGCTTTATCATGTTCAATATTCTATATTATTTCTTACTAGCTGCAGGCCAGGGTGAGTCATTTTTAATCTCTATGGCTCCTATTTTTCCCATCTGTATAATGGGTACAATAATTCCTGTAGTGTTCTTCCCAAGGTTGTTACATGCATCATATTAAATGTGAACCTCAAAATGCTCTACAAATGTCAGTTATGGTTCAAATCAAAGTCTTCTATCCACTAGTTCCTCACTCTAACCATTCAACAGTGGGATTTCTCTTATTTTTTGGCTCACAAAATTAGGAATAAATGTCACATAATATGTGATGAAATGATGAAAGTAGAAAATAATTAGATCATGCACTTCATTGTATTCTTTTTTAATTCATCTAATTGTAGCCTGAGTGTGTTTTAAATATATATGATAGCAAGTATAGCATGAAGGACAGGGAACCAGTCACCTTCAAAAACAGGGGAGAAAGAAAGAAGGCTTAACTTCCTGATCTAACATATACTGGCTGGAGACTCAACCTCTCAGGGTACTCAGACTACAAGTTGGAGAGAGGGTTCCATCAAGCAGTGGTAAAGGGAGTTGCCATATTTGGTAGTAGTTCCCCATATCAATGAATTCATATGTCCTCTCTCTCTCTCTCTCTCTCTCTCTCTCTCTCTCTCTCTCTCTCTGTCTCTGTCTCTGTCTCTCTCTCTCTCTCTCTCTGTCTTTCTCTCTGTCTCTGTCTCTGTCTCTCTCTCTCTCTCTCTCTGTCTTTCTCTCTCTCTCTCTCTCTCTCTCTCTCATATGTAGAATAATTCATTGGGGTTAGATAACCATCAAGATCTTTCCCAGTCCTAAATCCTAAGACCCTATCTATCCAATTATGGTATTACAGATATGCCTATTTCCTTAATTTTTTGGCTAATGTTAGAGATTAGATTAGAATGTGGTATAACAAATGGATAAAGTGCTAATTTGGCATCAGGAAGACCTGAGTGCAAATGCTGCCTCAGAAGTATTTCCTGGCTGTGGGGCATTCTGAGTACTTCAGTTTCTTCATCTGTAAAATGAGAGGGGTGGAGTTGATAACTTCTTAAGTCTCTTCTAGCCATCCACTATGACCCATCTAGGCCAAAGAGCCCTAGAATCTCAGTTGTACCTGAACAAGAATCTCTCCTACATAACAAATAATAAATACAAATAAATGATTCATCAAGAATTTGCTTGAAATCCTCAATTGAAAGAGAGCTCACTGTCTCTTCAAGAAGCCCATTCCACTTTCACATCCTTTCAGGTGTTAGAAAATTGTTGGTTTTGCTTGTTTGTTTTTCCTCCTTATGTCAGGGTGAAGAGTGCCTCTTTGTCGTCTCCCCCCATTTCTCCTTGTTCTTCCCTTTGGGGCTAGGAAAAACAAACCAAATCTTTTTCCACTTCGTAATCCCTCAAATTATTACAGACAAACAGCTACTATCTTTCCTAAGTCTTCCCTTCTTGGGGCTAAATTTCCCAGTGCTTTCAATAGATCCTCATAAGACATGGACTCTAGACCTGCCACCATGTTCACTGCCCCCTTCTGAACATCCTTTAGTTTGTCACCATCCTATAACATAGCACCTAAAGCCCAGCAGAGAAGGTATGGATGCTGCCTATAATGACCACAATGCTATCATTCCAGTTGGTGACTGCAGTTCCTTCCTCATTCACTTGGACGAGTTTTATTAAACTTCACTCCCAATTCTTTTGTTTTTGAAAATAACCATTTCCAGCTAATAACACAATTACACTTAAGTATCCCAGCCCATTTCAGTATTATTGCATTTGTTGAAGCTAACTGAGTCCAAATTACTTCCTCATTGTTAAAAAGAGAAGGCAGGAGGGGAGGGGAGGAGGGAGCAGGGCAGAATGGGGAGGAAGGGAGGGGGCTAATGCTGCAGATAGCCTCAAGTCCAGTAAATGACAGTTAAACTTCCTGTCCATGGTTACTATGGAAACCTCTTAAGGTAAGAGTGAACACAGACATTATGTGGGCCTGCAATTTACAAGCTGTTTATTTAATTATGATAGAACATGAGACAGTTAGGGACAATACAATTATCATACTGATAGCATTTTGAATACATCAAATAGGTATAGAGGAAGAAGTTATTTTTCTTTTGGGAAAATCGCTTGCGTAATGGGAATTGCTTGAAATACAATGCATGCCTTAAAAAAATATTCCGGGATTCCAGATTCTCCTGCCCCCATAGGTGCGCCTCAAATGAGCAAGATGACATCCTTTAAAGAAAACCCTTGAACATTTTTTCGCCAATTACGTCCCTCCCTCCCTGGAGAACAAAGCCAAGGTCACGGTGTATTTTCAATTAAACCTGCAGCAGCCCCAACGTGAGCACAGCTGGAAAGCTGGTCCATTATTGCCCGATAGATCACTTCTGAGCCATGAATAGGTCTCCAGTGCTTTTCTGCTTTGCCGACATTTGAATGTAAAAATAAAGAAAATCGCTTCAAATGAGCTCTTTGCTTCCTTTTGGGGAGTCACTGGGAGTGTCCAGAGAGAAAACAATAGGCCCCTTTTTCTTTCCCCTAGTAGACAGGCTTCTTTGGGGTGGGGGTGGGGGCGTTGCAGACATTCTTTCAGGAGGCTACTAGCAAACCATTTGATCTGAGGATGGCCTGGATTTATTAATGCTCTCCCTCTAAACACTCGACTGATTGTCCAAGGTTGACTCAGACACTGCATAGGTCCAAATAGCCTCTATGGAATCAAAAGTCACTGAGAAAGAGAAAAAAGGCAGGATTCAGCATTGCAGAGCTATAGCTCTAATTCATAAAATCATAAATTTGGAATTGGAAGAGACCTAAAGCAAAAAGAGTACTGAACTTGAAATTATAAATTCTGGATTCAAATGCCAACTCTGCTATTTTTTACCTGAGAAATCTTGGATAAATTATCTTCATCTCCCTGGGTTTTAGTTTTCTCTTCCACAAAATGGGAGAATGGTGCTAGATGCCCTTTAAGGGCCTCACCATTTCTAGATCTATGATCATATGAATCTAGAATTTAAACCCAGGTCCTCAATTTCTAGATTCGGGGTTCTTTCTCATGCACCACCAATTCAATAAGCATTAAGGACTGCTATTTATCAGGTGCTGTCCTGGGTGCTGGGAATACACAACATACAAAACTCCCCTGCCCCTCAATAGTCCCAACAAACATGAGCTCCAGGTTCTGATAAAAAACACAGGGGATTATTAAAGATCTCTAGAGCTCAACAATACCACATTTATAAACTATTCATTTCAGCTAAATCTTCTAAAATTATAGGCTCAGAGAGTTGCCTATGTTCTCAGGATCATTTATTCAGTTTAGTGAGAGTTAATTATTCATTAGGTTTTGTTTTGCACTAGGAAAAGTACAAAAGATAACATAGAGCATGTCAGACTAAAAGGAAATTGTGCTTTTAAGTTGTGTATGTGTGTGTGTGTGTGTGTTTTCACTCTCTCTCCATATGTGGTAGTATAGACTATAACCTTTGTACTATTCAAAGTCAGGCAATCTATTTATTGTTCAATTAAATAAGTGTGTATGAGGGGGAGGGAGCATGCTTAGCATCTAGGACACTGACCTGAATTCTGTAAATAAGAAATATTTGTTTAATTCAATTCAAATTTTCAGGGAACTCTAAATTTCTCTCTTCACCTCTGATGTTCAATCTATTCTTAAAATATCTTGGTCTATTGATTATATTTTTGTGGGATAGGTTGAAATACTGACCTCCCTGATTTAAGAAACTCCCTTTTATCAATATAGATCAATCAACCTCTGCTATTAAACTAAAAAATCTAATGCAACTTGGAAGCAAAGGGAGGAGGGGAGGGAAGGGGAGGGGAGGGAAGGGGAGGGGAGGGGAGGGGAGGAGAGGGGAGGGGAGGAGAGGAAAAAGGATCAAAGGGAGGAAGAGGAAGAGGAAACATATCTATTAAGAGCTTGCTATTTGCCAGAATCTGTGCTAAGTGCTGGGGATTCAAATAAAATCAAAATTAAAGACAGTCTCTGGTTTCAAGGGGTTTATATTTTAATGGGTACACATAGGTTGATATGTTCACGAGAGAACTTAATTAACATTGAAACCATATAGTTTATTCATCTCATTTTAGAGATGAGGAATCAAGCTGAGGGAAGTGACTTGCCCAAGTTCATATAGATTATCAGTGGCAGAAATGGAATTCAAACAAATTTCCATGACTTCCTCTTCAGTACTTTCTCCACTTCAGCACAATATTGTGTGTGCATGTGTCTATATATGCATGCATATATTTGCATCTACATGCATATAGACACACAGAGCTAGCTCATTTGCCCTCATACAATGTAAGCTTCTTGAGGTCAGGAACTGCTTCCTTTATGGCTTTTTCTCTTAAGTGCCTGGCATACAGTAGACAATAAATGCTTGTGAGTTGGTGCTACTTATTTTCCAGATAACATTTAAACTTCCAACATTCATATTTTGTGTTCATATATTCTTTTAAATTGTGACAAAAATAATAATTAGGGCAGCTGTGTGGTGCAGTGGATAGAGTGCTGGACCGGGTCACAGGAAATCCTTGGCCACTTACTAACTGTCTGACCCTAGGCAGGTCACTTAACTCTGTTGGCCTCAGTTTCCTCTTCTGTAAAATGAGCTGGAGAAGAAAATGGCAAATTATTCCAGTATTTTGCAAAGAAAACCCAAATGGGGTCATGAAAAGTTGGACAAGATTGCAACAACTGAAAGACAGCAACAAAGTACTTATAGGATTTACATAATTGGATTGCTATGGAAAAGCCCTTTTGTAAGTTAAAAAAAAAACAGAATATGTAACTAAGCATTTATTATTATTTTCTCAAAATCAGTGGTGTCTTACAGCAGCAGGTGCTGTCACCAAGTCACTGGTGCAGCCACGTCTGTTAACTGCCATTACTGAGTTTGACAGGGAGCCATTCTGAGTTCACTGCTGCCAAACATTCAACATACTGGGGAAAGGACTTAACGTGAATCATTCACCACTTAGTTCCCCATTGTGGTCAGTACAGCACAAGGAATCCCAGGATTTTCCTATGTAAAACAGCCCCCATGGAGAATTCGGGGAAGAACTCAGTGCATTTCTCTGTCTGCTGCCACCACCGCCATAATCATCGATGACAATATTTATTGGATACCCACTGGGTGCTTAGCACTGTACCAGGCAGAAAGCCAAAGTAGCTGTTTTAGCCACTGGTGGTTTTTAATAATACACTTGCTGTTGCCAATATAGAAATGCACTAATTGTTGTCGAATGAACTCAGCGAAATCTATTTTTAACAGAACTTAATGACTTGGATGGACACACTGAGATTCAACAGAGCAGGAATCTTTCTTGTTCTCCTAACATGAAAAATTAAATACTGTTCAGTGGAGGTTTTCCCATATGTTATATAAATCTACAACCTTTTTGCCACTAAAATGGTGGAATGACTTAGGGATGTGGGAAGGAAAGTAGAATGAGTGAGGAAAGAACATGAAATCTGGAATTAGAAGTCAGAGAAAAACTGGGTTCTTTGCCAAGTGCAGCTGCATGACTCTAAGCAAGTCATTTTATGTTGATATGATTTGGTTTCCTTATTTAGAAAAAGGAAGACCTGGAAAGGTAGCTTGGAAACAGCATTTTTTTTGTGGGTCATGGACTCCTCACAACCATGTTTATAGATGTATAGAATAACATACATAGGATTACAAAGGATTGAAATATATTCTATGCCTATATCAATATATAGTATAGACACATTTATATATGCTTATATGTAAATTTTGTTATCACGTCATTTTTCATTTGTGTCCAACTCTCTGAGACCCATTTGGGGTTTTCCTGACAGAGATACTGAAGTGGTTTGCTTTTTCCTTCTCTAGTCCAGATTTGAACTCAAGAAGATGAGTCTTTCTGACTCTAAGCCTGGCACTCTATTCATGGTGCTACTTAGCTGCCATTTATATGAATATATTATATTATATATGTGTATGCATACACATATATGTGTATACTAACTATATACATGTATCCTCATGGAACCCTTGGATGAGATGTCTAAGATATTTTCCAGATCTACAAATCTGTGACTTCTCTGAGTCTGAGGAAATAAAACTACAAATATAGGTGCCCCAATTAAAAACTCAGAGGCCTCTTTGGGAGGGATTACTTTTATCTTTCATTTCAATTTAGAGAGGTGCACTCACTTATTGTGAAGTAGTCTTCATGCTATCCGAAAGCCCAAGGTGTCCCAGTACCTGAGAGTTGTCCCTATTACAATAAACATACTATCTGACTAGAGCAGAAGTTATCTCTGAATCTCAGCTTCCCAATTTTTTAAATGAAATGAAAATGTAAATGAAAATGGACAAATAGATAGTTTCTAAGGTCCTTTCTAGATCTCAGTTCGCATAACAGACCAAAGTGCAAAGGGTTTTAATCTTTCTTGTTTCCTAAATCCTTTTGGCAGTCTGGTGACTCTCATGGGCTATTTATTAGTATTTTTTTAAAACTCATAATTGAAGGAAATACTAAATTTTTGTTAGAAATTTGTGTAAATAAAAGGTATTTTTTCCCTATTCAAGTTCACAGGGCCCCTAAAAACTCTCATTGGAGCCCTTGTGAAAAGTGAAGACTCTTGTCTAGGAACGTAGAGACTGAGGAGGTTGAGATCAGAGAGACAGGACTGGAAATGTGATGTCAAAGAACGAATTTGACCTTAGGCACGAGTGTTATGATCTGGAGCCAGTCAGAAACATAAGGCTACATAGATGTGATAGGTGAGAGTTGAACTGTAGGACTTTTCAGGCAGAAAACATAATTGATCAAATCACAGAATGTGAGTCAACAAAAAATCTGACTCCAGTCCTTTCTGTGACAGTCACTACCTCTTTCAGGATCATTTCCTTCATCTGTAAAATGAGGATACTAATACCTAACATGTTTACCTCCCCAGATTCTTGTAAGACTCATATACAAGAATGCCTAATAGGTATATATAGCACCTTACAAATTTAAATCATGATCTCACTAAATATAATAGCCAAATAACTATTCTTTAAAGTAGGTGATATTATGAATGTGCCCATGTTCAAGAAGAGAGAAGTGAAGTACATTGCCCATGGTCACACAGTGTGTAAGTGCCAGGAATAGGATTTGATCTGAGGTCTTCCTGACTCTGGTTCATTAATTCTCTAATTAACCATTATCATTTGCACATTATAGGGGAGATAGTAGATACAGCCCTAGGACCTGGAGTCAGGAAGACTTGAGTTCAAATCCAGTCTCAGACACTTACTGGCTATGTGACACTAGGCAAGTCATTTAATTTCTATTTGCCTCAGTTTCTTCATATAATTTCTTCTTCCTAGTCTTGCTGTAAAAATAAAATGAGATAATATTAATAAAGCATTTAGCACAGTGCCTGCCACATAGTGCTGAAAAATTAATTCTTGCTATTATTTTTGCTGTTTCATTGTTATTACTGACGAGAAAATACTGTTCCTGTTCCAACAATTAGCAAGTGTCTGAGGTAGGATTAGAACCCAGGTCTTTCTGACTCAAAAGTCCAAAGATATCTATGCACTAGGGTAGGTTATCTCTATTCCTGTCAATTGCTAGGATTTTTCTCTTGTTCCCAATTAAAATTCAGTTCCCAAATTTCCAGGGGTATCTGGTCATTAGACTGGCTATTTATATCTGTCTTCACATTTTATCCAAAGGTGAAAGAGTGATATTCATTAAAAATCTGATAATTTGCATTTTCTGATTTGATTGTAGAGCAGGTACTTAGAAAAATACAGTGAACAAATGCAGTTCTGAATGAGGGGAAGAAAAAGACTTCTCTTCTCCAAATCCAAAATGTATGTCTTCTACTACAATCCCATTACAGCACTTTGTCTGGATTCATACCTTGCAATCCTTTCAGTATATCTTCTTTCCTCCCCTGGGGCTCTAATTTCCATATTTGTAATTTTCCAAATCAAAAATTTAGAATTTCCAACTTTCTACAAATTTGGAATTTTCTAAATCATAACCCTACCACTCTCCTTTATATGTCTTTATTGCTCTATGCTGTGAGATGGTTGACTCCTTCCTGAAAGGCAGGGACTTTCCACACTTTTGTAATTTCATCTTCATCTCTCCATCCCTGTTGTCCTTTAGCACACTTCTTGTAACATAACAAGTGCTTAATAAATGTGCTTTTATTCACCCATTCAGCTCTCTCTCCATTCATTCATTCATTCATTCATTCATTTACTCATTCCTTTATACATATGTCCAAATGATCAAAGGATCCTTGTTTTAAATCAGGAAAGTACCTTAGCGCTCAAGTTCAACTGTATCATTTTATAGATGAGGAAACTGAGGCCACAAAATGGCCTCACTTGTATAAGGTATTAAGGAAATGGAGAGTCACTTGTATAAGGTAATAAAGATAGCAAATATACCTAGAAACAGATGACTTGCTTAGGCTTATAAAGATCAATAATTGCATATTTATTAAGTTTTTACTGTGTGACTAATACTACGTTAGGTCCTGGGAGTATGAGGATAGAAGAATAAAACAGTTACTGCTTGCATGGACCTTCCGTAGTAGGCATCAAAGCCAAGGTTGGATCGTAAGCTTCTCAAAAGTAAGGTCTCTTCTCTGTGTGTGTCCATTGCTCAGCACCTGGCTCAAAGGAGTAATTTAACAAGTGACTTTAGAATTAAGTTGACTTCTTATGATCCTGTAAGACCAATACATCTTACGATGACTAAAGACCTCTATCCCTGAAGGTCTAATTATTGACAAGCACACCTAACACACTCATCATAAATGACTAAAATAATAATACTTGAATATATTTGCTCTCCTTACCCTTTGATTAGCTTTTTATGGTACTCCCAGGTTTCCCAGTGGATCACTAACCCAGATACCCTCATAATATGAGAGAGAAAGAGACCATGGCATCTCAGGACTGGACATAGAAAAGTCACTGCAGTGTTACTTCAGAGGAGCATGGGGCAGCATGCTGTTCTCATTGATTGCTATCTCCAGTCAGAGCAGATATATGATGGCTGTGGTCTCTGTTAATGTGACATTTATCTCCATGAGTGTGGTGATGAAGGATGGCTGGCGGATGGCACAGCCATGAGTGACTTGTCCCACCTCTCTTCACAAAAGGAGATAAATCACACGAAAAATCAGCCATTGTGTATTCTATATATTTATCCCACAGAGACTCCTTCAGACACAAGCACAGTGTAGGCCATGGTCTTTACTCAGGTTATTTTTATTATTGGAAACTTATTTCTTCCTAGTCAATAATCACAGAAAGAAAATAAAGTTATGGAAAAGACAGATGAAGCGTACAATGTTGAAACAAGTTTCAAAGGACCAAGTTTTCTCTGTGAGGTGACGATGGAAAAAAAAACATTCAAGGAGTCCCAAATCTAGTCATTTAAACTCTTTAACCTGGGGCAAATCACTCAATCTTTCCGAACTTGAAACTTCAGGAAGATTCTCAGAGTCTACCCCTCATGACATATTGAGAGTTAGGAAATACTGAGTAGTTAGGCAGGAGTCTGTCTCCATGAGCAGCAGAGTAAGTGAGGAGCTCCGTTATTTTGGCACATATTACAAAGTACCTTCTTCAACAATAGGGAGAGAATACTAGGAGGAAGGAGAGGAACCATGAGAGCATTAAGAGGTGGACCAAGGGGAATGAAGACTTCTGTCTAACGGGAAGATTAAATCCTCATCCTGAGTCACCACATCTGCTTCCTACCTGGCGATGTCTAAAATACTCTAATCAATCAATGTCTATTAAGAGCCCCCTAAGTGCCAGGCACTGTGCTAAGTTCAGGGAATATAAAAAATGCAAATGATAGTTTCTGCTCTAAAAACAGAAGTTGGAGGTTGAAGAAGGGTCTATTAGTGGAATTCAGTCTAATAAAACCAGCCTACTATGTGATTAAAGCTATACTATGTGCCACTATGAGTAAAGCTATGTGTTAAGCACCACAGTGATTTCCGGGGATTATGAGACAAAGAATACAATCTCTACCCTTGAGTAGTTGATATTCTCCTGGGTACCTCACTACTTGGTTGATACCCTTGGAAAGATCCAACATCAGTACAGGACACAGGGTTAAAGATTTAGAGCTGGCAGGGCTTTCAGAGATAGATAGATGATGAAAGATACACTAGAAGATCCTTGATTATCATTCACTGTCACAAGGCTATGCCCATATGAGCTCTTCCACTAAGCTCCCGAGTGAAAGAAGTAGCCTCAGGTACCTATCAACCTTTTCTTACATTTAAAAGCTCAAGTCTTCAGAATGGTTTTAATTTGCAAAACTCTCCTCATGTGAAACTTGGCTTCCCTTTGTTTTTGATTGTTTTAAACACAGGCTAAACCAAGGTTAATAATTCTTTAGTTTTCAAAAAAGTGGGTGTAATGCATGACTCATAGGAGCAGAAGTAGAACTATGCTTAAGGTGTCAACCAAGGAATATATATTCTTATGCAGGATCATTTGTGAGAAGCTTTGTACCTCTGTGATTAATGTTATTTGTTAACCAAAAGTTATTAGCACTCTCCATCCAACAGAGGCCTCAGGTCCACTGTCTGGACTCCTGACATTCACAGGCTATTGCCCATCAACAGTCAACAAATTATCCTTTTGGTCCAAATATGGTTTGCCCTTTTCTTCCAATATCAGCTTGTAGAAAATCTGAGTGCAGCCTATAAATATTCTCTTTGTTTTCATTCATTTTTATCATCACTGCTCTCTTTGTGAAAGCATGATAGAAAACATCTTTATTTGAATTGAAAGAAATACTGAAAAAAATCAGTATGACTGTTCCATAAGGTGATTTTGTCAACTGTTCTTTTAGTGGAAGGCAAACATGAGAGAGGCCTTGGGTTATTGGATAGAAAAGTGACTTTAGAGTCAGGAAGACCTGGGCTCAAGTCCTCACTGATGCACCCTGACTTTGTGACCACCGCTAAGTCTTTTACAACTCTCAATGCCCCAGCAAGTCTTAATAGACTTAATAGATCTTAATAGATCAGGTGTCAAACACCTGATATGGTGGTATGTAGCCTACAACACTTTGGTGTGTGGCCTGAACTAGATTAAAATGTAATTTGGAAATGTAAATGAAAATACGATAAAATCTAGATAATATGTGGCCTACAAGGAAGGGATCCCTACGTATGGATTAATGGTCCCTGTTTCTATTTCAGTCGACACCTCTGATTTAGACTATATGTTAGAGGTGAATCATTGACCAGTCAGTGGAGGAAACTTCTACCCGAGACGTGACTCATCCCAATGAAATCACAGGTCCACTCCCTCCCTTCTCCTCTGGTAAAACAAAAACAAAAAAGAAAAATATTTAGTTTATTGCATTTGTGTATCTGCATCTGGGTATGTAGGAACACACAAAATAACAAAATGGGAATAGCCTCTAACAGGCGGGATGAGCATTCAATGAATGCCAAAATTACAAAAAAGAAAGGAGAGAGAGGTGGACGATACTCTTTCAAGAAATACTGAATTTGGCAACGAGAAGTCATCACAAAGAAAGTGAGTTTTTAGAATTTGGTAAGCAAATGAAAGAGACATCTTATGAAACTGTCAGGAAGACCTCTGAAACCAGGAACATGGGTGAGTATGGAGGGGCTCAGAGAAGGAAAAGAAATGGAGACACATGGCAGAAATGTATGAGAGGGGAGGGGGGTTTAAGATCCAAACTAGTCAGAGATCCTTGAACAGAGCGCATATGTTTGACTCAATAAATTATCTGTTCTCTATTTCTATCTCTTCTTTCCTCCCTCCTTCCTTTCCTTTCTTCCTTCTTCCAACCTTCCTCCCACTCCCACCTGCCCTTTCAACAAACCATAATGGACTATCTTCTGTGTGCTGTGCTAGCTGGGGAGCTGATAAAAGTTTACACTAAACCTAGATACGATATTTTAAAATAAATTTGAATATTCATAATCACTAATTGTGCAACTATTGGATCTAACACATAATTGTATCCAAATATTTCTCTTTCAAACATTTGACTAACATGTTCAGTCAAAAATACACTTATCTGAACACAGCTTTCCTACTTGTTCTGCTCTCCTCTGCTGTTCCCACAATGGAGGAGGAAGAGAGACCTCACAGGCAGCCTGGACTATAACACAGCAACTTTCTCTCTCTCCAACCTTCAGTCACCACTTACAGCACCTTTTACTGTGGTGTAAAGGGAAGTTGAATGCCTATGAATACAGATTCTGGAAAGTCATCCAATTCTCCTGACACCTGTCCCCTGAGTTCTACACAGAGAGGGAAGATGCCGGAAGGGTCAAAGAGGCTATGCTCTCCTGCTGTTTTAAACATTCATGAATACAAATGGTCAGGACATTGCTTACCCAGCTCAGAGAATGTCACTATTTATTCACCAGTTACACCTTTGCAGTGATTCAGAAAGGAATCAAAGAAGAAATAGAGGGGTCATTGATATGCCAGTTCTATGGTCTCTCTTCTGGGCAAGGAGGTTAGCTTGACCCAAGTCATTAATACACAAGGAATCATGGCCCCAAAAGCTCTCGGAATTTGGTTCTCTTTTGGTATTTCTTGCTGACAGAAACATACAGATGCAGACTCTAGTCACTTCCATTGCTGAAACATGGAAATTGAGGCTGAAGAAATGGACAGAAATGTGAAGGGAGATATATAACAACCTCTAACCAAAACCCCCAAAAGAGGGATTAACCACAGACAGAACCAAAGAATAACCTGCTCAACCATTCCCACCATCAACAACCTAACTGGTCTTCATTGTTTGACAAGGAGTCCCCTTGGGGAGTGAATCTATTTTCTGTACCACCAACGGAATGTTTCTTATAAATAACTATCTCACAATATATAGCACTTTAAGTCTAGCCAAGACATTTGAGTCTCAATAACCACATGATTTAGGTTTATTGTTATCTCCATTTTACAGATAAGAATTGGAGAGGTCATAGCATCACAGCTCTAGAGTTGAAAAAAACTCAGAGGTCACCTAGAACAACTCTTCTTTTACACATAAGGAAACTGAGACCTCCCCGCCCCCACATACACACCAACCTTGCTCAGGGTGACACAATTAGCAGATATAAGGTGGGATTGTCCTGGTATCTCCTACCTTCATGACATTGAGCAAATCATTCAAGTGCTCTGGAGTCCAGTCTCCTCATCTTTACCATGAGAGACCACCAAGGAACTATAAGTCTATGATGCCATGTCCCCATGTCTCCCTTACTCCAAACCCCACATTTACACTATGTCATGCGCATCCATCATAGAATGAAATGATTTACTTGGATTGTTAAATTTCAAAAACCAACACAGGACCTTTCTAGAAGAGCCAATATTAGTTTAGGCTGTCTCACTTCATCTCCCTCCCCATTATCCCCCAATCATGTCCACAGAGTATCAATGGATTCCTTGGGTTTCTATTATCATTTTGTTAAAGGGCAGGAACCATGGTCCTGATTAGGTAGACCCTTCATTTAATAAGGAGCCAAGCAAGAATCACTCTTCTAGCAGCCCCCTTAAGCCACTGCCTGGCTTTCTTCCTGGAAAACATCCTGAATCTTACTCACACTATGCCCTCCATACCATGGAGCCATGGACATTTATTCCCATTAAAATTTCAACCTCATCTTGAACAAAAATTCTCAATATATTCCAGATAGAATGATGGTTGTGCATTCTCTTAAAGACTTGATCTTAATAAGGTCTGGCCTTCATTTGGAAAGTCTAGAACAAAAGATCGCATTTCAAAAATGGGGAACTCATCACTTTTGATGTCTCAAGTCCTTTCTCATGCCTAGCAAAAGTAAGAGGGAACTAATATAATTTCCTCTTCTGAGGTAGCATGATTATGAAAAGCTTATGCGGTAAGGACATTTCGTTATATTTCACCTTGTAAATTAACCCAAGGTTAATGGAATATGCAAATATTTTTAAATATATGAATGTGTTGTTCATACATGTATTTATGTGTGTGAATATAGGCCGGTGCATGTGTATATATGTGCATAGTTATGTATTTAATTCTATTTATAAATGTACTGTAGATAAGTGCCTACATTCTTGGGCTTTGGGAGAAAGGACATATCTTTAAAGCAGACCTATCGCTAGCAGGCAAAACATTCCCTTGACCAGCAGACAGGCTTGGCCAGACAGACAGACTGCAAGGAAAGACTCTGGTAAGTTTCTTTCTGAAAAGTTAGTTTTTTCTAGTCATAGGGACAATATGTAGGAAGAGAGAATTTTCACAGACGTGGGCAATGATAGAGAGATGGATGGACGGATAGATTGACAGAAAGATAGATAGTTAGAACACAGCACAGCATTTAATAAATGTGCCTAGACACTAAGGAAACAACAAATGAGCAAGGCAGTCCTCAAAGAGTTTATATTCTACTGGGGGAAGAAAATCCATAAGGGCAGCTGGAAAGCACAAGTGGGAGTAGGTGCTAGGGCGAGTTTGTGGTGGAACCAGCCTGAAAGTAGCTTGTAGGCCTGGTCCTCAGGTCCAAGGCACAATCCGCCAACTCGGAATGAGAGACCCAGAGGCAGAGTCCTGGTTACCAGTGGGGAGGAGGAGGCGAAGTGTTGCTATGAGTAGAGAAGATGGATCCGTCAGTAAGCTGGGAAATGAAACAACAATATCAACATTGAAAACCACAGCTTTTTGGGGTAAGCCGTGCTCTGTCTCAGAAAAAGGGCACAGCGGCCACTTTTATAGCCCCACAGAGCTGGAATCAATCCGAAACGTTAAGTATCTTTATATCATACTTAGAACAGTGTTTGGCACATAGTAGGCCTTTACCAGCTACATGTACAACGTAGCAGCGAGATGGTACAGTGGATAGAGCACTGTGACTGCCTGAATCAGGAAAACCTGAGTTCCAATTCAGCCCTAGATACTTACTTTCTACGTGACCCTGGGCAAGTCATTTAGCCTCAGTTTGCCTCAGATTCCTCATTTGTAAAATAACAGCACTTACCTTGCAGGCAGCCAGTATCAATTGAACTAATTTTTGTAAGGTGCTTATCCTAGTGCCTGCAATATAGTAGGGGCTATATAAATCCTTATTCCCTTCTGTACTAGTTGATGGAATGACTTACCTACTTTGTACAGGAATCTTTTAGGGGGTAATGAGGTGTGTGGGAGGGAGTCTAGTCCTGTTATTTCACTGGTGCAAGAAGCTCCTAATGGGAAAACCATTTCTACCAATGACAACCAACAAATATTCAGTAACTTAAAATCTCAGAACATTGTCAGAGTGAGGGTGAAGGGGCCAGTGAGGGAATGAAACCTTTAAGTCTCTTGCCCAGGGTCACCTAGTTAGTATATATCAGAAACTTGAATCTAGAAACTGACTCTCTGTTGACTAGCCTGACCAACCATTAGTGGATATTTATTAAGTGCCTACCATGCCTTTGCACTGTGCTAAGCACTGGGGATACAAAAAGAGACAAAAGACACCCCCTGTCCTCATGAAGCTCACCATCGAATGCCGGAGAAGACAGATAAACAATTATATAACAAAATAAGCTATCTGTGGGATAAGTAGATCATGATAAAAAGAAAGCACTGGAATTAAGAGAGGTGAGAAAAAGCTTCCTTAGAGACCACAGTAACACCTCACATTTCTATGCAGCCTTTAAGCACATTCTTTTGGGGTAAAGGGTATACAACTTTGTCCCTTCCCATTCATGTCTCTCTCATGTATTCCAAGGAACAATCCCATCTATTTGAATACAAAGTCCTAATCTGTTGTGGCTTGATCTTCTTAGAGTAATAAAAAACAGAGGCAGCCTGGACTTTCCACTTTGTCCCACTTTTACCTTCCTGTACAACTTCCTGTCCTTTTTGCTAGGGGGTCAAAAGGGATACCGAAATGCTAGAAACACAGGTACCAGAGTGGCATCCTTTTCCCCTTACACTTATTCCTTGAGTCTAGCAAGGACAGGGGGCACCTCAGTGTGGTAATAAAGGCTGGAATCTCCTGATATTTTAAACATTCGTGAATACTAGCACTTAGCTTATCATTTTACAGAAGAGGAAACTGAGGCTTTGAAGGAGTTTACTGATTTGACCAATGTTACACAGCTACTAAGACTGAATTCTAATACAGGTCCCCTGAAATCCAATTCCTCTGTTTGGTGCTATCTAAGAAACCACATTGACTCTCTCCTGACCCAGTCTTACCTCACTTTAAAAACAAGAGATCCTTCTAAAAACGTGCCACAGAATAGTGAGAAAACTATCAGATTAGATGAGAATATAACTTATGTGACTATTTCTCACTCATTAAATAAGATGGATCCTTAACAGAATAGATCCTTATAAATGTTCACCAACAACAAAAGGTGAGTTATAAGCTAAATTTGTGAACATATACACAGAATTTTAAGACTTTCAAACTATAAGTGGGCGTGAGGATTCAGTATTCAAAGTACCTGGGTCTATGGGACAGTGTGAGCTATGACTTATGGGGTCAGAATGCAGCAATGAAAAGAAAACCAGATTGGACAATAAGAGGCCTGAGAGCTTTTCTCAGGCTGCAGGGAGACATGTCCTGGATTTGGAGTTAGAACATAATGTTTGGAATATCATCTCTTCCACTTACTACCTATGGGCAAATCACTTCATTTCTTGGGGCCCAGCTTCCTCATTTGGAAAATGAGAGGCTAGAAGTAGAAGGTTTTTATGCTCCCTTTCTGTTTTAAATCTCTAACCCTGTGAACTGTCCCAGGTGCGCGCGTGTGTGTGTGTGTGTGTATACACACATACACATTTTAAAGTAATTGACCTCCTGAGTTATCAGAAATCCTTACTTGGTTTAAATGTAGTAATAAGTTTCACACTAATTCAGCTTCTTATTAGAGTCAAATAATGAGGTACACATACATTAGGACACAGATGCCTTTTGATTCAAATATCTTTCTTTGTGAAGGACAAACCACTAATCTTAATCCAGGCTCCCTTACCTATAGATGAGAGATGAGATAATTTGTAAACTCCACAAATTCTGTTTATATAAGGCAAAATAAGAGGAATGGACAAGAAAAAATGACATTTCTCCTAAAAAAACTCTCTTCTTTCATTCTGCTTACCACTGAAAGTTGTAAATAATTAATATCCCTCCCTTCCAAGTCACTATTTGGTTGACCTATTTGGTTGATTTGGCCATCTCTCACCATAGAGTTAAAGAAGATAGAACTTACTCCAGGACTCAAAAAGAATGATAGCTACTACAGGCTAAGGTCACGCCATTTAAAAAACCACAAAACTTTTATCTAGGGTTAATGTGCAAAAATAGTAGTGTATATGGGAACTCTTCAGGTAGGTTTTCTATAAATGGGGAAGATTTTGCTAATTTGCTTGGTTTCCTACAGATCTAACAGCATGCTGAGATTAAATGGCAGTGCACAAGGATATAGATTATCTATTCAAGACAACAACTTCTTGATGGAGACAGCTGTGAACTACTGGAAGGAATCACCAAAGGAAGTTTTAAAATATGTTTTTTCTTGAAGATCTTTAAAAACAAGGCAGAACATTTGGAGTAACCTAATTTTGGTTAAAAGAAGATAAACCAAGGAACATTGATCGAGTGTCTATGATATTTACCACATAATGATAGTCAGTGAGGGAGATAAGACATGATTCATTCATTTTTCATGAAGATCTCTGCATCATAGTTTCATCAAACCTTAATGACTAGAAAAAGACCTTGGGGTCCACCTAGCCCAATCTCTTACCTAAATTATGAATTTCATAAATAAAAACATGCAACAAGTGGCTAGAGGGAACTCATTATCTGATCCATCTCCTGAAAGCCTCTTCTACTTTGCATTAATGTTAATTTATTTATTAGGATTATTTCTTCTTATCTCCAACTGAAATCTGCCTCCTAAGACTTCTATTTCTATTGTTGAGAATCAAACAGAATAAATTTCATGTTCCTTCTGAGTAAGAATTCTTTAAGCATTTGAGTACTATGATCATGACCCTCATTTTTTTCTTCTCAGTTAAAAAATGTCCAGTTTCTTTTATCATTAATCAGATAGCATAACTTCAATTTTTCTCATAAGTCCCTTTTTCCATATATGAATCCTTTTCTGGATTCTCTCTCTTTTTAATTTCTCTTTTAAGATGTGGTTCCAATGAAAGAAGGTGGTAGTCCAAGAGAGGTCTGATGAGGAAAGGTCACAGTGGGCTCACTACCATTTCCCTCACTCTAGATACTATGCAATTATTATATTTTTTGAGGCAATCAGGTTAAGTGACTTGCCCAGGGTCACATGGCTAGTAAACATCTGAGGCCAGAGTGGAAATCAGGTTCTCCTTACTTCAGGGCCAAGTACTCTTTCCACTGAACCACCTAACTGCCCCAATACTATGCAATTATTAATGCAGTCCAAAACTATGAAAGTATTTTGGCTACTGCATCTGACTGGTGACTCATATTGAGTCTGCTAAAACTCCTAGACTTTATGCATGTTTCCTACATCTAGAACTCATATGGTTATTGTACCTAAAAATTCAGAACTTGTTTTTGCTAGGTCATTTCAGTCATATCCAAGTCTTCATGACCCCATTGGGTTTTTCTTGGCAAAGATACAGGAGTGATTTGCCATTTCCTTCTCTAGTTCATTTTACAGATGAGGAAACTGAGGCCAACAGGGGGACTTACACATGGCCAAATAGATAGGAAGCATTTGAAACTGGATTTGAACTTAGAAAGACAAGTCTTCCTGATTCCATGCCCAGTGCTCTACCCGCCGAGCCATCTCAGAACTTGATAGTCATCATTGTTAAGTTTTACCTAATAAGCCAGTTCATTGTTCCAATCTAAATTGACTTTTGGTTTTTAATCTTGTTTCCATACATTAACTACTTAAATATTTGGGTGATCTACAAATTTCCTAAGCATAGCACTTGTGACTTCATTCTGATCTTTACTGTGTGATTCGGGGAAAATTATTCAACTTTCCTAAGCCTTCATTCTTTCATCTGGAAAATGAGGAATTGGGACAAAATGGGCTCTAGGTTCCTTTGAAGATCCATATCAAAACTCCTATGATATACAAACTTCATGGGACAGAGCTTATATCAGGTTATTCCACCAACAACCTCCCTCTAAGTTGACATTAATTCAATCAAGTCTGGTCAGCCAAGCAGCAGCAAACCCACCTAACTGTATCATCATTCAATCCTCATCTTTTTATCTCGTCCACAGGAGTGATGGGAGACGATTTGTCAAAGGTAAGACAACTTGTCGATTGCATTGCTGAAATCCGGATGCCCTATGTCCAAGGTATTCCTGTGTTCTACCAATCTAGTAACCTTATTTGAAAAGGGAATGTGGTGAGCATGGAATGACTATTTCTTAAAGAATTCATGCTGGCTTATGTAGGAGGCAGAGAACTAGTGGTAGATTTTACATAGGAAGACAGGTCTCTATCTATAGGTTTCAGGTGTAGTAGTGTTACTTAGCCTGGGCATGATCCCAGCTTGACTCCTGCCAGAGAAACTCTTAGGTTTGTAACCCCCAGGTGATGAATGAGCCTTTGGAAAACTCTAGGTGTCCAGTATTTATTGGAGTTTTGGGCAAATACCTATGTACCCTACATCTTTCTAGGTCCCATACCTCTGGGTGATCTAAACCAACCTCATCTAAGTCAAGTCAACATGTATGTATTAAGCACCTACTATATATGTCAGGTACTATGATAAATAGAGATGGTCCTCATTAAATGAATGAAGCTTCTTAAAATTTCTATCCTAGGCAACTACTTCAGAAGGTTTAAAGGGTTTTCCTAGCTACTGTTTAATTTTTTGTTTTCTATTATTTTTATTAACATTCTTTTCACTATCGTACTGTGTCCTCAGGCCAAATACTCTCATGATTGGAACCTATGTCCCCCATGGGTGACAAGCTATAATGGTTATCAATTCTCCTAAGTACTCAAAAAACAATCTTGACTAAGCAAGATATACAATAATCAGACTGTAAATCTAGAACCCAAAGAAACATGTCTTAAGTACAACCCTATCATTTTACAGAAGAAACTGAGGCAGAGTGGGATTAAATGACTTCTACAGGGTCATACAGTTAGTCTATATCTTGGGTGGGATCTGAATCCAGGTCTTACTGGTTCCAAATGTACAATTCATTATTTCATACTGCCTCCATAAGCATGTACAGCCCGAAACAGAAATATAAAAAACCAAAAAGTCGAGTGTGGTTAATGAAGAGTTCAGAAGATAGATGAGACAATGAAATAAAAGAGAATTCTGGTGCTTGATGCCAACATGAATTAATTGTGGTAGTCTGGAGTTAGAAGTCTCTGAGGAGACTCTTTTCAAAGAAGGGAGAAGTGCGGGAAGGCTGCAAGTTTCCATCTCTATAGTTTAAACAGCTCCATCTTGACTGTGCCACGCATGGCTTTGAGCAACCCATTGAAGTTGGATGCAGTTGTATTAGGGAAGAGCAAGGGCGGCTTCCAGAAAGTTTGGCCTGTCTCCCCACATCGTGGCTGATTCAGCAAAGTAAGTGGAGGGGAGGGCAGAGGCATTGGGAAGGAGAGACCTCAGGGAAGAGGATGAGAAAAAGGTGCAGTCATCCCCCTTTATCATAGGGCCAAGAGTTTATGACAGATAGAATATAGAAGCATATAGGACAGTGAGCTGAACAGTTGCTAGAGGAAGAAGGGTGCTACCCTACATTTTGGGTACATGGAGCAAAGTTCTTAATATCCCACCTTAGTTGCATCTTTGGGTTTTCTTTATCCTTATATTCTTTATCCTTCATCGTTACTTCTTTATCCTTTATCCATATACCCATATGAGGAGTAATAATAGTAAAAACGTTCTCTATTTTAGAGACTTAAATAGACTTGGTGAATCTCCAAAATTCTGGCACGCTTTCACACTATTGTTCTTACCTTTAATGAAAATTGCATATCATTTTAATAATTTGTTCTTTGCTCCACTTAGTATTTAGGATTAAATTATTTAAGGTTAAATTAGTCTCTCGTTGATTTTTGCTTTAAAAAATTTTTAATAAAAATTTTAAAAAGAAAAATTAGGAATAGAAAAGTCTTTAGAGATCATCCAATCCAACCCCCTCTTTTTAGAGACAGAAAACAGAGATCAAAGAAAGTGATGTGAATTGCACGAAGTCACATGGCTCTTCTACCAGTCACATGGTAGGTTTCAGAGCAGTACCCAAGGCTCCTCACTCTTAATCTCAGGCTGTAGCTAAACACTATGTTTTAAATGAGGCAATGGGTGGAATGGACCACACTGCAATTCAATGATCTCTGGTCTATTTTGGTGGGGAGAACACTGACACTTTGGTATTAAGATCATCATATCCCCAAAAGGCTTGCCACTAATAAATGGCTTGAAATTCAATGTATCCCAATGGAAAACATGAGTGATCCCTGCTTTCCAACCCTTTTGGCTTTCTGAAGCCATACGCAATTTATTTCCACGACTTTTCTTGTTAATGCACTCGTGGCAGACGTAGGAAGTGATAGCACTGTGAGAGTATAAGTGAAAATGCCGAATGGAAAATGGGGCTAATTTGCATATTCCCGAAATAATGGGAGGAAGATAATAATTAATAGCTATTTTTATACTCTTTGATTTAATTAATTCCAGCTAGGATGTTTGTAAACATGTGACTTTATGTTTGGATAAATGTGTCAACTTGAAAATTAGTCACTAAAACTGGGGAAAGATGAGAAAGAAGCTAAAAAAAGGACAGTCCAATTTTCTATTTCCTACCCAAGATTCAGTGGTAGTAACAGCGGGTGAGTAAAGGCAGGCACTCAGTGTGTCGGATGTTCCCTGGCCTTCCAGATCAATCTAGTAGGAGAGTTGCTGTCTGACTGGAGAGAAAGAAATAGAACGCCATCTAAATATGAAAGACACCTAGTGTTGACAATATTATTGGACCGGGGGATGCCCACAGTGAGAGAAAATCTGAGATAATTTGGAGGAATAAATAAACAAGAGACCTTTAAAATTATGGCTCTATATGCATTTAAAATAGACTGGAAAGAGAATGCATGTTTGTGCGTGTGTATATAAACATATATACACACAAACACACACACATACATTATAGTATATATAATCATATGTATTATATGTTTTATATATATAAGCCTGTAACATAAATACACACATATATACACACACATCTATGTACACATCATACGTATGATATATATATATATATATATATATAACCATATACACACATGCATGTTTATATATTTCATGAGATATTTTTTGCTATAGACATTTTCTTCTAGTCCCAATCAACCAAAGGAAGAAAACGTATTAGGAAAAAACAGAACGAATCAAGGTCCCAGTCAACAAGTGACAGAAACATACGTCCCTTCGTTCAGTAAAGGAGGTAAAGAGCTGAGGGGTTGGGTGGGTAGGGAATGGGGGATGTCGAACTTTACTCCTTCCTCAGTTAGTTTTGTGGAATGTTTCACTCTGTTGCAAAGGAAGGAACTATTATGGTAGATGGGAAAAGAATTGGATTTTAATATCAGAAAATGACAGGTACAATAAAATAATTAATAAAACAAAAAGAGACAGAAGCAATGAAAAAGAAGGGAGGGTAAGGAGGATTTGAAGTTTTCAAATTCATAAATATTCATCAACTATTGTAACTAAGTCCTTAAAGAGACTTGAATGCCATTCTCCCTCCCCACCTCCTCTGTTTTTAAAACAAATATGGAAGCCACGATCCAAGGTCACAACAGTAAATAGGAGAGATGATTTTGATCTCACTACTCCAGACTCCGGGTTGTGTATTCTATTCCACAATAATTCCGTGCCAGAGGAAGACAAAGAAGGCTGGGAAATGGTCTGCCTTAAGTGTCAAGAGAAAGATGGTTTTGTCATTTTCCTAGTTCTTTTATTGTGGATCCGAATCTCTGAATCCAGGTAGTCAATGAACCAACCACCCCCTGGAATGGCCTCAGTCTTGCTGTCCCCATGAAAATGGAAAAGAGGACTGAATATTTCCACAGGGCATAGTGGACCTCCCTGGATCTGATTAAGCCTGAGAGCATGGAAGCTAAAAGCTTCCTTCTTTGAGCTCAGTCAAATGACATGGCTCTGGGGAGGGTCAGGGTAGAAAGAGAAACCTCACATCGGAGTTAATGAATATGGCCAGTCTCTGCTAATTAGTGCCACTGACTCATGGGGTGTAAAAACACAACTTAAAAAGATTCTGCGCCAGCTGAGACCTAGGAGTCGAGGGGAACAAGGGGGGAGGAATTCTTTTTTTTATACGAGGAATGAAGGGGAATCTTTAATTTTCTGTTAATCTCATCTTTGTTATTTATTATTTCAGAGCAGGAGGGAAAACAAAGTGAATTTTCAACCCTGCTACATCACAGTGTTTTCCCTTTTAATTAAAAGTCACTTCCTTCTCTTTTCCTCTCTTTTCTACTTACATAGAATCATGTAGAAAGAGAGTCTCAATCGGATTTTTTTCTTTCCTCTTCCCTATTCAAACTAGGAACTGTAATACTGAGCAAAATATTTATCAAAAGCTTTGGGTTGCCAAGAAATGACAGTATGTATCCCTGGCACCAGGCATGGTGTCTCACAACCTGGACTCTTCCTGCCTGGGTTGTTTTCTAACACATTACTCCCCTCTATCCATTCCAGGATTGAGTTCCTCTGCCCCATTTTCTGTTTCTCATACATGACACTCAATTTTCTGACACCATGCATTTGTGCTCACTGTCCTCCATGCCTGGAAGGCTCTTCTTCCTCGTCTTCGACTTCTGGCTTTATTCAAGTCTCTTCTGATGCATCCTTCCATAGGAGGCCTTTCTTCATTATCTCCCCAGCTTCCTCATCCTCTGAGATTACCATCCATTTGTACTGACTACATAGACCTTGTTAGACACTGTTCTTGGTGCCCAATTCATTAAATTTAACTCCCTCACACGAATGTAAGCTCCCTGAGGGAAGGGGAAGTATTTTTGCCTTTCTTTACCTAGATGTTAGTACAGTGCTTAGAACATAGCAAATGCTTAATAAACGACTATTTATATGTTTGGAAAAAAACAAAGACATTAGAGGTCATCAAGTTCTTTTCTCCCCTTGCCTACATTTTTTAGATGAGGAGACTGAGGCCAAGAGATATAAAATCACATAGCCATGGTCACGCAAGTAGCATGTGGCAGAGCCAAGATGTGAACCCTGGTCCTTTGTCTTAAAAGTCAGTGCTCTTTCCATTGGTTTAATTTAATGGCTTATAATTTTTTCAGAGAATGTATGGAAATATGTTTATGCGTTTAAAGCAGTTTACCTCCTAAGTCATCATAAAGCCCTGCTTCGTTCTAATGCAGTCATATGTTCCATATTAATTCAGATCCTAATTATGCTCCAGTGGTAGGCACAAATACACAGAGCTTTGCAAATCCAAGGAGATACTTTGAAGAGCTCCCTCGGTGGAAACATCTGCAGTACCTATTTTTAAATCAAGGCCCCAACATTATGTCTTCAGTAAAATTAAGCTACTCATTGCAGAGTGAACTAAAAGGGCACATTCTTTATCAGCAATACTGTGTTCAAAGAGGAAGAGGGAAAAGGGAGCAAAAGCTCAGCAGGCAATGAAAAGAGAACAAGAGGCAGAGATATGAGGGGAGAGCTGGAATGTTTACAAAGCATTCTCCTTGCCACCAAGCTGGAATGTTACTGCCCCTATTTAACAGGTGAGAAAATTGAGGCTCAGAGACACTGAACAATTTTTGTAAGGTCAATCCATCATTCAACAACATTTGTTAAACACTTATTCTGTGCCAAACATTGTGTTAAGCACTGGCATTGAAGACAAGGAAAAAGAAAAAGAATTCACAAAACCAAAAATAACTCCATGCCCACTCCATATACCTATTGGCTTTTCATTTTCCAATATTTCCTTTGGATTCCCTGCCATCAAGGAGCTCATATTCTCATGGGAAAGACAATATCTAAATAACTAGGTACATCCTTGATATCAATGAGCAGAAGGAAGGCACTCTCAGAGGGGAAGGCACTAGCAACCCAGGGAATCTGGAAAGACCTCCTATAGAACGCAGTATTTGAGCTGAATGTGGAAGGAAACCAGGTCACCTGACTAATAAATGGAACTTAAAATGCTGACCACCTGATTCCATTAGATTCCTTGAGAGCAGGGACTATTTTCATCCTTTTTTATCCCTAGTATTTAGCACTGTGCCTGGCACATAGCAGGTTCTTAATAAGTATTTATTGAATAGTTGACACCAAATACAGCTCACTTTCTACTCTGATCCAAACCCTGCCCATCATCCATCTCTAAAATACGGCAGGGGGAGGCACATTTCAGAGACATCTCCTGGGTAAAATACAAGTCAATGTTAATTATCTCTAAGTAATAAAAGTTTTAAGTATTGGCTCCTAATAAATATTTGTAGAATTGAATTGATAGAAAAAGGAGTGAACATTCTCTGAACAGAGTTTTTGTGCCAAAAGTTAGTGTCCATATATCTGAACGTGGCAATCTGAATTGGGGTTCCTCAGAGGTCATTGAGTTTATCTACTGATTTCTACTGTTTGAGGAATTTCTACTGATGAGGAAACTGAAAAACTGGGAAACTATAGGATAGAATTACAGAACTTTAGATTTATGTCTGGGGCAGTGAGGTAGCGTTGTGGAGAGTGTCAGGTCTATAGTCAGAGAGACTCCTCTTTCTGAATTCAAATCCAGTCTCAGACACTTACTAGCCATTTGACCCTGGGCAAATCATTTAACCCTGTTTGCCTCAGGTTGCTCATCTGTTAAGTGAGTTGGAGGTAGAAGTGGCAAACTACTCTAGTATCTTTGCCAAGAAAACTCCAAATGGGGTCACAGAGAGTTGGAAACGGCGGAAAAGAGCAAACAATAAGAATTTAGACCTAGAAAGGACCTCGCAGGTGATCAAGTCTATTGCCTTCAACGTGTAGATGAGGACTTTCCGAATAAAAGCGAGAATATCTTCATTTCTTTGTTTCCCCAGCACAGAGCATAGAGCTTTGCAACTAGGAGCTGCTAGATAAATATTTATTACATTAGAGTTTTAAAACTGAATCCATGCTAGCCTGGTGATAGTCTCACATCTCTTTGAATCCCTAGCTACCTTTCAGACTCAGTAAAGTACTAACTGCTGGACCTTTCCGTTCCATCTCTCTCCCAAATAACCCTCTATCAAATATGTATGTGTGTACATGTGTATATGTGTTAGGTTGTTCCCTCAGCAGATGAAATGGAGAAACAAAGATTACAGTAATAGCAATCTGGTGGCCTTGGACGACTCACCTACCTTATCTGTAAAGTAAGGAGATTGGGCCATTACAAGCACTAAAATCCCAAGCACTTGAATCCTACATTCAAGACTGTGTTTCTACATATTTCTATAATTGTGCCATCTCCCCTCTGTTCTCACAGGCCATTTACATGCACACACACACCTGTATATTCATATATATATATATTTCTATACTCTCACACTGGAAGTGCTCTATACTGATAAAACTTATGGACTCTGTTTCTTCACCTATATTTTCTTTCAAAACATCTACCCATGTGGTACAAGTCAACATATCATCCTCATGATGCTACTGGTTCTCTCTGAAAATGAAGGATGAATAACCAATGGGTACCACCTACAGACAAGTATATTCACGAAAATAATTAAGGAAAAAAATACCAGAGAGCATTTGCATTTTATAATGCATGGCTACAAACCTGTAAATTCTTGGTTTTTTTTAAGGCCTACAGCTTTTACAGTAACAAGAGAGCACCTAAACTTTTCTACTTCTGAGTGTTATCTTCAGACACGTAGTTTTAGCATGGCCTATATGGTTATTTTGCATTTGCTTCTCTTTTTCACCACTCTAGGTTACAGTATTGATCTGTGGACTTAATTTTGATGTGTGCTAAGTATACTAGACCAGAAATTAAGTGAGCAATAAGCGACTTATTCCTGGGGAGATCCACTGTATTTTCCTGTCTATCTAAGCCACTGTGTACTTTGAAATATATGGTTACTGGTAGTGCTCCAGGAAGGGGATAAAATCAACTTACATAACAGCTAGTATTTCTATGGTATTTTAAGGCAGGAAAATGAATTTTGCACATACTAGTTCATTTAATCCTTAAAATAACTTTGGGAGTTAAGTACCATTATAATCCTCATTTTTACAGATGGAGAAACTGAGGTATGGAGAAGTTAAGTGATGTGTCCAGGGTCACACAACTTGTAAATATCAGATAGGGCTTGAATTCACGTCTTCCTGATTTCACATCCAATACTCTATCCAATCTGCTCAATAGGGCAATGACACATTACTTTCTGGCGTTGCTGGTGAACAAAGCATTCTGCATAAGTCAGCTACCAGATTATCAAAATGTATCTCACTTTTAATCATCACTCCCTTTTTAAATTGTTCATTATGGTATGGAAATTTTAATAAAATGAAATCCATATTGACCATATGGCTCACCACGACCAAAGAATTCATCCTCAGCAGTGTAGCCTACTGATAATGAGTCAATTATTATTTCTGTACTTAGCTAGAATGGGTAACAATCAGCACTGTTGGAAGGGATAGCCATAAAGCTGCTATCATGGATCAAAAGTATCTAATTGTTACTTCCCTTGAATCTCAAATAAAAAATGCTGAACATAATTGAATCTTTTCCTGCTGACTCAGGATCACTATTTTCTGAAGTCCTTTCTACCTCTGAGGTTCTAAGATCACTTACACTCTGTTATAATACAGGTGATGCCAGAAAGGGTTATTGAGCTGAACAGTAATGTTTCCTCTATACTAACTCAATCAGTCACCAAGCATTTGCCAGTTAGGAAAATCCAAGTTCAGTTTCTGCCTGAGACCCTTTTTAGTGCCCACTTTCTGTGTTAGTTTCCAAATCAACATAAGAGGATAACAAGAGCATATATCTTGCATGCTTATTGTGAAAAATGCATGGAATAATATATATGGAACTCTTTGAAACCTTAACTGTGCTATATAAATGGCATTATTATTATATGTCTACTACATGCTCAGTACTATTCCTTCTAGGAATTACTCTCCTCCTTTGTTCAGCTGCCATCTGATTATTTTCGCTATCAGAAATTAGATGATTTTAATGTCCTGCCTCATTTTATCTATAGTTTTGTGCATGGTGGCCTGAGAAAAGACCTTTAGAATGTGACATAGGACTTCTGATAGGTTACACACCTATTATGTATCTACTTAACACTTCAAGGCATTTTTTTGTTCACTTCTTGGCTCCTGTAGATATTCCACATAGTCAATGTTGTCTCTGAAGAGGAGAGAATTGGGCAATTTCAGAACTGGCCATCCCAAAATTTGCATGGATTTTTTTAGTGTCTGCTCAGATGTCTCCAGGAATATGTTTCTTCCTGTACTATTTAGCATTTTAAAGAGTGTCTTAAATAAATGCATAGACTGGATGCTGATGAAATTTATAAATGGAAAAAAGAGATAAAGAAGAACCAACATGAAGGATGACAGTCAGGAACCAAAGATATCCAGACAGGCAAAAGTCATGAGATAAATCTGAAAAGATGAAAATTTAAGAGTAAATGTGAAGTCTTACATTTGTTTTTCAAAAAGTAACTTGGCAATTTCAAGATGGGGAGATGTGGCTAGCAGTTCACCTGAAAAATTTCTGGGAAGTTCCAGTGAACTGAAAACTCAATCTGGATCACCAGGGCGATCTAGCAGCCAGGAAAGGCAATAAGATCTTAGGCAAGGTGTTTGTGACTAGGGTGGAGATAAATCTCTCTGTAATCTGTTCTGGTCAGACCTTATCTGAGTATCACGCACAATTCTGGGTACCATTTTATGGAGGGAAATGACAAGTGTTTTGTTCGTTTTTGTTGTCTTAGTGTGTTCTGGACCTATAATATCATCAGTGTTGAGGAACTCCATATTGGAAAATTCTTCAACCGAGGCAGATGATAGAATCAGAGATCTAAAGTTGGAAGGGAAGGTAGAAGCCACTGAGTTCATCCCTCTTTATTTACAAATGACACTGAAACTAAGGAAGTTAGATGTTTTGCATACAGCTAGTTAGGTGGCACTGAGCTGGAGTCAGGGGAAGATCTGAGTTCAAATCCTGTCTCAGACATTTACTAGCTGGATGACCCTGGGAAAGTCACTTAACCTCGTTTGTTTCCTCATCTCTAAAATGAGCTGGGGACTCCATGATCTTTGCAGAGAAGACACCAAAGCGGGGTCACAAAGAGTCAGATACAACTCAACAGCAACATATAGCTAGTGAGTATCTGAGGCAGAATTTGAGCTAAGATTTTACTGACTCCAAGCTCAGCATTCTAAAGTTGCCTGAAGCTCCTATGGGGATAATATCACTTAACTAAGGTCACAGAGCCAAAATATGCCATAGGTAAGATTTGAACACAGGTCTTCTTGACTTTTAAGAGAATTTCAGCTCACTTGTACATTATACTACTATTCATTCTGGAGGAAAGGAAGGAAGGAAGGAAAGGAGGGAAAGAGGAAAGGAGGGAAAGAGGAAAGGAAGGAAGGAAAAAAAAAACATTTATTAAACATTACTATGTACCAGGTGCTTTGCTGAACAGGGGATACAAAAACAAGCAAAAGGGCTGTTGCTCCTATGGTCTCAAACTCTATGTTAGAGTAGAACCTGAGACTGACACATGACTTCAGTCACCTGGGAGAGGTATGGGACTTTAATAAATGCCAAAATGCAATGAGGAGTAGGACTGCAGCCTATTTCCCAGGACTGATGCCTTCCTCACCTGCTCTAGAACACACTTATTTCTCCCTCCTCTGAATATCAATGGCAGTTACTGTTTGTACCCCACAATTTTGTACTTGATTACATTGTATCTTGCCTCTTTTTCTGGTTGTTGTGTGTGGTTAAGTCTTGTTTCCCCAACAAACTTTGTGAAGGCAGGTACAATGTATTTTCTTTCACATATCAGCCTCAAAACACATAACTCAGTCTTTCTCTGGTAACCAATGCATGTAGCTGGGGAACAATCATCCATTTCATCACAGTAGGATAAGCTTTCACTAAACGTGGACCCACAGGAAAGGCAAGGGAGATACAAAGGATTAGCCTGAAGGAACTTCCAGGAAAGATGATGGGGGAGGGGATAACATTTAAATAGATGGAGTTTCCATGCAAAGAGGGTCAAATCTATAAAGCAGGAGGGAATGTTGTCGACTTTCTATTCCAATGCCTTCTTTTCAGTGATGAGACTGGAAATGACAAGGCTGAGTGACATCCCTACTGTTACATAGGTAAGAAGGAGCCAACTCAACATTTGGACTTAGGTCATTTGTGAAGTGTGCTTTTTTTCCCTGAGAGGAATTCCCACTGTAGAAATTTCTTGTCACAATACCCACTTGTCTGGATTGTTTTATTTTAGGCTCTGGAGTGCTATGGTGCCATTGCCTCACAGCTAGTCTGGGTCAGAGACCCCCAAAGGTAGCACCCGTCCAGTATACCATGATGCCATCCCATTTACATATGGAATTTCAGTATGTTTTGAGGAAAGAAAGAGAAATAACTATTGGGGGTTGGGAAAAAGCTTCCTGAGGTAAGTGGCATCTGAGATATGCCTCAAAGAAAGCTAAGGACCCCAAGGAACAGAGGTCAGGAGGGAGGGATGTAGTGAATGTGGGTAGGGGTAGGGAAGCCGAGGCAAAGGTACAGAGATGGGGCATAGAGGATGTATGGACAGCAGCAAGTAGGCCAATGTGGATATTATATATGGCATAAAAAAGAAAGTTAAGTGAAATAAGACTAGAGAGGTAAAATAAAAACATACATTAAGGTCTTTAAATGACCAACAGAAGCACACACACACACATACACACACACATAATACACACAATACTATATGAGTATATATACATACATATTTACATATTATAGAGTTGGAGGCACATGGGTACATTCATATACACATATATGTATACATATATTTTGTGTTGCCATTTTTCAGTCATGTCTGCCCCATGATCCCTTTTGGGGATTATGTGGCAAAGATACTGTAGTGGTTTAATTTCTTTTCCTACTCATTTCAAAGATAAGGAAACTGAGGTAGACAGGGTTAAGTGACTTTCTCAGGGTCACATAGCTAGTAAGTGTCTGAAGAGAGATTTGAATTCAAGATGTATCTTCCTAACTCCATGCCCAGCCCTCTTAGTACTGTGCCATGGCTTCCCTGATATGTACATACACATACACAAACACACATATAGATATAGATACAGATACAGGTACAGATATACTGGAAAGGTGTTACCTCAGAGTTCCCTCTAATCCATTATCATGGTATGGAGAGATTCAGGCTTCTCAAATGTTTAGCTAGAACAGAGTAGCTCTGGAAGATGCTATCAAGTTAGAAAGACTTTAAGGATAGTCTCCATGCTGATCAGCTGAGGACCAGTTAAGCTGTGGCTAGAGAAACTCTTCACCTGCTTGGCTAGAGATTGGCAAGTTTTGGGGTCACTGGAATTCCCCCAAAAGGGTCCACCAAGTTGGATAAGGGGGAATTTGATTTGCATCAGTGATAGAGATTGGGGCTGGGAAGTAGATAAGGGAGTCCCTTTTCCAATGAATCCATGTATCGTTGGGGTATTTAAATTAAAAGATGAAATATAATAACAACAGAATAAGCATATACGTAATACACATATGTATTTTTCATCTATACACACATAAATAATATAGACAAGAGGTATTTGATACTCTCTCCCCAAATATGCAACTTTAGCAATGAGTAATGGCTGATAATATAATTATACCAGTAAATTGCCAATTACTAACTAGATTCCTCCAAAATGTGACCAAAGCAAAAGAGCTATTATTTTCTGAAAACTGCTTATCATAAAGTATCATCTATTTTTAAAACTAGTGTTGCTATATAATACAATTTCATTTACTGAGACAAGCAAGGCTTCTTATGCCCTCAACCTCTGAAATAATATGTTTTAATATAACTCTAATCTGAATTCTATGTGTAGGCAAATCAAAAGAAACCTTTTCTACCAACAAGCTGATTAACTTCAAAACCCAGCTAATTGTTAGGTATAGATTTTTTTTTTCATTTAGGTTAACTTTAATGTTTGGGGACTGAAGATACGTAACATTTTTCAGAGGATCATGAAATGTTAAAACTAGAAGAAGACATTATATAGAGTATAAATATTGGAAGGGACCTTTGCATAAAATTTTACAAATATTGGAAGGGATCTGAAATCACTGAATGACAGAACTGGGATGTTAGACCTAGAAGATCCCTCAGAACATAGAACATAAAATCCCAGAACATAGAATGTCAGAGGTGGGAGGGACTTTATAACAATAGAATGTTCGATCTGAAAAGTGACCCTAAAATGAAATATTAAAACTATAATGGCCGTTAGAACATAGATCATACAAATATGGATTTATGTATAATATGATTGCACATGTATAGCCTATATCAGATTGAATGCTGTCTTGTGAGGGGGCAAAAGAGGAAGGGGGAAATTTAGAACTCAAAAGAATATAAAAGTGAATACTGCAAGCTAAAAATAAATAAACAAGGACAAATAAGCAAACAAAAATATCATAGAATTTTGAGAGCGAAAGCATTAACTTCAATATCATATGACTCAGCCTGATGTTTTAAAGTTGGAAAAAGCCATGTCCAAGAGAACTGAAATCACATAACTAAGTAATCATAAGGAAATGCAGGTCTAGAATCCAGACCCCTAACGACAAGGGCACTATTCTTTCTACTGCAACATGCTACTTTCTTAAGAGTACGTCCAGAAATCTAAAAATAGATTCTCACAACTGTTAGTCTTAAAGCATAAGCTGCTGATGTTTTTTTGTCTTGATCCCAGGGAAAATATAAGGAGTAGATGTAAAAGAATAGCACTGTCCTTTAAGAGCAACATGCATAAATGGCTTGAACCAGAAGGTTAAGGACAACAGTGTTAAATATGTGTTAGAGAAAAAGAGGAAAATTCGGGAAGGAATAATAAGGCTGATTGCTAGAATGGATGGGCTGATGGTAACAGGAACCTAAGAAAGGGGAAAAATGCCAAACGCACCAGAGCTCCCTGTTTTGTTACTGTTGTTTCCTTTCTTATTAGAGTCACCGAATTTGGGAGTCAGAAGGAGACTCAGCATCCTCTAATCTAGCTCATGTATAAAAATGAATCACCACTAAAGCTAAGAACTAAGAAGAAACTTCATGTTGGGACAGAAGACTGTGTTAGACGTTTTCTGCAAAGGTATCCCAAAAGTGCACTTAATTACTGCTTATTGAGGGATTAAGTGTCACAGGAGCTGTCATGGCTGTTATTCTATTATTTTATCAATGACTTGGTCAAGGGAGTAAATTGAATACCTATTCAATGTGTGACTGATCCCTGAGATTGGACTACACAGCTAATGTATTTTATCAGATGACAGAACTGGGATCCAAAAAGATTTCAGCAGGCCAAAAATGGGCCAAATTTAAGGGGATAAAAAAAATCAAAACTTGCACTTAGGTTCAAATAAGTCAGGTGTACATGCACAGAATAGGGTTGGAATGTTCATGTTTAAAAAAAAAAAGTTCTTTGAGGTTTTATTTCATTCTCAGTTCAAATGAATCAATAATGTGACAAAGAAGCCAACAGCACTAATGAGGGGCTTGGCCATATTAGCACCAGAACAGTTTTCAGAGTCAGGGCCATGAGAGTCTTACAGGGCTGTGCTTGGGTCAGAACCTGTATAGTTCTGGGCTTACCAATTTAGTAAGGACATTGAGAAACCGGAAGCCATCCAAAGCAAGGAAACTGGGATGATGAAGGCACACCAAACCATGGCCTAGGGAGATAAGGTTAGGGAAGTGGGGATGCTAATTCGGGAGAACAAAGACTTTGGGCTGGTATATCAGCTGTCTTCAAATATCGGAAGACTTGGCCCATAGAAGAGGGATTTGATTTGTTCTGCTTCCCAAGGGCAGAAATGAAACCACTGGGTAAAGATTATGGAGGAAAGCTCAACTCAATATAAAGGAAAAATAAAGGCAGTGTTACATAGTTAAGAGAGACCTTACTTTTAAGTGAGGAAGGCCTAGGTTCCAGTCCAGACACATGCTACATGCTAGCTATATGATTGTGTACAAGTTATTTAAATAAGAGAAACCCAAGACTACCAGATACTAATCTAAATTGACAGAGGGAGTATATACACTACCAGAATTTCTCTACCCAATGGTATTACAGATCAAGATATGAAAATGAATAAATTGTATCAAAAAAACTCAGCAGATTTACACAAGTCTGTTCTACTTTAGAAATGAAAAAAAGATCTCAGAAGTTATAAAGTTCAATCCATTCTCCCCAAAATAACTCCAATTAAAAAAATAAATGGTTTTCTAGCCTTTGCTTAAAGACTCTTCTCTAAAGGGACCCTGATATAGTCAGTCAGTCAATCCATAAAGATTTATTAAGTGTCTATTATGTGCCAGGCAATGTGCTGAACCCTGCTTATGGAAAGTTCTACTTGTTAGAGAGTCTCCTTTGTTTTCTTCACACCAAGCCAAGAGTGGGATAGTATCACTCATGACCTTGAATTTCCCATCTTTGGGAGGCCTTCAGGTAAAGGAGAAGGATATTTAGCAGGGATTCCTGCACTCTGGGTTTGGATTCAAACAGAAGAATCCTAAGGTATCTTCAGACTCTAAGAGTATAGAGAAAGGTTGGTTTGCAGGTTGGTAATAAATTTACTAGATAATGGTCCTAGATTCAAGCCAGGAAGACCTGGGTCCAAATCTTGCCTGAGGCACAAAATAAACCTCCTTTAGACACACTTATTTTTTTCATCTGTAAAATGGGAGTAACGACACCTAACTCCCAGTGTTGTTATGAAGATCACATGATGTATCATATGGAAATCATTTTGCAAAACTTGAAGTTTTACAATAACAGCATCTCTATAGTGTTTTAAGATTTACAAAGATTTTTCTTTACAAGCTATTTCATCTTGAACAGCCCTAAGAGATAGGTGTTATTGCTATCCCATTTTAGAGATGAGAAAACTGAGGGTATAAGAACTTAAGTGACTTGCCCAGCTAATAAATGACTTCCCAAGCCAGGGTTCTGTGGCAGGTAACACTGAGCTTTCCATAAATGCTAGGAATTAATTTTATTGTTATTACAGCTGGCCTTTAAGTCAGTTCCAGTTCTAAAATTGTGTAAGTTCATATATCTGTAAGTAGCAAAAGAACAAGGGTAGAGAGAGAAAGCTGAAGTAAGTGAAAGAGGAAAAAGAAAAAAAAATCCCATGAGGTGCTGTTCAATTCAGCAGTATTCTTAACTATATTATACCAGTCATTGTGCTGGTAACAATACAACTTAAGGAATCTCTTGGTAAATAACCTAACCTCATGGCAACCTGAGATATTAGCACCTGTCTTCTTCAGTAATTCCTTAGTAGTCACTGACAGTGAAAAGGCAGGAGTATGACAGTCAGCTTTGTTTCCTCTATCATCACTACTTAGGTTAAGATTATCCAGTGTTCTCTGGAAATAATGATGATGATGACAAAAACTAGCATGTTGAGGTTTGTAAAGCATTTTACAAATATTATTTCATCTTATACTCAAAACAATCCTGGGAGGGAAGTGCTATTATTATCCCTATTTTACCAATGAGGAAACTGAGGCAGACAGCCATCCATCAACTCACTTGCCCAAGATCACACACCTAGTAAATGCCTAAGACAGGTTTTAACTTCCTGACATTAGGTCCAGCATTCTATCCATTCCCTGCCCCGCCACCTGTGGGACAGAATGCACCTCTAGCACCTTACAGTGAGACAAGAAGCAACTGGTGAATGTTGCAGAGAAACACATGTAGGTCTGATGCGAAGGAAATTTTCCTTGCCCTTACAACTATTTAATAGTAGTATGAGATTCCTTGGGAGATAGGTCTGTAAGCAAAAGCTGGATGATCCCTGGCAACTGTATGGGAGAGGAGATTCCTGTTTAGGTACAGGCCACCTGGATGGTCTCAGGGATCTTTAGATTCTGTGAATACCTATTCAGGGCAAAAATATGCTTTTTCTTCTCAAGCTCCCCTGATGTCCATCTCACACATCGGCTGTTCTCCAGCCTCCTGGCTTATTGTGGACAGCCTCAAGTTTTGGAAAATAAGGTCACCTCACTGTTCAGCTTCAGTATCAGCACCTGGCTTTGTGACAGTGCTTTTCACAGAGACGACAATCTCCTGCTATTCAGAGGTGAGTAAAACAGGACTTTTTATCTTCCCTCATGCTGTCTGAGAGCAAGGATAGCTCAGCCTTGTTTAATAGCAACTGAGCAAGATAATGCGTGTAATTGAATAGTGAGTGAATCCATTTCTCATCCATTCTTGGCCATCCTTGAGGAGAGAAGCAAATAGGGAGATGAAGCCTGGGCTGCATATAAAAGCACAAAGACCTGATTATTCATGCTGGTCTATTTCAGGCTTTTGTGGGGTACCCTCCTTCTGCCCCCTGGTGGCTGTTTGCTTCCTTTCTGACCCTTTTATCCCGTGGACAAGGCTAGACAAAGAAAATATAACTCCAATGATTTCATTTTGTATCCAAGGAATAGGTTTGATAAATAGGTTATTGCCAGGTGGGAGTGGAGGGGAAAGGAAAGATTACCAGTAAGGGAAGAAATAAGGATGTAGGATGATCTGAAGAATCATTTTATAAAGTTATCTCTTCCTAACACAAGCTGAGCTAATCAAGACAGGGGAAAACCAGTTAAGTTAGAATAAAAATCAGGTTTTTGGTAGCCTGTTTTTTTTGGAATGTCTGAATTGAGAAGCAACATGGTACACATAGAAAAGGACTAAATTAAGAGCAAGAGGTACTGAGTTCAAATCTCATCTTGCTACTTACTACCTGGGCAACCTTACAGAACTCACTGAATGAATCAGTTCCTCTGTTTCCTCATCCTTAGATAATTCCAGATCTTAGTTTATGTTGCTAGGTGCAAGGGAGAAAAAAAAGAGTAATAACTTTTGGTGAAAGCTTGGAGTAAAAGATGCAAAGCCAGACTCATAGTCAGAAAAGACTAGGTTGAAAGACCTTCTCAGTCACTTAGCATCATAGAATTATAGATGTGGGAATTGGAAGGGATGTTATTGGCCATTTAGTTCAATGCCTTGAGTGATTTTACATATATGTGTGTGTGTGTGTGTTGGACATATACACACACACATTTGTATATGGCAGTCATCTACAATGTGAGTATGGGGAGGGAATTAAAAAAGAGAAAGTTACATGATAACCTTATATTTTAAAGGTATAGAAAATGGTACAGTTTCGTGTGCATCTTTTTAAAAATCCTACTTTATGGAAGTGTTTGTTTTATTTCATAAATTAGAAATAATTTTAAAAATATCTTCCTTTTACAAATGAAATTGAGAGGTTAAGTTGCCCATGATCATGGCAGTTAGCATTAGAGGTAACATTTGAACCCAGGTCTTCTAGATTCCTTTCCCTTTACAAAGCTGCTACATGTATGACCATGAACAACCCTAAAGTATTAGAGAGATTCCCCAAGGCACTTTCTAAGGTACAGAATAACAGAGGCAGTAGGTTTATGTACAGTACCACCATTTCTTAAACTTATGATATCAAATCAAATAAAACAAATCAATGAGAACTACTTTCCCCTTCCTTCTTCTCTATCCCAATGCTCTAAACCACTGGTCCCTCCACCAGCACTTCTGCTGCATACTATTTGCTCCACATCTTTCACTACCCAGAGATGAAGGAGTGAATGGAGAAAATGGAATTGAAAGAATTCTTTTTCTTGGACATATTTTCCCTCTCCAAATTCAAATCTCTAAATTCTGTTCTGTTCTGTGAACAGTTTGGACTACACAATCTCTATGGCCCCTTCCAGCTTTTAAGTTCCTAATTCTGAGAAATCTTGAGCCTCTAAAAATTGGAAGTAGTAAGATGTCACCAATTCTTGAGCCTGAACCTTATTCAATTTAGACCATAAGGCTACATCTACTATAGGCATTGCACGAGAATTGTAACCTTCAAAAAAAGGTAGGTAAACAGACACTGACAGTAAAAGAATGGCCCACCCCGTATTCTTTTGTCTTAAAATGATCATTATACTGGATTTGGAAAGCCTTCAGATTTGCTTCAGGCCGTTAAAAGGCAAATTGGACATTAATTGTTGTAGTCAAGAGCTTTCTCCTGTGCAATTATTAATAATAAGATTACCATAGGGTCACCATCTCACACACACACACACACACACACACACACACACTGCACATTTGTGTTATGTTTATTTTTATTCCCCAGTAGACTCACATAAAATATCTACAAAATTGTACACATAGCTTAGCTCACAAAGAATCACATAGTGTGTCTATCTTGTACCTCTACAGTGTAGATAGAGGTAATATAGCCAATCATGTCTCATTTTACATATGGAGAAAGCAAGACCCAGAGAGGTGGCACAGGTCATAAGCAGCAGAGCTAGGGTTTGACTCTTTGCCCTTTTACTCCAAATTCCACTGTACTACCCTTTCTCCCTCTGACATACTTTAAAAATGGTATAGTAGGAACAACACTGTCTTGAGTGTCAGAGGATTTCCATTTTAATATCATATTTATCACTACCTGGGTAAGTTACCTGTCCTGTTTGGGCCTCGCTTCTTCAATTGCAAAATGAGAAGGTTTCCAACTCTATATTCCCAACTCTACATAGGTAAGTCTCATATTTTACTATCTGCTTGAATTACCACATTGCCAATCATGGCCTGAAAGGTGGCCTCCATGACATGCCATGGCATGGTCAAGCATAGAATATGAAGTCATAATATAATCAGGGGAGATGTTTGCTTAGTATGTGTCCATTGAAAGAACAAGGGAATGAGATAGCAGAGAGACAGATGATTTAGTTATGGAACCATAAACTATTGAAGCTAGAAAGGACCAGAGGATTCATCAATCCAAGTCCATCCATCAATAAGCATTTGTTAATATGCTACTATGTTAATAGCTACTATGGGCCAGGCACCGTGCCAGCCATCTACATTCTTCAGAGGAGAAAATCAAGGTCTAGAGCTAAAAGACTGCACTTATGAAGGTAGAGATGACCTTGCAACAGGTCATGTATGGGGTGGGATTTGGTTGGTTCTGGGTAAACCTTCATTTTCCAAATGTCAATGCTACCATTTGCCATTCCCACAGCTTATCTTTCTTTCTATGGGAGGGGAAGGATGTTTGGTCATAGTGACTTCTCTATTAAAATTCAAATAACTCTTGCTAAAGGTTAGAATGTTAATTGTCACTTCACAACTTTACATTTGGCACTTAATTACCCCAGAGTCTCTTTTTCCTCCTTCTTAGGTGCTCTTCCTCCAATAAGTAAATATTTCCATCAGGTGATACTTTGATCATAGAGTCTGAATTGAAAAATTTGTGATTTGTCCTAGATCCAGATCAAATCATGAAATTTTTACTACTTTCAAAAATAATCAAGATACATTTCTTAAAATTGGAAACTTTAGAAAACACTGCACAACAAAGCAAATGATGTTGTACGGCAAATCTTGAAAAATTAAGACAAACTGATACCTTTCTCAATAATCTTTAACTATGGCCAAATATAGTTCAATTCAACCCAAGTGACTACAAAGTGACTAAAAGCTATCTAAATCACTGTGAATCTTCATCTGGAAAATTATCCCAGTGATGCCAATACATAACTCTGCAACTTTGGAATCAAAAGCTATTCTAACATAGGTTAGCTAGTTGGTGCAGGTGATACAGTGCTGGGCCTGAAGTCAGGAAGACTCATGACTTCAGAACTGTCCTTGGACACTTACTAGCTGTGTGACCCTAAATAAGTCCCTTAAGCCTGTTTGCCTCAGGTTCTTCATCTGTCAAATGAATTGGAGAAGGAAATGGCAAACCACTCTATTATCTTTGCCAAGAAAACCTCAAATGGGGTCAAGAAGAGCTAGAAATGACTGAAACAAATGAAAAACAATAAAAATATAGAAAGAGTGATTGGACTTGGAGTCAAGGCACTTTGGTAAGAATCAAATCACTGCTACTGCCTATCTCTGTGACCTTAGGTAAGTAACTTTTCCTCTCCAGTCTCAGTTTCCTTATCTTGTATCTATAAAATAAAACAGGAAAAATGCTATAAAAATCCTGTCCAGCTCTGAATACTATTGATGGTGTTAGCTTTCTTCAAATCCGAGTTTTGTTTGTTTAGTTTTCTCCTACATCTCAGTTCCAAGCGGACAATCCATCTTGCTTAGACAGCTAGAGCCAGGGCAAAAGAATGAACTTAATTTGTCTTTCCAGCACTCTTGATTAGCTAGCTCTTTGTTGAAAGTCCAGTCCTTCTCTCTGTTATCTCTGCTTTCTCTCCCAAGGCATATTCAGAGGACAAAGACAAAGCCAAGTCGCTGCATCTTTATACTGAAAGCTACAAGTCCACAAGGCATTTTCTCCCCTCAGAAAGGGATATTTTCTTCTTGACTCAAAATTCTAAAACATCCTCTGTTCCAAAAGTCAGCATTCTTCTCACCAGTATCTTGAGATAACACAAGTGAATGGTACCTTGGAAACAAAGTTTTCAAAAATGTTTTCGATCGGCAATGAATTAACATTTTGAAGTAATACTTGAACAAGCATCTTAACAAAAGTTAATCCCTAATAGCTAACACTTTTTTTGCCTATCCAGGAGCACCTTTGCTTGTTCAAACCCAGCTCTGAACAAGTCACTCCCTTGAGTAGCGCCATCTCTTTCCCTACCTCCTTCACCTAAGGGCACAATTTACATTTCCTGTCAGAGGTGAAAAAAATAATTCTGAGTTTCAACTCTTCAAGTACGTTTAATGGTGGTAAACCATCATGAGTCTTTCCAAAGAGTCCATTGTTTAGTTTTCTTTTCTCCCATCTCTCTCATGAGAGATCCAAGTGTTTTTGATAACCCTAAGTTAATGAGTATTGCCAATCTCCTCCTCTCTTGTTAGACATGGAAGATGATGATCTTATAAGACTAGCTGCATAACTCACTGATAAGAGTGGCAAAGGATCTTGGGTATCATATGACTCAACTTCCTCAGAGGCTGTTAGAGCCGGACAGAGGACTGGACCTGGAGTCAGGAAGATCTGAATTTGAAACCACCCTCAGACACTCAATAGTTGTGTGACCCTGTATGAAACACTTAATTGATGTCTGTCTCAATTTCTTCATCTGTAAAGTGGAGATAATATTAGCACCTACATCCCAGGTTTGTGTTTGTCCTCTGTTGCTGAAGAAGACCATGCTATCAGAGAAATAATGACATGATTTGACTTTGACTTTGTTTTGAGTGAGGGAGGGCTGTGCAGGTCACCAGCCTCACTTCTCCTCCAGAGCAATGTGAATCCAGTGACCAGATATTTATCAGGATGACTGGAGATGACTCAGGATAAGGCAATTGGGGTTAGGTGACTTGCCCAAGGTCACACAGCTAGTGAGTGTCATGTGTCTTAGGTGAGATTTGAACTCAGGTCCTCCTGACTCCTGCACTGGTTCTCTATCCACTGTACCACCTAGCTGCCCCAACATCCCAGGATTATTGTGAGAATAAAATGAGACAATATCAAGTGTACCCAAACTGACAATGCTTTGATAATAGCACAAACTTGCTCAATGCCACAGGTAACAAACACCAGCCTCAGGACCTAACACCACCTAAGTTTTGAAGGCAGAACTTGAACTCAGGTCCTCTCACACCCTATTTCTTGAATTCAAAAATCACCCTTACAAATAGAAGACCATGGCTAGGGAGTGGTGTGAAAAATGATCTTCAGCATTAATGGCCTAAAACATCTTTGTGGGTCAGCAATGTGAGGTAGCAATAAAATGCTCTTTGAGGCTGCGTTAAAAGAGGCCCGGGGTCCACAAAGAAAGAGAGTCTTCTAACCTGCTTAGACAACCTCTGGAGCATTGCCTTCCATTCTGGGAGGGGAGTTTCACAACATACACTGATCGACAATCAGTCAATGAGCATTTATGCAGTGCCTGCTTGCTCTGGGTCAGTCACCGTGCTATCCTCTGGAAGTACAAGAAACAACGCAAGTCTCTGCCCTTGAAGAATTCACATTCTCTGTCACGGCTCTCTGCTAAGAGTGAGGATGCTAGTAGGTAGACTATTCATTACTGTTTTCAAAAGCCTTGTAGCCTCAGCTTAAGTCATTTCTTGGTCTTTCCATTTCCTCCATAAGGAAACATTTTCTGCCTATTGCCCTTGATGATGAGTGGGAGTTATAGGATGTGCTAGGGGTCAGGCTATAGGAGCAGGGCAGACACCGAGACGTTGACCTTTTTCAATCTGTTCACAGAAAACTTGTTTTTTATCAGGGGACAACAAAAGAGTAGGGGTGCCTTTAACCAGTTCTTGGACAATGATGTTTTCCTATTTTGCAAAAAGAGAGAAAGGAAGGAAGGAAGGAACTAAAGAAAGAGTGAAAGAAAGAGAAGAGAGAAAGAAAGAGAAGAGAGAAAGAAAGAAAGAGAAAAGGAAGAAAGAAAGGAGGAAAGGAAGGAAGAAGGAAAGAAAGACAAACTGAAAAAGAAAAAAAAAAGGCAAAGCACAACCACTCAATGGTGATAGAGGGTGGGGAGCCTAAGGAAGAAGGGACTCGACTTCTCTCTTGGCTTCCAAGTCTGACCCTGGGCCAGATACGAAGTTGCATGTGAGCTCCTACCGAAGCTTCAGAGAGGAAAGCCACATATTCAGCAGTAGACAAGAACTCTTGAAGGTGAATTGCCTTGCAGGAGGCTTTCTGAAGATACCAGATCATTTTTCTCCCAGAAAAATTGTAGATTGTCCTATATTCCAGTGTCAGCTTCCTCTTGGACTCAGTGCTCAGGCAAAACCTCAAGTTGTAGAATGGAATTTTCTTGAAGGCAGGGATTGTTTTTTTTTTGTTTTTTTTATTTTTAGATCTGAGATGTAGTACATTGCCTGGCACATAGTGAGTATTTAATCAGTGTTTGTTGAATTGAATTTCATTGCCCTGAGTTGAACTGAATGGTCCTGTGTCAAATAATTCCAGTTATGACAGATCTGGGGGCTAGCCTGTTGGCCTCTTTCAGCAAAGCTGATTATCACCCCTTCTCCCCAAAACAAGACATTATAGAGTTTTAATTCTAGAAAGGAGCCAACAATTTTTACAGGTTCCAGAATTCGTAGATTCTGAGCTGGACAGAATCTCAGAAGTCATCTAGTCAAATCTATATACAAGATTACTCGCAGGCTGCATGTTAACAGTTTTAAAATGTCATATTGTCTGTTTTGTTGTATTTTTATTTATTTTGTTAAATATTTCCCAGTTATATTTTAATCTGGTTGGGGAGCATTCAGGATTATTGCAGGTCATATGCAACCCATGGGTTTACTTGATCTAGCTGATCTAACTTTGATCTAAGTAGAATATCCTCTCATTTTACAGAAGAGGTAAATGAAGTCAGGTCCTCTAACTCCAGACCCTATATACCCTTCCTCTGAACACATGTCCCTTTCATTTTATACATGAAGAAAAGGACATTAAAAGAGAGGATACCCTGGATTTTTCACTTCATTTTTTTAGAAGTTCACTATAACAAACAACTGCCAGAAGGCAATTGGGAGGTAAGTATGGAACTGGGCTAGCTAGGTGTCCTGTACACTGATCTGAGAGTCAGGAAGAATCCTATTACTGAGTTCAAAGCTGGCCTCAGATACTTAGAAACTGTGTGAACTTGGGCAAGTCTTTTAACCTGGTTTGCCTTGGTTCCTCATCTATAAAATGAGCTGGAGAAGGAAATGTCAACCACTCCAGTATCTTTGCCAAGTAAACCCCAAATGAGATCACGAAGAGCTGGACACTATTGAACAATAACAAAAAATCCAAACCAACAAACATACACAAAAAAACCAGGGAACTGGTTGTCTCTAAACCAACAGGAAATTACTGGAGACTTTTAAAAACCTACCTTTCCACCCCTATTCCCCATCAGTGAAATTTCAGGTCTCTGTTCACCTATCAGGAGAAAAGATTTCTGGATGGTTTGTATAGGTGGTGAGGGTATCTAGATTAGGTACTCAGACTAGAAAAGAACAGATGAAAAGTTCTCACCCTCATTCCAAAAATAAGAGAAAATATAAAACCTGATAACAGAGGATTAAATTTCACTTTGGTCATTTTAGGTTTAAAGACATTAGTTTAGTCTCAAGGTTTATATTTGGTATTAAGTGTAGCATTATATATCTAAAGAAAACAAGCTCTTATGAAGGAAAACTTGGAATTTTTTTCCCCCTGAAGCTTAGTGGATTTTCAAGATAGCAGGTGCAAAGGAGATAATAAGTATAGCCAAAAATAACCTAACCAAAACACAATTAGCTTTTAAGTTGTACTATGAATTTTCCCTATCTCTCTATCTTCTTCCTTCCCTTTCTCCCTCCTTCCTTCCTTTCCTTTTCTCTTTCCTTCTTTCCCTTTCTTTCCCTTCTACTCCATTCCTTTCCTTCCTCCCTTCATGTCTCCCTCCCTCTCTCCCTTCCTTCTTTCCTTCTTTCTTTCCTTCCTTCCTTCCTCCCCTTTTTTCATCTACCATATTTTACAATATATGTTTTGGGAAAACAAAATTCTGTTTATAACACTTGATTCATAGTGTGAAAATTAGGAACTGGTCCTATGATTTCATTTACATAGGGAAGTCATAAATCAGGAAACTCTTCTACTAATGTCTTAAACTAATAGTCTGAGTTGTCTAAATCACTGTGATTTTTAGTGTTTTGCCCACACCCAAACAAAACAAGTATATGTCAGTATCAACCCTTATATACTTGGCTCTGTGGCCAGCTCTGTGTCAACTGCACGAAAATTCCTCACTCTATAACTTTTCAATATCAGTTTAATGCTTTTCAAAAATCTGACTGTGAACAATTTAAATTTTTGTGTGGTTTGCACTGCCAGTCCACAGAAAGGATCTCAGGAATATCCTTGTCCGTTTCTGGAAAGATTAATACATACAGACAAACCACACCAAAGCAAAGAAGACACATATGCCAGGATGGATGTGCAACCCTGATGCCTGGAAGGCAGCTTTGTAGTAGACCATGACAGCCTGAAACACGCTGGCTGTGAGGAAAGTTAGCACGGAAGCCTTGCTGATGTTTGCCTGTGGAAGCCTCAAACATTCTGCTGATTCGCAGCTTCTATCAAGAAGAAATTTCTGAATTCAATTTCCCCCCAAATAGACAGGAAGAATGTCTTTCAATCCTATCAGAGAGAATTTATGTTACAATGCATTACTACGAGGATATGTCGTTGAGATCTCTGATTCATTGGGGTTTTTTGGACCCAAACCAAGGACTTTTTAATACCCTGGGTTGCAAGACTTAGGATTCCCAGTTGACCTGGTTTACATTCCTTTCCCTTCCTAGAATGATAGCACCAGAGATGGAGAGCTCAAAGGGAATAAGGAGGTTATAGGATCCAATCCTCTTCTTTGGCAGATGAAGAAACCGAGAGGCTTAAAAAGTAAGCCAAGTCCACACAGTTGATAATCATCAGAAAAAAATAAAAAAAGCTCCTCCAACTCCTTGTCCCACACCATGCTGCCTTCTGAAAAGGAATAAAAATACTTGTAGCACCTACTTCAAAGGGTCCAATGAGGCTCAAAGGAGATAACACAAATAAAGTGCTTTGTCAACCTTAAGGAGTTACATAAATATTACTGCTATTATTTATTATTGTTATTGTTAAGGGCAGTTAGGTGGCACAGTGGATAGAGTGCTGGGCCTGGAGACAGGAAGACTCATCTTGCTTTATTCAAATTTGCCCTCAGACACTTACTAGCTTATATGACCCTGGGCAAGTTGCTTAATCCTGTTTGCCTCAGTTTCCTCATCTGTAAAATGAACTAGGGAAGGAAATGGCAAACCACTCCAATATCTTTGCTAAGAAAACCCAAATGGGATCACAAAGGGGTGGGCACAACTGAAAAACTACTGAACGATAACAAATTATATTATTATCATCACTCTGTATGATGTATAGCACTACAAATACTTGGGGAACAGGCACAGCTGTGTTTCCTTTGCACATCTGATTATTTAGGACAGCAAAAATGCTGAAGCATGTAAATATATAAGAGAACACAAGAGGGCCAGAAGCTTTAAGTGCATTCTAGAAAGGACAAAAGAGAATGAAGAGATGGAATACTGGGCATTTCAACTTGAGGACTTTCTTTAAGGCTTCCCACGGGAAACTCAAATATCTGTGGCACTGAATACTTGTTTGGTGGGAAACTCTGTAAAGGAATATACTATATCAATACCCTTTATAACAAACACCTTTGTGTGCCAAAGTGAGATCAGAGGAGAAATGTGGGATCTTAAATTTAGATGGACAATTCACATGTCACGCATTGAAGTTATAATTATCATCAGTATTTGATCCTTCATTGCACATTATTATCCACAGGAATCAATAATGAATTAGGAATCAGAGGAACTGACTTTAAATCTTGAATTCAAAAGTATTACTGTGACCTTGACATAGTCCTGAATTCTTTCTCTATGCTTTAACTGCTTCATGTGATTGAGTTGGACTAGATGATATTCAGGCTATCTTCAACCTTAAATCTCTTATCCTGTCACATTGGGCAAACATGACAGGTAGTCTCACAATCAAAAAGAAAGAGTGGGCTAGATGGTATTGTGTAAAAATGGAAAATATTTTTAATGACCCCAAAGCTCCTCTTCATAACAGAAATGAAAATCTTAATCTCAACATCCTTCTGATGACGCAGCGTAGTGACAAATCATGGAATAATCACCAAACAAGCCAATAAAAGGAAGAGATGCAAGGGGTGGGGGCGACATAAATAGTTTTGGATTTCCAGTTGACATGCAAGAAGCATGCATGCAAGAAGCATCATCAAATACATAATGAACAATAACTTATGCCAGCATAGCAAAGGAGGAGCAGCTAGGAGACACAGTGGAGAGAGGACTGGGTTTGCGATCAGCTTCCGATAGCTTAGAACTGAGGGGATGCCCATCAACTGGAGGGAGAATGGCTAAACAAGCTGTGGTATATGATTGTGATGGGATAGTATTGTGCTATAAGAAATGACAAGCAGAATATTTTCAGAAAAACCTGAGAAGACTTACATGAACAGATGCAAAGTGAATTGGGCAGAACCGGAAGCATGTTTTATGCAGTAATAGCAATATTGCACAATGAACTACAAATGATTTGGCTTTTCTAAGCAACATAATGATCCAATCCAAAGGACTCATGATGAAAATTGCTATGTTTCTCCAGAGGAAGAACTGATATTGTCTGAATACAGATTGAAACATACTAGTTTTCTCTTTCTTTCTCTCTTTCCTTTTTCATTCCTTTCTTGTTTGAGTCTTTTTGCACAAAATGACTAATACGGAAACGTTCGACCTGATGCACGTATATAACTGCTTACCATCTCAGGAAGTGGGGAGGGAACAGAAAGAAGGATAGAATTTATTACTCAAAACTTTAAAAAACAAGACAATGTTAACTTTCTTTATACATGCAACTGGAGAGAGAAAAGTGTAAATAAAATATTATTAAAAAAATATGTGCCCAAGAAACAGAGGGATATTTGAGACTGGGCCTTCCTCACTCTAGCATTCAATCTTACAAAACACTAATGGTCTCAATAACCAGTAGGATGGTAATGAGGTGATTGTACCTTCTCAAGTATAATAAAATGAGAACATTTCATCAATTAGTTATGAATGTTGACAGAACACTCAGTGGTTGCCGAACATTCTCTCAGTAATGCTGAATAAAAATGCACTTTCCAGGAAATGATTTTAGAAAAAGAAAAAGGATAGGATGTGGAGCCATGAAGCATTTATAAGACTGGGCAATTTGTCAAAAGTCACTACAATTAGAATTCCTAATGTGCTTTAGTAAAAATCTATATAACATCCCATGTAAAAGAGAATTTACATTTCTTCTGCCAAAGGCAATGTCACTTTCCTTGAACTATGGATATTTAAACAGAAATGATACTCAGGTTCCTTGGAGGACTGCTCCTTCAGTGATAACAGAGAAATGTGCTAAATGTGGCATACCTTATAAGAACTGTTTAATGTGTCCCTATATATGCTCACAGGTCAGTAAAGTGAGGTACCTGAAGGCAAGGTGTTCATGAAAGAACTGGGTCCTCTGGAAGCACATATCAAAATTATGCACAATTATTGACTCTGTCCCTGGAGTATTTCATCCTGAGAGTTCATTCAGGAGAAAGCTGGAAGCACTGGCCTTGTTTATTTTTCATTAATTGATGAATGAAGCAAACAATAAAAATAAAAGCTTTCAAAGAAACAAGACTGACTGCTTCAGTCCAGTCTGTCATGATTTCCTTCCATACAAATTCCAGCCCTGGAGGGAAAGGACACATGTCAATGAGGATGTGACCTATAAGCACAAAGGCTGGAGGTTTCCCTTTGGTCTAAATCTCTTCTTGGATCACTGAAAGGGGAAGACCAAATTAGCCCTCAATTCTATCTCTCTCGCAAACCCCTACTGCTATGAAAAAGGAAGAGAGAGACACACAGAGGAGAAAGACAGACGTACAGATGCAAAAAGAGAGACAGACACACCAAGCAAGAGAGGAAGGCAAGAGAGAATGAGAGAGGGGATGTAAGACAGAGAGACACAGACGTGCAGTGACAGAGGAATAAGAGGGTCAGAGGAAGGTAGACAGTGATTCAGAGATAAAGAGACATACAGACAGAAAGAGACAAAGATGCAGATTGGAGGAGATCAGGAAAAACATTGACAGTGAACATCTCATCTATTGCTTCCTTCTGCTGACCTTGAAACAAGAACCTTGTCATTCCCAGGTCTTTCTGCATTCGCTTTTCTCAGATGTAACAGCTGGCATTCAATGTATTAAAAGAACATTATGATTTTGAGCTAAGAGGGGCCTTAGAGATCAAATCAAGACCCTCTCTTTGAGATGAGAGGAAACTATATCCTTTTGTGGCCAAGAGCCTAGCCGCTAAGTGGCACAGTGGATAGAGCGTCAGGCCTGAAGTCAGAAGTCGTTGTTGAGTGAATAAGTTGTGAATGACTCTTCATGAACCCATGGACCACAGCATGCCAGGCTTTTCTATCCTCCACTATTTCCAAACGTCTTTCCAAATTCATGTTCATTTTTTAAAGACACTATGCATTTCATCCTATTGCCATCCAACCCCCTTTTATGCTTTCAATGTTTCCCAACATCGGGGTCTTTTCCAATGAGTCCTATCTTCTCATTATGTTATCAAATGATTTAAACTTTAGCTTTGGTTTTTGACCTTCCAGTGAAAAGTCTGAGTTTACCTAAGTATTGGCTCATTTGATCTCTTGCTGTCGAAGGGACTCTTAGAAGTCTTCTCTAGCAGCACTGAAATTTAAAAGCATGAATTCTGTAGTGCTCAGCTTTCCTTATAGTCCAACAATCACAGTCATGAATTGGTACCAGAAAAACCATAGCCTTGACTATATGAACCTTTGTTGGAAAAAAATGATATTTCTCTTTATCAGTATGCTTTCCAGATTGGTCATACCTTTCTTTCCATGGAGCAAACATCTTTCAATTTAATGGCTGCAGTCACCATCCACAGAGATCTTGGAGGTCAAGAATATAAAATATCATGTTGCTTCCATTTCTCCCTCTAGGTGCCAAAAAGCAATGGGACCAAATGCCATGACATAGGTTTCTAATGTTAAGCATAAACCAGCATTTATACTCTCCTCTTTTATCCTTGTGAGGAGGCTTCTTAATTCCTTTTCACTTTCTGTCATCAGAGCAATATCATTTGCCTATCATATTGTTGATATTTCTTCAGACAACCTTGATTCCAGGTTCTGATTCAGCCAGTCTGCCATTTCACATCTTGTACTTCGCATATATAATGTCAAATATTATTTTATACATTTTTGTATGTATATATTATATTATTAGGTTACATTACATTATTATAAATTAAGGTGACAATATATAGTTTCCAGTCTTAACTCAATCAGTTGTTCCATGTTTGATTCTAACTGTTGCTTCCTAATCTACACACAGTTTCCTCAGGAGACAAAATGATCTGGTATTCCAGATCTTTCACAACTTGCCACATTTTGTTTTGATTCACTCAAACTTTAGTGTAGTAAAGCAGAAGAAGATTTTTTTCCTGGAGCTCTCTTGTTTTCTCTATAATTCAGGGAATTCTGGCAATTTGGTCTCTAGTTCCTCTGTCTCTTTGAAAATCAGCCTGTTTTTCAGTTAATTTGTGGCTCACATATTGTTGAAGCCTAGCTTGAAGAATTTTTCCCGTTTTAATAGCATTTTTTCCCACTTACATGTAAAGATAATTTTTAATATTCATTTTTACAAGATTTTGATTTCCAAATTTTTCTTCCTCCTTCCCCTTGCATCTTCCTAAAATGATAGGCAATTTGATATAGGTTATGCATGTGCTATCATGTGAACCATAGTTCCATATTAGTCACAGTTGTGAAAAAAGAAACAAAAAAGGAAGAAAAAACATAAAAAAAGAATAAAATGAAAAAAGTATGCTTCAATGTGCATTCAGGATCCATCAGTTCTTTGTCTGGATGTGGATAGCACTTTCTTTCATGAGTCCTTGATCATTAGGTTAATGAGAAGAGCTGAGTCATTCATAGTTGATCATTACACAATGTTGCTGATACTGTGTATGATGTTTTCCTGGTACTGCTCATTTTGCTTTGTATCAGTTCATACAAGTCTTCCCAGGTTTTTCTGAAATCTCTCTGCTCATCATTTCTTATTGCAAAATAGTATTCCATTTGCATTCATATACCACAGCTTGTTCAGCCATTCCCAACTGATAGCTTAAAGAATGTTAAGTATAACCTTGTTGGTGTGTGAAATGAGTACAATTGTTTAGTAAATTTAAATCTGACTTCAGACACTTACTAGCTATGTGACTGTGCAAGTTACTTAATACTATTTGCCTCAGTTTCCTCATCTGTGAAATGAGCTGGAGAAGGAAATGACAAATCACTCCCGTATCTTCTAAGAAAACCCCAAAGGGGTCATGAAGAGTTCAACACTATTGAATATTGATTGAACAGCAAGAACAGGTCTTATTAAGGTCATACATAGGGGAAATAGAATAGGTAGGATTGAAACCCAGTTCCTCTGACTTCAAATCTAGTGTCTTCAAGGTTAGCACTCCTTATCCACTTGTTTATTAGACCACATGATGTTTTTAATTACTATGTGAATTAATAGGTTTGGCAAAAATAAAATAAAGCAAAACAAAGAAACAAAGAAAAAACACTGTTTAATTATAAATAGATGCTATCCTATAAAAATTGGCCAAAATTACATGAATATTTCAAAGAGCTATGATTTCAACAACCACTATTATTCCTGGTGTGGAAATTCCTTCCATCTATACAGATCTGGAAGAGTTTATAACTCCGTGAGTCATGGTATCACAGCCTTTAAAGCTGAAAGAGATCCCAGAGGCCATATTGTTCAACCACAGTTTCCTTCCCATTTTACATAATCTAACAGTCACCTGAGCCATACAGTAGATAAATGACTTGTCCAAGATCATATAGGTAGGTGTCTGATTTAGAATTCGAACCCAGGTATTCCCGACTCTGAGTCCAACATTTTATTCATTTCCTCTTAAATATACTGTGGTTGTCAACAGATACAATCTAATATAAAACTTCCAGAGTAAAAACAGATCAGAGTAAAACATTGATTTCACTATGTCACCACTTGTTCAGAACCTTCTTAGTCACTATTTTTTCTATACTTGTTAGGGGATAAAGTCCTAGTTCCTTGAGTTGACATTCAAGGCTTTCCTTAAGGTGGTCTCATCCTAACTATACAGTATTTTCAACCTACTTCCCAATGGCAATCAATTACAAATTATATCACACTAAAATATACATATACACAAATCAGCTAAGAAAGAATTAAAAAACTGATAGGCACACAACTGCCTTTAGTATTATAATTACAAATTTAATTTTTACCATGTTTTATGAATTTCAGGGTGCTTGGCCCATGTATAACAGCCCTGTAAGGTAGGTAATATGAACATTATTTTCACCATTAAAGGAAACTGAGGCTCAGAAAAGTTAAATGACTTGACTATGACCAAACAGTTTGTCAGTTTCAGAGGCAGAATCTGTACCTTGGTTTCTCCTGTTTCCAAGTCCATCACTCTCTCCCTATACCATAGTGCCTCAACAATAACAATCCTTTTACCCGTGGATGAGGGTCACTCTAACACCATAAAGTTCCATTCACTTCCTTATTCAGATTGACAACTGTTATAAAATGTCTAATGTTTTCTGCCTTCACTTATTGAAGATTCTGCATATGTATTACATTACCAATGCTAATGTAACCATCTAAATATTAAGATATGCAGTAGCATGCAATCAATTTCTTCTGTTGTTGTTGTTTTTTTTTTTTAATGGAGTTAAAGAAACTCCATTTCTGAGCTCAGGCAAAGTTCAGTCTTCAGTTTTACTTCTGGGTTAAGTTTCATGTCAGATTCTATTTATAATGGCCACTCGTCCATGTCTATCTCCTTCTCTGATTCTGAATTATGGAATAACTCTACATGTATTTACATACTTCCTGTATGTTTATTCAGCATGTCTTCTCCAGTGGCTACAGGCTCATACCAATGGAATAAGTAGAATCAAATGAGGCCTGAGGAAAAGCCCAGAATCTGAGGATAAGGTCAGGAAATGTCATTCTCTGAATGCAGGATAACAAGAATTCACATACAATAGATGAAATTAGCCTTGTGCCCAAATCTTCCAAGAATAGGCCGCTCCTACAAGATGAGCTGTAAATGTGGTTCTGATGAGATTATAGCATCCCCTAAAATGCCATATGAAATGTAACTGACAGAAGATAAGGAGCCTTCTTGGAAATTGTAAGGAGGAAATATCTTAAGGAGGGAAGCTTTTTGGTCTTGATAAGGCAATGCTGAGAAAGTGGGAGATAGAGAGTATAAAAGCTTATCATTGTTTGTCTAGGGTGGAGAGAAGGAAGGGGGCAAGGCAGTGGGACAAGAAGAGGGAAGGGAAAGGAGAATGTGAGACTTCTGGTCTTCTTCCTGGCTTATATGCTCATGACTGAGAAGGCTCAATCAATTACCAAATATTAATTAAGGTCCACTATATGCCCAGTAGTGTACTCGTCATTGGAGACAGAAAGACAGAAGGTTAACAATCCCTGTTTTTAAGTCCCGGTATTGTTGTTGGGGTACACAATATATAGGTAGGTACGTACACAATCTATCATTTTTTGAGTTATTCTATGACACCTTTAAATTCAGAGTAATCCCAAAGAGAAACAGTATGACACAGTGCATAGAGAACTGGTCTGAGATAAGATGACCTTGATTCAAGAGCTGCATCGCATCCATTCGAGCTGTTCTCCTCCAGAAGTTACATGTGCTTGGAAAATATCTAAGATTACACATTTCAGAGAAGGTGTTGGATAGCCTTGATAGAGAGAGTTTCCTCATCTGGGAATTCCATATGTCAGTGAAATCACAAATCCGGTCTCTATCCCCATACAAAATAAAAGCATACCAAATGTTACCAATTTTTAAAATCATCCAATTCCTTTTACTTTTCTTTCTCCCAAATAACTTTTCTGATATTGAACTGTTTGCCTGAATGAAGCTCTTATTAAGATTTTTCACTTTAATTTTTTTTAAACTGTTTGGTTTGGTGATCAATGTCTTAAGGTCTGGGCTAGTCAAAGTCAGTGAAAGACCTTGAGAACAACTTAGAATTAAGTCACTCAAACAAGTTCTTGAATAGGAAAAGCTGATGACCTAGATCCTGGGGTATGGTCTCTGGTACCTTGTGGAACACTTAACTCTCCCTAGTACCCCTTCCTCTATACCCAACACATGGTCAGCTCCTGCCATTTTTATTTTCACAGTACCTTTCATACACATCCCCATCTCTCTAGTCACACTCTCTTCTTTCAGGCCCTAATCATTTCCTGCATGGACTATTCTAGTAGATTATTATAGTAGCTTTCTAATTATTTTATTACCAGTCTCTCCTCTCCCCAATTCATCCTTCATATAGCCATTCAACTAATCTTTATTAAGTACCTACTATGTGCCAGACATTGTGTCAAGTTCTAGGGACATAAATAATGGTTAAGAAGTCAAAACCGAAACAAAAAAACAACAAAAACATTTATTACTCTCAAGAGGCTCACAACTTAATAATGGGGGAACACATGCAAACAACCATGTACAGCAAAGCTACAGCCCAAAATGGAAATGATGTCAGAGGGAAGGCACCAAGATTAAGGAGGCCTGGGAAAGGCTTCTTGCAGAAGCTGAGACTTAAAGGAATCCAGGGAAGCTAGGAGATAGAGGTGATGAGAAGAGCATTTGAGGAATGGAGGACAACCAGGGAAAACGTCCATAGTTTGGAGATGGAGTACTACATATGAGAGACAAGACCAGCACGATGGCAAACAAAGATAGTAAAGGAGAGGGGAGGAGAATGAGGAGTAAGATAACTGGGAAGATAGGAAGGGGCTAAGGTATAAAAAGCTTTAAAAGCCCAATAGAGGATTTTATCGATGATCCTGGAGATAAGGGAACTGCTGAAGTTTATTAGCGGGGACAGGGGATGGGGGATGACATGGCCAGACATACGTGTGAGCATAGGATAGGCTGGGGTGTGGAGAGACGAGACATGGAGACCAACTGGTAAGAAGCCTCCTTCAATGGTCCAGAGGTGAGATGATGAGGACCTGTAGCAGGGGAACTGCAGTGTTCAAAGAGACAAGGTGACCTTTATAAGGAATATCAGAAAGGTAGATAAAAGCAGGACTTGACAACTGCTTTGGATATGGAGAGTGAGAGAAGGATGCAAAAGTCAAGGATAACATCTAGTTTGTGAGCTTGAGTTACTAGGGAAGATGGTGATACCCTTCCTCATAGCAGGAAAGTGAGGAAGAAGGGATAGGGAGGACAGAAAGATGATCAACCCAATTTTGGATATGATGAGTTTAAGGTACCAATGGGACCTCCAACTCCAGGTGCATAATGGGCAGTTTTAGATGTAAGACTAAAGAAAGAGATTAGGGGTAGACAAGTTGGTCGAGAGTCATATTCATAAAGGTACTGAGTAAAGTGAAGTAAGTTCTCTAAGGTCACTAGGTAGTAAAAGAGCTAAGATTTAGGTCTAAGTCCTCAACCTCCTTTCTGCTGTGCCTTACTTGGCAACCTTTTTCAAATTCACGTATTTTTAGAGCAAGATCTAAAGACACTACAGGTCCACAGCGTCCACAAACAGATTTCAGGGGATCTGTGAACTTCAAGTAGAAAAATAATTTTTGTTTTCACTGTCATCTAACTGAAATTTAAAAGTTCTAACAAAGGCAATAAACAAGTCACATTATTTGACTTCACCAAATGACTTAAAGGATTTATCATAAACACGAACACACAAACACCCACACCCACACCCACACACACACACACAGACACACACACACACACACACACCCATCCATATACACACACACACCCACACACACATACACAAACACCCACACACACCCACCCACCCACACACACACACCCACCAGCACCACAGAGCTAAGAATCCCTGCTTTAGATTGTCAAGCAATATTCTCATTTCCTAGTTGAGTAAACCAAGCCACAGAAAATGATGGGCATTCAGAATTGGTTGTAACTTTGTATGTTATATCCTTATTTTTCAAATAAGAAAATTGAGACATAGAGATCAAGGGGCTTGGCATGTTCATCAAACCCATGTCTCCTGATCACACATCTAGTTCTCACTATAATTCACACAGAGCCCACAGAGAGTGTGCCGTATTCCCCATGACCAGTCCCACAATCACATTAAAGGATGGTTTAAGAATTGAGATGCAAGGATTCATGCCAGTTTGATGGGGAAAAGTTACTGAGGATGTCACTCAAAGCATAAAAAAATGACAGAGGATGCAGGGAGGTATTTCTCTGATGTCTTTTCAGTTGCCCTGCTGTCTTAGAGGCCCAGAAAGACAAGAGCAGAGCTGCCTTTCCAACAAAAGCCTTTTTTGATTGCAAGTTACTGTATTAATTATGAAACTATCTATTTGCCTCACTAGCCCTCCCAATCCTTTTCTTTGCAAATCGTTCTGAAAATAAGAGCATATAGGTGAGGATTTATCTGGTTTCTTATGCCCCAGAGAAGTCCCTTGAGGACAGCCCCGACACTGTCATATTCAATATGGCCCTTGTGAACTAGCGCACACAGTGCAGACTTTCCTGGCAAATTCAATCATTCCTCTGTTGGAAGGTGCTAGTGGTCCCAAGGCTTCCTTAAAGAGCTAGAGTTTACTGCCTTCAGTTTCAGATAAAAATGAGTTAGAGACAGCCATTCTATTAATATAGAAAATCTACATGATAATGTAGATACATAATCGAATTAAAAAAACAAAACAAACAAAAAACCCAACTCTCCTCAGATCAAACTCCAAAACTCTTTTTAGTAATAATTCCCTTCCCATGGAGATTATCTCCATTTTACCCTGTATATTTTTTGTTATGTTATACTTAATAAAGATTCATTGATTGACTCTCTGAAGGATGGATTGAGGGAAGAGACAGGAAATAAAATAATTAGAAGGCTACTACAATAATCTACTAGAATATTCCATGTAATAAGTGGTTAGGGCCTGAAAGAAGAGAGCATGACTAGAGAGATGGGGATGTGTATGAAAGGTACTGTGAAAATAAAAAAGGCAGGAAGGGTATGAGGGAGTGTTAAGGGTTCCAGAGGTACAAGAGACCATATCCCAGGATCCAGATATATAGTTGTGTGGCCCTTTGACTGAATTCAAGCTTCACAGAACAAATCCCCTTAACAAAAGGATCTGTTCTGTAAAACTTGGACTCAGTCAAAAGGCCACACTCAACGACCTAGTGGGCCACATGAGGTAGGTTCCCCACCCCTGGAATCGTCTCTTAAGCCCCTTACAATGGGAAGATCCTATAATCCCTATTTTTTAAATGTTAAAATTGAAGATGAGCAAGACCAGGTGATTTTCCCAAGGTCACTCAGCAGAGTCAAAGCTCACAAGTGGGTGGCAGAGCTGGGATTTGAATCCACGTCTGCGGCTCCAAATTAAATATTTACATGTTGTCTACTCCATTAGAATGTGACCTCCTTGAGAGAAGTTTCTGCCTCTCCTTGTATCCCCAGAGCATAGCTCAATCCTTGACACCTTAAATGTTTTCTGACAGTGAGGCAATGCACTTTAGTGGACAAACAACTGGACTTACAGACTGGAAGACCTAGCTATTATTTCTACCTAACACTCTGTATGTGAACACAGTCAAGACATTTGCCTTGCCCTCACTGTCTCGTTATCTAATCCGTAAAATCTGGGGGTTGGAAGTCATAACTTTGGTGACCCTGTCCAGTTCTATGACCCTATGAAATTGGCAGAAATAGGCAAAAGTTGTAAAGTGGGAAATTCAGGTTTGACATAAAGGAAAACAATCCTAATAATCAAGATTTCCTCAAGTGGGGCACACTGCCTTGGTAAGCAGTGAATGTCCAGTTATTCATTCTAGATCTTATAGCAAAGGCTGGGAGGCCATAGGGTAGATTGGTTGTTTGTTCAGGTATGATTTGGAATAGAGAGCCATGGAGATCCCTTCCAACACAGAGATCTGTGACTATTAAAGAAGTAAACACAGGAAAGAAAGAACGTTCCCCAAGGTTGCATGACCCCTCATGGGATGTTACAAAGGGGATTCTCAGGCACACAGAGGTGGGAGCAGGGAGCTTCTGATGACCTTCCCAGAATTCTGAGTTGTGATGAAGCAACAATTCACTTAAAGATATTTGAATTTGTTAAGGAGGGCAATTATTCAAGTGATTCCATATAAAATATATTATTAAGGGTATTGACTCTAGGGGTGAAAGCTGATATTTTATTTTCAAATTTGAAACTCACAGCCGTTCTAGGAGGTAGATAAGAATGTGATCATGTCATGGAAAAAGCATCGGGTTTGGAAGCAGAAGATTCAGCTTCAAACTCTAGTGCAGATACTTTTGGGGGGGGACACTTTAATATTCTCTGCTTTTCTTTTCTTATCCGTAAAATGGAGGCTAATGACACTGGAATGACTCATCTTACGGATTTATTTTGAGGAAAGAGCTTCTAAAAGTGTTAAAGGAAAAAGAAGCTGTTAAAATGAGGGGACTGGTCTTGAGGAGTAGGAAATCTGCTGCCTTGAGGCCACATGTGGCCCTCTAGATCCTCAAGTGTGGTCCTCTGACTGAATTCAAATTTCACAGAACAAATCCCCTTAATAAAAGGATCTGTCCTGTAAAACTTGGACTCAGTCAAAAGGCCACACTCAAGGACTTAGTGCGCCACATGTGGTAGGCTCTCCACTCTGGGATTGTCTCTTAAATCCCTTGCAACGGGAAGATCCTATAATCCCTAATTTGCAAATGTGAAAACTGGCGATCACCAAGGCCAGGTGATTTTCCCAAGGTCACACTGCAGAGTCACATCTCACAAGTGGGTGGCAGGGAAGGGATTTGAATCCAGGTCTGAGGCTCCAGATTAAGCAACCTAAGTTCATTTCTTTTTCCATGGCACCCCACTTTCAAATCCCTTTCTGCAGCATGATCATACTTGGGTGCTCATCTAAATATTGCTTAAAGGTGATTGGAAAAATTTCATTCCAGTTCTTGGATGACTTCACATATTAGCTTATTTTTCCTGATGTTAAGCCTAAATCTACCTGTGTAACAACTGCCTATTACTTGTACTTCTGCTCTCTGAAGCCAAATGGAACAGATCTGAATCCTCTTCTATGAGACTGACCTTCAGATACTTGAAGATACTAAAATATAGTATCTTCAATCTTAACTCTTTAATTCTTCTCCTCTATGGATTAAACAACCCTAAGTCTCTCATATTAACCCTCATATAGCAGGCCCTTCACTATCCTAGATGTCACCCTAAACAGGTTTATATATTATTTTTTGTATTTGTAACCCCAGTGCCTCGCACACAGTAGGCTCTTGATAAATAATTATTCATTGATATATATTGAATTTATAATTAAGTAGAGAAGCAGCTGGTAGTACCAGGCACCATGCTAGGCACAGAGAATTCAAAAACTATTCCTGCCATCTGTTGGTGCATAGTGGGGATGAAAGTGTAGGGGATGAGACCAAATTGCTAAAGTTATAAAAACGCAAGATGTTCACACAAAACCCAATGAGGACTTCTAGCTAGGTCACATTTAAGCAAATTCTGTAGAATGTTGGCTTCATAAACTATTTTGTAATAACATTAGTTCTTAACTATGTCTTTACTTGACTTGTTTCAGAACTTATAACTATGAGACTCTAGGTTCATGGAAACCACAAACTATGTATGGCAAGATGATTTAGGGTCTGATCGTATAGCTCAGAAACCATCAAAATGAATGACGAACACGTTCATATTTCTAGGCATGCTTTCTTAACCTCAGAGATTTCTCACAAATATCTTAACTGAGTTCCCCAATCCCATCTTACTTCAAATGAGCCCCTTGCAACTAGTATCCTTAGTAAGAATCAAACACACACTTTATACTCACTTCAAAATGGCAAGGATGCATCAAAGTCATTTCAGAGACTCAGGGGATGAGAGAGGAACAGATCTCTCCATGCAAGACTATATATCTAGGATGAGGCAATCAAGACATTGCTCTAAGGTTAATGGGAGGGGGGAGGAGAGTTAAAGATCTTCCTTGCCCATTAGTAGACCTCAGACACCTTTTACAAATTTCTAATGGTGCATTTGATGAAGAGGTTCTTACTCTCCAGCTATGAAAAGTTTGTATATACTCTGAAGTGAGGTTTTTACTTTGGGGCTTATTATTTGGAAGATGTTTTGTGGGCTAGAAGAGACTCCAGGGTAGCCATTTAAGAAACCCCCTGACTTTGAAAACCCAGATGATGGTGTTTCTTCTCTCTGGCAATGGTGTATGCATTGTCTATGGTCAGACAGCTGGAATCCCTGTCTGTTTGTCTTTCCAATTGTAATTTCTGCTTATAATTTCTGTTATGTTTTCTCTGAAGTTAGGGTGCTGACTTTTTCCCCTGAACTAATTGAATGGTATATGTGCTTGATTAAAGTAGATCGTTGACCCCCTCAAAACTTGCTTTCCTTTTAGAAAAGCAGATCTAGCAGCTCCTCTTGTGTATTTTGGGGTCTTTGCTGAAATAATTACCCAAGATCACCTATATTTAGAGAATTCTGAGATCACTCTTACTTCCAGAACAGTTTGGAAAAAAATTTTCCCAAAGTCCCCTATTAGGACCATTACACAGGGATGTGTGCCTTTCTTGCTCTATCCACCCAAATACATTTTCTAACATAGTTGCCTTAAGGAGACATCCAAAGGTATCTGCTTGTGAAGCAATTTTTGAAGCTTTTTCAGACATAAAAAGTGTTAGTTCACAATTTGCTTCAATGTATTCTCATTTTTAAGACAGGTTTCAAAGCCAGACTGTGATTTATGTCAAGTTTGACTTCAATGAAACCTAACCTTCCTTTAGACAATATGTCTTTTCTGCAGGTGTACAGAGTCCTGCTACTACCCATTTACCTGTAATCTGCTGTCCTGGCTATCTAATAGTACCTAGACAGCTTCCCACAATCTGGAATTTTCTATTTATGAACATAGGATCACAGATCTAGAAATGGAAGGAAATTTATAGGCCATTTAGTTCATTGAAACTTTTATTTTCTCTCTCTCTCTCTCTCTCTCTCTCTCTCTCTCTCTCTCTCTCTCTCTCTCTCTCTCTCTCTCACACACACACACACACACACACACACACACACACACACACTTCCTAACTAGTAAAAAAGAAGATAATCAAAATGTTAATAACAAATATCAATAAACAAAAAAACAGATGCCTGTGCTGGTCATGTTCAAGAATATATGTCTCATTCTGCTTCTTGATTCCATAATCTTAATGTTAGGACATGGACAGCATGCATCGGTTTGTACATTCTTGAGAATTTATTTTCTTTTATTCAATTTTATTTTACAGACAAGGAAATTGAGATGCAGAAAGGCTGAGTGATTTGACCTTTCTAAGGAAGGATCTGAACCCAGGCCTCCAGACACCAGAGTCAATATTCTTTTCCACTATACCCCACGTAGCTTCCTCCTCATCCTCTTCAAAGCATCCTCTACCGCAGTCCCTTGGGCAAGCTTCTGGCAGGGTAATAATGTATTAATAGGATAAATGAGCCATGTTCATGTTTTCACTCTCTTCAGGGAGTCTAATACCTTCTTAACCTAGTCAAAGGCACATGTTTGCAGAAGGACCTTAATGGATGATACTAAAAGCAAGCATTGCAGGCAGACGGGGAGATGGTCCTCAAATCAAAATATAAAATAATATTTTATATTTGCAATGATGTTTTCCAATTTCTAAAAAGGCTTTCACATCAATTATCTAATTTTGTTCTCCCAATAGCCCTGTAAGACAGATTCATAGAATCCTAGGCAGGATGGGACAATGGAAGACCTGCTGGGTCTGGGAAACATGGGTTTTATCCCCACTCTGGCACATACTGGCTGGGTGATGATAGGTACTCTAAACTTCAGATTCCTTTTCCAAGAAAAGGGGATAACTATACCTATGCTGCCTACCTCACAGGGCATTTGTGCTGACCAAATGAGAATGCATGTGGAGTGCTTAACAATCCCTAAGACACTATTTAAATTTCAGTTATTATCATAGTTATTAGAGCTGGAGTATCTTAAGAACAACTTGAAACCTCCATTTTGCAGATAAAGAAATGTACACAGTGGTAAAGAGTCTTGAAGCCAAGGAGGTCTTGGTTTCAATCTTCCTTCAGACCCTAACTAATTCTGTGACTTTAGGCTCATTTTCCTTATCTATAAGAGGAAGAGGTTGGATTTGATGACATTTAAGGTCCCTTTAATTCTGTATCTATGACCCCAACTAAGGGGAAGGGACTTACCCAAGATCACAAAGTCAGTGCTAAGATGGGGCTCTGAACAAAGTTCTCCAGCTCCAAATCCAGTACTTTTCTCACTATGCCATGACTGCAGTATTATTATACCTGTTATACAGACCAGGGAACTATAGCACAAAAATGTAAATTACTTGATAAAAATCATAGAACCCAGAGTTAGCTGTTCTCTTATAGAGAGTAGGATTCACCCATGGTGTGATTGAGGGTCACTAAATAATATAGCCTACTGTGGGTCATTCTCAGAGGGAGGGAAGTAAGAGGAACTAAGTCATGGCATGACTCTGTTGTCCCATTTCTGTGTACATGTATGTGAAGGCCGGACAAGCAGGCAGCTATTTTATGACCTTGACTTGCACAATCCCATCACACTAATACCTCACAGTAATATCATACCCACATCTATTTTATTTAGCCCTAGATAGTTGCTGCTGTTCAGCTGTTTTCTCAGTTGTTTCTGAATCTTCATAAGCCCATTTGGGGTTTGTTTGGCAGAAATATGAGAGTGGTTTGCCATGCCTTCTCCTACTTATTTTACAGATAAGGAAACTGAGACAAACTGGGTTAAGTGACTTGTCAACAGTTAGATAGCTACTTTCTGAGACCAGATTTGAACTCAGGAAGATGAGTCTTCCTGACGCAAGGCCAAGTACTCTATTAATTGTGTCACCAACCTGTCCAGAAGTTCATTATATAAATTTAATTCAACAAATATTTATTAAGCACTTACTGTGTGCAATGACATTATTAGAATCCAATTCAATGTGCTTACTTTGTACAAGACCCAGCTAAAATTCCATCTTTTACATGTAGCTGCTCCTAATTCCTTTTAATTCTAGTTCCTTCCCTTTGTTGATTATTTCCTATTCATCTCTTTTGTAGCTTGTTTGAACATAGTTGCTTCTGTATCGTATTCCCCATTAGGTTATGGGCTCCTCAAGGACAAGGTCTGTCATTTGTCCCTCGTTGTATCCTCAGCACTTAGCATAATGCCTGGTATAATGTGTATTTGTCCTTCATTGCTGAAGAAGACCATGCCATCAGAGAAATAATGACATGACTTGTACTTGACTTTTGTTTTTTGAGTGAGGGAGGGCTGTGCAGGTCACCAGCCTCACTTCTCCTCCAGAGCCAGCTAAATTCAGATATTCATCAGGGTGACTGGAGATGACCCAGGAAGAGGCAATTGGGATTAAATGATTTTCTCAAGGTTACACAGTTAGTGAGTGTCAAATGTCTGAGGTGAGATTTGAACTCAGGTCCTCGACTCCTGCACTGGTGTTTTATCCACTGCACCACCTAGCTGCCTCTGGTACATAGTAGGTACTTACTAAATACTTATTGATTAAGTCACTGGACAATGATCTGGGAGTATAAAAATAAAATAAGACATAGGCAATGAGATGAGACAATACAAAAACTCTTGCTGTGTATAGTAGAATGTAACTAAAAACAAGGGAGAAATCCGGACAAAATACCAGGAGAAACTGGAGACAGGAGAAATCTCTTTGAGCTTGGTAGAGTCAGGAGTCTAGGGATCAGGAGGATGCAAAGACGGTCAGAGATCTGGAGGGCTGGGGAGATGTAAAGACAAAGTCTGGGTTCTGGGGGACTGGGAAGATGTAGAGACAAGGAAGAGTTCACTGAGGAGGCAACATAAGTTAAAATTTGAAAGATATCATCAAGGAGAAATGAGGGGTAGGATAAAGAGAATGACTCTTGTAGGCATAGGATATGATATGAGTATAGGAAAGACACAAGAAGACAGATAGAAGGCAGGATGATGAAAGGGGTAGGTTGCTGGGTAGATGGGTATGTGATAAGCAGTTTACTTTGGTTGGAATTTATAATATATGTGAAGGGAGATAATATGAGAGAAGGTTGGACATGTAAGTTGGAGCCAGCCTGTAAAAGGTATTGAATGCTGGGCAAAAAAGTTAGAATTGTACAAACAAGACATGGAAGGCTTTAGAGCAGAGGTGTGTTGTGACAGCAACCCTTTAGCGAAGAATGCTTTTGCCAGTAGTTTGGGGAATTGATAGAGAAAAGAAGACAGGGAATAATCAATTGAGAGGCTATCACATTAGTTTAGACACATGGTGATTAGTGCCTGAACTACAAACTTTAAAAATGAAATAGAGGCAATAAATGGTAAAGAAGTTTTACAAGGATTAGTACTGGGAAGAATTAGAAACTGATTGAATTGAGGGCAGTGAAGGAAAGGGATGGCGACAGCATTTGAGTGTACATGTCTTGAAGGATGGCAGAGAAACCAACAAAAAGATACAAGGTAAATCAAGAGGGAGGTTTGGTAGGGGGAGAAATAATGTGTTCACTTCTGAACACAGTGCATTTGAGATGTTGAGGAAACAGTGCAAAGGAGAGTGATTGATTTTGGAGTCAGAGAACCTGAGCTCAAATTTGATCTCTGCCTCTTACTATCTGTGTGAATTTGGTCATTTAACCTCTCTTGGCTCCAGTGTTCTCATCTACAAAATAAAATGACGGCCTCTGGGGTCTCTTCCAAATCTCAATCTATGATCCTATAACACATTCAGGTGGACACAGTCAGCAGGCAGTTGATAATATAGCACTCCAGGCTCTGAAAAGAGGTGAGGAGGTGGAGATATAAATTTGGGAGTGATATTCATAGTGGTGATATTTAAAGCTTTGGAAGTGGATGAGATCACCAAAGGAGAGAGACAGTCTTTAAAAAGGGAAGAGAAGAGGGTCAAGGATGACATCCATATCTATGGGGTAGAAGGAGGAGGATAAACCAGTGAAGGAGTTACAAGAAGAAACACTCAGAAAAGTAGAAGCATGAGACTGTCATGGAGACTAGGGAAAGAGAATGTATCAAGAAGTCGAGTGGTTTAATCAATCAATCAATCAATGAGAATTTATTAAGCACTTACAAGACAACTGTTGTATAGGGTTGAGAAGGAAAAGAATTGAATAGAATTAAGAGGTCACTGGTGAGGCAATAGCCAAGTCATTGACGATACTGAAGAGAGCTGTTTGGGGAGGGTGACTTGACAGAAGTCAATGACAAGATCTAAAGGAAAATCCTTTTTTTCTCCAAGAATTTTGGAAAAATTGAAACAAATGCTAGCTTGAGGAGTAACACAGTCAAGGAAAGGAGGGTTTTAGTTTATTTTGTTTCATTTTGTAAAAAGAGAGGAAATTTTCCATCTATGTAGGACGAGGGAGGAGGAGATGGTTGAGAGGGTGAATGAAGAGCTAAGAGGTTGATCTGTGGAGGAAAGCTACCAAGAAAGAGGGCGTGGTGGATAGAGTGCTGGGTCTGAAGTCAGGAACACTCATTTTCCTGAGCTCAAACCTGACCTTACTCACTTACTAGTTATGTTACCTTGAGCAAGTCACTTAACTTTGTTTGCCTCAGTTTCCACATTTGTAAAATGAGCTGGAGAAGGGAATGATAAATGATTGCAATATCTCTGCCAAGAAAACCTCAAATGGGTTCATGAAGAGTCAGACACAACTGAAAAAAACTTGAACAACTTAATAGAGAACACAGGAAGGAGTGTGGGATCAAGGGCATAAATGCAAGGAGAAAGTTTGCCTTGGAAAAAAAGGAAGATTTCACTTTCTGAGGCCAGGAGAAAGGAAGACTGGGTGGATAAGGATAAAGAGTAAGAAGAAGCAAGCACCTGCACAGGTGTGTGGAGAGGATGGTTATCCTCATTGGGAATATTTTCTTTTCCAATACACACAAGGATTCTATGAGCCCTAATGTACTTCCACTCTATGAAAAGAAGTTAGTATGCCTCAGTGCACGTGTCGGTAAGTTTATACAAAAGCTAAGTCTATTGCACAAACCTGACATGGAATTTTTCCTTCCTTCACTGTTTATACTAATAAAATTATTTGGATACAGAAATGAAGAGTTTCAATGAATGAATGTAAACAAGGTAAGAGCTATATGGAGGAAAGCTCACTTTTGGTACTAGAGAAATACTTGAACTGCCATCATAATAAAAGCCAAAGACTGTCTACACTGGCCAAGTGAAGCAGAAAATTAGAACAGTTTTCCGGCCCATTTAGGCTAACAAACTCATGCTATGGAGGACAATCACTGCTATTTTCTAATTGATCCAGAAACGCTATCTACCATGCTCCAGCTCTCTAACAAACCTTCACTTACCTTGGCTTGCTTAGACATAGACACTATCATGTCACAGAATAACACAGTTTCAGAGCTGGAAGGGTCATGAGTGGCTGTTCATTGAAACCCATAACTGGTACCACTCTACAAAAGAATTTGATAAATGAATATCCAGCCATTGTCTGAGGGCCTATAGTTGGGAGGGGAAAGCATGACTCTATCCCCTTCCACAGCAGCCCATGGTACTTCTGGTAACTAATCATTCAGAAGTTTTGTTCTGAAGAAAAGCCTAAATTTAACTCTAAGCATCTTCCATCCCCCGCTTCTAGCTCAGTCCTCAGGGGCCAAAGAGGTCAAGTCAAATCTCTCTTCCAGATGGCTGCCCTTTGGATCAATGAAGACAGCTTCTAGGTCTCACTGAGACATCTTGAGACCTACATCCCCAGGTCCTTCAACTGTTCCTCACATCACAGAAACTAGATGGGTCTTCACTACTACAGACACCCTCCCTGGGAGACATTCCAGACTATCAGTGTCCTTCCTAAATTAAGGTGGTCAGGGCAGCTAGGTGATGTAGTGGACAAAGTACTGGCACTGGAGTTGGGAAGACCCATCTTTCTGATTTCATACATAGCCTAAGATACTTACTAGCTGTGTACCCCTAGGAAAGTCATTAAATCTTTTTTTGCCTCTGTTCTTTTATCTGGAAAATGATCTGGAGAAGGAAATGGCAAACCACTCCAGTATCTTTATGAAGAAAACACCAAATGGGTTTACAAAAAAATCAGACATGACTGAAAAATGACTGAAGCATAAGAAAATGTGACAGGGAAAAATATGATACCATGCTCCTGATGTAATCTGATTGGTTAGTGTGAAAGGGGGATTACACCTCTTCCTTATTCCTAGAAGTTATTCTTCTTTAACCAACACCAAGATCACATCTACTGTTTCAGTTGTCATACCACACTTGAAGAGACACGCATTGTGAATAAAGAGCTATACATGAAGATAGGAAAACCTGGGTTCACATCTTGCTTCTGATACATACAAGCTGTTTGACCTAGGTAAATCACTTACTTTCAGTGCTCCAGGTACCACTAACAAAATAGAAATAGCAGAGAAGGTGTTAATCCACATTGAGCCTGAAATTCACAGCAATCATAGATGGCACCCAAAGGACTCAAGTCCTTAGTTAACCAAAGCTATTCAAGACTGTTTGCAGTGTCATGCTGGACCTAGTCAATTTCTACTTCCACTACTATCAAATAAATGATTTTAAAATTCCCACCTTTCCCCATCTGTAATGGTAATTTAAATGGGAAGATCTTTCCCATTCATTAATAGGCCCATGTGACCTGCCTGGATTACATGGAAGCCTGAGTCACATGAGTCAAGTCACATGGAACAGGAAGGGGTAGAACAAGAAGGGTAGAATAGGAAAAGGTAGAGTTAGAGCAGAGATAATTGGAAATTAGTGAGAGAGCAGACAGAACTGAAGGATGCAGGCAAGCCCGCAGTTGGCTGTAAAAGAGACAAGAGCATTTTGTGTGAGGGAAGCCTACCAAGGGGAAAGCTTGAGGATGGTATTCCCTCTGCATTGTTATTGTGTATAGATTTCTTTGTTACTCTGATGGATTTGGCTTTCTGGTGTCTGAATAAATGTTTTGGTTTTGCTTCCATGTGGAGAGTCTACTATATTGCATGATTCAGAATTGCACTGGCATATTTATGGCCACTATAGGCACTGTAAACATTGCATTGGTACTGCACCATCCCAGGATCAAATGGCCATGATATGTTGGTTAAGCTGACTAAAGCTGATATGATTTAATATATACTATAATGTAGTGAACTGACTTCCGTTAGCTCTGCCATTGACTATCCATTTGACCATAGGCAATGGCCTCAAAGACCTCATCTGTCTACTGTAGTCTTTGGTGAGTTGAAGTGAGAAATGAGATAAAGGATGTAAAATGCTTTGTAACCATGACTTTCTATGTAAAACAAAGAAAGACAATTTCTTTGTAGGAATGACTTTTAGGGGCCTTGTCTAGTAAAAGCAGAGAGGTGATCATTTTGATGTATTCATATTTTAGATATCCTTATAGCTCATGACCTTCACAATAGTGTTTCTTGGTTTACAAAGGGAGATTGCAAAGATTAACTCACTTGATCTTAATAATACGGTGGATTACATTCTATAGGCATTATTTTCTTCATTTTACAGAGGAGGAAACTGAGGCAAACAGAGTTAAGTGACTTGCCCAGGGTCACAGAGCTAGTAAGCATCTCAGGTCAGATATGAACTCAAATGTACCTGTCTTTAGCCCTGGAGCTCTATCCACTATATCACCTACCTGCTCTGTAAGAGGCAGAATTCAAACCCAAATATCCTCCTCTCCAAGTCCAGAACTCTTTATTTCAATGCCAGATTTATTTGTTTTTAGTATTTTTGATAATTTTGCAAAAAAACAGTTTTGATGATGAAAGACTGACTTTTTTTTTTCCTACAATGAATGGTGTCACAACAGCATTCCAGTTGATGTTTACATAATTTAGAACTGAATGGGACCGTCCATTTTGTTCAAACCCCTCATTTTACAAATGGAGAGAACTGAAGCCCAGAGAAGTATACTAACTTGCCCAAAGTCACATAGGTAGAAAGCAGCAGAGGTAAAATTTGAACCCAGTTTTTGGGACACCATATCTAATGCCTTGTCTACCAAAAGTTCTATAGCATGGGAAAAAATAGTGAGTAGGAGTATTAGGCACCATGGTAATCATTTAACACTTGGCTTTTGCTTGGATTTTTGATCTTAGAAGGGAAGTTGCTCACAGTTTGCAGATACTAAATGAAGTATTTTAATTTCTCTTTACAGATCCTTTGGGTTTTGTTTTGTTTTGTTTTGTTTTTGTGGGATGTTATCTCATATAACCTCTCAGGTTCCTTCTAGCTAGCTCTATGTTCTATCATGTGAAAAGTAACAATGTCATATGTGCAACTGAGTGGTACAGTGGTTAGCGTGTTGCTTTCTCTAGAATTGGGAAGACCTAAACTCAAATCCCAGTCTTGAACATTTATTAGCTTAGTGACTCTAAGCAAGTGACTTAACCTTTATGTTCCTCAGTTTTCTCATCTGTAAAATGAAAATAATAGCAGCTACCTCCCAGTTTTGTTGTGAAGAGCAAAAATTTATGAAGTGATTTGTAATCCTTAAAGCTCTCCTTAAATGCCAACAATCATTATTAAAGTTGCCATTGTAATTAACATTACATTGGTGCAATCGAAAGAATGCCAGATTCGAAACCATTAAGTCTTCATTTGAATTCTGATGCTAGGACATACAAGCTAGGAGAAAGACCCTGAGCAAGTCCTCTAACCTCTGTAATTTTGTCCAACTGTAAAATGGAGATAATAGTGACAAATAATCCTCAAGCTGGGTACAAATTTTGAAATGTTGCATAAAAAATAACTATGATGACGATGATGAAGATAATGATCATTGTGTTGTTACAGGGTTGTGGAAAATATTAGACTTGAAATCACTGTGTTTGAATTCCAACTCTAAGACGTGGTAGCTCTGTGACCACGGGCATGGAGCTTCCTGTCTCATAGTTCAGTTTCCTCTTCTGTAAATTGCAGGTGGTTCTATTTGCTTTATTCATTTCATAGGGCTAGGATCAAAGTGCATCAGAAACCCTAAAACATTACAGAAATGGGTCACTGACCTTATAATTATTTATGAAATGCAAAGGTATTTATGGAAATGCAAACATTTTTATTTATTAATCAGCTGCAATCAAGACAGAAGTTTCACTTTCAACAAGTGGTTTTCCTTTGAGAGGAGCTATATGAAGTCAAGCATAATTCATGAATTTAATAATAATAATAGCAATATAATATGTGCCATTCATTTTCTATAAAAGCCCTTTAAAGATTACAAAGCAGTTTCTGCATAATAATCTAATGAAAAAGTTCAAATGTCACTATATCCATTTTACAGATAAGAATATTAAGGCTAAGGGAGGTGAAATATTCACGTTTAATACATGTAAGAGACAGAATTTGAACCCAGGACCATGACTTCAAGGTCAGAGTTTGTGTGATTTTCCTTCACTCCCTTTCTTCTCCTCCTCCCTCCAACTCTCGTCATTCTCTTTCATGGATTTTGCCTGAAATCCATCTTTTGCATATAATTTCTGATTAAGCAATGACCAGGTTTGGACAGCCTACCTCTAACCACAGAACTGGGGCAGCTAGGTGCCATGGTGGTTTGAGGGTTATGCCTGAAGTTAGAAAACTCATCTTTCTGAGTTCAAATCCAGCCCTCAGAAACTTAGCTGTATAACCCTGGACAAGTCACTTAACCCTGTTTGCCTCAGTTTCCTCATCCGTAAAATGAACTGGAGAAGGAAATGGCAAACCACTCCAGTATCTTTGCCAAGAAAACCCCAAATGAAACTCAATGAGTATGGCATGACTAAAACGACTAAACAACAAATCATAGAACACAGAACTTCAGAACAGAAAGAGACCTTAGTAACCCCTTAGCCTAGTCCAGATATGAAAGAAAAAAGATCCATCTCCAAAAGAAAAAGAAAGTATCTATTTACAACACAACTGACCACTAGTAATGCAACTGTTGCCTAAAGATCTTCAACAAGGCCGGAAACCACTATCGGCCACGTTGGGATAGCTCAAATTTTAAGTAAGTTTTATGATAACAAGCTTACATTTTATTTCTTCTTAGCTTCTAAATAGTGATGCTCATCCTACTCTCTGGGAGGAGAGAAAACCAGTCTACTCCCTTTCTAGGTGACAACCCATTAGACCTGAGGGCAGCTATCATGGCCTCCTCTCTGAGTCTTATCCTAACAGAACATTCCCAGTTCCTTAAGTGCTTCCTCATGTGTCATTCTCCTGAAATTCTTCATCACCCTCTAGATGTCTTCCTCACTAATGACACTGTGTAACTGTAGTGTTTAAAATTCGTCACAATAATCCAGGTGTGGTCTCATCAAGGCATAAACAGCAAGATGATCACTATCTCTGATAAGGCAGCCTGAGATCGCATCAGTATTAAACAATGTTCTAGACTTAATGGACTTCCCATCTAGAAAGTGGTCCTTACCACTGTTCTCGAAGTCAGTTTCAGAATTGACAATCAGTTTGGACAGTAGTTTTCTGGTGACCTGATCATACATAAGGGTCCAGGGGATCATGGTTTCTCTACACAGAATGATCAAATCTTGGAGTCCATAAAGGCAGATCAGATTATACCAAATTCTAAAACACTTTTCGCATCTTTGAATGACAAGATGTTCAAGATGAAAAGGACCTTGACAATTATTCAGTACCATTTTGTCCATTACAGAGAGAAACTGAGAAACAGATAGGCAACTAGTCAATGGCTACTTAAATAAAGCTATTATTGTCAGAGCCAGGACTAGAACACAAGTTTCCTTAATCTCAAGCAATCAAGGCAGGGTTTTGTTTTGTTTTTCATAGTGGTGAGAGTGGTATCAAAAAACAGGAATACCATAAAGCATATGGTGCTTAGAACGAGTGTGTATGTGTATATGTGCCTGTGCACGTGTCTGTGTGTGTGTGTCTGTGTGTGTGTGTCTGTGTGTGTGTGTCTGTGTAAGAGAGAGGGAGAAGATGAAGAAGGAGGAGGAGGAGGAAGGGAAGGAGGAGAAGAAGGAGAAGGAGAAGGAGAAGGAAGAGGAGGAGGAAGAAGGGAGAGAAAGAGTATTCAATAAGTACTTATTCTGGGGAACCTAGGTGGCAGAGTGGATAGGACGCTGGCCCTGGAGTCAGGAGAACCTGAGTTCAAATTCGTACTCAGACACTTATTAACTATGTGATCCTGAACAAGTCAATTAACCCCAATTGCCTCAAAAAAAGTGCTTATTATGTACCAAGTACCCTGTTAAGCATTTGAGATACACATTCAGCCATGAAGGAGCTTACTTCCTATGGGGGAGGAAAACACAAAGTAATGCAGACTCAGGGGCAAAAAACCTGGGTTGAAGTACTCTCTGTCACTTGCTACCTATATACCCTTGGGGAAATCAGCATCTCTGTGCCGTAGTTGGGCTGGATGATTTCTAAGGTCTCTCCCAGCTCTAAATCTGTGATCCAATGAGTCTGTAGGGAAATGCGCATGTCACCTCTGTTTTATAAATGAGGAAAAGAAAATGCAGAAAATACTATCTATTGTAGCCTTTCCCAAACTCATGGGGCATCAGAATATTGGGGGGCTTCACCTATGCTGACAAACCCCAACAAATCTAGCCCTACATCAGGGATCTGGGAAGGGTTGAGGAAAAGAGGCATTAATCAGTTTTCCTGCTATCATAGGGTCAGAAAATAAAATTTGTGAAATTTAATAATGTGATTCTTGAGTTCAGAAAGTATATAGTTTTACATCCCCAGATACTTAAGACAGCTTATTATAATGGCCTTTGTAAATATGTGATAAATTGAATTCCATCCATACTCCCCAACTTTGTGAGCCACAGTAAGGAAATATGTTGATTTCTATCTGTCTTCTGACAGGAAGGGAGTACAACCTGCAGGCAAACAAGCTGTCTTTTCTCAAAGGATTGGCTTGTAATTAAAGGTTGCAATGAGCAGCATGGAATAAGTATAATAAAAGATTGCTTTTCTCTTTGAAGTCTGTGTGCAGACCTAAGAACACAAAGTAGAAAAAATCAGCAGCACAGCACAGGGACGATCAACTGTAAGATTAAGAGAAAGCTGTTTGGAGATCTTAAGACTGCAAAGAATCTACAGTGAAGTTTCACCAGGAACTGAATATATAATCATATAGGGCAAAGACCATACAAAGATAATACGGCAGCAAAGGTAAGTAGGTTGTCAGGGGAATATAGTGGGCTTAGAGTCAGGAGATGGGACACAGGACCCTCTTGGATGTTCCTCAGTCATAATACTTCATTTACTGACTAGGAGTCTTTTTCCTGGCTGTCTCCCATGCCTGGAATGCTTTCTCTCCTCATCTCTGTCTCCTGGTTTCCCTGGCTTCCTTCAAGTCCCCAAAAAAGACTCACCTGGTACAAAACTCCCATCCTGGTCCTCCTAAATTTGGCACCTTTCTCTCAGGCTCTGCTCAATCTATCATGCATATATCTTGTTCATACAGACATAGTGTCTCTTCCATTAGATGGTGATCTCCTTGAGGGTAAGGACTGTTTTTTTGTTTGTCTGCCTTTCTTAATACCCCTAGCATTGAGTACAGTGGCTAACACAAAGTAGGTGCTTCCTAAGTGCTAACTGATTGACTAGGTTTGAATCTTCTGTATATTATTTACTTGTTAGGGTTACTAACAGGGTGACACAGCTAGGTGACACAGTGAAAAGAGCAGTAGGCCTGGAGTCAGAATATGCCTGGGAAATCTCTTGTTTCACGGTCACATACCTAGGAAGTGTGATTCCAGGTCTAGGCCCTAAACCATAGTATTATCTCCTCTCCTGAAGGACAGACCAACAGGGAACATGCTTTGGTAGTTCTTATCAAGCTGGAAAAAACTTCATGTTGGCATGAGGTGACCAACCTACTTACATTTAGAGAAACTCACCAGCAGGTTTGGTCACAAAGGGATGAATTTTTCAGTTACAGAATTCTTGAAGATCATTTAAATTGTTGAGACTGATCTGTGCTGATAGAGAGAGAGAACTCACGGTATTAAAACTGCAGCTGCTTAAAATAAATGTACTTAAAACAGAATTGGAGGGGGAGTAGATAGAGGAGAGAGGAGAAAAGAGGAGGGAAGGGAGACGATTTTACCAAAGAGCACCAACGTCTTCGGATATGCTTCCTCTTCATAGGGCTTGCTTCCTCTCCAGGGGAGGTTGGACACTACTGACTTGGTTTTTTAAATCTCCAAGTCCTCTGGATGATCAGTCTTTTTTAATCCAGTCCCAAACCATTGCAACACCTTTCTCCTGGGACCATCTATTTTTCCATCTCCATAGGTGCAGTGTTTGGATTATTTTAAATGAAAAAAAAAATGTTTAAGTGAATACTATATTCCATGCATGTGTTAAGCTCTAGGGGTAGAAATAGCAAAGGGAAATTGTCTGTGATCCTAAAGTTAGCTCACATTTTAATAGAGAAAATTCCACATAGATGGATTCAATTTCAAGTCACATAGAAAGGCACAGTGGTCCTTAGGGGACAATGTCAATGAAGTTGGTAATACATTTTCTTTAGTGTTATTTACATAACAAAATCATATGTATTTCTGATGTTGAACCATTTGAATATGTTAAGGATTTTGGTGGTACAAATTTGCTTTTCTGGGTCTGAAATGAATGTTTTTTATTTTATTTTTTCCCAGGTCTATGTAAAAAAAATAACATTCATTTAAAAAAGAGTTACAAATTCTCTCCCTCATTCTCCTCTTCCCCTCCCTGAAGCGGTAAGCAATTTTATATAGGTTATATATGTGTGACCATGTAAAGCATATGAAATAAATGTTCTGATATAGAAAATATATCAGCATACCATCTTCAGGAAACTAGAAAGTTCACAGGATGGCAAAAAGCTTTCTACCATGACCCTCTTATAACTGGTCAATAAGAGCTCCCTGAGTAACTTATCCAGTAGAGGTATCAGTCTTCGATACAGAGAATTCACATTAAGCAAACCTCTCTCTGTCAATACAAAGTGTCACCTGCTCTGAGTCTTGCCTGTGGTATTGAAACGTGAGACCAGACTCACCCAAGGTCACCCAGTCGATAATCAGAACTTGGGATTTGGTTCTTTCTGATTCTAAGGCCAATTATTGAGCCACTGCACTATGCTGACATTCAGGAAGCAAGAGTCTAGCAAAACAAATCCACCTAGATATGAGAACTGCAACTCTTGAAGGTGCTACAGATTAACCACTTACTCCAGGCCAGGCAGACTTAAAAGCTAAAATGGTCAATCAGGCCACCTTGGGACAGCTCCTTAGCTTGATGAATCCTACAGAGCCAAACCCTAACTAACATTCAGAAGCAGGCAGAAGAACCCTGCTAAGAATTCAAGAAAAGGAATAAAAACCATCCTTCTGAAACGGACTAGACTGGATGAATGCTAAGAGGCCAACCATTCTTCTGTGGAGTTGAGAAACAAAGTGACTGCAAGAGTGTAGGGGCAATGGAAGGGCACAAGAACTGCATATGGCAGACAAAACTGAAAGGGATTCTTAATGGGGGAGCCCCAAAAGGGTGCAGAGCAGAAAGAGAGAGGGATTCACACAGACTTAGAAAAGCAGAGAGGGGAAAGGGCTCCTGGGCAGGGGAACTTGGACTCCACAGTGCAAACAGAGTAATGAGTTGGATCTGTTTTGTCACAAAGAAAGGAGGAAAGAGGAAGGGAAACTCCCCTTTGTCAAAGGATTATCATGCAAATCTTGCCTAGGAACAAAGAGGCTCTTGGGGTGCCATTTTTAACTTCTTGCTTAGTGATTCCAAAGTAAGTAGGCAGCCTTCAAAGAAGAATTCTCCTTCTCTTCCTTTGTCTCTTCCTCTGCTTCCACATTCCCTATTTTTTTAACTACTTAGGTTAGAATCTCTAGCTGGGACCCAGAATCTCAGCTGAGACATTTCCAATCCAAGTGGCTTCCTTGCTCTTTCTCATACCCAATATTTTATCTCTTGTACAGAGTATATCTTCCCCCATCATCCCTTTCCCCACCCATTGTTTGGAATACTTTCTTTCCCAGGATTACAAGAACACCAGTCTAGAGAAGGAAGGTAACTCAGAGGTCACCTTTTTTCAACACCTTCATTTTACAGATGATGAAACTGAAATACAAGGACATTAGGTGACTTGCTCAAGGTCACACAGCTTCAGAGAGGTAGAATTTGAACCCACATTCTCTAATCTATTGCTGGACTCTTTCCATTTCAGTACTTTCCATATTTTATAATTTCTGGCACCATTCAGTGTTCAGCTGAAATTATACCTCCTACATGGAGCATCCCCTGATTCTTAGCACTTTCCACCTCCTCGAAAATATTTTGAATTTCTGTTTTATATGTAGTATATATTCTACAACAGATCTTGTCTACTTCCACTCACATTGGCTTGTTGGGTGTTCAGAAGGCAATTAGTACTTGGATACTGAAAAGCTGCTTGGTGTATTTCTAATGCCTAAGCTCATGAGCCCCCACTGGTGTGCTTCACACATAATTATCAGTTGCTATAAATTAGTCAGCCAGAATTATTCAGATTTCAGAAAGGAATATTTACTAGGTTGGCTAGTAGCAATAGTTGGGGAAAACATCTCAAAAGAGCATGTGACAAATTCTCTCACCAGTACATACAAAGTCTAGTGGGAAGTGGGTTCAAGCTTAGAAAAAGGGCTCTTAGTTGCTGAATATTCATTTTCTCCATAAAGGGTTATTTGTGAAGTTCCTCTTTAGGCATGATATTTTTACTTAATTATTTATTTTTGGTAATTGGTTTCTGGTAGAGTCTTGAGGCTCCCTTTTTCTCAGTGTGTCTAACTTGCCCTTAGCTATTGAAGCAGACTCTTCTGCTTGTTACTGCAGTGCAGTGGACACGGATAGGATGCCAATGAAAAAGTCTGAATTATCTGACCTTCTCTCTTCTGGTTCAGTGGAGGAAAGGAAGCCAACATATTCTCCCTCTTTAAGCAATTTCTTCTCAGGGTTTTGACTAGGATGGTTTGCACCACTAACTTGCCAGACCTTGGAATGCTCAATTTTAAAATAGCTTACTGATTTTATACAAGCTCTCCATAGGGTATGAATAATCTTCCCAACCAATCTGAATATAAATCATGTAGTACTTAGTTGAAATGCCTTTGCTGATTCAATAGAGATGTTCTTACCTGACTAGAATATTCACAGATTGATTCAATGAAGGTGTTCACATTTAATAAAGGTATCAAGGTTTAGTATCTTATTAGTTACTTAAAGTAGGGAGGGCTGATTAAACTCAATTGACCCCTGCTTTCCACTTATATTGTACATTTTTTCACTTAGGTACATATCGATGCCCACTATTTGTCCCCCCAACAAAAAAACAGACAGACACACACAACACACACACACACACACACACACACACACACCAGAGTTTAAACTGCTTGAGGGCAAAGACAAACCCTTGTCTTTGAATTTCCACCTCATACTGTGCTCTGCAGATAGTATGCATTTCATAAATGCCATGAAGAAATGGCATTGATAATAAGGTTCCCATAATAAGAACTTGTGGTTCTCTCAATGTTGCTGTAATAGAAGGAATTGAATCCAGAGTGTTCTCCCAGGAGAAAGAAGATCTACTCAAGGTTCATAGTTATAAACGTTTATTTCTCTCTGTAGAGACAATTCAGAAACAACCAGAAGGCAAGGGCAGTGGATATAAGATGCTGCCATCCCATCAAAGAAAGAATCTTTGAACTCCAGCAGACTGGACAAACCTTCTGAGTACACAAAGATCATTTAGCATAGCACAGATACCAGTGCACCATGGAGACCATCAATTAAGTTGTGTTCCTTTGCTTTCAACAATTTGCTTTCTCTTTTTTTTTTCTTTAGTTACATAAGTAACTAATGATGCACTGGTTTGAAAAAAAAATATTGGAAATTATAAGAAATTATTACTGGATTTGTAACTGCATTTGATTGCTTTGCTACTTCCTGTTTGCTTTTTGTTCATGTCATATGTCCTCTCTGGGCCTCAGTTTCCCTCTTTAGAAAGTGAGGAGTCTGGAATAGATATTTAGAGAGCTAAAGTCCCTTCCTGCTCTTAATCCAGTGATTCCTATAAGGAATCATCAATTCACATATGAATCATCAATGCTTAGTTCTTTGCTACGTACATAAAGAATCTGCACGAACATCAATGAAAGATGCAAAATTAAGGCTACAGATAATCAGATTGAGAGAAAACGTCTCTGATGAAAATAAAGGGGAGTCTTTCCTTTGGTTTAGTTACTATGTTAATGTTGAAATTTGGATCAGTCATCTCAGATCCCCTGAGGAAAGCTTTGAAATTTTTACTGTCCTAAAGGAGATAAGTCATGGGTTAAGCAATTGTCCAAAACAAAGATCCAGTCTATGGGATTAATGACAATCTGTGGTTAGAAGTGATTGCTGTAAAGCAGGCTCATATTCCAGCCATCTGAAGCTTCTACACAATTGAACAGTTCAGTTTCTCCAGTAATGATGTCTGAATAGCTTCACTTAGTTAATAATATTCTTTACGAAAATGCTTTGCATTCAAATCTGCTTCTAGCCCATGACCTATAATTCTCGTTAATTTTAGGGAGTTACATACCCATAACAATTGTAATCTTTCCTTCCAAAAAATATTTCTGCTACATTTAAGTTTTAAAGATGAAATTGATTCCAGGAAGAAAAAAAGAAAGTCAGTGAAACATGAGGGAAATGTGGAAAAGCTTCCAAATCAGTTCAGTTAGCCCAGTGGGAGAAACCAAGGGACAGAGGTCATACAGAGGATCACAGAAAATTAAAAAAAAAAACCTAGATTCAATTTCTGTGGGATAAAAATATACTTTAGTAAAAGAAAATATTCGGCCTAACTTTCAAGATCTTGAGAGTGGTCTACTAAAGAAAAAAAAGTTCTTAAAGTGGAACAAGTTGGAAAGTTATTATCCTTGATTTATACCTTGGTAGCTAATAAAAGTTCAAATCTACATTATGTTTTCCTCTACACAAGGTGTTTTCTCTGTGAGTGCAGTAGGTCAAGCATTATTCTTTCCATTTTTCTGAATGGGAAACAGCTCCAAAGTGGTGAAAAGACTGGTTCAGAGTCCCACCTATAGAAGGAGTTCAAGCAAAGAGCATAGGAGGACAGTAGGTTTGGAGTTTTGGGACTTAACTACCTACTTGCGCAACTTCTGACAGGTCACTTACTCACTGGTCTTCAGTTTCCTCAACTATAAAATGGGAATAAATGGAAGGCAAGATGGCCTCAAAGGCACCTTCCAATTATAATATAACTAAAATTACTGAGTGTTTACTATGTGCCAGCTACTACACTAAGTGCTTTAAGAGTTATTACCTCATTTGATCCCTACAACAACCCCAGGATGTAAGTACTATTATCATTCCCAGATGAGGAAACTGAAGCAGACAGAGATGAAATGACTTGCCCAGGGTCACACAGCTAGTAAGTGTCTGAGGCTGGACTGGAACTCAGATTGTCTTGCTTTCAGATTAGGTGTTCTATGCACTGTGCCATTTAGCTGCCATGACTAGAACTCAAGCTCCCAAAAGGCTTCATGGTATTTTATGGACAGTGTTGGGCTTGGAGTTTGGAAGATGGTGGTTGAAATCTTGACTCTGACATTAACTAGCTGTTATGACGCTGACCCAAATGATCCTCAATATCTTTTTCTATAAAATGAGAAGGGTAACATGCGTAGACTTTACCTGAGGGTTCTTGTGAGACTCAAGTGAGATAATGTCTAGAAAGGACTCTATGAATAAATTATATTATTATTTATACAATATCACAACCTGATATGATGTTGATTATATAATACATTTATTATTATTATAATAATTTATTGCCGCTGGCTGCTGACTTCAAGTCCTCTGTTCTACCCCATATGCTTCTTGGCTACATCTTGAATTCAAGACAATCTGTTGCTTAATGAACAAAATATCTTTCGTATGACTTTTTTATAAAAAATCTACATAAGCATTTTGTTAGTATAGGGAACTTCCAGGGTGAAAAGGCCTTCCACCAACACGGATTTTAAAATCAGCATTTTAGAAATGCTTGAAGACAATGAGAAGTTAAGTAACTTGAGGATGATGAGTCAATGAGTGACATTACTAAGACCTGAATCCAAGTGACAAAATTAGAAATCTAGAGTTTGAAGGAACCTCTTGGACCATCTCTTTTTTTCCTGGTTCCAACACTGACTGCACATCCATTCTGCCTCACTTCCTCTCAAAAATTGGTTGAATTGATTCAAATTATGATGATTCACAACTTAGGTCTACTTTGTAGGAATTGAAAATGGCTCTCATTGCCTACTGCCTTTGCTTTTTAGAAGGGACTCCTCTATATCATCTTATCATGGACCCCTTTAGCCAATCTGATAAAGTATGTGGTGTCAGAATATTCTCTTTTTTGTTTGTTTTTGAATGCGTAAAATAAAATTACAATTATAAAAGAAGCCAATCATAATGAAATAAATACATCTTTTTTCCCAGTCAGATTCACAGGCCCCCTGAAATCCATCCACAAACCTTGCCCCCTTCCCTAATGATTAAGAATCTCTGTTTTATGGAATATTCACACTCAATCCAAAGGACTTTTGGTGCACTCAGAGAAGCACTGAGTTCCACTGAGATTTATGACGGGGGTGGTGATGTGAGAAATGTCAACCCTTAAAGTCTGCCAAATATTTTTAACCATGAAAAAAAAATAAGACTTGGCACTTTTATTGACACAGGCTCTCATCCTTATTTCATCAAGTTTAGAAACACCTGGGAAAGCAGCAGGTGGAGCTCATCAGTCAATCTACATGACTTGCTGGCTCCTGTGCACATTTACCTTGTTAAAGTCAGCTTTTACCCTTAATCACACACATTAGAATGAAGATTTAAGCAGGAGTCATTGCTACTTTTTCTAAATGACCTTGTGAGAAGCACAAAAGTCTTTCTAAAGCTAGAGTTCAATACTTCAGGCATCATTTAGTATTATTAGACATGAATTACATGCCCCGTTTTTTAAGGGTATATTGCTGAACCAAAGCAAACCTGTTAGATGGGAGTCACATTTATAAAGGGAGCCTCAATCCCCTAGTCAGCGGTTTGAATCATTTTTACCTTTGGAGAGAGGCTCAATTTAGGATTCAATGCAAGAATTTCATCCTAAAGACAAAGGCCCATCCTTTTCAACGCCACTATTCACTTGGTGATGCTACTGAGTCATGGATCATGGACTTGTTACCATCTCCATGGAATCAAAATTACAGGTCACTCAAAAGACAATGAAAAGATTCAACATGGGCGTAAATAGACTACAGGCTACAGATGAGGAAAAGCATGAATCAGGACAAGAGATATCTTCAGAGAGATCACAGTATTTCAGCATTAGATAGGACCTCTGTAGTCAAACACTGAGTTTCACCTAACTCAACGGAAGAAGCCTCCCTATGCCAAACCTAATGCAAGTTCATCCAGCCTTTTCTGGAAGACCACTAAAAGGCTAGAATTCCTTGCTCTGCAAGACAACTCATACCATATATGGACAGCTAGAAAGTTATCTTAGAAAGTTATCCTGAGAGCAAGTCTTAAATTCCACCCATCACAGCTATACCTAGGCAACTAGGTTGCTCAGTGGATAGAGTGCTGAACCTAGAGACAGGTAGACTTGAATGCACATCTGGCTTCAGATATTGCACTGTGTGACCCTAGACAAATCATTTAACCACTATCTGCCTCAGTTTTATCTTCTGCAAAATGGGGGTAAAAATTGAACCTACCTTTTAGGGTTGTTAGAGGATCAAATGAGATAGATAATATTTATAATGCCCTTTGCAATCCTGAGTGTGCTATATAATAGATGTTAGCAATCATTGATATTATTGTGCACATATGTTCTGTCTATATCTACATGCCATCTATATCTGCGTTCCACTGTATTACAGCAATTGGCAGACTTCAATCAAGGGGGAAAGCTGTTAACCTCACCAAAATATATTCCAGTATTTTAGTTTATTACCTCTGCGAAGAGGCATCTCAGGTTTGATATGTCAGGAATATAGGAAGTCAAGAGTATAAACAAAAAAAATATATATATATATACATATACATACATGTATACATGCATACCTACATACACACATGCAAAGAACAATGATAAAGAGCACCAGAACCACATCATGCCCCAAAGAAAGGGAGAATGAAAGCTAATAAATTCAGAATGCCAAGCAAATTTTAAAAATGAAATAAAAAGCTAGTCTCATGACCAATAATCAAACGATGCTATTGTGTCAGAGAAGCCTGAAAGGCCACCGAAGGAGATTGCACTGGACATTATGACAATATTCATATTTCCCAAATTAAAGATCAGGATGCATGGTCTTCCAACAAAGGAGAAAAGAAAAGGAACAAGATAACTTTAAAAGTTCTCATCATCATTACCTGGAATTTATTTTGTCTATGCATATCCACACCCATGTGATGCCCCTAATGAAGTCAAGGCCTATTTAATTGTTATCTTTGGATCTCCAGGAATTAATACATTTCCTGGTATGATGTCAGTATTTAATACCTGTTGCTAATTTTCCTTTCTTGAAAGGAAAGCACATTTTCTTTTATTGGAATCAGGAAGGACCATGGAAAATACAGTTTGTCTAGTTGTAGATACATTTGCATCCTGATCATTGCAGAAAGGCTCTAAGGGTGCTCTAGCCACCTGGCATTGTATGTGTTCCCTTACCTCTCCCACTTCCACCACCAATACAAAACTCCCTTGTATGTGTTTTATATATACCAGTATGTATATGCTGCTTTCCCAAGGGTAATGTAAGCTACCTGAGGGAGGAAAGGCTTTATATTTATCCTTGAATCCCTCTACTACAGTATCCAGCACTAACAGTAGGTGCTTAACATAATGCTTTTTTATGGATACTTCTTTCATTTCCCAGTCCCTTGTCCTTTGAGGAGGCCTGAAGGGCACGGAATCGGGCTGAAACCTATCCCAAGAAAACCTTCTTCATTGTTCCATTGGGTGACCATGTTGTGGACAATGCCCCACCTCATTTTGCCTTGTGTGTTCTTGGACCTAGAAGAGAAGCCTGGATCCTGAGCTCTTCAAAGAAGAGTGCTAAGACTCCACGAAGAGGGGCATCTACAGGGTAAGATGCACCAACCATGCTTTAATTAATTTTTTTTCCTAGTGTAATCCCATGCCTGATTTCTAGCCCCTCTGGATCACATACTCCCTTTGCAAAGGTGATTAACTGGCTACCTGTTTCTACCCACTATAAGGAGACTTGCTCAGTACTCTACAGAAACACTTTTAAGAGTTTATGTGTAATAAAACCTACGCTTTTCTTTTCTAAGTGTACTACAAAACCCAAATAAAATCACCCCTTAACTATACCATGAAATACACAGTCAGCAAAAGCTATAAACGCCTTTGAATAATAGGTGTGTTTCTCTCTCTCTCTCTTTCTCTCTCTCTCTCTCTCACACACACACACACACGCACACACACACACAGGCGCATGTGCATATGCACACAAACACACATCATTATGGATATTAGAAACTGGCAACAGCTCTCAGTGTTTCCTCCAACTTTGCCTTACATTTCTGCAGCCCAGCTTCCAAAATTTCCCTTGGGAAGACTTTCCTAATCCAATGATTTTGATTGTGTAGAAGATTTTCAGGGACTCTAGAGCTTCTGTATTCAATCCAGTCTATCTTGTGTTACCTTGCCCTGGGTTACATGTAATTCCAACTCCCTATAACACTTTGGGCTTTTAATATTTGTGTTTGGGAATTCCCCACCCATAACTGAGGTTTTCCATTCAACTCTGAATTGATTTTTTGAAAGGCAGCCGGGAGGCAATGTGGTTTAGCAGATAGAGGGCTGTCCTTAGAGACTGGAAGACCTGCTTTGAGTCTTGCCTCAAACACATGCTGTCTGCATGATCATGAACAAGTTAAATAACTTCTGTTCTTGAAGCCCCAGGCATCTCCCTAAGACCCTAAGTTAGAGATAAGGTGCTGATCTGCACTTGTAAAAGAACTTTCCATACTGAATGTCTCTTATTCTGATAACAGCTCTAGAAATCCATACCCCTTCTCTATCCCTCTATCCCAGGTTTCCACAAAATCATAAAATTAAAGAAAGCTGCTCAATAATGTTGTTTTTCTCATTAGTATCAACAATCCTTCAACTTTGTATAATTTACATAACCTTCCAAATGAATGGTATCCAGAATTCATCAAATATTCCAAGTAGAGTCTCATTAGACACAGATTGGAATGAGGTAACTGGAGCTTTGTCCTAGGGCACCAGAATTGGGGAATGGGGTACTTCTTCACTGATTCCCAGTCTACTGACATCATGCTGCTGCATATAACTACCCTACAATCACCCCTCACTCAACTCCTGGCTTCTGTCCTCAGAAGGTCTTACTGCCATCATGCCCTTCTCTAGGAGTTGGCCTTCAATCACTGCAAAGATCTCATGACAGAAATTGATTGATCATGTCATCCCACTAAGTACAGGAGTCATGCCACATGGGATGCCCATAGTCAACAGGGGGACAAGTGGGAGCATGGTATTGTCTTCTCAGAAAAGTCTCCATCTCATTTTATTTTTTTAATCTAATTCCCATTAGTCAGTCAACAAATATTTATTGCCTACTATGTTTCAGACACTTGCCAAGTCATCATCCATTGAATCTGCCCACTTGACAGAATTCTGAATTAGAACTCTGAGCCACCCCACCACCTCAATTGGTTTTCTAGTATCACCTCTTCCCCCATACTCGTCACATGGAGTGCTTTGGATTACTTTGCTAATGTTTCCGGTAATCCTAATGATTAAATCTGTTCTACTCCCTATGAGGATTTTGTCTTATCCTCTTCAGAGTCAACAATATCCATAAAGGAAGCAACAGCGTTCTCACAAGGTCATCCGAAGGCTCGATAGCTTCTCTCTTGCCAAGAACATGCCAGTGCCTCAATTTAGGCTGGGTCATTGGGACTGAGCAGTGACATTTTATTCACACAAATTTATGGGGCTAAAAAGACTTTAGGAGGTCATTTACTTCCAACTTTCCTTTTCTCACCTGTCCCCCTACATCAGGATACAATGGCAACCAAACCACGTCAGAGACATGAATGTCCATCTTAGTAACTTCTAATAAAATGGAGGAGCATTTCCCTTGGAAAAGCAAACCCAGTAAAGTAAATACAAGGCAATTACTCCTCTTGTAGGCACACTTTTACTTTCCAAGTGATATGGATAAATGCCAGTGCTTATTTCCCTAGCATGGACATGGTCTCAAGTCCATTTCTTCATGTATAATACTTGGGAGTCCTGTACTCACAGATTATCTTGTATTTATTTTCGTGGGTAATGCCATTCCTGAGCCCCACCCTCAGTAGAATGTAGTTCCCCGAGGGCAGGAAGGGGCCATTTGACTTTCACATTTGTATCCTCAAGAGGATCATGGTACTATTCAGTCCTATCCTTCTCTCCTTGATCCCATCTAGGGTTTTCTTGACAAAGTTCTGGCATTTGCCATTTCCTTCTCCAGTTCATTGCACAGATGAGGAAACTGAGGTAGATAGGGAAAAGTGACTTGCCCATGGTCGCACAGCTTGTAAGTGTCTGAGGCTGAATTTTAATGCAGGAAAATGAGTATCCTTCTCTCTAGGTCTGGCACTCTATATGCAGTGCCACCTTTTTGTCCTGTGTGTATGGTAGGTACTAAATGAATGACTTTTTGCATTGAGAGAAAAAAAGGCTATTTAACTTTTGGCACCAATTATATTTGAAATAGGTGCTTGTTGGCTCAAATAATAAAAACTACTGAGAAAATTAGAAAGTAGTCTATTAGAAATTAGGTTTATAGCAATACCTCACATCATAAAACAAGAGAAGCTTTGAATGGATACATGATTTAGATATAAAAGGTTACATATTAAACAAACTCAGAGAATAAGGAAGGAATTTTCAGAAATATGGACAGGGAAGAATTCATGCCCAAAGAAGGCACAGAGAAGATCATGGAAGATAAGATTGACCATTTTGATTTTATTCAATTTAATAGTAGACTAGATGTTTTTTTTTTTTTTCCTTAAAAGAAATCATTAAGCTTAGATTACAAGACAGATATCTGGGAAAAATATTAAAGCATGTTTTTCTGATAAGTATGTATATACCCACATAAATAAATGTGAAGTGTTGTGTTTGTCCTTCATTTTCAAAGAGGACCATGACATGAGGGAAATGATGATATGACTTGCAGTTGAGTTTGATTTAAAAGAGGGAGGGCTATGCAGGTCACCAACCTCACTTTTTCTTCCTGAGTCATCTGGATCCAGTGACCAGATATTCATAAGGATGACTGGAGATGGCCCAGGATGCAATGGGAGAAATTACCCTTTTAGGGTAAGGGCTTTTCAGGTACGCAATTAAAGTGGGCTAATGTCCATTCAGGGAATAGGTCTCATCTCTTTAAGAAGTTAGTTAAGGGTTGGTCCCTTTAATTAAAAAGAAAACAAAACAAGGCAAAATTAAAAAAAAAAAATTAAACTGGGAGAGGAAGACCCTCAGGGTTGCTGTTTCAAAGAGACAGTTACCATTGACATTTACTCTAAATTCACTCAAAGCTAGGAGAACTCAAAATACAGCCATTAACATATGTGAAGGGAAATATTTATTAGAGAAACATGTATGTGTGTGTACATATATATGAAATTGATTCAAATTTATAAGAACAAGAGTCATTCCCCAACTGATAAAAGTCCAAGGGTCATTCTTGAGGGAAGGAATTAAAAGTATCAAGTAGCACCACAGGCGAAAAAAATGATCCAAATCACTAATGTTAGAGCAGTATAATTTAAAGCACCTCTGAGTTTTCTTCCAATTCTAGATCTATACTTAGGATTTTAGTCCAAGTGTATGCTGCTGCTCTAACTGGCTTATAGAAAGCAGATTGTTAAATTTTCAGTGTGAGCATTTACACTTTATAGTGGGAACCCTGAATGTAACATATCTGAAAAATAGTAATCCAGTTTCCATGTGAAGACCTTGAAAGAGATAACACCAACTTACTCCCTTGGCCCCTTATTTCTTTTTCTCTAAGTAAAAGAAGAGGGTTGAGATGGATGCTTTCTAGGTTCTCTTCCAGCTCAAAGAGTTCTGATTCCTTCTATGCACATACCTCCATAACACTCTATGTTCTTGAACCACATGCTTATTTAAAGGCCTGTTAGCTCAGCAGCTGTTCATTTCAGATGCATAAAATAGCAATGATCAACTCTGACCAAGAGCCTTTCATATCAGGATGCTGAAACATCTTACATCACTCATTAATTACTCTCCACATCTCCCCGTCTCCTGCAAAGTGAGACCTTCAAGTCAGTTATTTTATACTAAGATCCATACTGTGCTTTTGTATGGCATTTATACAGGGACAAAGTGCACCAAGATCCAACAATCAACGTGGAGAATTCCTTTCTTAAATACTCAGTGATGAACAGAGGTAGTTAGTCCCAAGGGACAAAACAAAGGGATAAAGGATGGTGAGAACTGGCTACTCAGGGCATACTTGGCAGATCTGAATTTTTTTTTTAATTTGGAAGATTTTAAATACTTTGCAAAACCAGTCCTCTCACCAAAGTTTTGGCAGCAATCTAGAAAATAAGTAATTCAAGAGTGCAATATAGCATGAGGACACCTGGATGGGTTTGTTTGATCTATTTCACTGGTGACCTCTCTCATCCTCTTTAAGACCTACAGAAGGTACTTTAGAGGTCCTCTAATCTGCACCTGAATAACAGTCCCATATAAAATAAATGACATCCCATATAACAGTCCCATATAAAACAAAAAAAACATCCAGACACTTCTTCAGAAATTCAGTGGGAGGGAACCCATAAGCTCTGGAGGCAGCCCATTGCACCTGTAGAAGTATCTCCTGGAAGACTAATTTCTTCTTAAATCAATAATAAGAGCTGACATGTACACAGTACTGAAGCAAAGGTTTGCAAAGCACTTTAGAGGTAGTCATCTTATTTTATCCTTATGGTAATTCTGTGCACAATTATTTAATAACAACTAGAAATTTATATGGGCAACACACATGTTTCTATATATATGCACATATATGTTTCTATAATATAAAACAATATGTAGCCTCAAGGTTTCTAAAGCATCTTATAAATACTATTTCATTTTTTCTTTCATCTTTGCATCAATCTAGGAGACAGAGCTATCATTGTCCACATTTCTCATATGAAGAAACTGAGTCAGATAGAGGTTAAATGACTTGCCCGGAGTTTCCTAGCTAGCAAGTGTTTGAGGTTAGATTTGAAGTCAGGCTTTCTTGCCTCCAGGCCTCGTATTCTACTAACTATACTAACTAGCTGCCTCAACTATTATAGATACCGGCCTCATTTCACAGATTAAGAAACTGAGGTTCAGGAAGGTTATGGTCACTGTATTTAGTCAGTGAAATGGATTAAAATTCTGATTTTATTTTTTACTTTTGATGGGAGGGATGGTGGAAGTCTAAGATCTGTTCCCGCTCTAAATCTATGGTCCTGTCATTCAATGAGCCAGTTTGCCAATAAACATTTATTAAGCTCCTACTATGTGTCAATAAGCATTCATCAAACTCCTACTATGTGCCATTAAGCTCCTACTATGTAGCGCAGTTACATTGTGCTAAATGTCACATATCTCAAAAAAGGCAAAAAAATAGTTTTTGTTATCAAGGAGTTCAAAGTCTAATGGGGGGCAACATGTAAACAATTATGTACAAATAAAATATATACAGGATAAATTGAAGGGTGGAACAACCTTCTAGGGAAGGCATTAAGAATAAGTATGATGAGAAAAGGTGTCTTGGGGAAAATGAAAATTGCTGAAGGTTGAAAGAAGCCAAGGGAGCCAGGGGGCAGAGATGAGGAGGGGGCGGGCCAGTCAGCCAGCCAATAAAAGCTAACTCTTGTTCGCAGTCATACAGCCAGTAAGGTTCTGAGCGACATCTGAATCAAGACCTATCCTGATTCTCCTCCCAAAGTTCTATTCACTATTACACAATATCTCTCCCATCAAACCAAAATCTATGTCTGTGTAACTTCTGCCCACTGAGTCTATTAACATTCATATCACGCCCAACTCAGAAGAAATATTAGTAGTTCCAAAGCACCCTATGTGGAGTTATCCTTGATACTCCCTTAACCCTCATAACCAATCAGCAGATAAGTTACGTTGTGAAACCACCTTCCTAACATCTCATATACATTCTCTTTTCCCCACTCGCACAGCTATCATCACTCTTCCCCTTTCACTAAGCTACGGTGGTCTCCTTTCTCCAGGGTCCTCCCTCCTCCATTCAAAATCCACACAGCTGGCAAGGTAGTATCGCTCAAATACAAATGACCATACCTACCCTACTTTTCAAAAATCTTCCATGTATTCTTATTAGCTAGAGGATAAATTACAAAAACCATGGGCTGGCATTGAAAGCTTCTGCTTACCATTCCCATCCCCATTCCCAGTCTTATTGGCTATCTCTGTCTTTCATACAATATCCATTCCAGTTATCCTGACCTCCTAGCTGTTTTTCATAATTAAATCTCATATCCAGCCTTCCCATCTTAGCACTGGCCATTCTCCAAGTCTGGGTTGCTTTCCTTCCTTCCTCACCTCCAACTGTTAAAAAGGACAATCCAAGCACCATCTTCCTGAGCTCATCACTTGCTATGACATACACACACACACACACACACACACACACATAACATCGTTTTATATTGAACTGTATATACCGTACTTGTAATTTACTCATTAACATACCTACTACTTCCCTGCCCTAACCTATCCTCCATGTATGCACAGTCATTTGGTTGGTCAATGAGCACTTATTAAATACTTACTGTGTACTAGGCACTCTGCTAAGCTCCAGGATATAAAGAAAGGCAAAAGACAGCCCCTGCTCTCAAGGAGTTCCCAATCTAAGTAGACTCTTAAGTTTTCAATAGATTTAATTTTTTGTTGCTACTATTTTTGGATCCCTAGTACCAACTATATTGCCAGACATACAGTAGGTGCTTAATAAAAGTATTAATAAGTGAACACAAGGAATCTTTTGCTGGTCATTTCACACTCTTTGGCCCATATAGGTGCCAAAGGTTTCAGCTAGGCTTTGCATATGATAAAGACTTTGATGGCCAAGAGCAAATCAATCCATCAATTATAAATCCACATTTACTGACTGCTTTCTAAGTGTCAAACATTGGGAAAACCAAAACAACATAACACAGTTTGGTCTTCAAAGAGTTTATATTCAATTACAATCAAGGGTGTATAAAACATAAATACATGCATACATATATGCATATGTGTGTGTTTGTGTATGTATGTGTATGTATGTATGTATAGATTCAGAACACATGCAAAGTAAGAATGAATGATTTTGGAGGGGAGATGGAGAGGGAGAGGCCTGTAGATGGATTTCTTTGGTTCCATCTGAGGAACAACATAAAATTACACTGGGAAAGGCAACCTCACAAAAGGCAGATTCAATAATTCCCGAATGAGCTAATGGACTAGCCCAAATCGGACAAATTCTCTAACTCATTTAGGCAGAAAGCTGTAACATCTTAGGACATGGAGCTGGAAGGGATGAGAAGCAGGGCAGTATTGTATAAAAAAAGGATATTTGCATTCAAAAGATGTGAGTTCAAACCCGTTCTCTTCCACCCTGGGAAAATCATTGTTGGGCCTCAGTTCTCTCATCTACTAGACAGTAGGACTGGATAAGGCCTGTGATGTTTTCTAGCCCTCCATCTATGATCCTACCATTTTACATATAAGGAAACCGAGACCTAAGGAGTGCATGAATCACTGAATCCCATATAGAGAGAGCTGGGAAACAGCATAGAGACCATCTCATCTATTCTCCTTGTTTTACAGATGAGAAAACTGAGACTCTGGGAGATTAAGGGATTAGGTCAAGTCACACAAGCAAGAACTGTCAGAGGCAAGGCTTGAAAAAAGGTTTCCATAAATCCAAGTCCCGCTCTTGAACCACCAGAGTATGCTCCCTCCCTGGTGACTTGCCCATGGCACAAAGGAAGTATCGGGATCTAAATCCTAGGTTATATTCCCCTTACATTCAGCTGTCTTTACTTATATTGAAATTATACAGTAAAGTCTACAATACAACAAACTAATACCTATGAATGCAAAGAAAATTTGACAGTATTCTAGGTGGTGTGATGGATAGAATGCTGGGCTGGGAGTCAGGAAAATTCATCTTCTTGAGTTCAAATGTGGCCTCAGACTCTTACTGTCTGTATGACCCTGGCCAAGTCACTTCATTCTGTTTGCCTCAGTTTCTTGATCTGTCAGATGAGCTGGAGAAGGAAATGGCAAAGTACTCCAGTATCTTTGCCAAAACATCCCAAATGGGACTGGAAATGATTGAACCCAACAGCATTGAAGAAAGCTAGCATTGCATCTCAGATTTCCAACTCAAGTTAGAAATGATCTCTGGCAATGTGTCTTCTTTCCTTTTTTTCCAGTGTCATTTGCAAACTGCTCACTTCTGAAATAACTCTGCAAGCCTCCCAAGGTTAATGCTGGCAGATTACAGGATTTTTTCCCTTTTAGTCCCATTTTTCCCTCTCTCATTTTGTAAATATTACAACATATCGACAAATGAGGAAGTAAGTCAAGTTGTCAGCGGGTCCCTCGGCATTCTGGGAAGCGATCTGTTTAGGATGACTGCACAAAATCTATTTGCTCAGCAAACCTAATTTTAGCTGCGGACCAATAAATATGTATATAACAATGATGCCACTGAATACTAACAACCCTGAGCATCAGGGCTCAAATCAGGCTTCAGAGGGAGGCTGGGCAACATGTAGAATTGCTGGGCTCATCAGGAGAAGCCTGGGTGCAATTCTTTCGTAAGGGGAAGAAGAGAAATCATTAAGTTGGGAACCCAGCCAGAAATAACCTTATTTACTAAATATTAAGCCTGTCCTGGCAAATGGTGTCTTTCTTCTCCTCTAATGGGAGGCATGATTAAGTCTCTTCTGCTTATTCCCTATTCTGCAGCCTTTCCTTCTGTGGGAATTTAAAGCATGCTAACTATTATGGGATTGATTCAATTCAGAAGCTCTCATTTCAAAGCTCTACTTGTAATCTTTTCATTTTAACCTTTAATTAATATTAACACCTTCACTGAACTGATATGACAGATAAAACTGCTCAAATAAATGCCCATTTTTTTAGTTTCTCCTCCCACCTTCGTCTTTGCACTTAATAAGACAAGTTACCATGCCTTCAGTTATACTCCATTTAGGAATTTAAATAAGTGCATAGTTTAATATATTGTACTATGGAAAGGAGAGTGAGGCATCTGGAGCCAAGGGAAATCTTGGATTTGAATTTTGACTCAAGACTGTGTGACCTTGAACAAGTCACTGAATTTCTCCGAATAATGTAAATTGAGGTTATTACTGCTTGCCTCACAGATCTGTTTGGGAAAAAAAAATTGTAAGCACTAAAATACTATAATATCTATATAAACTATGAAAAACTATAGAAAATCATTATTATTTTAATAATAACTAACATGTATATGGCACTTTTAAGTTATATAAATCAGTTTACTAATAACAGTTTTATTTAAAGCTTCTAAAAGTCCTGGAAGATAGGTACTATTATCATCCCATTTTAGGGAAGAGGAAACTGAGACAAATAGAGGTTAAATGCCCTGCCCAGATTCGTACAGTTCAGAAATGTCTGAGACCACATTTGAACTTATCTTTATTTCAGATTCAGTGCTCTGGTCACTCTACGACCCAGATCTGCCATCTCTCTCTCTGTCTCTCTCTATGTGTTTCTCTCTCTCTCTCTCTCTCTCTCTCTCTCTCTCTCTCTCTCTCTCTCGCTCTCTTTCTCTGTGCCTCTGTCTTCCTTCTTCCTTTCCATCTATCTATGCATCATTCCATCTATCTATGTATCTATGTATGTATCTATCTATGTGTCCATCCATGTATCCATCTATGTATCTATCATCTATCTATCTATCCATCCATCCATTCATCCGTCTATCTATCATCTACCTACCTATAGACAATTCTATAAAGAGAAGTGTGGTGTAGTAGATTGGTCTCAGAAAGACCTGAGTTCAAGTGCCACTTGTGGCACATAACAGCCGTTGGATCATAGGCAAATGATTTAAATTCTCCATCTGCAGACAGCCTTTAAAAATTGTAAGTTACAGAGAATTGCCAATCTCATCATGTGGAGAATTTTCACAGCAGGAACTTGCTCCCCACATGGATGAAACCACATGTGCTGCTTATAACAATTTCATAAATACCTTATATAAGTAAGAGAATGCACGAGATAAGAACTTCAATATATCATCAATTCTATTTAATAATATTTATGTAAGGCTTATTATAGATAGCATCGAGAAAAGAACCTCACGATAATAAAACCTAATAGTAATATTTCCAGTGTTTAAGGTGCTATAATAATAATCAGTAGTATTATAATCATCATTATTATAGGACCTTAAACACTATATTGTATTACAGTACCTCATGATGTATAGTATAGTACCTTAAACACTGGAAAACATTTGACTTCCATTGTGCTATTTGAGTCTCAAAATAATCTTGTGAGACAATTAGGACATTTATAATTGCCTATGTTAAGTTAAGTGACTTGGTCATAGGTAATCAAAGGACCAAGGGCAGGACTTGGCCAGCACCCCATTAACTGGGCCTCACTGCCACCCATTTTACAAAAGAGAAAGGAAGGCCCAGACAGGGGAAATGATTCACACCCAAAACATGGAGGCAATAAGTAACAGAGAAGGATTTGCGAACTCAGGTCCTCTGAATTCTGGTTTGATACTTTTTCAAATGGCAAAATACAGTCCCTACTAATGAGACTCATGCTTTCATTTATATTGTATCTGAAAGCATTCAATTTAAAATGTGCAATGAACAAATGAGAAGTTATCTTACGATAACAGGCATTTGTCCAGGGTGAATACATTTCAAGAGCCCTTCTCCAGGTCTTGTGAGGTACAAGCCTATGTATTACAGGTTTTTATTTGGATCCAGTCTATCCTTCTCTTATCTTTTATTATTACTAATGTTATTTTATTTTTGGGAGACAATCAGGGTTAAGTGACTTAGCTGAACTCAGTTCCTCCTGACTCCAGGGCTGGTATCCACTGCACCACCTCGCTGCCCCTTCTCCTACCTTGTAAACACTGTCATAGAATCTTAGCGTTCCAACCTTAGACTTTTCTAATCAAACCCAATAGAATGTCCTCTGCATTGTCTCGTACAGATGGTCATCCCTTCAGTAGCCTGAAGATCCTTTGAGAAGCGAGTTGGTAAAGTAGAAAGAACAATGAACTTGGATTTACAGGACCCGAATTCTAACACAATGATCCCGGGGAAGGGGCAGCCTCTCTGGGTGTCAGTCTCTTCACCTGTGAAATGAAGAGGTTGGCCCGGATGCCCTGACCTGAGGGGGAGGCCCTTCCATTTTGGGACAGCTTTTTTAGTTCAACACTTTTCTTTTTACAGCTAAACTAAACCTCTGTCCTTAGAAAAGCTACACAGCTTGCTGTTCTGCCCTTATAGACACAGACATATGCATGCACACACGTGTGTATACACATGTTTATATATATGTAGACATATGAATGAAGACTTTGAAGTTTGCAGAGTACTGTACAAGTATTATCTTATTTATCCTCGAAACAACCCCAGGAGATAAGTGATATTATGAGTGGGGAGGGGAAGGGAAGGGACAAGCAGTTTTAAATACTTACTATGGGCTAGGCACTGCGTGAAATGCTTTACAAATACTATCTCATTTGATCCTCATAAAACAACATTTTACAGTTGAAGAAAGTGAGGACATAGAAATTAAGTGACTTGCCTAGGAACACAATGATATTAAATGTTTGAGGTAGAACTTGAACTCGTCTTCTAGACAAGTCCAGTATTCTATCCATGAGACCATAGTGATTCTCCAGTTACATTGATTAATGAAGAAATGCCCCCCCCAGTAACTGTGAATAATAATTCTTATGTTTAGCCAGTACCATAAGGGATTGCACACTAGCACTTAGAAAAATATTGAGATTTATAAATGAAGGGACTACAGGTGAATGGGAAAATGAAAGTGATCACTGTAATAGAAGTGGAAGGTACACATTCCAATTTTGGTTCTTCTATTTAATATCTAAGTGACCTTGGGCAAGTTAATTCTCTACCCCCATCCCCACCTCCCCCTGCACCAAGCCTTTGTTTCTCCCTTGTTTAAAATGAAGTCGTCCTAAATTTCTGATCTCTCCATTCTCTTTTATCTCTAATGAGTTACTCCTCTTAGGAATAGTGAAAGAATATATTTGAAATCCAAGAATTGGTAAAGCAAAAAACACAGTCTTTCATATTTAAAAAAAAACACAAAAACAATATTTTTTCCACATAAAGATACAATAAAGCAATTGTGCTCCATGACCTAACTATTGGCCTGATTTCTTGTCCTTTATACTCTTACAATTACAGCTACTTGGCATCCTCAACTTGGCCTGGTTATTCTGCACTAATTTGAAGTCAAAATATTTAAAGGATGGCCTTTCAATTTCAGTTCTATCAAGCAAACTATTTTTTTTTTTTGCACTACCTACTCTGTGCTAGGTGTCTGGACATGTAAATACAAAATGAAAAACTATCCTGCCTTTAGGGAACTTCCATTTTGCTAGAGGAGATGTAAGTCCAATTCACAAGTAGGCCATCCAATACCAACCCTATAGACAGGAGAGAATAGACATGTTATTTGAGGAGGGGTGGATAGTCCTACCAACTAAGGGAAAAGGAAAGTCTTCTCATGGGAGGCAGCGATTGAGCTGAAATATGAAGGAGGTGAGGATTCATAATTTGGGAAAGGAATGAAGGGATGAATTCCAGGCTTAGGGGTCTGGCCATGCAAGGGCTGTTTGCTGAAATATTTATAGCAGTGCTTTTTGTTATCAACAACTACACTCGGGGCAGGAGTGGGGGTTGGGGAAACAACAAAGAGGATACTCATCAGTTAGGGAACGAACGAACAAATGACTGTACATAAATGTCATGGAACATTACTGTGTCATCATAAAAGATCCACAGGAGAAATTCAGAGAAATAGAGGAGGTTTTTGCAAAGCTGACATACATATAGCTCTTTCAGTTTTGCAAAGCACTTAAAAAATATCCTCCTATTAGTAGAGCAAGCAGAACCAAGAGAATATGGTATACAATGACAGAAGTACTGTAACAATGAAACACTTAGCTTCTCTGATCGAAACAATGACTCAGTGACCAAAGGACTCATGATGAGACACGCTATCAACCTCCAAAGACAGAAGTTTGCAACTCAACACAGACTGAAGCAGACTATTTTTACTTTTTCTTGGTTTTTTGTGTTTTTCTCCCCACACTAACATGGAATTTCATTTATGATTTCATAAATATAATTCATATCCCGTTGCTTGCCTTCTCAATGGGTGGGTGGAAGAGAATATGAAACTCCAAATAAGAAAAAAATGAATGTTAACAATTTAAAAAATATATAATTGTGAACTATTTAATGACATAAATACAAATTTAATTATAAAAATATCTTATTATACCCTCATAGCACTGAGAGGTAAATGCTATTATAGGTCATGAAAATGAGGCTGACAGAGGGGATAAGCAACTTGCCTAGAGTCCCACGGCGAGTAAGTGTCGGGGGCAGGATTGGAAACTTTCAGGTCTTTATGATTCTAAGTCCAGCACTCTACTTCTGGGAACAGAAAGTTGTTTTGTTCTGCTGAAATAAGTAGTGATCAAAGAAAAGTAATATGAAATAATGACCTTGGAATAATCACATAGAGAATCTAGAAACCTCAGTTTAATGTCTGCACACACAAACACACACACACACACACACAAACACATAATATCAGCCACTGAGCTTCATACCTTAATAAAATAATGCCATCATGGAGGTGATAGTTTTCTCCAGCCTAAGTGAATGGACGTTTTTATCTATGATCAGTGAATGTACTGTGTACAGCATGACAAAGGTGACCACTGGAACTGATGCAACTTGAATTACATAACACTTCCACACGTGGTGCAGAGAAAAGTATGTTGGATTTCGAATCAGAGGTTGTTCACTCATTTTTGAGTTATGTACAACTCTGGGACCTCATTTTGGGCTTTCTTGGCAAAGATAATGGAGTGGTTTTCCATTTCCTTCTCTAGTTCAGAAGATCAGGAAACTGAGGCAAACAGGGTTAAGTGACTTGCTCAGGGTCACACAGTTAGTGACTGAGAACAAGTTTGAACTCAGGAAGATTAGTGCTCTATGCACTATACTCACAAAATACATAGGAGGTGCTTAAAGTATCCTCACTGAATTGAAAGAAGTGGTTATTCTAGAATCTAGATATAAATAGAACTGAGAGGTTTAATTCCATATCAACTAATCAACCAGGGTTTTTGATTACATTTAAAAAATTTTTTTTAGGTAGAATAGCATGGTGGTTAGAGTAGTGATGTTGGATTCCATAACTCTTTCCTGAGCCCCTTAACTGCTACTGACATCCTTCCCAAACTACCTTGTATTTAATTACTCTGGATACATTTGCATTTATTTATGTTTATGCTATATATGTGTGTGTGTATGTATGACAACACCCTATATATATATAAAACAAACTTATTTCATATATGTGGATATATATGTATTCTCATATTTATATACAAGTTTTATTATATAATCTATAGGTCATGTATTAGAAAATAAATATATTATATAATGTAAAGTAAAAATTGTCATAGTTTGCATTGTATATAATATAGTATATAGCACAGGTACATAATGCATATGTTACGTATGTAAATATGGATGTATATGTATATATGTGTGTGTATCCATCATCAACTTGGTATCTTTGTCATTAGACTCAAAGTTTATTTCAAATAGGGATCTTTTCTTTCTTTGTATTGGGAAAAAATCTTTCATAAATGGCTGTTGACTAATATACTAGGTGTGTGATCTTGGACAAATCACTTGAACTCTGAGCCTCAGTTTCTCCATTTGCAAAAATAAAGAGGTTTGCCTTAATGATCCCTATAATCCCATCCAGTTCCAAGTGTAAGATTCTGTGATCCTTCAACTTTCTTTCCTCATTCCACTTGTTGACCTTTGGGAATTCAACTTCTCGAAGGCTTCATTAATTTATCCCTAAAATGCAGGCAGTAACATCTGCATCAACAAGACTTTTGCTAGGATAAAAAGAGTGAGCATATGGGAAGCATTTTGTATACTTTAAAGATAATACAAAAGTAATCCATTAAAAAGTTCAACTACTCCTATGCTCAAGTAGATCTTTGATCTCAGTCAATAAAGAAGTATTCAATAAATCCCTACTCTGTGACAGGCATTGTGCAAGGTGATGGGAATATATTAAAGAAAAACAGAATAAATACCAGTTTTCAAGAGGCTGGTGTTAATTAATATGGGCATTACTTCCAATGCTACCAATTACAAAATCTTAACCTCCTCATGCCGTCCATATCTTACTAAAAGCTCATCACAAGTTTTTTTACCAACCTCCCTCGGGACTTCTTAGTTGTCTCCTGGAAACTTCCCAGTGTCATGAACACCCCAACCTACCCCACAAGGATTTGCATTACTATTTCAATGCTCTTTGATCTTCCTCTTCACCAAAATTTTACACCATTTATAGCCTATGACCATTAATTTAGTATTTTGCCTTTGCTACTACACTATACCCTAGGGGAAGCTAGGTGGTGCAGCGGATAAAGCACCAGTGCAGGAGTCAGGAGGACCTGAGTTCAAATCTCACCTCAGATACTTGACACTCACTAGTTTCATGACCTTGGGCAAGTCACTTAGCCCCAGTTATCTCATCCTGGGTCATCTCCAGTTATCCTGATGAATATCTGGTCAGTGGATTCAAATGGCCCTGAAGGAGAAGTGAAGCTGGTGACCTGCACAGCCCTCCCTCACTCAAAACAAAGTCAAGTACAAGTCATGTCATTATTTCTCTGATGACATGGTCTTCTTTGGCAACAAAGGATGAACACAAGTTATACCCTGTATTATATTATACCAATATTATAACCCTGTTTCCCCCTTACCATCATTCTTGCTCCCTGAGAGGCAGGGATACAACTTGTCTCCCACAGTGTCTAGAATAAAGCAGAGTCCATGGTAGGTGGTGAGGAAATGATTTGCTGACTCATTCTTTGTTTTCAGGTCCCCACATATAATTTTCTTTACTTTTTAATCAATTAAAATGTATCTCATTACTCAGTATTACTCATTCCTCTCCCCTCTCAATTTCGTTCTTGTTAAATATCACTTGATTATCTGTAGTTAAAACTAGCAATGTCCATATTCCTTCATTTTTATAGACAAGAGAACCAATATTTTGTGATTAAATGATTTTCTAATTACACAAAAGTAATAAGTAGAAGAGCTTGGATTCAAATCCAGGTCCTCTGATTCTAAAATCTGCCTACTCCTCTTTGGCTTCCTGCTATACGAGATTGTTCATTTTGTCATACGATACCCTTGGCTAGCTTTAAAATCAATATAAAGTATATTGAGTGACATAGCCTAGGGGAACACAGAGTATAACTTCTTCATCCAAATCCTTCCCTGTGTGTTTGTGTGTGTGAGTGTTGACTAGTTCAATATCACTTACTCTATTTTCCCCATGACTCTATCATACTTTCAGATCCCATAGGAATTATGGTCGTTGGACAGCTTGATAGATGGATTTAAGTTTGATAAAAAAGAAAGATATCTCTAATAATTTACTCATATAAATTAAATCATTGAGAATTACTAAGGATAAATTTGAGTGTTTTCCATGTGAAACAAGAAGGCAAAGTTAATCTGTTGAAGGCTTTAGTTGATCTATGATTCCACAATTGCTCAAGGAAAGACTGAAGATCTTGAGCACATGTGCATGTATGTGTTGGAGAAAGATCCTTTAGAAAGCTGGATTCCAAATTTTTCAAAACAGAGATGGAAAGACTCTTGTGTAGCACTCCCCCTTTTATTTTGTACATTCACATTCACCTCTGGTGAGCAAAAGATGGCCCTCTAGACAAGCGCATTCTAGGTTTAAATGATAATATATCATTGTAGATTGTCTTTCTTCTGCAATATTGAAAAGGTTAACTTCACTAATATATTTTTAAAAGTGAAAAAATTTGAGAATCTATGGAGGCCACAGAACAGATTGGCTGGAAGGCTGATCTTGAATTTAGACTTGAAATCTTGACTCCTATGGACTCCTATTTAACCCTGGTCAAGCCACCCACCCCTCAGGGTCTCCAGGTAACTCTCTAAGACAAGCAAAAGTGTTACATATGCATAGGTAAAGGGAAATTTCATATATAGATTTCTCTACACAAATGAAACCACAGGTGCAGACAAAATAAGTCATTAAAAACATTTGGTTTTTGGTGCTCATACTCAGTTGCAAGGACTTTGGATCTCAGTGACCTGGGCATTCCTGCCCTAAGTTCTGACCACAAACCCAGCCATGCTACCTTACCCTAACACAATTCACATTTAAAATTATGCTATGTTAAAAGTATTACTACATGAGGGGATAATATGTATTATATATATATATATATATATATAATGCATACATATATATATATATATATATATATATATGCATAAATCATGGATAAAAAGAGATCAGCTACTATTCAGGTCATTAATCACTACATATATAAAAGAGGAGACATGTAAGCCAACAAGTGAATTCGTGTATTTTGTTTATCTATTTGATAAAAGTCACTTTCACAGTACTAACACCTAGTCTGTTAACAGTTAGCATGTGATTTGCTTCACTATAATTTTGTTAACATCTCTGCTTACTTTTCAAACTAAGTTAAAACCTAAAACCTAAACATTAAAATATAAATTAACACCTAAAATCGTTACTTTGCTTCAGGAGAAGTTTGAGAAAGGGGAAAGTTGTTGTCAATGATAAAGGGTGAGGAAGAATTTGAAAAGTGGGAGAGCTTCCCAGACTGCCATAGAGTTAGGTTCTCACACTGAGTTAATGTGACACTGTGTAACCTTGGGCAGTCCTAAACTCTGGTTCCCTCATTTTTTAAAATAAAGAGAAAGGACTAGATCAAATCCATGGTCTTCCAGAATTCCAAATTGCTGGTCCTATGATCTTAATACTAACAATGATATAAATAAAGTATTTAGAGATAGAAGACATATTAGAAGTCATTGGTTGAAAGTGAATTTCAAAGCCACCAAACACACCCAAATGTCTCTGTCATCACTTCAATGTGGATATTCTCTCTAATTGTTCAAATCACAACTCACCCACAACTTCCCAACTTTTCTGTCATTTTTCTATGGTGTCTGACCCTTCATGACCCCATTAGAGGTTTTCATGAAAAAGATCCTGGAGGGTTTTGCCATTTCCTTCACCTCATTTGACAGATTAGTAAACTGAGGCAAACAAGATTAAGTGACTTGCCCAGGGTCACACAGGTAAGAAGTGTCTGAGGCCAGATTTGAACTGAGGAAGATGATACTTCTTGACTCTGGACCTGGCACTCTATTTATTCCACCACCAGCTACCCCTTTCAACTCTAGTGACTCCAGTCTAAAATACAACCATTTGCTTCTCAAAGCAACCAGTTCCACATTGAGATGATTCCACTTGTTAGAAGGGTTTTTTCCCCTTAATTCAAGTTATTCTTAACCCCATTACTCCAACTGTCTCTTCAAAGACCAAGCAAAGTGACACTCTCTTTTATGTGACAGCCCTTCAGTTACTTTAAAAGTCTACCCTGTCTATTCTCAGCTTTCTCTTCTCCAGGTTAAGCACTCCAAATTCATTCTCATTTAAGGCTCTTCATCATCCCCTCTATTTCCTTGGCCTCACCCATCCTACAAGGCCTATCTCTCTCATGAAATATGAAGCATGACCACACTAGCACATATAAGCATGCTTTCCTCATGTGAACTCATATCACTGTCCGCACCACTCAAGGTTTTAGCAAACTTTGTTTTCTTCCTATACCTATATGTGCATTGCCTTTGATTGTCTCCTACACTAGAAGGTCCTTGAGAGCAGGGACTATGTGTGACATAATTATGTTTCTCTAGCAACTGGCCTAGAATCTGGAGGGTCCAAAGTCCATAGCATCATGGATCCAGAACTCTAAGGCAGCTCAGAAGTTATCTAGTTCAGCCCCTTGACTTTACAGATGAGTGAAGTGAGGACTGGGGAGGTGAAGTGTCTTGTTCAAAGTCACATGTAGTACTCAGAGTAAGGAATTGAATCCAGGTCCTTTAACTCCAGAGCCAGTGCTCTTTCTCCTATATTACACTTCCTCCCTATAATAGACATTTAATGCGTGTTCATTGGACATCATGATGACATCCAACATATGTCTATACGATTTCTAACTGATGTGCAAGGGTGGGGATCAACTGAGTCTATCAAACATTCAATCACCCTGTCCTAGTTAAAGCAATTAATAAGATGTCATGCCCCGGTACCTTAATGAGGTCAGAATTCCCCTAATGAATCCATCCATCAATCAAAAGATTTAGAGTAGGTATGACAAGTTCTTGAAAAACACCGAATAAAATGGATTGAATTGAATGGGATATATTACATTGAATGAGAAGACATTCATGCCTTATCTGCCTTATATAACACTACAAAACTAGCCTGGGATCAATAATTTAATTGTTCTAATGCTTGGTGTAAGAAGTTGTTCCAGCCAAGCCCTTGAGGGGGAACTACATTAGCTAATTAAGACTCTTAGGTCCCCATCTTTTGACCACAGGAGAACTTTATGAACTCTGAAAGGTCTAAAGATTTTGGATTTTCTATCAATGTCCTAATGTTAGTAGCATCCCTAAAATAGCTACTGCAATGTCTTCTTTAGGAGTTAAGGACTAAACTAAACTAAGGACTAAACTAAACTAAGGACTAAAACTAAACACATTTCAGGACTCTGTCAAGATCACAAAAGAAAAACGCTACTACTCTTTTTTTTAATATAAATTTATTTATTTAACTTTTTACATTCATTTTCACAAAATTTTGGGTTCCAAATTTTCTCCCCTTTTATCCCCTCCCCCCACCCCAATACACCAAGCATTCTAATTTTCCCTATCACCAATCTGCCCTCTCTTCTATCCTCCCTCCCTTCTCTTGTCCCCATCTTCTCTTTTGTCCTGTAGGGCCAGATGACTTTCTATTCCCCACTAACTGTATTACTTATTTCCTAGTAGCAAGAACAATGCTAAAGAGTTGTTCCTAAAACTTTGAGTTCCAAATTCTCCCCATCCCTCCCTCCCCACCCATTCCCTTTGGGAAGGCAGGCAATTCAATATAGGCCATATCTGTGTAGTTTTGCAAATGACTTCGATAATAGTCATATTGTGTAAGACTAACTGTATTTCCCTCCATCCTATCCTGCCCCCCATTGTTTCTATTCTGTCTTTTGATCCTGTACCTCCCTGAGTGTTGACTTCAAATTGTTCCCTCCTCCCATTGCCCTCCCTTCCATCATTCCCCCCACCCTACTTATCTCCTTCTCCCCCACTTTCCTGTATTGTAAAATAGGTTTTCATACCAAAATGAGTGTGCATTTTATTCCTTCCTTTAGTCAAATGTGATGAGAGTAAACTTCATGTTTTTTTCTCAGCTCACCTCTTTTTCCCTCCACTAAAAAGTCTCCTGCTTGCCTCTTGAATGAGATAATTTACTCCATTCCATTTCACCCTCTCTTCTCCCACTACATTTCTCTCTCACTGTTTACCTTAATTTCTTTTAAGATATGGTCCCATCCTATTCAATTCACTCTGTGCTCTCTGTCTCTGTGTGTGAGTGCATGTGTGTATGTGTGTGCATGCATGCGTGTACGTGTGTGTGTGTGTGTGTGTGTGTGTGTGTGGTCCCACCAACTACCCAGATATTGAAAAGTTTTAAGAGTTACAAATATTGTCTTTCCATGTAGGAATGTAAACAGTTCACCTTTGGTAAGTCCCTTACGGCTTCTCTTTTCTGTTTACTTTTTCATGCTTCTTCTCATTCTTGTGTTTGAAAGTCAAATTTTCTTTTCAGCTCTGGTCTTTTCATCAAGAATGCTTGAAAGTCCTCGATTTCATTGAAAGACCTTATTTTCCCCTGAAGAGTAATACTCAGTTTTGCAGGGTAGGTGATTCTTGGTTTCAGTCCTAGTTCCTTTGACTTCTGGAATATCCTATTCCATGCCTTTCAATCCCTTAATGTAGAAGCTGCTAGATCTTGAGTTATCCTGATTGTATTTCCACAGTACTGGAATTGTTTCTTTCTAGATGCTTGAAATATTTTCTCCTTGATCTGGGAATTCTGGAATTTGGCCACAATGTTCCTAGGAGTTTCTCTTTTTGGATCTGTTTCAGGTGGTGATCGATGGATTCCTTCAATACTTATTTTGCCCTCTGGTTCTAGAATGTCAGGGCAGTTTTCCTTGATAATTTCATGAAAGATGATGTCTAGGTTCTTTTTTTGATCATGACTTTCAGGTAGTCCCATAATTTTTAAATTGTCTGTCCTGGATCTATTTCCCAGGTCAGTTGTTTTTCCAATGAGATATTTCCCATTCTTTTCCATTTTTTCATTCTTTTGGTTTTGCTTGGTGATTTCTTGGTTTCTCAGAAAGTCATTACCCTCCATCTAATTTTGAGAGAACTATTTTCTTCAGTAAGCTTTTGAACCTCTTTTTCCATTTGGCTAATTCTGCTTTTGAAAGCATTCTTCTCCTCACAGGCTTTTTGAACCTCTTTTGCCAGTTAAGTGAGAGTGAGCCTATTTTTCAAGGTGTTATTTTCTTCAGCATTTTTTGGTTCTCCTTTAGCAAGGTGTTGACCAACTTTTCATGCTTTTCTTGCATCTTTCTCATTTCTCTTCCCAGTTTTTCCTCCACCTGTCTAACTTGATTTTCAAAATCCTTTTTGAGCTCTTCCATGGCCTGAGCCCATTGGATATCTATTTCAGATGTTTGGGGTACAGAGGCCTTAGCTTCTATGTCTTTCCCTGATGGTAAACATTGTTCCTTGTCATCAGAAATGAAAGGTGAGAACATTTGTTCCCCGAGAAAGTAGCCTTCTATGGTCTTATTTTTCTTCCCTTTTCTGGGCATTTTCCCAGCCAGTTACTTGACTTCTGAGATTCCTGTCCAACCCCGCCTAGATCCGCCCAGCTAGTGCTTGGGGTCTGAGATTCAAATGCTATTCCACAGCCTTAGGGCTTTCAGTGGCGGGCGTGGCTGCTATTCAATGTGAGCTTAAGTTCAGGTGCTGGGGTGGGGCAGGGCCACCTCCCAGACTCAGTTCCCTCAGGGGGTTTATGCAGACCTTCAGTAATGGAGTGGAGCTCCTGCCTGCTCTGGGAGCTCCTGGCCGCCACTGCCTCTGCCGCTCCCTCTGCCGAAGGGGCCCGAGCCACGGAGACACCTTGCTCCCCTCTTGGCCAGCCCAGAAGCCTCTCTCACTGACCTGTAGTGCCTGTGGGTGGAGGGACCTTCGCAGCCACTGGAGGTTCTGTCCCTGAAGCCGTGTGGCCAGGTCTGGGCAGGGGCTCCACTCCGCTGTCCAGTGCACGATGGACCTTTGGTGGTGGTTTTTCAGGGCTCTCTGGAACATAAATCTCCTCTACTGAGTTGCTGCATGGGTTCCACTGCTCCAGAATTTGTGGGGAGTTCTTTTTACAGGAAATTAATGGGCTGTGGGTTCGGAGCTAGCATACGTGAGTCTTTCTACTCTGCCATCTTGGCTCCTCCCCAAATGCTATTATTCTTAAGAGAAACTTCATGAGTACTCCACAAGGGTGAGAAAACGACCTCCATCTGTCAAAGGTTACATTGCCCATCTGTTACATGTGTTCTCTAAGTGTAAGTGTACCTTCCCCTGAACTCTGCACTTACTAAAGAAAGAACATGTCAGAGGTTTTTGGTTTTGTTTTGTTTGGATATTTTTGGGGGTAGGAATTTGTGGGGATGTTATATAGCATATATATATATATATATATATATATATATATATATATATAGCATATATATATATATATTTCTTACTTTATCACTGTAGTAAACACCCCACTCTAAAAGTTAGAGCTGACTCATTCTCTGATGTCAATTAATAATCATAGAAGGAAGCACATGATGGGGGCTCAGACCAAGCACATTGAGTAGGCATCATGCCCAATCCTTCAGAGCTAGCACTAGAACCCTGAGTGGAAAATCTTCCAGTGCAGGTGAAATTCGGGAGAACAGACCCAGAGCCTATATTCTAACAGTAAATTTAAACTCCAAACACATAAAATCCCCATCAATTAAGGTAAGAACAACTTAATTAGCAAAGATCCTATCACTAAATGACATGGAACAGTGGATAGAACACTGGACCTGGAATCAGGGAGACCTAAGCTCAACTTCACCCTCAGGCAACTTACAAGCCATGTGAAACTGGACAATTCATTTAACTGCTTCCTGCCTCAGTTTCCTCTACTGCAAAAAGCAGGTCAAAATCCCAAGATTGTTGTGAGGGTGAGAGAACATATGTAAAACATTTTGCCAACCTTTAAGTGATACAGAAATGTTCGTTGTTATTGCTGTCACTGTTAGGATTTAGGGATCAGTTTTTTGTGCTTTTCTTTTTGTCTTTACTATTTTGACATATGTGGAACCTTAGAGCCCACAGCCTCTTCTTCTAGGACTCAGGTCTGTTTTTATACAGTAAGTGTGTGTATCTATATGTTGTGTGTACACATATATGCACATATATGCACACACATATGTATGTATATGTATATATGAACATATAATATGGATGTATAATACACATATGTATATATACATATATTAGTACATATACATATATATTCACTAATATATGCCTCCTACACAATCTTTTACTCAAATTTAACTGTAGACATTTTCTTCTATTTCATTATTTAAGATTTTATGTTTGTAATTGAGGATAAAAGTTTTTAAAAGGGCAATACTAGTCCATTAGGAGTGTAAGTAATATTCCCTTCTCTTTACCCTGGAAAAAATACTCTAGCTCAGAGGTTCTCTGACAGTGTGCCTAATCTGAGTTTGTCATTTTAAGGGAAGACAACAGAAAACTATTAACAAGTCTAGGTCCTACTAATATAGAAATCCTCCTCCTTTGGTGTAACAAATTATATGAAGCTACCTTAGGTTAAAAGCTTGCCAGGATTGGTGGGTCATTGTTACCAATTAGGGAACTTCATTAATCACATGAGTTTATGGCAGGTACTTGGGGAGAAGGGAGTTTGATAAAGGTACATAAAGCATCAATATTACAGTAATCCTTCCTTTACAGCATTGCATAACTTTGGAAAAGGAAAGGTTTTAGAGAGTCATCTGCTCTACCACTCTGGATACCCCTTCACTAGCAACCCATTTATTTGGAATAAAGCCAGATACTAGGAGAGAAGTCAAAATTAAAAACAAAATATGCCTTCAGGAAGCCAGAATAGGTCCTCCATTGCATTCACCAAAGTAATACCCTTTACTTACAGAATGTAATTTTTAAAGGGTAGGAATCATTTTACTTTTCTATCCCCAGGACCTTGAACAGTGCCTGATGTACAGCAGGCACTTAAAAATGCTTATTGAATGATTGTTTGGAGAGCTCCCTTATGTCCTCACTTAAAATGTTCAGTTTTCAGTTCTGTCCAACTCTTTGTGACCTTATTTGGGTTTTCTTGGCAAAGACAGAGGAATGGTTTGCCATTTTTTTCTCCAGTTCATTTTACAGATGAGGAAACTGAGGCAAAGAGAGTTAAGTAACTTGCCCAGGATCACACAGCTAGTAAGTGTCTGAGACCAGATTTGAACTCAGGAGAACGCCTCTGCCTGACTCTAGGTCAGGAACTCTAACTACTGTGCTACCTAGGGCCTCCTTATGTTTAGTAAAGATACAGTTTTTATATGATTATTTATGTTTGTTTTCCCAGTCCCCTTCGACGAGAAATTAGAAGGGAGCAAATCGGAAAGGGGAAAAATGTTTTACTTACAGTACATAACCTTAACAGCTTAAGAAGTAAATTGAGGAGATTGGACTAGGTGAACTTAAAGGTTTGGGCGTTTATTTTTATTCATTCATTCATTCATTTGTCTATTCACTTTCTTTCTGTTTGTTTACTTATTTATTTAGTTATCTGTTTGTTTCCATTGATTTAATAATTTTTAGCACAATCAGACTTTGAAATGACCGCCACTAGTCACTTCAATGATATATAAACTATCCAACAACTCAGGGGCCTATATTGACTGCGCATTTTTTTATTTTATGGTTCAAAAGCTAAAGAAAACTCATATGGAACTGAAAGAGAATTTGTGGGAAATAGAATTTGTCCAAGAAAAACCAGGCAACAAGAACACAGTGCAGTATCCCCTTCGGAGGAGTTGGCTGGAATCTCCACCCTGACAAGAATGGTCTCCTTTCTGAGCACACACACGATACCATGAGCCCAGTGAAGCAGGAAGTCCTTTTATACTCTGTACATGTATTTCATTGACACTGTCATCTCTTCAGCAAAGCAAGTCAAATGGCTGGGGCACAAAAGACAATCATCTTTTGAGCACTGAGTCAACTATTTTAGAATCCAAAAGGGCTCCTGAATATATTAATAAAGAACATTTATATGGCATCTTCATGTTTTCAAGGGTATCCATTAAGCCATGTGATCTCTGCAACAGCCCTGACAGAGAGATGCTGTTGTCATTCCCATTTTAAAGATGAGGAACCAAAGGTTCAGAGAGTAGTTACTTGCCTAGGGTCACATGGCTAGTAAGTATGCAGGGCAGGATTTAAACCCAGGTGTCCCTGATTCCAAGTCCATCATTCTACCCCTTTATAATGTTGTCTCCCAATGACTTCTAGCAGAAAGAACTAAAACAGTTTGAAATCTTTTTGGACAAATTTAAGGGCATTTGCCAGTGATACCTAAAACCAAATGCATATTTCTAAACTAAAAAAAGTCATATCTATCTTTTATTTCTTTCTTCTTCTGTCTATTCCCTTATCTATTATTTTGAACAAATCCCCAGACAAGGTCAATAGCCTCAACAGTGGCTATCATAATTTACCAAGTCTCACAAGAAACACTCGATAAAATCCCACAATATAACACAGGCTTGGGAATCACTGACATAATAGATATGCCTAGAATAGATAACTGGCAGCATAGGAAACAGAGAAATAGAAAATAGAAGAAAACAACTGGGAGAGAGAAAATTAGTAAAGGGAGGGAGGAGTACAGAAAGAGTACACATTGCTGAAAAAGCAAAGAAAAAGACCATAAAGATGTCATGAACAGCTATGCCTGAGTGGTGTTAAGAAAACGAGGCTAGTCTCAAGGGAAGACTGTTGTCTGTAACTTTCTTATTTTTTTTTGTTTTTAATTTATACACACAGCCTTAGCACAAATAGATTCTAAGTCACATATTGCTGTGTTCAGTGAATCTCAAATGGATCAGAGGTTTATCTAAGTTCCCCCGGATTCTCATGGCTCATCTCTGTCTTGCAAAGCTCCCCTGTGGTTCTTACCCATGGCTGTGCCTTCTTTCAATTTCCACATGTTCCTCTTGAGCTCTCCATAGAACCCTGAATCTCTGCTTCCCTTAACCACTGGTTCTATTTCTCACTGGTGTGTTCCCTTCTTTCTCTTTCTCCATGTCCCCCAAACTACATCCATTTTTCAAAAAGTTCCACCCAAATACGATCTCACTAAATTCTGTATTTTTTCTCATACTCCCATCTTAAGACTATTTTTCCTTCTCAGATGAGGAACCATCAATATCATTGGCATGAAACAAATCAAAAAGCACACTGGAGAGCAAAGTCCCCAGACAAATATGTTCCAGTGAACCTGAAGAAATCTACTTAATCCTCTACGGCAGGGGTCACGGAACAATTGACTTGGGTCTATTGATAGATATGTTCAGACCTCACGTGGCAGATCCTCAAGTAACTGTCACTGCCAAACATTTATAAGCTCCCATACTAGCTATATTATGTTGCTACTATAAGGATATGATGCTCCCTTTTATTTCATTCAAGTACTTTTTTGTCCCTCACCTACTCATCCAGTGATATCAAAGCTTTGGGGAACAAAAAAAATGGGCATCCAAGTAATTAAAATATTAATATCCTTTGACCCAGAATCTCACAACTAGGCATATCCAAAAGAGGTCAAAGGCACAAAGGTACTCAATACAACAAAATATTCATAGTGACCAATTGTCATATCAAAAAATTTGTAAAAATAGTTGTTTGGGTAATTATTAAAAATAATTGTGAGGGGCAGCTAGGAATCGCTGTGGTTAGAGTACTGGTCTGAGAGTCAGAAGGACCTGAATTCAAATCCTAACTCAGTGACTTATTAGCTATGTGACCCTGGGCAAATCACTTAATTCCCAAAACCTACAAAAAAGTTAAATAACTGCGGTAGATGAATATAATGAAATAGCGCTGTGCTGTAAGAAATGAACAAATAGGAAGAATTCTAAAAAAGCAGAGGAACACGTACATGAACTGTTGCATTGTAAGCAGAGCAAGGGAAATCATATCATTAATGGCTATAACAATATAAATTGAAAGTCTCTCCCCCCAACAAAAGAATCACAAAACAAAACCCCAAATCTTGCATCTAAATGTTGTATAATTATATCTGGTCCCTGAAAACAGCTGAGAAAACGCATCTCTCTCCCTTCATTGAAAAGGTAGAGTACTATTGATGCAGAATCTTGTACATATTGACATACACAGGCAATGTGCTGCTTGATTTCGCTACCCTGCTTTTTTCCTTCTACTTTTTCAATCAAACAGCAAGTATTTACTAAGCCCTGTGCCTGGCTTACATCTGTGCTCAGTGCTAGGGCTCTTGTAGTCTCTGTGACAAGGGATGCCCCTTCTGGGTAAAAGACGTGGGGAGGGATTCACTGTAAATCAAATGTGATCAAAAAAGATTTTAAGAATGAATAGAAACCAAAATGATTTTCAAAAGATGGTTCTACTCAGGGCTTGTCAGCCTATGAATGTGATTAACAAGGAGGGAAAGCAGTAACTCAGAAGGGCCTGTCAAGGAAGGAGCATTGACTGGCCTCGTGACATAGATTCAGTGCTATGGAATCCTTCCAAGCTCTCTGTGCCTGAATTCTCAAGCCCTTAAAGGACAGCTTGCCAGAGATAGCTTCCCCCCAAACACCCACAAGACAGGTGAACTCAGACACACACAGGGAAGCCAACCAGCTGCTTTGCCATAAGGACATTTCATCTAGCTCACTAGATTTCTCTCTTTCTGCTGCAGCAGTGGAGAAGTCCAATCTAGTGGGAAAATGGAACAGAAGGTCTATTTCTTTTTCCTATGCTTAAAAAAATCTATTTTCACAGATTCCTGGATTGGGAGAAGGACAATTGATGTCCTTGGGGCTACTGTCTGCAGCTATGTGTGCTCCATAGCTCAGCTATCCTGGTTTTCAAGGGGATAGGGGAAGCAGTGGGGTCTGTTAGGGGTGCTAAGGTTGATTTATAGAAAGAAAAAGAAGGATGTGAACTAGTGCAACAAAAGGCACTGAATTTTGGGTTAGAAGGCACAGGTTCAAATATCAACTACCATTTTACCCTGCGTGTCCTTGGACAAGTCATATCCTTTCTCTTGAGGCTTCATTTCCTGCCCAAGTAGAGTAAAGAGAAAAGGATGATGATGAAAATAAAAAAAATATTTAAAAAAAATTTTAAAGCTATAAAAATAGCTTTGATTTACATAGCACTTTAAAGTTGGCAAGTGCTTAGTGCCTAGTATCTTATTTAATACTCGCTTGATCACAACACACCTAGCAGGTTGTTATTTATGGTTGTTCAGCTGTTTTCAGTCCTGTTCAATTTTGCATTGCCCCATTTGGCATTTTCTTGGCAAAGACAGTGAAGTGGTTTGCTATTTCCTTCTACAGCTCATTTTACAGATGAGGAAACTGAGGAAAAACAGGGCTATGTGACTTTCTCCAGGTTGCAGACTAAGTGTATGAAGCGAGATTTGAACTTAGGAAGATAATTCTTTCTGCCTCCAGGCCCACAAATCTCTCCAATGTGCCACCTAGGTATTCTGAGAGATAGTTAATATCATTATCTACATTCCACATATAATGAAACTGAGAAAAGCAATAGTTAAATGACTTGCTAGGGTCACACAGCAGGTAAGTGTCTGAAGTAAAATTTGAACTTAGGATTTCCTGACTCTAGGTTCAGCATTTCATCCACTTTGCCATACTGCTTTCCTCTGAAAGTACAATAGGCCATGACTTTCTCCTTTACCAGAGTTTTAAAATCTGAATCAGACATAGGCAAGGAAAGGCAAACAAAACGGAAGATTGACAGCAACCTTAATAACAGCTGAGAACCGCCCCCACTAACCCACCCACCCAAAGAAGCAAAGAAAAAGGCAACTTCTTTCTCACTATCAAGATCCCCCTTCTAAACTCTCCCCTCAAATCACTGTAGCTTTCACTAAACTAAACTGCACTTGCTCCAATATATTTGCAAATGATTTATTTTTCTTTAAATTCCTGAGAATTAGAAAGAGGATAGGACTTGAGTGAAACTTGACTCTGCAGAAGCTTTGGTATTGCCAACAAAAAAGCCAAGAGGATATTGTGTAGGGAAAGTAAATAGAATGAACCAGGAACCGGGGGTAGGGGCATCCTTCTCTTCACCCACTGCCCCTTGCCCTCCCATGTGCTATTTGAAGATAGAAAGCTCCATTTTCTAAGAAGAGGTTTTAGTACAAGGGGTGACCCCGCACAAGGATACACAAGTACATCAGAATGATCAAATGATAACATCAGTAGACACATCCCAGTATACTGAGAGGGCATCTTTCATCTCCAACAATCCCACAGGGGTTTGGGGCTTCAGGCTGATTTCCAAAAGCTGGCATTTTAACCTCCTTGCTGTCTTAACAGGCTTTACTTGGTCTGTCTTTTTTTACCCTCTGCCTTAAATCTTCTATATATTTTCCATCTTAAAACTATGGATATCTTCAATGGCAGCAAAGAGAAAAGATGGCAGAGAGGAGGAGGGCCCCTTGGGCTACAGTCATAGCAGTGTGAAAACAAACATACTGAATAGGGGTGGATGTTCTACAAAGCCAAGAAGGTGAATGGATAGGTCACTGTGCATCATCACCCTTATTAGACTACATCTGGAGTATTGTGACCAACATCTAGGAGCTAGATTTTAGGAAGGACATGGATAAATTGGAAAATCAGTTAGTCAGCAGGCTTTTAGTAAATGCCTACTGTATTCCAGGCACAGTACTGGGGGTACAAAAAAGGCCAAAGACAGGAGCTCACATTTTAATGAGGAATGCAAAATGTAAATAACTAGGTCCATGAGAAATATATACAGAGTAGATGGAAGATAATCTCAGAGGGGGTGGAGCCACCAGATGGGGAGACTGATGGGAGTTATCCTGAAGATGGCAACCAGACTGGTGAAAGTTTTCAAGTTCTACCAGTGAGAGTTTTACTCTGGAGAGAAGACTTATGGTATGAACATTTCCTAAGCATTTCAAAGGTTTTCCATGTGGAAGAGACCTTAAGCTTGTTCATCTTGGCCCTAAAAGGCATACCAAGAAGGTGGATTTGAAGCTGCCAAAAGACACATGGAATCCTGATCAAGGCAATCAAAAACTTGATATAACAATAAAAAACAACCCCACAAACAAACATTAACGATGATTACTAGCCAAAAGTAGAGTAGGCCACCTCATGAGATGGTGGTTTCCTCTTCACTAGAAGTCTTAAGGGAAAAAGATTTTTTAAAAAATTTTAAAGATTGGATAGGACTTATGGGCCACATTGTAGATGGAGTTTTGATCAGGTATGTATTGGACAAGAGGCCCTCTCTCTATGTTCCTATTCATGTCTGCTATTTTTTGAATTGCCTACCACATTCCCCAAACTCCTGTACTTTAACATTTCAAAGAAAGTTCCCTCTCATAGATATATTATTAGATATGATGAAATGGCTTATCTAGGAGCAAATTCGATGAACATTTAGAAATCAGGAACTTTTAGAGATTAGAACTTTTAGATGTCATGGGTCCAATCTTATTAATGAGGAAAATTAAAGTGTAGCTAATTAGTAAAAAAAATGAGGCAAGAATCCAGGCCTCCTGCTTTATAATTCTATGTTGATTTTGTTTGTCTGTTTAGGGTTCTCTCCCCCTATCACACTACCAAGCTGCTTAATTAGTTTCTGCCCAACAGAGAAGACCTCACCTCTAAGGATACAAAGGGTGATGTGTAAGAAACCACAAACTGTGGCTCCTCCTGCTTCCTTACACAGAATATTTTGTGCAGGGCTTGTTCCCACAGATAAGCTTTGGCATGTAATGAGAGTATATAGCGGGGAATGCTGTCTCTATATAAAATGAGATCTTTGGAAAAGTACTTTGTAAACCTTAATATATAAAGTATATATATATATATATATATATATATATATATATATATATATATATATATTATATACTCTCTCTAAGGGAACAATGGGAAAGCCATTGTGGGGATGGGATAGTAGGAGGTAATCACTTACAAATATCTGATCCATTAAGTGGAGTTGCCGGATGCCACATTATTCCTAGATATCCTTGTATTAAGAGGCACCATGACATAGTAGATAAAGCCTGGCTCTGGACTTGGAATCAAGGAAGAGTTGTTCTCAAGTCCTGAAGACATATCATTTATCCTTTCAGTAACCTTAAGATTATCTCGAAATAAGTCATGGAATATTTTGGTGGAAGGAGATTTTACATGGGAGTTCCCTAAACCAATAAAATTGTAGGAGTGGGCCATAGTTAAAAAAAATTAAAGTTATGTCTTTAAAGGATACATTTTTTCTTAAATTTTTTACAAATACCTTTCATATTTATGTCACCTTCTTTTCTAAATATATCTTTCACCCCTTTCCAGCCCTCCTCAGAGAGCAAGCTCTCGTAACAAAGGAGAACAGCTCAGCAAAACTCACATATCATTCAGGGGATAGCATATGCAGTGTTCTACTCCTGGTGTCTCAACCTCTGCAAAGAAAAGAGGGATATGCATGTTCTCATTTCCTCCTTGTTTAGGACAGTCTTTATCAGTGTAAATATACCTTATCCCATTCTGATTTTGATGGTTTGTTTTCCCATTTAAATTGTTGTAGTCATTTTGTATATGACATTGGGTAAGTTATTTCACCTTCGTGGGTCTCAGTTTCCTCTTTGTAAAATGAGGAGGTTGGAGTAGATGACTACCAACATCCTTTTTATCTATAAATCCTAAAAGCCTTAGGGTAATTTTTTATATCTTTCACTATTAAAAAATATCTTTATTCCATAGTTCAATTTCAAAAATCAGGTATGAATCTTCACTGTATGTACATATATATATATATATATATATATATATATATATGTATGTATATATATGTGTGTGTGTGTGTATGTGTGTGTGTATGTGTATATGTATACATATATACATATTCATAAGCTAGCAGTATGGAACAGAGGGAAAAGTGCTGACCTGAAAATCAGGAGACTTGGAAAGTTAACAATAATGATAATAATTAGATCTTTCATAGGATTATATATTTAGCATTGGGAGGAACTCACAGATCACCTGCTACAACTCCCCTCATATTAAATATAAGAAAACCCACAAAGAAATTACGTGACTTGCCTCAGGTTAAGCTAGTAGAAATATTATTTTTTTTCATGTTAAATCCTCTATTTTTTTGTTCCACCTATACCCATCATTTCACTGATATGGAAAACCCCCATATTATTCCCATCATAGAGTGGAAGCACTCTGAGGACACAGAATGCTTCATTGCAGTCTTTCTTTGTATCCCCATTGCTTGCCATATCATAGGCACTTGACTTTTTAGATTGATTACTAAGTTTACACAGTCAAGAAATACACCTGTAATTTGAATCTAGGCTCTCTGAGTCAATTCCAGTAATCTATTCATGGCACCATGGGCTTGCCTAGCTACTAGGCGACAGAGATATACTGTTGCAGCCAGGAAACAGGAGGAGTGGTTTCTCTTCTGGTCCCTACCACTGTATGACCATAGATGTGTCATTTCCCTTCTCTGTGACTCAATTTTTCTCATCTTTAAAAGGAGAGGATAAGTCTAGATGGAGTCTGTTTCCTACCTCAAGGCCCTCAATCCCTAAGGTCCCTTTCAGTTTCTATGACTGTAGTATGTCCCATTCAGAAACAGTATCTATTCACAAGCATAATAAAATTCTGCAAGAACTTTTGTAGCTGCCACTAAATAATAGATGTGTTGTCAGTTTGTTTAAAATGTGCCTGCTGGAGGAAAAAAAAAATCTAATCTGCACTTATAAGTAATGGAGTGTTCAGATGCTAAAACCAAGTTAGGGGTTTCAAACCCACACAGAATGATTTACTTTAGGGTTTGCCTTGATTCATGTGACCAAAATAAAGTGCAAAATAACTGAAGGTCATAATAATAGGGACATATTTATGATGACTTTATTAAGAGGTTGTTTATAGCCTTTCACTGTAATGTAGTCAATTGCCACTAGAGTTTTAAAAACTGAGCTGTATTTCCTTAATTCTTAATCCAGATTTATGTGGTATTCTGAGCCGAGCATCCTTGTAAATGAGCATTTTAAAGGCTTAAATTGGATTTTTGTGTCCTTCAGACTACTGGAAAACTGCCTCTCCCTTAAGAGCATGTCTGCGCCCTTATGAAAGTGACTTGATCATGATAGGAGTGATGGATCCCTGGATTAGGGTTGAAAGGCTTGGACTGTACCCTCTGCTTTTCTATTTCCTGACCATATCACCTTGGGCCAGCCACTTTACCTATCTGGGCCTAAGTGATCTGATTACGAAATAAGGAAGTTGCACTGCAATCTAGTCACTAGATGAACTCAGAAGTCTAGGATTCGTTGATACAGTAAGTAAGGAAGCATGGTGTGTGGAAATGACTTAGAATCAAAAGCTCATGGTGTAGTCCCAGGCTTTACCCCCTTAGCTTGCCCATGAAACCTTAGTCAAATCTCTGAACTAAGGTAGCCATGAATGGACTCCTTTGGAAAGTGAAAGGACTGGACTAGCTAGACCACTGCGCTTTCCTCAGACCCTAAATCTATGGTCCTATGAGCCTTCTTTGCTTCCCTGGCTTCCTTGAGGATTCTTTCTTCTACAGAAAGCCTTTCCCAAGCTCCCTCAATTCCCCATACTATAGTGTAGGTACTATACTGGTATGGTTGTGTGGTTTATCTTCTGTTCTCAAAGAGGACCATGGCATCAGGAAGATGCTATGACTTGCAACTGAGTTGGATTTGAGTGAAGAGGGGATGGGCAAAGTCACCAGCCTCATATAACCATACTATACAGAATATTATAATTATGCTATGTAACATATACATACATAGATATGTATATATATATATATACATATATATATATGTATATATATACACATATATATATATATACATACACACATATGTATGTGGATAAAGGTATATATGTATATATACATATATAATATATATATATGTGTATAGATATCTCTATCTATCTATCTATCTGTCTGTCTGTCTAGTTTTCCTACTTTGTAGGAGCCGCCAGGGCTTGTGTTCTATTGGCCTACCTTATGGGAATAGATACTTCAATAAGGTATTGGAGGAGTATGGTGGCAGCATCTGCAAAAGATGACCAATTTAATACAGTCATATTAGCCAAAGTAGGTGTAATGTTAATGGGATTTATGTTAACGCAAGTTAAAGATCTTCCTTCCTATTAACAGGACTCACATGGAGCCCATTGCGGGAGGAAAGTTTGCTTATGGGGAGGTTTGCTTACTTGAAGACTTTCACAGGTTTGTTAATTAGGCACTGAAGCACAAGGGTCATGATGTCCTCTGGCTCTGAAAAGTCTCTCTCTATATTCTGACATGAGGTTTTGCTTTGGTGTCTTACTCTTTGGAAGGAGGTTCCTGTGTCTGACGAGACTCTGAGTAGGTGTTAAAGAATCCTTGCCAGTTTTGAAAACCCAGATGGTTGTGCTTCTCTCTTTGGGAACTATATATGTATGTAATGGTAAGCCAGTTGTATCTGTCTGTTAATGTGTGATGTACATATTGCTTATGGTCAGATGGAAGCTCTATCTGTTGGTCTTTATTCTCTGTTTGTATTTTCTCTGTTGGTGAATATAATTAAAGACGATTGACCCCTCAAAAGTTGTTTTCCTAAAGGAAAAGCAGATCCAAGAACCTGTGCTAGCAGGTCATCCCGGGCATGCCAGGGTGCTTGCTGTTACAGTAGGTTAGTCACTTGTAAACCAAAAAGTATAATGAAAATGAAATTGAAGGAAGAGAAAAAAAGTATAGTAGGACTACTGGTTTTGCGGGGCAAGATTAAGATTGAAGTTCCAGCTCTAAGGCAATTCAACTGGGGAGTAACAACCCCTTCTGAGGCTTATTTTCCTCATCCATAAAATGAAGGTACTTTCACTATCTACCTACTGAGACTGCCATTATGTTAAGTGCTTTAATAGTTTTTTAAAGTCCTATATTAATGAAAGCTATTATTGTAATGAACAAAAGGTACTAGCAGCATAAAAGATAGAGTTATATGCTTAGAATCAGGAAGAAATGAGTTCAAACTTTACCTCTGACACTAGCATGATACTAGGAAAGTTACTTAAATTCTCTGAGTTTCAGTTTCCTTATTTATAAAACAACGGTGCTAGATTGGAAATCCTTAATTTTCCTTTCAGTTCTAAAATCTATAATCTTGCAAAACTACCTTTCATCTAGTTTTAAACTCTTTTCCTAGAATCCATTCATTTTTCATCTCTCTACTTCTTAGAATCTCTACCTTTCTTCAAAACTTGGGCCTGGAAATGCCTTCTACATGAAACTTTCTCTGATCCTCCTCAAAGTAAACTTGGAATTATTTTATATAATCATGTATATAATTATCTATTTACAGGTTGCTTTCCTGATGGAATGTGACCTCCTGGAGGATAGTGGTTATTTCATTTTTGTCTATCCCTAGGACTTAACATGGATCCTAACACACAGCAGGCACTAAAAAATGATTATTGATCAAATGATGTGTTGTTAAGAATAAGGGCATTTATAGAAGAATAAGAAAATTACACTGTACTGTAGTCATATTATATTAAGCAGGAAGACAGTAGCCTAGTGTCCTACCCTCACTAAGGCAATGAATTGATATTGAATTTGTTGACACAAGATTCTGATTTTTCTCTTTTCCTCAATTTTTAACCTATTTTTTTTCTCAAGAAAACAGTCATCAGAAATATTCCCACTGAGCTACTTTGCAGAAGTGGGGGACAGTCAGTTTCCCAGTGGAAGATTGGTTAGTCACCATTTGTTGCTTCTATTACTTTGGCCGAGCAATGCACATGACAATTTATTTGGCACCGAATATTGCTTGGGTAAAATCAAAATGGCCCAGCCCATTGTCTGTGGCTTAAAAGATAAGCTTCCTAATCCTGCTGCTATTCGTAATTTTACCATTCATAGACTCTTAAAGGCACCTTAGACGACACTGAGTCTTTGCATTCTACCCAAAACAGAATGACTTCCCAATAGCTATAACAGACGGAAAAACTGCTTGCATAACTCCTCTTACAAGGACTCATTATCTCATAAGGCAGCTTATTCTTCACCTGTTGGATGGCTCTAGAAACAATTTTCTAATTGTTAGAAAATTCTTGTATCAAAATAAGCCATCCTGTAATTTCTGGCCATTAATCTTAGTTCTTTTTTTCATTTATTTTCTGGAAGAAATAAAAAGGTCTGGAATAGATGGTCTCTGTGGTCCAGTCCAACTCCAAATCCTATGTTCCTTCTTTTCCTTTTTTTCTAAGAGTCACTCAAACTTAGAGTCTATGGTTTTATATTAAACTTTTATTTCCTTTAGAAGTAGATGAATTATAGGGCCATAGATTTAAATTTGGAATGGCTGATACAGATAATCAAGCTCAACTTTATCATTTTAAAGATGAAGAAGATGAAGTCCAGAGATGGGAATTTATTTGATCAAAGCTATGCTAAAGCCAAGCCAAGAGTCCTAGTCTGATTACATTTCCAAGTTGTTCACAATCATTTCAGTTGTTTCTGATGCTTTGTGACCCCGTTTGGGAATGTCTTGGAAAAGATACTGGAGTGGTTTGCATTTCCTTCCCCAGCTAATTCAACAGATCAGGAAACTGAGGCAGAAAGGGTTAAGTGACTTGCCCAGAGTCACACAATTAGTAAGTATTTCAGGCCAAATTTGAACTCAAGTCTTCCTGACTGCAGGCACGAGACTCTATTCACTGTGCTACCTAGCATGCAGTAGCATGTTAGGGAGTTAGGTTTCTAATTGCAGCTTTCTTCCTAACTTGCTATGTAACCTTGGATAGCAATACTTATGTGAATTTCCCTTCCATCTCTGAACAATGATGGAAAAATTCTTGGTGTGAAAGCTAATAATGTACGTCACTTGTATGTAATTTATAGCTTCAAAGAGTAATCTGAAGTTAAGTCACTTGCTCCTAGTCCCATAGCCAGAGACAATTCTTGAAATCAGGGCTTTCTGCCTCTGAGAGCAGCCCCGTATTTAGTTATGTCACACTCTTTTGTCAGATTAGGCATTTAGAGGTGGTAGATTATTGACTAAATTAAAGACTTTTCACTTCTGAATAAATATGTGGTCAAGTTCCAAAATTTAGAACCTTTCTTTCCCCCATGAAATAAGGATGGTAAACTTGAGCTTTAAGTAGAATTTGTATCCACATTCTTCCAAACATCCAATATTGAATACTGCTTGCTTCCTTCCTGTCTCTATAATCTTTTGATTTACTCCATAATCTCAATGGAGATGTACTGCTTATAAGGATATGGGAAAGTCCTAACACAGTATTGGCATCAATGTGCTTTTGTGTGATGAATCATTCTTCTAACTTGATGATGATGAGAGTTGTTTCAGCTCTGATTAACAAGAAAAATATGAAGAGATGCATATACTTTTTAATTTTTTCCCCAACCTCTAACATCAGCATAAGGTGGACAAGGAACAGAATCGGAGGAAATGAGAATAGATCTTCTGAATTTTGCACATTCTAGAATATGCTTATCCAGTAACTATTTCAATGAGGCACCGATGGCCATCTTGTGTCATTTGTACGTTTCATGACGCCATATTGTTTGGATTCTCCATGGTCTTCACATTCTATCCTAATGGCCTAACATAATATTAAATGTTCTAGATCAGGTTCAGGAAAGTGCCAGTAAAGGGGCCTCAGAGAAGCAATGAGAGGATTTATCTAGGGGCAACATGATATCGTGGACACAGTCAGGAAGATAGGAGTTATTCTCTATGTGACCCTGGGCAAATCACTCTACCTCTCTTCATCTGATAAAAGAGAGGATTGAAATCAATGAACTGTGAAGACCCTTCCTACTTTAAATTAAAGACTCTGTAATCTCCTTTTGCTAAAGTCATGAACTTTCTACTCCTTCCAGGTCAACTTCCTAAACATCTTATTCTTTCTCAGACTTGAATGTTGCTCCCCCTTTTCTCTACCTTTCTGTTTAGTTGTTTTCAGTTGGTTCTCACTCTATGTGATCCCATTTGGGATTTTCTTGGCAAAGATACTGGAGTAGTTTGCCATTTCCTTCTCCAGTTTATTTGACAGACAAGGAAACTAAGGCAAACAGGGTTAAGTGACTTGCCTAGGGTCAAACAACTAGTAAGTGTCTGAGGCCAGATTTGAACTCAGGAAGATAAGTCTTCCTAACTAAAGGCCAACACTCTGTTCACTGAGTCACCTACCTACCTCTTTCTCTGCCTACTCAAATCTTATCCATCCTTCAAGATTCCTATTCATTCACTTGGGCATCATGATATCCTGAGAACATTGGACTGGATGTTGGTCATAACTCCATTCTCGGTCACTGACTCAACTCTGAGAAAGTAATTTCAGGAATAATGGGTTGGGAATACAGTAAGTCCCAGAAAGATGGTATGATTTACCCATTGTCACATAGCTAGCAAATAGCAGAGCTGGGATTTGAACCCAAGACCTTTGACTCAAAACCCTTTCCACAAATATCATCTTGCATTATTTTCTAATTATCTCCCCAGGGATGAATATAGAGAGCAAACACTCATTTAGATTGCTTCTCTGTTATAGTCAGTGCCTAGCACAGAGCGCAGATATATATGAGATCAATAAATATACAGTTAATTGAATTAGTAAGGTTTATGGCGCTTCCTCATTCCCTATACTTCAATCCACTGGGATGAATCTTTCACTCTGGTCCCCCTGGGGAACTTGCTACTTTCTCTTTATCCTCTGATTCATTTATTGTTATTGTCAAAGGATTTGGGGATTGTTTTCTTGCTCTTTGCAATGTCTGAATTTTCTCTTCCCAACTATATTAGAAGCTCTTTGAAGAGAATTTCCTTTTTTCCCCTTTTGAAAAGTGTATAGCTGTTTGTTTTTCAATTAAAGCAAACATACCAGAGCTTATACATTCAATAGAAATTGTCTGTCTCCAAGTTGTCACTGCAAGACTTCATTCCACTGAAGCTATAACTGTTCCAAATATGTCTCTGCTTTAGGAAAAAGCTTCAAAGCAACGGAAAAGCATCCAAGAAAATCAGTTCAGTTGTCTCCTAGTCACACACTAGTTAAAACCATTAAGAAAACTAGCAATGATTACCATCATAATAATGATGCCAGCATTTACATAGTGCCTTGAGGTTCAAGGTGCTTTACCAATATTACCTCATGCGATGGTCGCAACAATCCTAGGAGAAGGTGCTATTTATTCTCATTTTACAGATGAGAAAATTGAGGCCCAGGAAGTTTAAATGACTTGCCCAGCTAGGACGCATCTGAGGCTAGATGAAAACTCAGATCTATTTTAACTGCAATTCTACTAACTGTACCACCTAGGCAAAGTAATCATCCCATTCATTTCAGATGCACAAAGTTATTAAGTGTCTGCAGTTTGTATTTTTTCTTAACCATTCACTGGACTTGCCTCTAAATTTTGGCTCATTTAAAAAATACAGCCTACTCTCTCAGGATGAAGATTTGCCATCCTTCTGGCTATTTATGTGAATATTTCCACAAACCCCGACATCATTTTTTTTAAAAAAATCAGTTGTTTTTCTTTTAAAGAAACTCTAGCAAGAATCAGTGAGATCATAGCTTGACAAACAATAAAATTCCCTCAAACTCAGAAAGATTAAGTGATTTACCCAGAGATGAAGAATTAACAAAGGTCTGATTCACAACCTGAACCCAGGTTTCTGTAACTGAGTCTAATTTACTATCTACAAACAACCACCATCATCATTGTCCTTACAACAATGGAAATTTACATAGGGCTTTAAGGTTTGTAAAGTACTTTAATAATACCATCTCATTTGAGTCCAACCACAACTTTAGGGGGATAAGTATGCCATTTTCTGGATTAGGAACAATGACTCAGAAAAGTTAGAAGACTTACTTATGATCCTAAAGAAAGGGAAAATCATAGAGAGGATTCAAATTCTGGCCTTTGTGACTTTGTGTACTAGAGTACAGCACTCTACACTAGCATGCTTTTCTAGCTCCACTAATGTCTAGCTCCATCACCATCATCAAAGTCACCATCACCATCACTATCATCACCACCACTACCATCAAAGTCACCATCACCATCACTATCATCGCCACCATTACCATCAAAGTCACCATCATCATCACTATCATTGCCACCATCACCATCATCAAAGTCACCATCACCATCACTATCATCACCACCACTACCATCAAAGTCACCATCATCACTATCATTGCCACCATCACCATCATCAAAGTCACCATCACCATAACTATCATCGCCACCATTACCAACAAAGTCACCATCACCATCACTATCATTAACACCATCACCATCATCAAAGTCATCATCACTATCATCGCCACCATCACCATCATCAAAGTCACCATCACCATCACTATCATCGCCGCAATTACCATCATCAAAACCACCATCACCATCACCACACCATCATCAAAGTCACCATTACTGCCAGCACCATTAGCACCATCATGAAAAACACCATCACCATCAACATCAAGATGACTGTCTTCATCATAGTCATCACCATCATCACCATCATCGTTACCTTCAATGTCATTTACATTGTGCTTTAAGATGCTCATTTTATTTGCACACATTCCACTTCCCTAGATCCTCATAATAACTCTATATGGTAGGAGCAACAGGTATTAGTGTTCCTATTTTTAAAATAAATAAACTAAGGCACAGACTAGTTCAGGGACTTTCCCATGTTCACAGAATGAGTAAATGATAGAGACTAAAACTCACATCTTTTCTATTTCAAGGCCAGGACAGTATCCACTGTGTCACACTGACTCTCAGAGTGTAAGTATAGCCTCAAAAGCTTGAAGGGAGGGAGGTTAGGCTGGGCACACTCATGTGGAAAATACATTTTTTGGTATTTTTTTTTTTTTTTTTTACAAAATCAGCCTCCATTCCTTATGATCACACCTGACTATTTCCCCACTGGGCGCTGCACACAAGGAGCCAAGAGAGAATGCTAGATAATTTCCTTCTTGAATGAAAGAGGCAAATCCCTGCCATGGGGCAATAGCTCAGCCATTGGTGCATTGGGGGATGGCAGGAACAAATACGCCATTTTAATCTTAATGACAAGCATAGCCTCTAGCTCTTTATTATCTCTAAGATTGCCTATAATATCCTCTGGCTTTAAAAGTTTTTCACAATCTGACCCTTTTTTTTTTAACCATTCCAGTCTTCTTATACATACATACCTTATATATATATATCCTGTACATAGTTATAATACTCCTTATACTCCACTCTCTAGCAACATTGGCCTTACTGAAATTCCTTACAAAGGGTACTCCATCTGCTGCCTCCATATCTTTCTCTGATTGGTCACCTTGCCTGGAAAGTACTTCCCCTTCACCTAGGTCTATTGGTTTTCCTGACTTATTTCAAGATTCAACTCATATCCCACTTCTGCAGGAGCCCCACTACCCCTTCTATCCCTCAGCAACTAGTAGTACCTTTCTTCTGAAACTGGCTCTTGTAGATGTTGATTATAGTTATGAAGGTAATTTTCTGCATATTGTCTCCCTCATTAAAATGATAGATCCTTGAGTCCAGAAACTGTTTTTGCCTCTATTTATATTTATTTTTTGCCTCTGCTGATATCTGCTGTTTTTGCCTCTATATCTATTTACTTCTATTTTAGGACTTAGCACAGTTCCTGGCACATAGTGTTTAATAAGTGTTTGTTGATGTTCTGACCACGTAATCATAGCCACCATTGGCATATTGACATATGGCATATCATAAAGAAATGAGGTGTTAGGCTCCTGGCCCTAACTGGTCATTCCCTAATGGTGGTCATATGGGGGTCAACAGATAAACAGGTTGTGATGAATTTGAAGGCCCATAATTTTTACAATATATTTCTGCCTGGCGCAAACTGTGTCCCAATTCTTCAACAATGTTGCATCTCTACCACAGGTACACAAGATATCTTGGAGGTGATACTAGACACATACTAGAGGTTTCCCAAATGCCTTCCCACAAATGTCAGTACATTAGCAGAGCACACAGAATCACCCAGAGCCAAGACCAAAAATACTAATACATCTGGTCACAGCCAGAATTCCTCCAGTTTCTCTTATCCTTCTCACATTTGTTAGAAATGTTTAATTTTTATGACTTTCTTCAATGTCAGCATGCCCTCCAAAGAAGTAGAATGATCATTGAACTCTCCTGCTATAAGGAACAAGCTCCGCCACCCAGCTGCATTGTCTTCTCCACAACGTCAATGCTAGGTTTAATGATGGGGCACCTGAGCGGGAAGAACCTTTAAATGTCATCTGCTCTTATCCCTTCATTTTACAGAGGAAGAAAAAAATGACAGTCAGGGAACTTAGGTTCAGATTTGTTCATGTTTCCACAGTTTGTTAATAAAAACAGCCAAGAAAGAAATTCAGGTGATCTGATTTGGTCCAATATGTCTTCTTTGTCATCTCAATTTACATAAAATCCCTTGGTTTTACATAAATTATCTCATAAATCTAACCCTTGAAATGCTGCCTCTTCAAAAAATCAAGGGTTTTTCAAATAAGATTCATGAGCTTTTAAAAAAATATTTTATTACTATATCTCAATATAATTGATTTTCCCTTGTCCTTCTATATATTTTGTTTTTGTGCATTTAAAAACATTCTGAATAGGAATCCATATGCTGATCCATATGCTATGTCTCTCTCTCTCTCTCTCTCTCTCTCTCTCTCTCTCTCTCTCTCTCTCACACACACACACACACACACACACACATACACATGTTAAGAACTATTGATATAAACTAATGACCAAAGTGATCACTAAATTACCCAGTTGGCTATTTTTTCCCTAAAATGATTCCAGTGAAAGCTACAATAACGTAGAGTAATGAAGAAATGGATCCTTTTGTCTGGGAGTGTAGTCAGATATGGTCCTATGATTTATTCTGTTTGACTGAAAATCCCAGGGTACAAACTCTCTCCACTCACAAAGAGAGACAATTCATTCTATATCATCCCCAAGAGTTGAATATCACCCACCCTTGTCCCCTCCTCCATTCATCATCATCTTAGGAAAGGATGCACATAGCAGAACGTGCAAATATAGCAAGTCGTTGTTGTGTCATTTTAGATATGTCTGACTCTGTAATCCCATTTGGGATCTTGTTGGCAATGACACTGGAGTGGGTGGTCATTTCCTTCTCTAGCTTATTTTACAGATGAGGAAACTGAGGCAAACTGGTTTAAGTGACTTGCCCAGGGTCACACCTCTAGGAAGTTTCTAAGACTGGATTTGAACTAAGAAAGATGAGTCTTTCCAAATTCAGGCCTGGCACTTTATCCACAGCCTCACCTAGTTACTCCAAAATACAGCATAACCCTGTCATAAAGGTTTGTTACTATAGCTGGGGATGCATCATGGTGCTCCGACTTTAACTATCTTACAGGAAGATACTGATAGCCTGGTTAGTCTATAAAGCTAGATACAGTCTCATTTCCCAACAATAATACAGTGCATTCTGAAACTTGTGGGATTTGTACTACATTCCAAAAGATCTTTAAGGGAAAAAAAGTTATTGCTAAATTATACTTTATGTTAAACATTTTATGAGGCTGTAGCCACAGAAAGCAAGACCATAACACTTTAGGTGTCACAGAGAAAATTAGTCCTCTTTACATTTTAAAAAATGAAAAATAATATTGTGACCTTTAATGGGAAATCACACTCAGAAAACTGGATGAAAGTGATCTGATATCTATAAATATATCACCCTGAAATCCTCTTAGAACTCTCTATTCATAGGCAGTGCAGTGAATCTCCAGCTCTTTTCCTCAAAGACCCATTCATGAGAAAAGCAATGCTCACTTTGAGATGTCAAAATCAGAGGGAAACGAGATTTTTTTAAAAAACAGACACCGACAGTATAATATTGCCTTTCTCCCAGATAAGACATTTACTTCTCATCCCAATGGAGCATACCACCATTTAAAGCATATATGCTTATTTCTACAGACTGTAGACTATTTATCCATTTCTTTGGATTGAAAATCAAAATCTTACCAGGGACTTGCGAAAACTGGCATTCTCCCAGCTCTGAGGCTGACATCTATTTCATGAATGCAAAACACGGTTCAATTCCTTTCCAATCCATTCAATTTGCATACAGTGGATTTAGTTCATTTCAACAAACATTTATTAAACACCTTGCATGTTCAGGGCGCTGTGGAAGGTACCAGGATGGAAAAAAAAAAGCACCTTTGTCTTTCAAGAGCTTGAATTTTCTGAAGGTACATATTATGCATACAGATCAATAAATACCAAATAATTTTAGAAAAGAGAGAGCATTAACAAGTGGATGGATCCAAAAAGTAGCCAAAGGATACTTAAGAAAGGATATTTTATCAAGAGTTTTCAAAAGCAGAACTTAAAACTATTAACAATCTGGAAGAAGGCTATAGATCAATAATGATAAAAGAAATACAGAAGAAAACACCTGAAGGTTTCACCTGCCATTGACAAGATTGGCAGCAATGACAAAACAAGGGGCTAGTTGATACTGGAATGGTTACTGAAAGACAAAGCACTAATGCCTTGTTGGTAGAACTGTTAATTGCTCCAACAGTTTTGTAAAGCAATTGGGAATAATGCAAAGAAAGTGACTGAAATGCCTACATCCTTTCACCCAGAGATTCTATTATTAGACATATATCAAAGGAAGTCAGGCACAAAAAGAAAGGCTCTATATACACCACAATATTTATAGTGATACCTTTTGTAGTTAACAAAGAAATGGAAAATAAGTAGATGCCCACTGATTGGGAGAATGGCTAAACAAATTGAAACAGATTATTATATTAAGAAATGATGACTTTAGAGAAGCATGGAAAAATCTACAGATCGAGAACTTTAAGGGACTTCAGAAGTCATCTCGTCCAACCTTCTCATTATCCGAATGAGGCCCAGGGAGGTTAGACCTGTCCAAAGTCACGTGTAGTAAATCGATAACATCTGATGACCAGGACATGGAAAGCTGAAGTTACTTAGCCAAGGTCACAGACTACATGAAGCACCAGGAATCATACCCAAATCTCTCCAGACTGCAGATTCAGAGTTCTTATTAAACCCAATTGGACAGGAGTTTGGTGAAGACCCACCAGAAGAAGAGGGTGGAGGCAGGAGCCTCCTTACCTTCTTGCCTTCTATATCTCCTTTTCTTACCCTTTTTCTTTCCAAATATCTAGGATCTGCCTAGCCACTATGGGCCCCATGGAGGCTCCAGAGTCACGGTTCCATGGCTTGGTAAGTCAAATTTACCAGCCAAATGATCATTCCATAGACCCTGAGTTCCAAATTGGCTCATTTGGGAAGACATACCTCTCTTATGGTATTTACCTATTCTGCTTGTATTCAATTTTATGTACATATTTCATTTTCCCTATAGAAAAAAATTCAATGTCCTTGGGGAAAGGAGTTCATATTTTTAATCTTTTTGTCCAACTAAAGTGCTTAGCACCTTGTACATAATGAGAACTCGATGTGTATCAAATTTTATTGAATTAAAATGTATTGAAGGCTCAATTATTGAAGGTTGCATTACTGAATTATTGAAGGTTCAATATCCTTCTTCAAAAGAAATTATTTGGGATTTTCCAGAAGATAATAATTCAGAATTATCAAATCAAGGATTTGATACATAGGATCACAGACATAGACCAGGGGTTCCTGGCCTTTATTCGTGTCATGACTGACAGTGGAAAAAATCTTTGGCCCCCTTCTCAGAATAATATTTTTAAAGCATAAAATAAAATGCATATGATTACAAAGTAGACAAAAATATCTCCAGACTTCTTCTTAGAATAATATTTTAAAGCATAAAATGAAACTTATATGATCACAAAGAATGATAATTATGCTGAAATACAGTTATTTTTAAAATTCAATTTCACAAGCCATAAGTTAGGAATACCTTATATATAAGGAGATCAAATGACTTGCAAAAGGTCACACAGGCAATAAAAGCATCAGTGGGAATTAAACCCAGATCCTCTGACTCCAAATTGTCACTCTTTTTATCTGTACTTTGTTTCTCCTGAAAATGTCAGTATGTCAGTGTCTGTCTGCCTGTCTCTCTCTCTCTCTCTCTCTCTCTCTCTCTCTCTCTCTCTCTCTCTCTCTCTCTCTCTCTCTCTCTCTCACACACACACACACACACACACACAAATAGGGAAAGAGTTTACAAAAATTAAAACAGACAGGCAGACTTTGATGTGCTGGAAAGAATACTGACTCACAAAATTCAAAGCCATTAGTTTGAATCTTGGCTGTGCTCTTTGTTAGCATGAAGGCCTTTACCATTGCTGAGTTTCAAGCTTTTTCATTTGTTAAATGCTAATTATAATGCTTGCATTGCCTCTCTTACAGGGTTATTGGGATCCTCAAATGAGGCAATATACTTTATAACAGCTCATATTAACAGCATTTTATTAATATTATAAGACATAATAGAGAAGCCCATGGTAGCCATGAACGCGCTGTAATGCATTCCAAACATGGAATTATGCAGGATAATGTGGGTAAAGTTTCTAATCAAAGAAATGTGAGGCCAAAAAAGCAGCTAGGATGGCCACATGATGGGAGCTAACTGACGGGCTGACCATGCGCTCCATCACGGTCCTCTCCATGCCAAGGTACTTCAATGTGAACTTGAAGCAAGCAATTCCAGGACCTCAATATGCAGAAGGACCAGAACAATGTAAATGCAAAGAAAGAAAACTAAATGATTGAAGCAAAATGCTATGAAATCAAAATGACCAAAGCTGTCCCCTAAAGAAGAGATATGAGTATCTCTATTTTTTTGTGGGTTTTTTTTTTTGCAAAGCTCTAGAACTATGAGTATCAATGTTATATGTAATGATGCTCATTCAGTATGTTGATTGGTTTATTTTAAATAATGTCATTTAAATGTCTTAAAAATGTCTATTGTAAAACCTGGTTCTTTGGGAGAGGCTGAGGGAGGAATATTGTGGGAAAAGCAGGTGATGTAAAAACAAAATATATTAATGAAATTTTTTCAAACAAGTAACAGGAGATGAAACCTAAACTAAGCCTTGGAAGAAGGTAGCAAGTCCAGAAGGCAACAGTAGCTGTACAAAGGCATGAAGATAGGAGAGGATCAAGTTAGGGGAATCAGTATGGGATGGACACTGCACAAAGTTTAGTACTGCAATGACAAAGTTTTAAACAAAGTGAAGGGTTTACCTTTTCTTGGCATAATGAAAAGAGAACTGCTCTTAGGTCCAGGAAGACTTGGATTTAAATGCCAACTCCTGACACACACTAGCTCAGTGACTTAGGGCAAGTGGATGAATCTCTAAGGGCTATAAGCAACAGTCTAAGAACTAAGAAATCATAGGTAAAAATGACATCGACGGGGGAAATACCTTACTGGGAGCTCCCTATTCCAAAAAAGTCACCAAAAAACCCTCTCCCAGTTTCCTGAAATCCACATGAAAATGGCATCAGTAAAGATTACGTCCTCCTCCCCAAATTCAATTTAGCATGCACTTTTTAAGCTGTTATACATGCACTGTGCCCTATAGTGACTGGGGAGTATAAAGACACAAAGAAGACTTTCTCTGTTCTCCAGGTGCTTATTAGATGGTACTGAAGGGAAAAACATATACACAAGTCAATAAATACATAGTACACACAAAGAAAGTACTCAGTAATTTCAGGGGGACAGGAAGCATACAAACAACTAGGGAGGTCAGGAAAAGCATAAAATAATTTTGTTTGCAACAATTGAGTACAGTCATTACTAGTCTGAATATCATGTACTTCCTCCATTCTGAAAACATAGGGACTGAAAGTCTCAAGCAAGGGTCAACAGGTGTGCATCATCCCTGTTCTCTCCTCACTAATGGTCCCAATACCAATTCATAATACTGAGGAATTGTGCCCTTACTGAACATCTCCATACCACACCCACACACACCCACACCCACACATACACACACATCTTAATTTGGAAATTAAATGTGCTACCAAGAAATGCCCATTTGCAACTTAGCGTGTACTTGTACTTGAGATAAGAGAGGATAGAGGGCATTTAATTTTGCTGGCATTACACAAGCTGGTTTCCAAACCATTTTGTCAGACCACAGAGGAAAGAGTGACTCTCCATATGGAACCAGTCCTTCGTATGGCTAAGAGCTCCAAATTACTTTCAGGCCTCTAGAAAACCCTGCACAAATCTTGGTGTCTGGGCCAGTCTGGTCAAAGCAAGGTTTTCTGCCCTTTCTTTTGACTGAGCTTCCCTGTTGGGATGCTTTTTAAATAAGGCAGGTTCTTTTTTCATTTAGATTTTCTCACACACTTCTCTCTTGCTGCCAGTTTGCTTATCCCTGTAGAGAAGACAGGGTAGTTAATCTGAGCACATGTATCAGGGGTCAAAGTTAGCACCACAGTCAGGAAGAGTGAGGAGAGGCAAAGGGTATAGGCTTCCTCAAACTTTCAATGACAGCCATAAAATAGAAGCTTGTCATTTGGCTATTTTAGCCAAAAGATCTTTTTTTTCTGTCTTTTTTCTCTCTTATCTTTCCTTCCTTCCTTCCTTCCTTCCTTCCTTCCTTCCTTCCTTCCTTCCTTCCTTCCTTCCTTCTTCTTTCTTTCTGCCATCTTTTTAACCAATACTTTTAACCACTGTTTCGAAAATCCTTTCATAACATCCCATCATAACAACAGCATTAGACCAACATGTCTACGAGTCCAACTCTAAAGAATTAGATTGTCTTTCATTAGATGGAATGAAAAGTGATAGATACTACTGTAGTGGGGAAATGTCTATGAAAAGGGAATGAAGGAATTGCTGAGTTTTAAATAAATATTTATATGTGAGTCAGTTTGGCCTAGAAGATAGAATGCTGGGCTTGCAGTCAAGAAGACATGGGATCCTTACTTGATGCTGATTAGCTCTGTAACCCTGGACAAGTCACTTTATTTTGCTAGGATTCCATTTCCTCATCCATAGAATTTGAGAATTTGACTCAATGGCCCCTAAAATACCCTTTTCAATTCTATAGATATTGCCCCATAGCCTGGGCAAGCAAAATAAATTTCAAATTCCTTAGGCAACTTCCTAAGATTTAAAGATAGATTTCATTCTGAGTTTGCAGAAGAAAATTTTCTATGCTGAAGAAATCACCTATGTTTACTTTAGAAAAGTATGTGTATATATGCATATATACATACATATGCACATGTGCATACAGACATGCATATATAATATATACATGTATACATATACACACATACATGCATATATGTATAGGATATACGTATCTATATATAACATACATATTTAATTAAATTCAATAAACCTTTTTCAAGCTCCTATAGTATGACAGTCTACTTATCCTTGGAGAGCATTAGGGATGAATCCAAAGATGACAATGAGACATTCAAAGAGTTTCTGGGGTACTACAGAGATACAACCTGGAACTCAGTAACACAACTTGGGGAGACCAAAAAAAGACTTGTTTTATACTTGCTATATAGCTACAGCAAAGTATTTAACCTATCTGAGCCTTAGTTTTCCCAACTGTAAACTGCTACCTACAACACTTAACTCATAGGATCAGGAGCATCAAATAAAATGATGTATATAAAGTATTTGGCAAACTCTAAAGTGTTATATACATGACAATCAATGTTATCATTTAAAAATAAATTTAAAAAGTAGAAAACCTGGCCAGTTACTTAGTGAGCTTCCTCTCTCCTGCCAAGAATATCAATGAACTTTTCAGAAGACGACAAATTCTCTGATCCCTGGGCAATTATATTATCATCACCATCATCATTTCATTATCATTACTGTTCCTGGGAGGGAGAACGTCCTCATCTGGTAGTTCTCTATGCCAATCAAATCACATCCCATCCAAATCAATGATAATGAAGATAATGATAATGAAATTTTACCCAATCCAAAACCAACAGTGATAATAAGGAAATGATGAATGTGAATAAGGGTGAGAGAATACCTATGTATATGTTTACACATATGCACACATATATATGCATGTATGTACATGAACACACACATATATATATACATGCATATTTTGTACATAGAAATAAGGTGTTGTAAAGGAGAACATGAGGACAGTGAGATTTGAAAGAAGGATAAAAAGCGAATAAATACAGTGAACTCAGATGTGCCTAGGGCACTATCAACTACTTTTACCATCTTGTATCAAGAAAAGGCATAAGACAATGCTTTTAACTGGCAGCCTCCCACCTTCCTTTCCGGAAACCTTTCCTAATGCTCCATTTCCCTAGAATCTCAAGGACCCATTGTGGCCCCATCCCTCTTTGACAACAACAGCTTGTTTTCAGTAAGGAAAAATATCCAAGGAATACGTTGTTAGATGGTCTGACAGGAGACAAGCAATTGTTTTCTTCAAAGCCCTAAGTCACTGCCATATTACTCACTCTCCATTACGGCAGGAATTCATTTATGTCATTCTGAGACAGATGTATCAGGCCATCAGTTGTCCCTGCCAATCACCTCCTGCCAAAGCACTGATGTTTTATTTCATTAGTGCAAGCACTTCCCATTAATTTGGAGACTATTGAAGAGTGCTAGTTCCAAAGGACATTGTGTTTTGGCCCTTATACTTTGAAGAGTTATTTAATACATTGCTGCACTCAACTGACCCATTGCCAAAAGAGAAGAAATGGTTGCCCAATTCTAATCAGTTTCTGACAATATGATGCTGTCTCCTGCTCAGTGAGATGTTATTTTCGGCTTTACCTGAGACTGATGTGGACACAGACCGGAAGCTTGAACTTAACACAAAAGATCTACTTACAAGGGTACCTGCCAAATGAAACAAACCAGGGAGAACAGGGTGCATGCAGATCTTCCATTAATTCATCTATTATAAGAGGATTTGCAAGGTTACTTCTAACTCTGTACTGGTGTTCCTATGATTTTCTGTACAGTAGTACTAAGTATGGCCCAGCAGTGTCAAATTTGCCACCTGAATTACATTGAAATGTAACAGAGAAATGCTTAACAAAACACATAAAAATATACTATGACATAGAAAATGTTAATTTGTGTTATTTTAAGTCAATACATAAGTGGCAGGGAATGATTTCTATTTGAGTTTGACACCATTGGTATAGTTGGGAAGGCGTAGGCTCAACTACCACGTCTGACACATACTGGGCTATATTATGTTAGGCAAGTCACTTAATCTCAATGATCCTCCCATATTCCCTTGAATTTATCTCCTAAATTTTGGATAGGTACTGATGGAGACAATTTTCTTTCTTTTTAAAATTATTTTATTTGCTTTCAGTTTTCTACAATCACATCCACATATCTTAGATTTCCCCCTCCCCTCCCTTCACCTTCCCTACCCCTTCCCTCCCTGAGACGGCATGCATAGGTTCTACACATACATTCCTATTAAATACATTTTCACCTTAATCATGTTGTATAGAAGAATTAAATTGAATGGGAAAAACATAAAAGAAAACAAAACAAAACATTACACAAGAGGAAATGGTCTGCTTCATTCTGTGATCCAATTCCATAGTTCTTTCTCTGGACGTGGAAGGCATTTTGCCTCAAGAGTTCATTGGCAATTTTGTAGGTCCTTTCATTGCTGTGAAATGCTTAGTCTACCAGAAAAATTCCGCACACACTGCAGTTGCTGCTGTGTGCAGAGTTCTCCTGGTTCTGCTCTTTTCTCTCACCATCAATTCATATGAGTCCTTCCAGGCCTCTCTGAAGTCTTCCTGTTCATCATTTCTTATAGCACAATAGTATTCCATTGCTTCATACACAACAACAACTTGTTCAGCCATTGCCCAATTGATGGGCATCCACTTGATTTCCAGTTTTTTGGCCACCACAAAGAGAACTGTTGAAAATGTTTTTGTGCTCATGGGATCCTTTCTCATTTTTATGATCTCTTTGGGATTCAGTCCTGGAAGATATATTGCTGGGTCAAAGGGAATACATACTTTTGTAGCCCTTTGGGCATAGTTCCCAATTGCTCTCCAGAATGGTTGGATCAGCTCACAGCTTCATCAACAATGAGTTAGTGTTCCACCTCTCTCACATCTTCTCCAACATTTATCATCTTCTGTTTTCTCATGTTAGCTGATCTGACAGGTGTGATGTGGTATCTCAGAGTTGTTTTCATTTGTATCTCTCTAATCAATAGTGATTAAGAGCATTTTTTCATGTGACTATAGATAGCTTTAATTTATTCCTCTGAAAACTACCTGTTCGATATATTCTTTGACCATTTATCAGTTGGGGAATGGCTTATACTCTTGTACATTTGACTCAGTTCTCAATATATTTTAGAAATGAGGCTTTTATTAGACACTAGTTGCAAAAATTCTTTCCCAGTTTTCTGCTCCCCTCCTAATCTTAGTTGCATTGGGTTTGTTTGTGCAAAAACTTTTCAGTTGAATGTAATCAAAATTATCCATTTTGCACTTCATAATGTTCTCTATCTCTTGTTTGTTCAAAAATTTCTCCATTCTTCATAAATCAGATAAATACATTATTCCTTGCTCCCCTAATTTTTTTTATAGTATCAGTCTTTATACCCAGATCATGTATCCATTTGGACATTACTAACCTATTCCACTGGTCTGTCCCTCTATTTCTTAGCCAGTACCAAGTATTTTTGATGAGTGCTGCTTTATAATACAATTTGAGATCCAGTAGGGCTAGGCTACCTTCCCTACCATTTCTTTTCATTAGTTTGCTTGATATTCTGGACATTTTGTTCTTCCAGATGAATTTTGATATTATGTTTTCTAGCTCTAGAAAATAATTACCTGGTAATTTAATCAGTATGGCACTGAATAAGTAAATTAATTTAGGTAGAATTGTCATTTTTATTATATTAGCTTGGCCTACTCACAAGTAACCAGTATTTTTCCACTTATTTAGATCTGACTTCATTTGTGTGAAGTGTTTGGTAAATTTGTTCATATAGTCCCTGGGTGTGTTGGCAGGTAGACTACTACCAGATGTTTTATACTGTCTACCATAGCTTTAAATGGGATATCCATTTCTATTTCTTCATATGTTTTAAAATACTCATCCATCTCATTTAGATTGTCAAATTTATGGGCATGCAGTTGGGCAAAGTAATTTCTAATTGCTGTTTTAATTTCCTCCTTGTTGGAAGTGAGTTTACCCTTTTCATTTTTGATATTGGTAATTGGTTTTCTTTTTTTTTTATCAAATTGACTAAAGGTTTATCAATTTTATTGTTTTTTTCATAAAACCAACTCTTACTTTTATTCATTGGTTCAATACTTTTCTTGATTTCAACTTTATTAATCTCTCCTTTGATTTTCAGTATTTCTAATTTGGTATTTACTTAGGGATTTTCAATTTGTTCCTTTTCTAGCTTTTTCAGCTGCATGCCCAATTTATTGATCTCATCTTTCTCTATTCAAAGATTCAAAGATAAAACTTCCCCTAGGACCTGCTTTTGCAGTATCCCATAAGATCTGGTAGGTTCTCTTGTTGTCATTCTCTTGAATGAAGTTGCTGATTGTTTCTTTGATTTGTTGATTAACCCACTCATTCTTTAGGATTAGATTATTTACTTTCCAATTAATTTTTTATCTTTCCATGGCCTTTTATTACATATAATTTTATTGCATTATGATCCGAGAAGACTACATTGACTATCTCTGCCTTTCTGCATTGTATTCTGAGTATTTTATACCCTAGTGTATTTTCAATTTTTGTATATGTTCCTTAGTTTCCTCATCTGTAACACAGCGAATTGGGGCTAGATGAATATTACCAAAGTCCTTTTAATTTCTAATTCTATGTGAGTATGTTTTATTTAGGGGTAGATAGGTGGCAGAGTAGATAGAATATCAGGCTTAGTGTCTGGAAGACCTGATTTCAAATTCAGTCTCAGACATTACTAGCTGTGTGCCCCTGGACAAGTCATTTACCCCTGTTTGCCTCAGTTTATTTATCTATAAAACGAATTAGAGAAAGAAATGGTAAACCACTCCAGTGTCTTTGCCAAGAAAACCCCAAATAGGGGTCAAAAAAAAAATCACACAAAACTGAAAAGTGATTCAACAGCAATGGACAGGTCATCAGTGGAGAAGATCTTTCTTTCCTAAGGCCCACAACAGTGTTGTCTCTACTTTCAGATTAATTCACAATGGTGTGTGAAAGGAAGCTTGCAATGAACTGGTCAATGTCTTGGGAATCCAGAGTTCTGGACTGAAATCTCAACTATGATACTTAGTAGCCATGTGACCCTGAGTGAATTTTTGAGTGTTAGTTTTCTCATTTGTATAATGGGGATCGTGTCTGAGCTCCCTATCTCACAAGGTTATTATGAAAAGAAAAGATTTTGTAATCCTGGAAGTATTATAGAAATATTGCTAATGTGACTTCACTGACTTTTGAGTTCATTCAACTCATTCTTTCTGGGACTTAGTACACACACACACACACACACACACACACACACACGTATGTACCCTCCCAAACCAAAACCAAAATTATGACCTTTTGAAAAGATTTGAAGACTGGATGACTACTTGATAAGCATGTTTTAAAAAGAAGTCTTAATATAGCTTGTAGTAGAGAGCTGTCATCATTAGTCTTTCCAATCTCCAGGCACCTTTAATTGCTACCACAAAAAAAGAGTGCTACCACGCCACAAGACAAAATTCATAAGTTATTATGTGTGTGTGTGTGTGTGTGTTATGTCACCTCAAGGAGATAGGATTTCATGCAAAGCAGGTAACCCACTATACACTCTTTTTTATCTTTCACAGTGTTGATACACAATAGACACTTCATGCCCCCACTCACACTTCCACTGTCTTTTAAGGTTAAAAAAGGACTTTGCTCACCATGCCTCCTATGAGGTAACTAGTGTAAAGAATCTACAAATAGAAGGGGGACTAGAATTGAAGTTAGGGAAAATGAGTTCAGATTTCAATTTGACCTCTTGCTCCATCACCATGTGTGGCTTTAGAGGTCATATCCTTGCCTCTGAAATGAAGGAGATATATTAGATGATCTGTGATGTCCTCATCTCAAGGATCTCCATTTTGTAAGTTGGCACCAGAAATGCCAAAGGCTTAAGTGAGTTGTCATGCTTCACATAGCAAGTACCAAATTCAGGAAATGAGCATAGTCTTCTTTCCCCTGAATCATACGGTCTCCCTTCCTACTGGGGTGGCTGATTTATGCTACAGAGAAATTTGCTTCCAAATATATTTTATACATTGTCATATTGTAGGAAAGAGCACATATAAATGGGACATAAAAAGAGGGGAAAAATCCTGGAATCTGCAAATTATTCTGTATCATTACTCTCCTTATTCCATTTCAGTTAAGTAGAGTAGAGCACAAGCCCTAGGAAATACTTTCAAAAGAGTCTATAAGGACTCTGCAGTGACACAGAAAATCTCCTCCTACCCCCAATGCAGACAGTTTTTATGAGAGACCAACTCCATCTAGAGTCAAATAGATGCCCACCCATTCAATCAAGTTGTGATTCTGTACCATATGAAAGAAAATCAAAATGTTTTTAACAAGCAACTAAAAAAGAGTCCTCTGGAAATTACTCTTTTAAAAAAGTTAGGTAATCATGAGTAAGGGGAAAAAATAAGTCCAGTAGCCAACGGGGTGCTTTGACATGGATAATAAGCCGCCCAACTAACCATTTAGTGCAATCTTGTGGGTCATCCAAGGAAAATAACAGTTTGCACTCAGTGAAGAATAAAGAATGAGATTTTAAATTATTTTACTATGACTGGTCTGAGATCATCTCATCTTCTGATGGCGAGGAAGGTATTGGGGTGTTTGCTCAAAGACAGCGGCATGTGCTTGGACATCATTATATTACAATGAACAAAAGCACAGTTGGAGTTAGGGGATCTGGGCTTATTTGCTAGCTCTGCCATTTGTGCCTTATACTGCCTTGCCTGATCCCTGCCTCCTTGGACCTCAGTTTCCTTAGTTGCAAAATTAGTAGATTGGACTAGATCCTATGAGAGCATATCGCTCTACTTCCATTTTGTCTAAGCTATGCTACAATACTATAGTAAACTTGAGTTTTAAAAAAAAGGATAAAAATAGTGAATTGGCAAAAAATATATGATTGGATGAGCCTATCCAAAGACATGTTTCTTTATAGAATCATGGAGGTCACCGCCACGTAGTAATAGGGGAGGGTTAAATGCACCAGGGCCATCAGAATAGACGTTCTCTGTTGTCTTTTTACCATGGTCTTCAAAAAAAATCACAGAATTTCAGAGTTTAATGGGATTCAAGAGATCATATAATCCAACCTATGCCTAAAAAGGAATTTACACTTTGACATTCCAAACAAGTGGTCATACAGCTTCTGCCTGAAGGGTAAGGGCCTGTTTCCCAACAGGTATGGAACCTAATTTTTAGGTAGATTCTATTTACGTATTTTTTCCTTATTGAATTCAAATATGTCTTTCTGACATGTCCACAAGTTACCCCTCACTCCATCCTTTGTGGCCCAGAAGAACAAAACTCATCCATTTTCCATGTGTCAGTTTTCAGAGACAGGTACCAGGTCTACCCTCCATCTTCTCCTTTCCAGGCTGAACATGCTCAATTTTGTTTGACCAAACATTGTATAGGACTGTCTTGAGTCACCTTGACCACTCTGATAACTTTCTTTTCAGTTTCCCCCAGCTCATCAAAGTCCTTCCTAAAATAGGGCATCACAAATAGAATGCAACACAGGAAGAAAATGGAGGCCACTGCCATTTGGTACTAGAGGAAAACTGAACATACCAGTCACAAGGAGGCTTAACAGAAACATATTGTCTGTCTTTCTATTCAAATCTTGAATTAACGGTGCCTCAGTGAAATTCACATGAATCTACAGAGTATTCTCTAATAACATCATATAGAAGGCTCTCAGATTAAAATGTAATGCCTAAATTGAATTCTTTTATTTAGCCCAATAGCCACAGAAGTTCATTTGGAGGTGACTTCAGAGGTCATCTCATTTAACCAGTTACTCGTAAAGAATCTCCCTGTTTAATATTTCCAAAATGGTATTACTCAACCTTTGTCTGAAATAGCCAGGGACCTATTATATCCTAAAGTTGCTCATTCCTCTGCCATTAGTCAAGTTTTGTCTTACATTGATCAGAAAACTACCTCCCTATAGTCTCTTCCATCTATCAGTCCTAGTTCTGAGTATTGGCCTAAGTAAAACAAGTTTCATCCTTCTGTTATATAACAATCTCTAGAAGAAGGAAATATTTTCTGTTCCCATGATATACACCATAGATCCAAAGAGGTGGCAAGACATTGGGGAGAAGTAACTGGCAGGTTTATGATAGTAATTCATAAACTAAAATTGCTTTTATGTGGATATTGTATTAATGTTTCTATCTCTTTAAATTTGCATGTGTATGTATATGTATTCACATGTGCATACATACATATGTTGGTGGTACCTTGTCAATGGACTTCAAAACCCTGAACAGCTGTAATTGTGATTCCCTCATCTTTGATAAGGATGAGGAAGGAGAGGAACGGACAAAAGCAGAGGAATTAAGACCCAAAACATTTCTTCCTGATGAGTGCTACAAGCTTGTTACAAGTTTCATACTCCTCTTGGAGAATGAAAGCATTCTGACTGTCCTGGCTATGGTCAGCTAACGAACAAAAAGACACATAATACAAACTGAGCCTTGAAAAAATTGTGCAGAAGACATTATGATAATTCTTTCCTGTGTTGAGTCCAGAATAGCTTTGAATGGCTGCATATGAAGAGCTACTTTGAGCAAAGTCTGTACACATCCTTAGTTATATCTATAAAACCAGCCCTGGGCAAAACAGTGGACCCAGTAAACTTCGAATGAACACCATCCACCCCTATCCCTTAAAACTCTCTCGTTCTTTTCTTAGCCCCACTTTGTGTGGAGTTATTCTGCCTACCTTCCCCAGGTACCATACATTCTCATACTTGTAACCCTCCCCTCATACCCCATGAGACAGTCAAGCATGTTCTTGGTCAGCAGAAAAGAAATAGTTTCAAATAAAATATTAAGGGCTTATGATCACTTACTCAATCAACAAGTTTTTGTTAAGTGCCTACTGTGTGCCAGGCATGATGCTAGGAGCTGGGAATAGAAGTACCAAAAAAAGAAAACATCTCTGTTTTTGACAAATTGACATTCTAATGAAGGTCAATATTTTCTGCAGCAAGGGCATTGTATTATTATTAGAGAGAGTTGTACCTCCAAGCAATGCATTTAAGACATTTAAGACAGTAGAAAGACACTAATGAGAGAAATATTGTAGGGGGTTTGGGGAAGTGACTCCTAATATTTCACACACCACACAATGAAAGAGTAACAGAATTATACTTGAACAAAAACTTTCTCTCTATATCTCATAAGTAGTCATCTACCTTTTGCCTGATGACCTCCGGTAGCAGCCCATTCCATAAATGGACAGTTCTAAATATTAAAAATTCTCTCCATCCTTCACCTCCCACACACCAAGCCAAAATTTGCTCTTTGCCAAAATTTGCTTGTTGTATGTTCTACCTAATATTCCCGGTTCTGCCTGCAATCTCTCCAATAGGGTGGCTAGTGGTGAAGCGGTTAGAGTGCTGGGTCTGAAATCAAAAAGGCTCATCTTCATGAGTTTAAATACAGCCCCAGATATTTACTAGCTGTGTGAGCCTAGGCAAGTCACTGAACCTTTTAACCTCAATTCCTCATCTGTAAAATGAGATGGAGAAGGAAATGGCAAATGGCTCCAATATCTTTGCCAAGTAAACCCCAATGGGGTCACAAAGAATAGGACATGACTGAAATGCCCAAACAACAAAATATTGACTGGGAGCCCTTCGAGAAGAAATCTATCATGTCCCCTCCTGCATTTTCTGTTCTACAGTCCAAATGATTACAGTTCCTTTAGCCAATAAATATATATATATATATATATATATATATATATATATATATATATATATATATATATATATATATATATATATATATATATATATAAAACAAGAACTTGGGGGGTCTTCAAGAGCTTGACTACCTTCCTCTGAACTTTCTCTAGATCACCAAAGTCCTTCTTAACAAGGAATTGGGGAATCCAGAAGAGAAAACAGTGCCCCATGTAAGGTCTACCCAAGGCAGAAGTCAACAGGAACTCTCACCTTCCCTTTTCTGGACCTTATGCCTCTCTCTTCATGTAAACTAAGATCAAATTAGTTTTCTTGGCTGCATACCCCACTGTTGACTCATCTATTCTACCCACATGAAAGGACTGCTCCATGTAGCAAATTGTTCCTTGGAAGTAAGCAAGGCTTTCTGGGAGTTCATCCAACCTTCTGGGCAAACTTTGGAGGGTCAGAATTATCAAGATCAAGTCAACCGTGTAGACCTGGCCGCCATCATTCCAATGGCATAAACTCATTATGAGCACTTTAGCTTTTCCTTTTATGCTAAACATCCATTTTCAGCATGTTATTTTATTATTGGAACCATGGAGAATTCTTTTTAAAAATTATTGTTTCAAGGAATTTATATAAGATCAATATGACTTAAGAAATACATGATGTAATATTATATAATATCAATAACTATAACAAAGATTAACTTTCTTTCTGGATCCAAATCCACTTATTCTCCCCTTCAAAAATGCTTATAATCTTTTTCTAAGTCATGGGTAGATCAAATGAAGCAACGACATTAACTTTTGTTTCATTCAACAGACAAGCCAGAACTATTCTAATTTCTAAAGAAAAGTTAAAAACCTAGAGAAACATTACAACCTCTTTCTATAGAACTAAACAAGAACTAGAATGAATGAATGATAAATGAACAGAACAGCATTCAGGAAGCACTATGTGTCATACATTGTGTTGTGTTGGAGAGAAAATACACACATATAATATGAAAAATGCTCTACGCTCCTCATGTAGCTTAGATTCTAATGGGGAAAGATAACACATAAAGGAAAGTGAGAAGGGCAGAGGGTCCATGTGACACCACAAGATTTGGAAATGTCACAAAAATGGTGGCGAGGCATAACATAAGATGAAGGCTTTCCTAATGAGAGCCCTGAGACCCAGTTCCAATTAGAGGAGGATAAGGAAGGTGGCCAGGAAAGTGTTATAGTCTGGAAGTGTCTGGGCCAGATTATGTTCAACTAACTCTGGAGTCAGACTAGTCACCAGTCAAGACTAGTGTTCGAATCTGACCCCCTTAACCTCTCTGGATCTCAGTTTCCTTATTCTTCAAAGAAAGGTGTTGGACTTGATCGTCATGGATCCCTTTAGCAATCAGGTGCAGTGGATAGAGCACTGGGCCAGGAATCAGGGAGAACAGAGTTCAAATCTAGCCTCAGACACTTACTAGCTACGTGATGCTTCACAAGTCCTTTACCTCTTTCTGACTCAGTTTCCTCACCTGTAAAATGGAAGAGTTTAGTACAGTGCCTGGCACATGGTTCTGTATAAATGCTTATTCCATATTCTCCCTCTCTTCTGCTTCCCTAGGGAAATCTATGAACTTTTACTCTGAATAATATCTTTAAATGCATAAAACATATAGATAAAACCAATTATGCTAAAATACAGTTATCAAAATAGCTAAAATAAAGTTTCATGGGTTCCAGATTGAGAACTTCTAGACAAAGAGTCTCTAAGGTCCGGATCTATAATTTTAGAGTGAAGACAAGGCCCTGCAGGGCCTAGGTTTTACAGACAAGCAGGTGGTTTCTTGTCTACAGAGGGCCTAAATCCACACATATAAATAAAGCATGAAAGATCTAGCATCTAAGAGACTATGCACTTCACTGTGATCTGGGCTGCTAAAGCAAGGAGGCCTACAATAAATTTAACCATGATTTGTTTGCTGCCTGAGAAGATTTTGACGGATGAGAAGGAAATATAGGCAACCTAGGCTTCTCGTTTACAACGTGAATAAAATAATCTGCCAATACAAGAGAGAAATCTGTTTGTTCTATGTTGCACAGCATTTAATTGCTACAGTCCAGCTATAACTAATTCTAAGGGATCATCACAATGTTTTGGTTTTACTGTAGGTTAGAAAGACTGGAATTTGTTGCACTGAACATAATGCAGCCAGAAAGAAATGAGTAATTCCCTCATCTGTGTCTTGCTAAGGCTGCTTTCTCCAAGCAGAATGGAACACTGAAAATTCTTCCAGCTCTAAATTTGGAAAATCTTCCCTGGTCCACTCCCATCCACTCATTCAAATGATCCTTCAGTTTCCAGTCTAATTCTGAACTCTCATATACAAAATCTTCTCAATCCCACACTTTTTTCCATTCTATTTAATTATTTTATTTGTTTTCAATTTTCTACAATCACTTCCATATATCTTAGATTTTTTTTCTCCTCTCCCACCTTCCTTTCCCCCTTCCTCTCCTCTCCCTCCCCAAGACAGCATGCAATGTTATATAGGTTCTACACATACATTCTTATTAAATACATTTTTATCTTAGTCGTGTTGCATAGAATTAAAATGAATGGGGAAAACCATAAAACAAGACACATTTTGATATTTATCACCTGTGTGACCTTGGGCAAGTTAGTTAACCTTTCTGAACCTCAGTTCTCTCAACAACAAAATTAAGGTAATTGACTGGTTGGTCCCTTTAAGCACTAAAGTTATGTATTTACCTCCTCAGCAGAATCCCCTAAAAAAATCCTGATGACATAAGGATAGATTAAAACACTTATGTTTAAGAGGGACTTTGGAAATAATTTTGCAGCTAATTTTGGAGATAATTTGGTCCAATTTCCACCTTTGTTTTCCAAAAGGAAAGTAAAACCCAGAGGAGATAATAGTTTACTTAAGGTCACAGATAATCTGACCAGCTAGGTAGCACAGTGGATAGAGCTAGGGGCAAGACCTGAGTTCAAGTGCAACTTCAGGCATTTATGCTGTGTAACCCTGGGCAAGTCACTTATTTACCTCAGTTTCAACTGAAAAATGAACTGGAGAAGGAAAGGGCAAAGCATTCTAATATCTTTGCCAAGAAAATCCTAAATGGGGTCATGAAGAATCAGACATAACAGAATACCAACACAAGTAATAGGAAGCAGACGCAGGATTTGAACTCTGTTTCCAGACTCTAAATCTAATGTTTTTTGTTTGCCTGGGTGCTGCTGTTCTCACTGCTGCTGTTGTAATTTCTCTGGGTCTCGGTTTCTTCATTTGTAAAATAAGGGGGTTAGACGAGACCTATAGCTCTACGATCTTAGAAAATCTAGCATTTATGGCAGGGGTGGGGAACCTGTGGCCTTGAGACTACATGTGGCACTATAGACTGCAGGTTCCCTGTTCCTGATTTAGAGAATAGGAAGTTGTGCCTTCCTCATGATCCTAGACTGAGATGGCATCTTAGCCATAGGATTCAAGTATAATAGACTTACAGTTAAAAGGACCCCAAAGGCTATTAAGTCCAGTACCCCATTTGACAGAAGTGGGAATTGAGGTCCAGGGAAATGATGCTGCCAAGATCACATAGGCAATAAATGGGAGAGCCAGAATTTGAACCCAGGCCCTATGGTGACTCCAAATCTATCAGTCTTACTTCAAATCCACCACCCATCCAGCTACCACAAGACCTTCACAAGGATGATACAGACATAGAAGACTGGAGACTGAAACTCAGGTCATGGGTCACAAAATTTCAGAAATGAAAGAACTTCAGGTTCACCACATTCCACAAAAGGAATTCAGACCTGCCTGCTGAATGATCATCAGGACTCTGCCGAGTCCCACCAAAGGTGCGTTGCACTTGTGGATCATTCTCATTATTAAAAGGTTCTTCCTCACCTCAAGCTTGAACTGATGTCTTGGCTCTGGTCCTGTCCTATGCTAAGTGGGGTGTCTAACACATCTTCCCTATGATAGCCCTTCAGTTACTTAAACACAAACTCCATATGCCTCCTCTAGTCTTTTCTTCTCAGTTCCATCAGTTTATCCCGATATGACATGTTCTAAAGGCCCTTCACCCTCCTGGCTAGCAGGCACCTAGATGAAACAGCATTTATGGTGTTGGACTCAGAGTTAGGAAGATTCCAGCCTGAGACTCCACAATTCAGCCTCAAATATTAATTAGCTAAATGACCATGGCTAAGTCACTTAACCTCCACCTCAAATTCCTCATCTGTAAAATGGAATCATAACAGCATCTACCTCACAGGTATGCTGTGTTGTTCAAATGAGAAAATATTTATAAAGTGATCGGCAAAGTACCTGGCAGTTATCTCCCAAATGAGAGATTTCTAAAGAACTTTTCAAACCTTAAATCACTAATATAAATACAAGATACTATTCATTGAACTGTCACTCTTTCATTCATTCATTCATTGGAACTATCCCTTTACTCTTGTAACCTATTAAAATCTTTTGATTAAAAACCCAGTGATTTTTTTCCCTTATCCTACTCAATCAATCACATTATTAGATCTTGCTCAGGGTCATATAGGTAGGACGTAGAGGAAGCAGGCTGTGAAATCAAGCCCCTGGGCTTCCAAATCTAATCTTCTTTCTCTCATATAAATCTAGATCATAAATTTAGTGCTGGAAGGGACCTCAGAGGCCATCCCATACTACAGATGAAGAAAATGAACCCTAGGGAATTAAGGAAAATGCCCAAAGTCACATAGGTAGTTAGTATCATAGTTGGAATGTGAACTCAGATCATCTGACTCCACAGCCAATGTTCTTTCACTGCACTCACTGCAGTGTGTGTGTGTGTGTGTGTGTGTGTGTGTATGCCTTACAAAATGAATCATACCTTTTTTCTTGCCTTGGGTACTAGAAATGCTTCACCTATTTACTAGTAGTGACTAGCCACAGTAAAGGTTTAGAAAATGCCAATGATTGAATTGACACCTATGTATGTTTTCTAACAGTCCTTTAAAACAATTTTCTCATTTGATACTCATAAGAGCCCCAGGAGGCATGTGCTATTATCATTTCCATTTTACAGATGAAGAAACTGAGGTTCTAAGAGGTTTTAAATGGCCCAAGGTTAAGTGGCTTTGGGCAGATTAAATCATTAGTTTTCCGGACTCAAAATTTAGGGTGCTTTTGACCATGTCATATAATTATAATTCTGGTATTAGGTGATAAAAATAATAGAATTGTAAGATTTTTGTAATAAAAACAAGATAAAGAGATGTTATATGACAGAACCATAGGATCTCAGAATCGGAAGTGACTTTAGAAGTACATTTAGTACAAACAATATGAAAAGAAGAAACTACAGTGTACTGGATTCTCTGACTTCTATTTGAATGACCAGTAGTGGAGCAGGTAGGGATTTATGTTCTAGAAGGGATTCTTTGCCATTTTGGGATAATGGACCTGACACCAGTCTGATGAAGCCAATGGATCCCTTTGCAGAATTATGAGGTTTTTTTTGTTTTGTTTTGTTTTTTAAATACCTGAAAGAAATGTTAAATTTCAGATGGAGGCTAATGAAAATAAAAGTGTTATTTTCCCCTCATCCAAGTTCATGGATTCTCTAAAATGTATCTGTTGACCCTTTGGTGTTCCAAGGATTGAAGGTTAAGGATCTTGAGTTACTATTGAGTGCTAGATGTTCTATCAGGAAAGACTTTGGATTTGACCTTGGTACTTCATAGTTTTGTGACTCCAGGCAAGCCCCTTACTTTTCTGAGCTTGTTTTTGAATCTGTAAAGAAGGAATGCCAATCCCTGCAGTACTTAAAATATGTATGTATGTGTATATATACACATACCTTTGTATATATGTATATAATGTACATATATAGGATATAGATATAACATGCACATATTATACCCACATATATCCACAGCCATGCATTGCATCCATATACAATATGGGTATAATATACAGCAGTATATATTGTATATGTGTATATACTATATATGCATATATAGTATACTATATATACTTACAATATGGATCTCATACAGAATATGTGCTATATGCATATACTATAGTATACATGTATAGTATATGTGTATACATATACCTATGTATAAACATATATAAAGACTAAATAGTGAATGCTTTTTTCACTTATTTACTCATTGTAAAAATCAAATATAGTAATGTGCAAAAAAAATTGTTGTGTGCCAGTTATCATTGTTCCCAAGGTGGTTGAGAACAATAGTAGTTCTAATTGTTAAATAAGGTTGTTCTTTTAAATCCAACCAAAGCTAGCCTGTTTGTCATTTCCACCCATCATTCCTGTCTGCGTTCTGTGTGAAACAGTGTAATCAAATCCCTCTTCCGTAGGACAGTCCTTCAGATGCCTGGAAGGAGGTAATCAATATCCCCAAAGCTGTCTCTTCACCAGGTTAAATTTGAAATCTTGAATTTCTGTAACTAATTCTCTTTATTTTATGTATTGTTGCCAGTCTCCATGGAATCCATATTTTTTTTCTTATGGACAAAATCCAATTTTCCAATGTCCTTTCTAAGATGTGGTACCCAAACAACATCGAATTCATCCAGAAAACATGTATGAGAACCTAGGATATGTGCTATATGCAAGGCACAACACTAGGCAGGAACTACTCCCTGTGTTAAAGGAATTTACAGTGTTCTGAAAGTGCATATGCATGCACATGCACATGTGGTTATGAGTGTGTGTGTGTGTGTGTGTGTATAAGTGTAACATCATAACTAGTAACAATAGATTAGTTATGTAATATTTACAAGGCACTTAATTCTTAAGTTTAATCATCCCAACTACCCTGTGAACTTAAGTGTTATAATTATTCTTCTTTTCTAAATAATGAAATTGAGGTTTAAAAAGGGTAAAGGCTTATTCAGCTTCTCTTCTGTTAGTTAACTATAGGTGATGATGATGAACATTTACATAGCACTGTAAGGTCTGCAGAGCACGTTATACTCTCACTTGAACCTTATAAAAACCTGTAAGGTATTATCATCATTTTTCAGATGAGTAAACTGAGGCAGAAAGAGGTTAAATTATTTGTCTAGGGTCACACACCTAGCAAGTATCTAATATTGGACTAGACTACAGTCTCCCAGAGTTAAATTCATCATGGAGTTCATTGCACCACCCAGCTATCCCTGAGAGGAGATTTGAACCTAGGACTTCTGTGATTCCCAGTCCTGTATTCTTTTAACTATATCATGGCAAGCACTGTATCCACTCCACCATTCTTTCTCTCACTATGAGATTCTCCAGAGTAAAATAGAATGGGAGTATCACTCCTTTCATCCCAGTATTTCCAAATCGTAGCCTAAGACTGACTTCACTATGTCCCAGATGGGCATTAACTGCTCTCCGGGACAAATGAATACATAGTCTTACAGAACCTTTTATAACAGCATTTTACTTTATCAAATATTATGATTAAGCAAAATCCAAAGAAACAGAAGCAATCAGGCTGAAGTCTGTGTTCTCTAACTCATTCTGTTATTAATGTAATTCTAGTCGGAGAAGCATTTTGTCTGTTCCAAAAGTTTTAGCCTGAAATTTAATATTGTGACTATATCATTATAAACCTGGATGGGCCATTGGATAACCATGTCCGTTTATAACAATGAGTGCCTGCAAAGTGGAACAGAAGCCAAACCCGGATGTGCCCTGGAGGACTGAAAATCTAAATAGGTTTCCTTAAGAGACCATTTCTGAAAAGACAGGAAGGATATTTGGAGAAGGCATTATGCTCCTGATTTTTCCCAAGCAAGCCTTTTCATACAGGCTACTTAGATCAGACCCTTTCATTCAGAAGACGAGGGATGGGAATATGGAAATAAGGATATCAGGAATGAGTGATGAACATCCATGAGTATTGTCTCCAACTCCAAAGGAAGCCTACCAACCCTGGTACTCATGATCAGTATATTTAAAGAAAGTAAAGGTTTGTTTACCCTGGAAGAGTGTATCTAATTCCCTTTGCTTCCCTCTAGATAAAACTGCGTAACACCTCACATCTCACCCTCTTCATCTCCACTTTCTGCTTTCCTTCAAGCATCAGCTCAAATATCACCTTCTAATGGGGTCCTTTCCATTTCTCTCAGACTACAGCTTTATCAACATCACCCTCCATTCACATTGTTTATAGCTTGTATACACGTATTTCTTTTTTGGCACACTGTCCCTCCACCAACCTTTCCCTAGTAGGAAGTGAACTCCTTGAGGACAGGAATGATGTTTTTGCCTTTCTTTGTATCCCCAGCACTTGGCCCAATATCTGGCACCTAGTAAGTATTCAAATAAATGCTAACTGATTTATTGATTGATTCTGAGAGGCATGATTTTTAAATAACCAACTATTTTGGAGGCTCGGGGCTTTTTCCTCTTTTATCTCCCCCTTCACTACCAGGTCAAGTCAGCATCTGAGGGACATTGTGGATAACGAAATTGAATTAACTTTCTCCTCCGTCTTGTCCAGACCCCTTCCAAATAGGGAAGATGAGTGTGTACTCCTCAGACTTGGACGAGTGGTGGTGGTAGATCCTTTTTCTGGACTCCTCAAGGCTGTTGGTGGTCTGGGGGCAAGAGTGACCAAAATCACTTCAGCCAGCACCTCATTAAAATAGGTCTACCTCTTACCACTATATTTATTCTTCTCATTAATTGTCAACATATCAGATTTGATTGCCAACCTCAGGAACACCCACTCTTCCAAGGGCATAGAAGCTTTGAGTGGGTTCCATGAGGGGTACTTGACATTCAAGAGTTTCCCTGATGTATTTTATTATATTTTAGCATAATTAACACATGATTAATTAACTAGAAACTCTGCCTCTCAAACTTTCTACATGTCACAATTGACTGATTGAACTCTGTAACCATCTGCTTTGGATAGAGCTGAACTTTGGAAGAAGTTTTGGCCATGTCCTTATTTATCCGGGCCAGTTAAGGATAAGATACCTAGCAGGTGGCCAGGAAACACATGTGGGTATTTCTTCTGATTCCCTTCTGATTTCAGTATTTCCACATGGTTTCTATATTATCCAATGATTGCTGTTCATAGACAAACTGAGCTTTTTGTTTGTTTTTTTTAAATCCCCAAACAGACCCATTTTTGTATCATAATACTATATAAAAAGGCTTCCCCTTCTCTAAGTCAAAACCTGAAAGAGCATCTGGTCTCTAGGTTTTTGAAATAAGATAAAGGGACCCTTTGAGTATCATCTAATCCCTGCTTTATTTCTCAGTTCCCAATCTTTGACTTGATACCTGTAAAAGATGAATGTCAGAATTTGCATAAGCCTCTTTCTGAAGGACCTACCTTTCCACTGACCTATTACTGCCTTAAACACACTGCTTCCCTTTGTTTGGTACTTGCCCTCTCTTCTTGCCCTGTACCTTTGCTAGAACCTCCTACATCAAGAATCTTCCCTTACTGGAAATATTCATCTTTCATTCGATCTCTTTAGCTGTTGGTGCCTCCCTCTTTCTGACGTTGAGGAAAATAGAGGTGCCTGAGTAAGTCCCTACCCATTGCTGTTGACCCTACGCAATTCTCCTGTGCTACCTTGATTTCTAAGCTGACTTGATACAAAGAGTAAAGGTCAACTTAGAAACCCCGTTTAGAGCTTGGTATAGAAATGTTCTAGATCCTGAAAGCAGCCTCTGACAGGAAGATTTCATTAACTATCTGCTCCTGTCATGACATGAAGACTATGTGTGGAAGATCTTCAGTCAATATCCTGAGGCATCCCTCCCCTGTCCCACTTTGGAGATTGAAGTCCCAACCTTTGTTTGTGGGATGCCCTAATTTGGAAGTATCAATTGCTTACTAGTTCAGGAGATGAATACTGTCCTAATGCCTTTCCCTTGTTCCCTTTGACTTTTCCAAACTGTTCTCCCTTTGGTGTCTCTGGTTAAGCCACATGCCTTTCCCTTTAAAGGTCAAGTAAATGGAACCTTTTCTTCTAGGATTGACTACTGTATTTCCTTCTCCTACAAAGACCCAGTAGTCTTTACAATGGACCTTCATGATACGAAAATTTCGGACCTAGTTCCCTAGGGGCTCATGCTACCACATACTCTTTAGCTGTATCAGTCTCTTCCTTCTAACAATCATCTTCCTTCTTCCCTTCCCCCGACCCCAACCAGCAATTTAACCACTTGAAGCTGTTCAACTCTTTGTGACTGTATATTACTGTGGAAAGAGCCCTGAATTTGAGATCAAGAATGTTTAGGTTCAAGTCCTAAACTCTCCCAATCTCTGCTTTTGGACAAGACATTTTACACCTTGGCATGAATGAATAAATAACAGCTAATGACAATAACTCACATTTATATAGAATTTTAAGGTTTGCAGAGCTCTCTACAAATATTATTTCACTTGAGCCTCACACCAGCCCTAGGAGGTAGGTGCTGTTATTATCCCCATTTTAGAGTGGAGGAAACTGAGGGAAACAGAATTTAAGTGACTTTACTAGGGTCACACATTAAGTATCTGAGGTTGGATTTGAACTCGGGTCTTTCTGCCTTTAGCTCCAACATACCCACTGAGATATTTAGCTGCCTGTGAGTGAATGAATGCTTAAATGAATGAATGAAGATATTTCAGGTCCTTATCATGTGCCAAACACTCGTCTAAGCACTAAGGATGCATCTGCGGCCATCCCAGCTCTCAAGGAACTTATATTCTATTGGGGAAAACATACATAAGTGAATGGTGGCTAGGAAAGGACATTTTTGGTCCTGAAAGTTGTAGGAATGGTGATACTTATCTTATCTATAAATTAGGGACATATTATCTCTAAAGTCAGGACTCTGACCAACTACAAAAAGAATCAAACAGTCTAGAGTCAGGGTTTTTAATCACAGATCTCCCCACCCTAAGAATTAAGATGGGGGGAGCAATCATAAATATATTAAATCCTAAGTATATTAAAAATACTATTCTGAAAAGGGGCAAGGCTTCACTATACTGTCAAATGACTGCATGACACCCATCTCATTTCAGGGAGTTCGGCTGACTCCTTCCACTGTTGGAGAACAGTTCAAAAAGTGCGTTTGGGGTTCCAGTGAATTGCAGACCTGAAAAAAGGGGGTGCTGCTGCTGTGTGTGTGTGTATGGATAAAGTACTGTTTAAGAAATAAACTTTCTTTTCATGCCCACTGCAAATGTCCTTTATATAATTAAAAGATTCCATTCTTGTACATATGCATAAACTCTCTACTGCTCCCTCTCAATCTACAATGCTATCTGGAGACCTTTTCTCATCTGCTTGCTCCCCAGGTCCCTTTTCCTTTCTCTGTACTTTTAATGAGACCACCAAACTGTGATGGCTTTGCCTGCAGTAAAAGACTGGAAGGAATACCTAGCATTCATACAAAACCAATTTTTTTCCCTGAGCTACCAGGGATAATCTTGAAGGTATATTTCAATATCCCTTCCATATTTCTATTATGATTGAAGCAAAATTTTCTTAAGAGGAGGGGTGGGATATATGAAATATCACATACTAAGATGCAAACATCTTGAAGATAGAAAGAATTTGCAATCATTTGGCTAACTTGATCAAATAAAAATGTATTAAAATAGTTTTGATAAATTCCTCAGGGATAGGATAGTCTTCACCTGGGGTACATAGATTCCAAGGGGTAGATTTCAGGTATTCCATGAACTTGGATTAGGAAAAAAAATCTTATTTTCATTAAATTTTAAGTGAAACCTTAATCATTTAAAAAGATGATTCTGAGAAAGGGTCCTTAAGCTTCATTAGAATGCCTAAGGGGTATCGAGCACAAAAAAGGGTTAGAACCCTCTGGTCTTGCCTCTCAGGGGCTTCCAACTTGGGCTGTGGGACTGGAGTAGAAGGGGAAATTCTATGAAGATGTGGCAGATATGCTATAGCAGATACAGTGCTATGCCTGTAGTCTGGAAGACTGGGGTACAATTTCTACTTCAGACATTCTCCAGCTGAGTGATCTTGGATATGTCATTTAAGGCTGGCTGAAGCTTGATCTCTCCATTTATAACATTGTTTATACAACAGAGTTGTTTTGAGGTTCAAATGGGACAAGTTATGAAGAGTGCTCTGCAAAATATATGCACATATGAAAACATATATATATATATTTCCAAAATAGAACTCAATGAGTATCTCCTAACCCTCCCCCACCTCCCTCATCCCCTTGAGAAATTCCCCCTTGCTGCTGAGTGTATCACCATCTTTGCCCTCCCACCCAACATACTGAATCAATCTTGAAATCATATTTCTACCTTCACAACATCTCTTATACACTCCATCTTCTGGTGATTCACACAGCCACCATATTTTTGTTCCAACGCTTATCACCTCTCAGCTGGCCTATTCTAATAGTCTTCTGATTGGCCACCTTATTTCACATCTTTCCCCATCCAGTCTGTCCTTCAGACAGTTACCAAAGTGATTTTCTTAAAGCATAGGTATGACCCTACTCCACCCCTCCCCGCCTCCATCCGTATATGGCTCCTATTACTTCTTGGATCAACTACAAAGCCCTCTGTTTGACATCTAAAATTCTTCTTTCCCTAATCACCCTTCCACTCTTCTCACAACTTACTCCCCTCCAAAGCCTCTACAATCCAGCTACAGTGACCTACTGGTTGTTTCCCTCAGTGAAACTCAATTGTTTGTCTTAGGGCTTTTCACTGATTGTCTACCATGTCTTTAATGTTCTACTTTCTCATTTCTGTCTCTTGTCACTCATCTTTGGCTTCTTGTGAAGTGACCTGGAACAAATGTCATCTTCTAACCTTCTGTAGGATGCCTTGCCCATTCTTCTATGTGTGTATGTGCGCATTTATATCTGTGTGTGTGTGTGTGAGCATTTTAATGGACCTAGTTTTTGCTTCCATTAGTATGTAAACTCCTTAAGGTCAGGGTCTGTGTTTCCTTGGTGGCTTTTCTTCATAATCTACAGATCAACCTAGTGCCTGATATATGCTAAATGTTCAATAAATGCTTGTGGTTTGAGTGATTGATGATGTCGATGTCTCACTGTTTACAATGAAAGCTCCATGAGGACAGGAAATGTTTGCTTCTCTTTCTTGATATCCCCAGCATTTGGCACAATAACTGGCACGTTGTAAATACTTAATAAATGCTTACTAATTGATTGACTGATATCTTCAAAGGTAGAAAAATTACATTAACTTGAGAGGATAACAGGTATCACCTCATAAGGAGATGTCATTAGTCATTGCTATGGGCATCATTGTCACCACCACCACCATCATCATCATCATCATCTTTCATTCAGGCAGCTGTTAACCAACACCTTTGAGAGACAGGCCTACCATAGAATGTTAGGACTGAAATGGATCTCAGACAATGTCGAAGCCTCCTATTTTATATAGATGGGGAAACTAAGGGCCAAAAGAGTGACATTATTGATTAGAGAAATGCAAATTAAAACAACTTGGAGATATCATTTTATACCTGTCACAATGGCTGAAATGATTTAAGGGGAAAGCAACAAATGTTGGAGGGGATGTAGAAAAATTAGGACACTAATCCACTATTGGTGGAATTGGAATTAATCAGCAATTTTGGAGAGTAATCCAGAATTATACGCAAAGAATTATTGAACTGTCTATACCCTTTGACCCAGCAATACCACTTCTAAGTCTCTTTCCCAAGATGAGTAGAGAAAAAGCCTATATGTTCTAAAATATTTATAGTAGCTCTCTTCATGGTGGCAAAGAATTGAAAATTGTGGGGATGTCCACCAACTGGAGAATGGCCAGACAAGTTGTGGTATATATGATTGTGATGGAATACTATTGTGCTACAAGAAATGATTAGCTCTATGATCTTAGAAAATATGGATAGACATACACAAAACAATGCAGAACAAAAAGAACATTGCATACAGTAATAAAAATATTGTTTTAAGAAAAACTTTGAGTGACTAAATTATTCTATCATATTCAAATGACTTACAAGAGACTCATGAGAGAAGACATTATCTGCATCCAAAAGAATTGAGTATGTATAAGATGGTTATACACATACATACACACACACACACACACACACACACACACACCTGTGCCTAATGGTAGCTACCTCTAGGGTTGTGGGGTGAAGAGAAGGGGAAGAAAAGAAAAAAGTGATATATAAATTTTATTATATATTTCAAAGGAATAGCAAGTTGTACATAACAGATTTGCAGTTTCATGTGCAATCACCTTTTTTCCTGTTCTACTATGTTATGGAAATACTTGCTTTGTTTCTTAAGTTCAGAAAAAAATAAATGAAATGAAAACAAAACAAAAAAAGAAAACCATGTGACCTACAAAAGAAAAAGAATAAGAAAACACAACCCAAATGAAGACTAGCAAGTGGCAGGATTTGAATTCCAAATTTTGCCATCTTCTTCTTCTTTCAGTTACATCATGCTATCCGAACCAATTGTTTACTCATGGGGGTGGGGGTAGGTTCCTTCATCTTTTTTGGGTCATGAATCTGTTTATCAGGCTGGTTAAGTACATGGACCATTTTTTCAAAATAATGTTTTTAAAATACATAAAATACATTGTATTACCAAAACAACTAATTATTTCAAAATGAAGATATACTTTTTTTAAATTTCTCATTCAAGTTCATAGAAAACCATGGACCACATGGGAATGTATAGACCCCAGATTGAGAAACTCTTTTTCAGTTCTCATAAAGACTAATTCTAGCTCCCATTTATTATATATCAGTGACCTATAAAAATGATTTTATGGAAGTTTTTTTAAATGTTACTATCAGACATAATTGCGATTATGTTTGCAATAATACTTGGAGCTTTTCAAAGGAAAAAGAGCAATATAAATCTGAGTTATAAAACACAGAGCAACTCTTTCTCTTAAAAGTACAAGCATTTAATAGACAACCATTTAATGCATCTTTACAATAACTCAGTGAGATAAAATGTCAATAAATGAGAAAAGACAAAAGAAATCTCTTTTGCCAATAGCACAATGCTCCTTTAACTCAGATCATTAAATGGGGAAGTAAGGGAAAGAGACTCCAGGCACAAATCCTACAACCTCATGCTTTTAACCCAATCAGCTCAGACGAGTATTAGACTCTCAGGAATGGGATCCAAGGCATGCTTTCCCCATATCGAATTCTCTTCAAACTATTCATGTTACAATGCAGAGTAAGGCAGTATCTTTGACTATGAAAACACACTTGAGTGTCCATATACATACACACACATAAAAACCTGCTCCACTTGACAGTGTTGGTTATAAAAGATGAAATGGAGTTCTGAGCAAATGGGAAAGTGTCCCACAGTGAAACAAACAGAATGCTGTGACAAATGGCCATTGAACATGTCCCTTGCTTGTAGTTATCATGTGCCAAAACAAAGAAGAACGAAACAAGATGAGATTGTTGGAAACTATAGAGAAAACCAATTTTCAAGTCAGCAATTACTGAGCTTGCGGAGGACTCTAGTAAGGGATAGAGCTGTACTTTAGCCTCTCTAAGGAGAGTCCTTTAAGACAGTGAGATTGGCAGATGCGGCCTGGGGGAAGGACCTTCTTTGGAGTTTAGAGTCTTACTTTGCCACTTTCTAGCTGGATAACTTTGGACAAGATGCAATATTTCTCTGGGTCTCAGTTTTATCATCTGTGAAATGAAGGCGTTGGACTCAATGACTAAACACTACATTCCTTTTAAGCCGTAAATGAGAGAGAGGAGAGGAGTGGAGAAGAGAGAGGGAAAGAGAAAGGAGAGAGGAGAGGAGAGGAGAAGGGAGGGGAGGGTAGGGGAGGAGGAGAGGAGAGGGGAGGGGAGGGGAGGGGAGGGGAGGGGAAAGGAGAGGAGATACTGGGAGGGGGACAGAGAGAGAGAGAAAGAGAAAGTGTGTGTGTGTGTGTGTGTGTGTGTGTGTGTGTGTGTGTGTGTGTCTATAGCATGCCATATAGACCCCTTTTGGCAGTCTGGTGAAGCCCAGAGACACATTCTCAGAATAATGTTTTTCAATGCATAAAATAAAATACGCAATATTACAAGGGATAATAATTATACTAAAATGCACTTATCAAGATATGAGAAAAGGCAAAAAAAAAGCTCATGGACCTATGAACCCCTGCTCTAAATCCTATAAATCTAGCAGGTAAGAAAGAGAAGTTTAAACCAGGTGAGAGGCAAGATAATATATCTTAGAGTAGACTGACCACATCTGAAAGTCAGAAAACCTGAGTTCAGTCCCAGCGAGGTAATTAACTGACTAGGACACCTTGGGAAAGCCATGTAACTACTCTGAAAATATTTCCTCCTTTTTAAAATGGTCTGGTTGGTTGCATTCAATTACTAAAATCTCTGCTAGCTCTATGATTCTCTATCTGAGTTAATTGTGTTAATCAGGAATAAGTAATAACTGGGGTTCAGAGACCACATGATCCTGTTTATAGATGGGAGAGACCTTAGAGGTCATCTAGCACAACGCTTTCATTTTATACATACATATATACATATATGTATATATACATATATATGGATAGATAGATATATACATGTGCGTGTCTGTGTATGTACATATATGCATGTATGTACACACACAAACACACATACACACATAAAAGAAAAAACCTATGACCCAAGAGAAGCTGAGTATCTTTTAAGCTAAAACCATTCACTAATCAAACCTACATCTTCTGACATCAGATCTGGCCTCTTTTCACTATATGATCCCACAAGATCTTAGGATCAAAGATATATAACCAGAAAGGTCAATAAAGGGGCCTCTAGGTAGTACAGTGGAAATAGCACACAGCCTGGAATCAGGAAGACTCAACTTCCGAGTTCCAATCTGGACTCTGACACTTAATAGCTGTGTGACCCTGGGTAAGTCATCATACCCATTTGCCTCAGTTTCCTCATCTGTAAAGTCAACTGGAGAAGGAAATGACAAACCACTCCAGGATCTCTGCCAAGAAAACCCCCAATGGAGTCATGGAGAATTGGACAGGGCTGAAGATGACTGAAAAACAAAGGACAATAGAAGTGATCTACTCTGATGCTGCTAATTTTAAATGAAGAAACAGAAACCCAATGAAGCTTTTTTAAGGTAAGGAGCCCAAACTTCATCCAAAGAGTAAGGAGTAGAATGGGGATTTAAACTTACGTTCCCTGACCCAAGACCCAGTGCCCTTTTCACTCTATGTCACCTCTGTTAAAATTTTAGTCATTTCATTTGAATTAAAGAAGACTACTTTGTCTGGGCACCAGAGACCACCAAGATGGGCTGACCAGATGGATAAAGCAATAAAACTGGAAAAAAGCAATAAGGACTTGAACCAAATTGGGGACTGTGTTTAGATGATTTAAGAAATAGTTTAGCAACATAAATTATAGCATTGAGCAATTTACTGAATTTGTGGTTTAACGTTCTGAGCCTGAGTGAAGGGTTGGGATGATTGCAGTAAAGAGAAACAGGAAAATGAGGAAGAGGGGTCAAGTTTTGGGAGAAGGTAACTCTTTTGGTTTGGGACATGATGAAACTGAAGTCAGACATCCAGGTTGAGATGGCCAGTAGAGAGGTGCATTCAACAGGACGGAGGCTTAAGGGACTCATCAGTGAGCAAAGAGCACAATTCCTGCTGAACATCCCTTCTATCATCTGGTGGCTCTCCAGCCTCAAGAGTAGTGCTGAGGAATGGTCAGGTTAATATCCAATGTGGCAAGTCAATGGTGATTTGGAGAGGAGTAGGAGATTCCCATCAAAGTGGCTGGTTATTAAATCTACTGTTCCAGGGTTTGCTTAGAACAAGTAATATACACATCAAAGTAACTGCTGAATTGGTGAATTTACCTATTTAATTTAGTATAGTTAATTAGTGGGGAAAGACTTAAATGAAATGCTTACTATGCAGAATATTGAAAGGGGTGGAAAGAGAGGGAGAGAGAGAGAGAGAGAGAGGAGAGAGAGGAGAGAGGAGAGAGAGAGAGAGAGAGAGAGAGAGAGAGAGAGAGAGAGAGAGAGGAAGAAACAGAGACACGTGCACATAGAGTTTCTATCACGTAAAATGATGAATTTAAGAAGAAAATAAAATTGTAGGAAACTGACTCTAAGTTGAAAAATTAAATTAAAAGGATACAGGAATATGGTGGAGGGGTGACAAAGGAAAGCACCTTGATGATTATCTCATTCTTTGGTCAACATTGAGCGGCAACAGTGGGAAGAAGAAAATCCATCTTTGAACTGCCATGTGTCCTTGGCCAAGTGACAGCCCCCTCCTGGATTCATTCACTTCATCTGTAAAATGAGGAAGTGGCCTTGATGGTCTCTAAAGCCCTTTTAAGCTCACAGATCTAGTTAAATGAGTAAATGAAACCTTAGAAGTTTTCTGGCTGGGATCCTATGCTTTTAAATCCCTACCACAGGTTAAGAGACCTCCACTAAAGTGTTCCTCCTATCCCTCAATGAAATATGGAGATAACTGTGGGTTCGTGAAGGCTGTGTCAGCAAATTACAAACTGTAGTAGGTCCTCCCAAACTATGGTAGCAGCACAAAAGGAGGCCTACATAAGGTCTGTTCCTGAGTGATGTATTAAATAAAAAGTTCTCATGTTCCACACCTTTATTTTCTTTGGGATTCCTTCTTCCAAGGGCCTAGGACCTTTATATCCTTCTTGGCTGTCAAAGGTCCTGGCTGATTCCTCACCCTTCAGCCAGGTGGTATTTTAGGGTGTGCATTTAGGGTCATAATTAAGACATTGAAGGGAATCAAGGCTAAAGATAGGCTGAAAAAATAGTTAAATCACTTTATAAGTAATGCAAAACTGGAAGGTCTGGAGATACAGAAGAAAATGGATGGCAATTTATCTGAATGGCCTCCACAAAACAACAGGGATCTCTTTCAATCTCTCTCTCTGTCTCTGTCTCTGTCTCTCTCTCTCTCTGTCTCTCTGTGTATACACACACACACACACACACACACACACACACACACACTGTGTGTGTGTGTGTCCTTGTTGCTGTGTCTATTGACAGGGGCAGGTACACTGTACTCCTGGATGGTGGTACACTGAATAGAGCACACTTTCTGGAGTCAGGGACACCTGAGATTAAATCTAGTCTCAGACATTCACTACCTGGGTGACCCTGGACAATTCACTTAACCCTGTTTCCCTCAGTTTCATCATCTACAAAATGAGCCAGAGAAGAAAATGGCAAACCATTCTACTATCTTTGCTAAGAAAACACCAAATGGGGTCATGAATAGTTGGGTAAGGCTGAAATGACTGAACGAAAAGAAAGTGAAAGATAATCTTATAGAAAAGTACTTAGTAGTAGGCAAAAGAGCGTGGGGTAGGACCACAGGAGTGAGAGTCCTACAGAAGTGGGATTAGTATTGAGTCTTGAAGGAAGCGAAAGCAATGAAAAGAAGGTGAGGAGGGAGAGGATTCTTTAGCTATAGAGGACATGGATCCATGGGACTCATGGCAGGTGGAGGGTGGAGAAAATGCAATTAAGTGACTTTGAATATGGATGGGAGTCACCTATAAGAAGAACGGAGGGTCAGAAGGGTCCAAACCAGGAAAGTCTCTTAAATGCCTAACAGAGGATTTTACATTTGATCCTGAGGCAAAGAGGGAGCTCCTGGAGTTGGAGTAGAAAAGATTAGAATTACTAACTGTTGTGTACTGAGGTCATGGAGGAGATACAATGCAGTCTGACCTGAAAAGGGATTCCCCATAGAAAATGATGACCTCCTGGTACATGCCGTTTTTGGAAGACATGGTGTTGACTGTATCAAGCCCCAGAACATTGCAGTCAGCTGGAACAAGAGAGCCTACTGATGCATGAGCTCTAGGGCTTGCCCAGACAAAAGGCATTCTTCATCCATTTGGCTTTTTCTTGTGTAAAGAGAGGCCGAATTAATTCAAGTGGACTTTTTCAGGAGCTGCTGAGACCCCCAGAAAGTTCACGAAGGCCTGCTTTTATCTACTTTCAGTAGTTTTTATCTCTTTATATTCCATCCAAACTGCTTTTACCTGAGGGTACTGGCACATTTTTAACATTTCTTTTAGTAAAAAGATAGTTTTTAGGATCCCTTAGGCTTTGAGGGATCCATAGTACCAGAAATAGAATAGTAAGAAAAATTATTATTATACTATTATACTAATAACCAATTATTAAATTGGGATCCAGGTTTTTCGCCTTAATTTCCTCATTAAGGCCTGGCTCCTGTGAAAGTCAGTCTCAGAAAGACATGGCTAATAGATGAGATTACTCTTAGGCCTCAAGGAACATGCTCTTCAATCTGGGATGGAAGCCCCCACCCAACTAGGAGACCTAACTTCTATTTAAAGTGTAAACCCTTCCCTAGGAAAAGGAGCCCTTATTCTATTTTTTTTTTTTATCAGAGTTTAGGGTGACCCGGCTCATGAAGGAGAAAACCAACCAGATAAGCTTGAATGGAGATGGATTCTCCTGTTCAGACTATTGGGGGCTGCTGCATCTCATAATCAAGCCATGTTCTGAGATTTCTAGCCCACCTCATCAGTAGATGGCCATCCATCAGAGGTGATTTTTACTTGGCAGCAGTATGCCCCTTCAGGAAGATGTTTAAAGCTTTTTGGGTCTCCAACAGGGAGATCTTCGGTTACGCCGAGAAGCCACTGATCATCAATTTATTAACTGCCCACTAGCCTAAGTAACAAATAGATTATTGATTACCCAGAAACTGTCTCTCAGGGGTTCTCCTTTGTCACATAAGAACTCATATACATTTAATTAAGAGGTAAGTAATGAGCTACGCCCAGAATTGAAGGAAGAAAAAATAATTGAGGAAGACTGAATATATTGAATGGAGCTCTTTAATATTGAATTTATGAAAAGACATGGAACTCTGAGTGCAAACTGAACTATAATCTTCTCCATTTTCCTTGCCTTTCTATGATATGGCTAATATGGAAATATGTTTTGTATTACTTCACATGTAATATTGATATATTGTGTGCCTTCCTAGTGGGTAGGGGAGAGGAACAGAGGGAGAAGGGGGAGAAATTTTGAAATTTGAAATTTCAAAATAAAAGAATGCTTAAATAAATAAACTTTTAAAGGAAGAAAAGGCATGGGAGAGGGTATTATATATAAATATAAATATATATATGTATATATATACACACACACATATATCACAAATCCCTAGAAACCAAAAAATTCCCCACCCTCAAGGAATTTATTTTCTACTAGAGTGAAATAATATGTATTTGTTGTTCTTGTGTTGTGTCAGTTCTGACCCCTTTTGTGGTTTTCTTGGCAAAAGTATTGGAGTAGTTTGGCATTTCCTTCTCCTGCTCATTTTCCATATGAAGAAACTGAGGCAAACAGTTAAGTGACTTGCCCAGGGAATGTCAGAAAATCATAGGACCAGAAGTGAAAGGGAACTTTGAATATAGAATACAGATTGTTAGAGCTGGAAACTCTGAACATGGAATTTCAGAAAATCATAGGACTCTGAAGTAGAAGGGAACTTTGGATAGAGAACATAGGGAAGAGACTGAGGGAAAGAAAGAATTTGGAATTCCAATTTGAAAAAAAAATACAAATGTTAAAAATAGTTTTTACATGGAATTAGGAAATTGTTTTAATGCAAAAAAAAATAAATGTAGAATATAAAGTGTTAGAGTTGGACGGGAATCTAGAACATAGCATGTTCTAATTGGATGAGTTCTTAGTTACCCCAAACTCCCCTATTTTACAGAAGACAAATTCAAAGTCTAAGTGATGCTAATCATATTCCCAAAGTCACAGGGTAGCTAGAAAGCAGAGACTGGGATTCAATCACAGGTCATCTAATTCCAAATCCACAATTTACATTAAATACATCCTAAAGACATAGAGGTTACCGTCACAAGAGCTTGCAATTGTATTCCACTCCATGTCATCTCCTCTGACCGTATGTATAATATCTCACTTGATACCCACAACAACCCTGGGAGGCCAGTAGGACAAGCGTTATGCTCCTTTCATAAATGAGGAAACTGGGGTTTAGTGAAGCAAAACAATTTGTTCACTGCCTTGAAGATACAAAATGGTAAGGCTAGAAATTAAATGAAGGTCTGAAACCTTTCTGAATCTGAATTAAAAATCCCAACCCCTACAGTGCTCACTTACACCAAACTTCTACAATACTTTCCAAAGTTGTATGAGAAAAACATCTACAACTTTCACTTCAATTATCAAGTATTTACTGAGACAGGACACACTAAGGGAGGCATTAGCAACAGAGATCAATTCAAAGGATTTTGAGATATAAGACATATAAGGCATTTCTAAATCTTCATTTGGGCAGGTTTTGGTAATTTGCCCCATAATCACCCAGGAGTTGTAGAATTTGGGATTTCCAATATTTTTTTTAATTCTAAATTCATCCCATTCTTCTTATGAAAATAGGTCACTGGGGAATGAAGTACTTACTTATCCAGTTTATGTCCTGAGGGCAAGTACTAGTACCCTTCTAGAACTCCAGTCTTTTGCCTATACAAATTAGTGACTCAAAATTGGAAAGACTTTCTGACCAGGTGTCAGAGTCATCCATTCTTATAAAGCATTTGTGGGTCACAGAGTAAACAGGTTGTGGGAGACAATCTTGATTGTCAGCATTTATTTAGAGGTTTAATCACTAGCACTATCTCATTTGATCCTCACAAGGTCCCTGGGAATTTGGTGCTATTACTATCCCAATTTTACAGATGAGGAAACTGAGGCACTCTGCCTAGGGTTATTCAGGTACTCTATTCTCTATACCACCTAGTTGGCAAAGGTCTGTGACTTATATTGGCTGAGTAATCTTGGGTAACCTCTCAGTGCTTCAGTCAGTGGTCTCAGATAGCAGATGTCATGGGAGGGAGTTTTAACTCTAAGAGTTCCCAGTGTCACCTGAACCACAGTATTACATCAATCAGTTAATAAAAATGTAATAAAAAGACAAATGAAGAAAACAAACTGTGGCCCAGAAAGACACACTTGATAGATCTCAACAGGAACCTAGAATCTTTACAGAAAAACATTGGAATCCAGTCAAATAAACTTAAAAGTTTATTTGGGTTGCACCCAACCAGGGCTGTCATTTATTGCCATTCATACTGGGCCTGCCTGGGTAACTTCCTTCTTTTCTCCTCTTATCTCCCCACAGATAGTGCCTTGTTTTGACAGGGAATTTGTCAGACCTTTCTGGAAAAGCCCAAACAAAACCTCTTCAGCAAATGGAAATGTGAAAAATACTTGCTTTGATATTTACCTGGTTAAGCCAAATGTTTGGAAATCCATCCCCTTTCTGCTTCCCTTCCACGGTAGATTTGATCACAAAGACCTTACTTATTAGTCAGTGAAAAAGTCCTTGTCCCCAACTCAGAGAGAAAAGGGGAAAAGTTGTTGACTTATTTCTGGAAGACTAAAGAGCCTGAGGCAACCCTGTAGAATGCTTACAACTGGTGGGAAGAGGAAGATTGCCTAAACTTTGCCTTTTTAGAATGATCCCATAGAGACTAAGACTGAAACCCACTGATGTTCCCCAAGAGCAAGGATTTCATTTTTCATTTTGAATCCACCTTCCTCTGGGCCCAGCAATGTGCTAATTACTTCTCCCAGCATGCCAGGCCTATGGCAGGGGTGTGGTAGACAGAGCATGGAATTTGGGTGGCAGAAGACCTGGGCATCCACTTGTTTGGGTGATCCTCAACAAGCCACTCAACTTCAGTTTCTTCTTATAGAAAAGTGGGAGGCAGGGAGAGGCAACATGCAAATGTGAATACAAATCAGGGGAATGATATCAGCAGGGTTGCTACATGTTTACACTGAGAGTCAGAAATGTATAGTGGATAAGGTGCTGAACTTGAAGTCAAGAAGACCTGGGTTCAGATCCTGCCTCAGAGACTAGCCTTTCAACATAAAGTATGTCCCTAAAAATATCTGTGCTCTAGTTTCCTTATCTGTAAGATAAGGGTGCTGGGTTAGATCCATAGTGTCCAACTTAAAACAGAATGAATCCCTGCCATTATTATATTGATTTAGAAAATGAAAAACATTTTTATTTATTTTGTTAAACATTTCGCATTTACATTTAATCTGGTTCAGGCTGCATTTGGGAACTGTTCAGAATGCAAGTTTGACAACTCTGGATAATATGAGGTCTCTTCCAACTCTCAAATTGTGTGATTCTGTGAAAAATGAAAGTTTCCAGACCTAGAGAATAGGAAATGAACATTTCTCCCCAGTTCTTGGGTTTCAAGCTTATACAGGTAAGATTCTAAACCATGGTGACATTGTTTTTATAAGACCAGTGATGAGGGACAGGACTACGTTAGAGGTTGATCAAGTCTCCTAGTTATTTTTATCATACAGGCAAACCCTAGACACTAGAAGGTTGCCCTCAACCAATGACATTTTGGAGTAACATCATGGAAACATAACCCCAATCACAGTTTTGAATTCAGGAGGGACTTCAGAGGTCACCTATTCCAACATAGACCTTTACAGAAATTCTCTACGATATCTGCAACCATAAGTCATTTAGCCGGTACTTGAACATTTCTAGTGATGGGAAACTCACTCTCTATTGAGGCATTCCATTTTGGAACAACTCAAATTGGCTTTGTTGTGATTTTTCAGCCAATTTTCAGTAGTTCCCACTCTTGGAATCAATTTGGGGTTTTCTTGGCAAAGATATTGGAGTAGTTTGCCATTTGCTTCTCCAGCTCATTTTAGAGATGAGGAAACTGAGGCAAACAGAGTTAAGTGACTTGCCTCCAGATCACCCAGCTAGTGATGTCTGAGGCTGGATTTGAACACAGGGAGATGAATGTTCCTGACTCTGGGCATGGTGCTCTATGCACTATGGCGCCACATAGCAGCTCCTCAAATTGCCGAAAACGTGACTCTTCGCACCTTGTATATGGACATGTACATGAACTTGGACAACTAGTTTTGTCCTTTGCTGACAAGCAGAACAAGTTAAATGCTCACCCAACAATCACCTCTTCAAGTAAATAAAGACATTAATCATGCTCCTGCCCCATCTCAAGGCTTCTCTTTTCAGGCTGACTGTCCCCAGTCCACTGTATAATATGACCTCCAGAACCTTCACAGTACTAACCATTCCCCTGACAGGCTTGACTTTGCCAATGATCTCTCTCCAATGCAGTGCTCAAAATCTGACCCTCCATATATCCCCTGACCAAGGAAGAACACAGGAGCCTGTTATCTCTCTTATTCTGGGAAAGAAGAGAACAAGCATTGATTAAGCACCTACTATATACCAGGTACTGTGCTAAGTCCTTTATAAATACTATCTCCTTTGGTCCCCACAACAGTTCTAGGTATTTGGTGCTATCATTAATCCCATTTGACAGGTGAAGAAACTAAGGGAGAGAGAAGTTAAATGACCCTTCCAGGGTCACATCACTGATAAACATTGGAATCCACATTTGAACTCAAGTCTTTCTAACAGCAAGTCCAATGCAACATTCACTGTGCACCTGAGTGCCATGTGGACAATGACCTGGACTCAGAAATGAACAGAATGTCACAATTTCTGCTTATAAAAATGTAGCCCAACCTGGGTTGAATTTAATATCTCAGGTTTGACTGAAATTTTTACTGAGATTCCACTAAAACTGAAGATGTTTTTCACATGAACTGTTAGGAACCATGCCTA